>CM029612.1:22318210-23518210 GCA_017311315.1 Dendrocalamus latiflorus | reverse complement strand
ATTTGGTGCGGTTTTGTACTTGGTTTGGCTGGGTTTGATGAGGAGTTGTTGATTTGCCTGAGATGGATTTGCGCTTGTGTTCTGGGGGGGGGGGGGGGGGGGGGGGGGGGGGGGGAGGGGGGGGGGAGGGGGGGGGGATTCGAAGGGTTTTGTGGTTTTTACCGTGGTTTTTCGTCAAGTGGTGTCGCTTTCTTTGATCAAATCAGTATGCCCGGAGAAGACCGACTTAGTGCTAATTCTGTGGACTAGCTTTTCTTGGTTTGTATTTGACATAGCAACTAAATGGTATCCTTTCAATGCCATCTAATACATAGATTGAATTAATTCACTTGATAGCCATGAGATTAAATCATATGTTCATGGTATCCGGTGAAGAGAATATGATTTGAGAAATTCTCTGTTTCAGCAGATACATGCTGGAATTAGGCAGTAACTAAATAACTAGTTCACTGAATATTTCGTGCTATTACTTGGCCAGACTTAGCTGTGGTTAACAATAATTCTTAGTATGTTCTATCACCATGTTAATTATGGATTAGGGTATAATCAGCGGCGGATCCAGCGGTGGGGCGGGGGGCTCGAGCCCCCCTACCGCTACCGGACCCTTGGAGCCCCCCCTAAATTTTTAGCCATGGATGTATAATGTAGAAGGGGCTGAGGTCAAGCTGAAGGTACTTCAGCCCCTCCAAAAAATTTTCCTGGATCCGCCACTGGGTATAATAATGATAGATTCTGCAAGGTTGCGCCCGGTAGATGAGCAAATTCCTCACAAAATCAAAAATCTGTATTAGTCTATTGGATACCCAGAACTAGACACTTAATGGAATTCAGTGACCGTATAGTCCTTAATTGTGTAATTGGCAATTAAGGCAATGTTAGGACAGGAACTCGAGATAGCTCGCCCAGTCTCACTTGTCTTGTTTAATTATTATGTTTCCTTTCCAATGTTTTTTTAGAAGGAAAGAAGCTCCAAATTTGTTGCCTTTTTCTTTGTTTGAAAAAGATGATTTAGCTATATGTCTATATGGAAATAAGGCTAGGTGGAACAGCTGCTGAATAATTGCAGGCATGAAAAGTGGGTTCATGTGAATCGGTGGCAATGATTAATGCATACAGGAACAGGTCATAGTTCTTTTGTGCTGGTTATTATGGTTGTATGTCTCCAGCTTTACTGCACAAGGGTGTTCATGGACAGCTACATGACACATGAAAACTAGACTGATTTGTAAATGCTGACAAATGCAGTAATTGAATTTGCCATGTTGTACTGAAAATAAAAAGGCTATCGCTCATGATGAGTAGGTCTGAAATGTGAGCATACACTCTGCTTGATTTTAATTGTATTTATGATGTAGTTCACGAGTTCCCCTTCCCTGAGCTGACCCTATTTTTATGTTTGAAAAATTGTTTAGGAGAAAATATCGTGAGCAGCCTAAGCTTTGGGAGTGGAATAGACTAATCCTGCTGAATAAATTAACCCAAGAGCCTGCTCAAAATTCATCATCATCTACAACGGAAGGACTTTTGCAGAGTATCATGGAAGTTCTCGATAGCTATGATCATAGGAACACAAGTATGCAGGATGCTGAAAAGTCAGCACCAGTTACTGTTGAAAGTCCAGATCCATCCTTGGAAATCCAAGAAAAGTTACCTCGCGATTTGACAGAGCACCAGGACTTGAAGACCCCTATGGGTCATACTGTACCTTCATCACCAGAAATGTTCTCTCACTTGGAACCAGCTCAGGCGTTCGAGGATTCATTGAAGGATAAGGCAGATCTTGCTACTTCAACAAATAAGATTGAAGTGAACAATATATCTGAAAATGGTTCAACCAGTGAGAGTACTGTGCTAACAGCTGAAATGAAATCTAAAGGATACAAGATGAATCATCATGAGAACATTGCTGTCACCCCAAATAAGAGTGCAGAAGCAGAAACGAGATCTGAAAGCCCATACAGAGGTCTTGTTGACACTGCTGCACCATTTGAGTCTGTTAAAGAGGCTGTCACCAAGTTCGGAGGAATTGTTGATTGGAAAGCATACAAAGCGCAGACATTGGAGGTAACGCCACTTTGTTTAACACTGCACATGGATCATGGTCAAATGCACACGTTTGTTTTGCTTTATATGCATTTCCATCCCACAACAGAAATGCACTTCCTTGTTTAGGAGAAACAGTAGGGGAACAGAAAATATTTCCTCTCACTGCTGTTAAGTAACATGGTCAAATTCTCATCGTGTCGATTACTATCGTTAAAGAAATTTGTTTCTTATGCAGAGACGCAGGGTCATGCAACTTGAACTTAAACAGGTTCAACAAGAGATTCCACAATTCAGAGAGGATTCGGAAGCTACTGAGATGGCCAAATCACAAGTGGTTGAGAAGCTAGAGAGAACTAAGAGGCTTATAGAGGAGCTGAAGCACAAGCTAGAGAGAGCACAGATTGAAGTGGACCAAGCAAAGCAGGATTCCGAACTTGCACAGCTCAGGGCGCAAGAAATGGAGCAGGGGATTGACGATGAAGCTAGTGTAATAGCCCAAACACAGTTGGCAGTTGCCAAAGAAAGACATCAAAAGGCTGCTGAGGAACTATGGTTGGTTAAGGAGGGACTGAAATCAACACATGAAAAGTATACCGTCTTAGCTAGTGAAAGGGATACAGCAATCAAAAGATCCGAGGAAGCTGTTTCTGCTGCTAAGGAGACTGAGAAACGAGTCGAGGAACTCACTTTAGAACTTATTGCATCGAAAGAATCTCACGAGTTAGCTCATGCTGCACATCACGAAGCAGAAGAACACAGACTTGGGGCAGCTTTGACAAAAGAGCAGGATTGCCTGGCTTGGGAGAAAGAGTTGCAGCAGGCACAAGAGGAGTTGCGGAAACTCAATGAACAACTTCTATCCAAAACTGGTGTGGAGTCCAAACTTGATGAAAATATGCGCAAGCTGCTTAGCCTCAATACCGAGCTGGCTGCGTATACGGAAAACAAATTGAGCGAAGAAGCTGGAGTGGTTGAGGAGCACGGTTCTGACGAAGCTAAAGAAATTAGGAGGTCGATCAAGCAAGCTCTAGCTTCAGCAAGAAAGGAGCTTGAGGAGGTTAGAGGAAACATAGAAAAAACAAAACATGAAGCCAACTTAATCAGAGCTGTTGCAGAATCGCTCAGGTCAGAGCTGGATAGGGAGAAAGCTTCACTTGTTACATTGCAGCAGAGGGAGGGTATGGCATCCATCACAGTTTCTTCACTAGAAGCTGAGCTCAACAGGACAAAAGAACAGATAGAAATGGTGCACAAGAAGGAAGCAGAAACCCGAGAAAAAATGGTGGAGCTTCCAAAGATGCTGCAGGAAGCAGCCCAGGAGGCAGACGATGCCAAGGTGACGGCTCATTCGGCACAAGAAGAACTTAGAAAGGCCAAGGAAGAAGCCGAGCAAACCAAGGCCGCCGCTGCAACAGCAGAGATCAGGTTACGTGCAGTTTTGAAAGAAATAGAGGCGTCTAAAGCATCTGAGCGGCTAGCACTGGTGGCAGCGCAAGCATTGCAAGAGAGTGAGGAGACAAGAAGCGTTGAAGATTCTCCTAGAGGAGTGACACTTGCTATGAGCGAATACCATGCTCTTAGCAAGAGGGTTCATGAAGCCGAAGAGCTCGCGAATGAGAGGGTGGCCGCAGCATTGGCGCAAATAGAGTTGGCGAGAGGGTCTGAATCAAGGAGCCTGGAGAGACTACATGAAGCCTCCAAGGAGATGGGCCAAAAGAAGGATGCTCTTGGGATCGCGCTGGAGAGGGCTGACAGATCGAAGGAGGGGAAGCTTGGCGCCGAGCAGGAATTGAGGACATGGAGAGCTGAACATGAGCAGCGTCGGAAAGCTCATGAAGCTGCAAAACATGCAGTTAATCCTTTGGGTACTCCACCTAGGAGATTAGCTGAACACAAGGGCTCTTACCAGGAAGATGAAGTTCTTCCAGAATCAAAATTACACATGTCAAGTAGCAGCATGGATGACTTTGCTGCGGACCAGAAGTTACGCAAAAAGAAATCATTCTTTCCGCAAATGTCCACCCTTTTGTCTAGAAAGGCTCAGACACAAGCATAAGAATGGCCATGTATAGACATACCTTACTGTACATTTGTACGATGCAAATGGTGTAAAGAGTCAATAAGGTTATTTTTCATAACCCTGTAATTTGTTGTAGGCACCTGAGGTCATACTTAAATTTTGCTTTGGTTTGTTCCCTGCCCCTTCAAATCATATTATGTTTTTTTGCAAACTTTGGAGGTAATTTGTTTGTATATATTTGTCACGTCAATCATCGACACAAGGATTTGATATTTTTCATTTTTTGCGAGGAAATTGCCAACCGTTAAATATATTGAAATCGGACTTTGTGATTCAACCTATACAGCACTAGAACACCAGCCCAGGCAGGGTGTCTCCTATGTGTATTTGTCCAAATAAGTTTGGGTCTTCCTACGCCATATTAAGTGTTATGCTGTATAATAAGAATGAAGGTTCAATTTTGTTTAAAAAGGTGGTCGAACCGAGTCAAAAATAAAGTACCGGGCTGCTGAATGATGGATGGGGACATTCAGCAAACGTGGTCAAGCTTACAGCAGGTTTTCTAAAAACCGAAGTTCATAATATCATGTATTCCCTGCCAAAACACTAGCATCAGGAGTCGCAACAATAGATTCGAGGATGAACCAAACACCAATTATGGCAAAAAGATAGAGAAAATAAAACATTATTGATAACCTTTCAGTGTCTGATGCACACAGCTTTGCTCACGCATAAGTGGAAAAATATATGTTGCTGCAATAGCGTCAGCAGAAGAAAACACGTTGTAGGTGTTATGAATAGCGCTTGTATTCATATGAGGCCAATGGGCCGGTATATATACACAAAGTACATGTGGTAAATATGCAAAGAACCCCTCATAACAATGGGGAATAACAAACTATACATATATCTCTAACACCCCCCTCAAACTCATGGTGGATCAACAACACTGAGTTTGGAGAGGTAGAAGCTGTGCTGTGCTCGAGTCTGGGCCTTCGTGAAGAAATCCACTATCTGAAGCTCTGAAGGCACATACTGAAGAGTAATCACCTGATCATGCACACAAGACCTTATGAAAGAAGCATCAACACCAATATGCTTGGTGAGCTCATGCTTCACAGGATCACGAGCAATACTGATAGCACCTGTACTGTCTGATAAGAGAGAAGTCGGTGTAGTGACAGAAACACCAAAATCCTCAAGTAACCACCGTAGCCAAGTAATTTCTGCTGTCAAGAGAGCCATAGCTCGCAACTTGGCCTCTGCACTCGAACGGGACACTGCAGTCTGTTTCTTCGTCTTCCAGGCAATAAGAGAACCACCAAGAAAAACACAGTAAGCAGAGATAGACCGGCGATCAGAGGGATCGCTGGCCCAAGTAGCATCTGAATAGGCCTGAAGCTGTAACGAGCTGGAACGTGGAAAGAAGAGACGGCGAGAGATAGTCCCGCGAAGGTATCGCAGAACTTGAAGAAGGTGGCTGTAGTGGACCTGAGTAGGAGCTGAAACAAACTGACTCAGAATATGAACTGGATAAGTGATATCCGGACGAGTAACAGCAAGGTAGACAAGACTCCCAACAAGATGACGATAGCGAGTCGGATCAGAAAGAGGCTCGCCATCAGAGAGTCGGAGGCGAACATTAAGCTCCATGGGAGTCTCAACAGTACGCTGATCAGTGAGAGAGGCGCGATCAAGAAGATCCTGAATATATTTCTCTTGGGACATAAAGAAACCATCTGGAGTGGAAGTAACCTCAATCCCAAGGAAGTAACGAAGAGGACCAAGATCCGACATAAGGAACTGCTCACTAAGACGAGCCTTGACAAAGGCAATGTACTCAGAATCATCTCCCGTAATGATCATATCATCAACATACAGAAGAAGAAGAGTCCGACCACGAGACGAAGTGTGGACAAAGAGCACAGGATCATGATCACTAGCTGAAAAGCCAGCAGCAGTGACCACAGAGGAGAAGCGCTCAAACCAAGCACGAGGGGCTTGCTTAAGGCCATAGAGAGAGCGACGAAGGCGACAGACCATGCCCTCAGGAACAGAATACCCAGGTGGCGGATGCATGTAGACCTCCTCACGCAACTCGCCATTAAGAAAGGCATTCTTGACATCAAGCTGAGAAACAGACTAGTGGCGAACAGACGCCACCGAAAGAAGAGTGCGAACAGTGGTTATGTGGGCCACAGGAGCAAAAGTCTCGTCGTAGTCAACACCATACTTCTGCTGGAAGCCACGAGCAACAAGACACGCCTTATAGCGCTCAAGAGAGCCATCAGAGCGAGTCTTAATCTTATAGACCCACTTACACGTGATGGGATGAGAATGAGATGGAAAAGGAACAAGATCCCAAGTACCAGTACGCTCGAGGGCAGCAATCTCCTCGGCCATGGCAAGCTGCCACTCAGGATGAGTAACAGCATCCCGGTAGGAGACAGGCTCACGAGTAGCTGCGCCAGCAAAGGCAAAACGGACAGGAAGCCGAATCGACTGGCGATCGCGGAGAGCATAGCGAGGAGAAGATGACCCATCAGGGGAAGATGGGGCATCAGAAGAAGATGGAACGTCAGGAGAAGATGGCTCATCTGGAAGATCCTCAATAAAGGGAAAAGGTACTGTAGTGGGAGGAGCCTGGGGAGTCGTAGGAGACGATACAGGCGGCGACAACGGCGGAGAGGCCACAGGGGGAATATGTGGAGACTCAGTGGGACAGGTGGACGAGGGCAAAACAGATATAGGTGTATCTGGAAAGGTCAAGAAAGACAGAGACTCCACAGAGGAAGCCGAAGTAGAGGCAGGACGTGGGTAGAATGGACGAGACTCGTCGAAAGTCACATCCCGAGAAACCCGTATCCGATGACCAACAGGATCCCAGCACCGATAGCCCTTGTGCTCGGCACTGTATCCCAGAAAGACACACTCAACAGACTGAGCGGTCAGTTTGGTGCGTTCTTGAGGGGCGAGGAGAACGTAGCAAACGCAGCCAAACAGATGAAGGGCAGAGTAGTCAGGAAGACGACCACAGAGACGCTCAACAGGGATCGCACCCTGAAGAGCAGAAGAGGGCTGGATGTTGACGAGATAGGTGGCAGTGGAAACAGCCTCGGCCCAAAAGTGAGGTGGAATAGAGGCGGCGATCATCAGAGCACGAGCAGTCTCAAGGAGGTGACGATGCTTGCGCTCAGCGACACCATTCTGAGCATGAGCACCAGGACAAGAGAACTGAGCGAGAGTGCCTTGCTCGGCAAGGAAGCCGCGCAGGTGACGAGAGAGGTACTCGCCAGCAGAATCAGCGCAAAAGACACGAATAGGAGTGGAGAACTGTGTGTGAATCATAGTGGCAAATTGTTTATAGATAGACAAGGCCTCACTACGAGAAGACATGAAATATATCCAAGTGTGACGAGAGAAATCATCTATAAATATGATATAATATCGATGACCCCCTTTCGAAACGAAGGGAGCCGGACCCCAAACATCTGAATGAACAAGATCAAAAGGGCGCTGAGACACAGACTTACTATGAGGATAAGAAAGCTGAATCTGTTTACCTAACTTACAGCCCTGACAATCTAAAGACACGTCTCCTGAGACAGACCCCAGAAGACCACGACGAACTAAGGACGACAGACGGGATCCACACAGATGGCCAAGACGGTGATGCCACTGCTGGAAAGAGCCGGTAGACGAAGTGGCAGAAGCGGAGAGACTGGCGGCGATGGTGGCAGCAAAAGGAAGGTGAAGCCAGTCAAGCTCCCAGAGACGCTGTGAGTCACGGCGCCGAGGGCCAGAACCAACCAGAGCTCCCGTGTGGCGATCCTGAACACAACAAGAGTTAGAGTCGAGAATGACCCGATAACCAAGGTCAGTAATCTGCCCGGCAGAAAGAAGCTGCATGGTAAGGCGAGGAACATGAGCAACAGAAGGAACATGAAAGGATGAGTTGCTAAGAGATCCTCGACTAGAGACAGAAAGAGATGTACCATCAGCAGTAAGAACACTGATAGGAGAATCAAGAGGTGTAATAAAAGACAGAGTGGAAGGATCAGGAGTCATGTGAAAAGATGCTCCAGAATCAAGAATCCACAGGGAGGTACCTGACTGTGTAGGGGGTGGTTTCTCAGTGCCCGAAGAGTCAGTTGCAGAACCTGCAGAACCTGTCGAGGGAGAACCTGAAGCGGCAAGCAGGCGTCGAAGTCTGGCTATCTCCTGCTCGGTGAGAGAAGCTGCTGAAGAAGTCGATGCTGACGTCGTCGTAGAAGCACTAGTGCCAGTAGAAGAACGGCGTGAAAGATGCCGCTTCTTCTTATAGCACTGGGACTCAATGTGGCCGGCCTTGTCGCAGTAGGCACAGTGAGGACGGCCACCTCCAGACGGAGGACGGCCACCACCACCTGTGGTAGCCGCTGGAGGAGGCAGTGTAGCAGGCGGACGAGCGGCGAGCACAGAGGGGAGTGGCATCAGACCAGCACCACTCAGACGAGTCTCCTCCGCGCGTATCTCGGTAAGAGCCTCCAGGAGAGTGACACGAGGGTGGCGTGCAAGGAGCTGGGCACGCCTTTGCTCGAACTCAGGACGAAGGCGAGTAAGGAACTCGTAAACCCGCTGAAACTCCAGGTCAGCACGTACATCCAGGCAGCACGGACAGGTACGACAGCCAGCAGTGCGAAGTGAGTCCAACTGACGCCAGACAGCAGAACTCTGAGCGTAAAAAGCGTCAACAGTAGCATCACCCTGCTGAAGAGAGTGCTCCTGGCGGACCACGGACAGGTACAGGGCATCACCAGAGGGCTCGTAGCGCTGACGAAGATGGGTCCACATCTGGAAAGCCGAAGGGAGTCCCACAACCTCAGAAGAAAACTGAGGCTGGACACTGGCGATGAAGACAGCAGCAGCCCGAGCGTCGTCATCGTACCACTGAGTGTAGACGGTCAGACGATCCTTGTAGGAATCCAGAGCCTCCTGGTAGGCAGAGGCAGCTTCATCATCAGCAGCAGCCTTATCGGCTGTCGGGGGCAATGCAACAGGCGTAGGCTCCGTCGGAGGAATAGGGCAATGCGGGCAGGTGACATCGCTAGAGAGGACGCCCCAGAGACGAAGACCACGCATGTGAATGCGCATGTGAGACACAAAGTCGGTGTAATTAACACCATCAAAGATCACCGGGCAGCGAGGGAGGGAAACGGTGCCCATTGGTAGGCGGCGCTGGACGGCGCGGCGGTTAGAACGAAGTTTTTTTTTCTTTTTTCTTTTTTTTTTCTTCCGCTCGGTTAAACCTTCAACCGACGAAACGGGCCGGCCCGCTACACACGCGATTAGGGCACACGCACGAGGCGGCAGCTGCGCGACGGCGGTGCGACGGCGGCGTCGGAGGGGAGTCGGCGGAGTCGGGCGGGAGGCGGAGGCGGCGAGTCCGGGCGGGCGGGCGCCGGGCGGCGGAGGCGCCGAGGCCGAGCGGGCGGGCGCCGGGCTGGAGGCGGAGGCACCGAGGCCAGCGACGGCGGAGGCGGGGCCGGACGGAAGGCGGAGGCGCCGATGCCGAGCGGGCGGGCGCCGGGCTGCAGGCGGAGACGCCGAGGCCGGGCGGGCGGGCGCCGGGCGGGAGGCGGAGTCGCCGAGGCCGGCGACGGCGGAGGCGGCACCGGGCGGGAGGCGGAGGCGCCGAGGCCGGTGACGGCGGAGACGGCACCGGCGACGGCAGAAGCGACCGGGAGGCGGCACGCGGGAGTCGGCGATGGCGGCCGACGGCAACAGCGGAGGCGGCGGCGGCACGCGGGAGTCGGCGACGGTGGTGCAGAGTCGGCGACGGCGCGCGGAACCCTAGGTAAGCCAAAACCCTAGTTTTGGCTCTGATACCATGTTATGAATAGCGCTTGTATTCATATGAGGCCAATGGGCCGGTATATATACACAAAGTACAGGTGGTAAATATGCAAAGAACCCCTCATAACAATGGGGAATAACAAACTATACATATATCTCTAACAGTAGGAGGAAAAGAATTGTACATGGAAATGATACAGATAAATAGGTACTGCATAAAGAACCAGGTCGTAATCCCCGTGCAAGTCTGCAATAGTGCAAAAAAAAAAAAACACCACAATATAATGAGGACAACGATCTTCAGGTAAAGCACATCATTTGCTTAGGCCTTAGGGGCTTCATGTATATCAGAAAAGAATATTTGCAAGCCAATCCAGCACTATTTGCAGCGAAAGAGAAAAGAAAGGAAGAGAAAGTTTCTTGGTTTGTATCTTTGCATAGACCCACAAGAAACACAATATATTCCAATATAAAGCAAACACATATAGAAACAGGAGTTGGTAAAAGAAACTAAACTGGAACGGAGGTTTCATGTTGATGCATTCCAACAGATTTGAATATGTACGTGAGAGCAAACTGTTTGAAATTATAGAGCACGTAAGAATCAGAGAAGTTCAGAAGCACGAATTAACAGTCTCAGGAGCTCAAATTACACAGACAAAAAAAAGAATATTAGTTTGAGTGCAAAAAATGTAACCAAGTAATTGGTTATAAGTTAATATTGTTATAAATATTGTGCATGTATTCATAAGACCCAAAGGACAATATATATAGAGAGTACAAGAGGGATATACAAAGAATATGCCATGTACAAATAAGGAATACGAAGGCATATAGGAAACAAATAACAAACCTATTCTATTTTCTATCCTATCCTTAACACCCCCCTCAAACTCATGGTGGATCACACACACTGAGTTTGGAGAGAAAATACAAATGTTGTGCCATAGTCTGTGGCTTCGTGAAGAAGTCAGCAAGCTGTAACACTGAGTACACTAACTGAAGAGCAAGTACACCCTCCTGCACATGGGAACGAGTGTATGAAGCATCCACACCAATGTGTTTGGTGAGCTTATGCTTCACTGGATCACGGGCAATACTGATAGCTCCTATACTGTCAGTCATAAGAGTAGTAGGACCTCTCACAAGTACACCAAAATCTGCAAGTAGCCATCTCAACCAAGTAATCTCTGTTGTCACAGCTGCCATAGCTCTCAACTCAGCCTCTGCACTCGAACGAGAAACTGCAGTCTACTTCTTTGTCTTCCAGGCAATCAGCGAGGAGCCAAGAAAAACACAGTAAGCAGAAAGAGAACGACGATTAGAAGGATCACTAGCTCAGGTCGCATCAGAGTACGCCTGAAGCTGGAGTGAGGTGGAGCTAGGGAAAAACAAGCGACGAGAGATGGTCCCACGCAAGTAGCGAAGAACACGAAGAAGATAACTGTAGTGAAGATGAGTAGGACAAGCCATGAACTGACTCAAGATATGGACAACATGAGCAATATCAGGACGAGTGCTCACAAGATATACCAAATTGCCAACAAGATGGCGATACCGAGTAGGATCCTCAAGAGGATCACCATCAGTAGTGGGGAGCTGAAGAGAGAGCTTCATAGGAGTCTTAGCAGTGCGAGTATCAGTCAGACCAGACCGATCAAGAAGATCCTGGACATACTTCTGTTGGGAGAGATAGTAACCCTCAGGCGTGAAAGAAACCTTAATCCCAAGGAAGTATGTAAGCAAGCTAAAGATCAGTCATCAGAAACTGCTCACTGAGATGCTTCTTCACATATGCAATGAACGAGAGATCGTCACCAGTAATGAGCATATCATCCACATAGAGAAGAAGCAGTGTCCTACCTCGATGTGAGACATGGATAAATAGAGCAGGGTCATGGGCACTGATAGTGAAACCAACAGCGGTGATCACTGAGATAAAACGCGCAAACCAGGCACGAGGGGGCTGTTTTAGACCATAAAGAGCACGACGAAGACGACAGACATGGCCATCTGGAACATAATACCCAGGTGGTGGCTGCATGTAAACCTCCTCATGCAAGACGCCATTAAAAAAAGCATTCTTAATATCCAGCTGAGAGATAGACCACCGGCGAACAAAAGCAACCACAATAAGAGTGCGAATAGTGGTCATATGAGCAACAGGGGCAAACGTCTCATCGTAATCACGACCATACTCCTGCTGAAAGCCACGAGCCACAAGACGAGCCTTGTAGCGCTCAATAGTACCGTCAGACCTGGTCTTAATCTTGTACACCCACTTGCACGTGATAGGACGAGCGTGCACAGGTGTCGGTACAATATCCCATGTCTCCGTACGACGAAGCGCATCAAGCTCCTCTGCCATAGCGAGCTGCCACTCAGAATGAGAAGCAGCCTCACGATAAGAACTAGACTCAGTGACAGAGAGAGCATGAGCTATCGAAGTAAAGCCAAGATGATCAGGAGGTCGAATGATTGCCCGGTCACGAAGGGCGTAACAAGGAGCATCATCAAATGAATCAGACGTCAACGTCGGCAAGAGACCAGGAGAGGGATCTGGTGAAGTACGAGGACGTCTGGAGTAGTGCACCCCAGAGAAACGAGACGGATCTGGTGAAGTACGAGGACGTCTGGAGTAGTGCACCCCAGAGAAACGAAACGGTGGTGCCATAGGAACAAGAGGCTGTGCTGCAGAAGGCAACACAGGAGGTGAAGGTACAGAAGGCTGAGAAAGGGGGAAATGGGTGAGGAGTCAGGGAGAGACAACCAGGAGATCATCTCGATGGTGGAAGCAGTGTGAGGAGTTGAATCTCGATAAAAGAAAGGTCGAGATTCATCAAAGACAACATCTCGTGAGATCCTAATCCGCCGAGTAGAAGGATCATAGCAGCGATAACCCTTATGCTCAGAACTGTACCCAAGAAACACACACTTGACTGACTGGGCTGTCAGTTTAGTGTGCTCACGAGGTGGTAGCAGGACAAAACAAGTGCAGCCAAAAACACGAAGATGACCGTGCTATGGGCTCTAGAATAGAGACGCTCTATAGGACTGACATCCTTAAAAGCAGTGGAAGGCTGCATATTAATGAGATATGCAGCCGTAGAAACAGTCTCAGCCCAGAACTGTGGTGAAATGTGAGAAGCAAGAAGGGTGCGAGCAGTCTCAATCAGATGACGATGCTTACATTCAGCAACCCCATTATGAACATGGGCACCAGGACAAGAAGACTGGTAAAGAGTTCCCTGCTCAGAAAGAAATTGTCTGAACGCACTAGAACAATACTCGCCAGGGTACGAATAGTGGACTCAAACTGAGTATGAACCATCATGGCAAAGCTACGATAGATCGCAAAAAACTGACCACGATTAGACATAGGGAAAAGCCAACTAAAACGGGAATAGTCATTAATGAAAATAACATAGAATTTATGCCCGCCTTTGGAGATAATAGGCGCATGTCCGCATACATCTGAATGAACTAAATTAAAAGGACGAGAAGACAAGGACTCACTAGAATGATAAGGAAGTTGTAGCTGCTTGCCCAGCTTACAACCTCGACAAAACATGGACGTGTCAACAGTAACACGTCCAAAGACACCCAGACGAACTAATGAAGAAAAATGAGACCCACACAGGTGACCTAAATGGTGATGCCACTGTGCAAAAACTCCAGGGGTGGTGGCATTAGTGGCAGTGGAGGTAGACGTGGCAGGAGACGTGGTAGGAGCAGCTGAAGACGTGATAGGAGCAACTGAAGTGGACGGAAGATGAAGACGGTCGAGAATGTAGAGACCTTGACGATCCCTACGGCGCCGGCCAGTCCCAAGTATCATCCCTTTTTGTCGATCCTGAACGAAACAGGTGTGAGAGTCAAAACCAACCCTACAACCAAGGTCAGTGAGCTGTCCCATTGAAAGAAGCTGCATGGTTAGTTGGGGAACATGAAAAACAGCTGAAACAGAAAAATCAGCGGACAAAAGAGTGCCCTGACAGCTAACAGACAAGGAAGTACCATCAGCAGTCTGTACAGAGATAGGGAGGGCAGGAGGTCCTACTGAAGTGAGAGATGTGGAATCCGGTATCATGTGGAAAGAGCGCCAGAATCTAGAACCCAAGAGGTACCTGGGGAGACGTCTCAGCTAGACTGGAAGAACCTGCTGAGCTGTGAGAGAGCTGCTGAAGAAGAGCCTGGCAAAGCTGATGTAGGAGCCTAGATTTTATAATCCAGAATCCACTGTGATTTTACTGCACTATTTCTTGGATCAGTAGATAGTGCTCACAGTTACAGTAATGAATATCAAAATACATATCATGCGGAAACGTGATTAAAATAATAGACTTACTCATGGGCCGATTAGGCCGAAATCAATAAATTGCAGCAGCGGAATGAAGCATACAGGTGGGACCTTCAGGACTTGTCCACAGGCAGCCAACCGGAGGTTCGCGACCTAGCTCTTGACATCTTCATCTTCTTCGCCATCATGACCCAAAAGTATTGCTGAACCGTAGTGATCTGATTCCTGATTCTGGATTTGTGGGGAAAGCGAATATGAGCACAACCACCGTGCTCGCGAGCCAAAACACAGGATGCAATTAAATAGTATGCATGGCTTATCAAAGGAAGGCTCGGGTTGTTTTATTTGCTGTAAATTGCTTTTGAAATATGATACATAGAAATCTCCTAAGACCTAGCAGTTTGAACTGAAACATAAGGTGTGAAAGAATGCAATAATAATAGCGATCCAGATTCCATCCATCGTTACATGGCCTCTGCACCATATGCTTAATCCTTCAGCGTCATAACTGCTTAACTTATCACTGGGGCGACACCCAGGGCAACACAAATAAGGGCCTTTCTCCGCCCTCCACTTTACCAATTCCACCCACAAAGATTTTGAAACAGAACTATATCTAGTTAAGTTCCCATGTCCGCCCTTGACCGTGGGCACGGCTATTCGAACAGTTTTAGACTCTGCAGAGTTTGCACACTTTACCCACAAGAGATAAATCCACTCGTTGCCCCACATGATTCCTTAGCCATGCAGTTGAGTAGACTATCACAGGACCTTTACAATGTATTTTTCCTAGCAGAGTTACGTCCGCTAAGGTTTCCACTTCCTTCGGGGTACGACCACCCTTCCAGAAGCCCCCTCTTGCGCCGTCACGTCGGAGGATGTGGCCATCCTCTACCCGCCCGTGGTCACACCGGCGCAACTGTTACTAAGTCGATGCAAATTAGTTAGCCCTGCCTACACTTTGCCAGCTTATGGTTGTACTTGTTGTACACTAGGAGGTCATCACAAGATTCGGTCCTTAAGGCTATCTGGGCGGTTCTACCACTATCCACTTTGTGCTTCCACTGCACCACGACACACACCCTCGAACCATCCGCCCAGATAAATAAGCAAGTTGAGGTTTTTGGGAGCATAAAATATCCATAACCAAATATACCAGTCATTTCCACCATGACTGCCCAAACCAATTTCTCATGATTCAAAGTGATGCTTTGGGGCATTTTTGGCGCCCCGATTATCTAAACAGTACTAAGCATGACGTATAATTAGGGACTTATTTTCGAAAGGTTACTATTATAACTTTGCTAGGGCGACAAGGCTTAGATATTCAAATGTTTCCAAAGGAGGTATAATACTAGCAAGTCGATTAATAGGTATATAACTAGAATCTTCAAACAAACATATATTTGCATATGAAATAACAGCATGCATTTTGATAATTTAAACAAAAGTAAATTTGCGAAAAATGTAGGTTCAACATGATCAAAGTATTGACTCGCCTGGCGCGGTTTACCGCGGTCTTGAGCTCACACAATGCTTTTTCTTGAACTTCAGGCATTTTTCTTCACTTCACTCTTAATCTTGCTTGAACCCTTGATGCTCCAGGACTCCAGCTTCTAACTACGCGCTAAACGACTGAATACAATTAAAAGCAAATAACTCAAAGGATCCAAATAAATCCGAAATAACTCAATTTGGTTTTATTATGAGTTAATGGGTGATTCGGGTGATTTGAGGCAAGGCCGGTGGTAGAATACGATGACTTGATCTTTTTATCAATAATCTCTTTTATTACTTTTATATTTATCAAGGAAGTCCCATGAGTTAGGCTAGACCTATGAATTGGTGTACATGGTTAGTGGAGCATTATTTTGTCGAGCGCTAATATTCAGGGCATATGCTATATACGCGATGTATACAAATTTTAGCTCACCGAATCAATTTTAGAGTCTGGGTTTATAGCATATTATGGTCTGATATTCTATGTATCCTCAATTATTACTAGGCTTAGTTAAATTTTGCATTAAGATTCATTTGTATGGGCCCTACCTTGTTATGTACGATTATGCTCAACTAATTCTAAAGTTAAGATTTAATTAATGGCGCATAGGGGTGGCCCCCACCTAAACCCAGCAGGCCTAGTAGGAGGTTACAAGGCTCAGAATAGGCCATGTGTAATGACATAGATGCCCCTATGGGGGATGATCAACTGTAAGGGTATAATTGTAAAAGCACTCCCCATGTATATATATGGAATACAGGCCATGGGGAAGACCCAAGCCATTACTCATCTCCCTCACTCTCCACTACCATCTCTCTCTCTGTTTGGTCTGTAGCCACAACAGTTGGCGCCGTCCGTGGGGAGGGACAGGAGCAAGCCCGAAGTTCGAAGGAGGATGGCACCGAAAAAAGCTTCGTCGGCGGCGGCGAAGGGGAAGAAGACGGTTGGGGCGGAGTGTCGCGTGAGTACTAGGGCTTCGGCATCGGCTGCCGCGGGCGCGGCGGTCGAGGACGTTGACGCTCGCGCTGCGGCAGCCGACCCCGCCACCGGCGCTGCGGGTCCGCGACCGCCTTCACAACAACTTTCAAGGCAATTATGTCGAGCCGGTCGACGCGGACCAGCTCTTCGCCGTGAAGCAGAAACCTTCGGAGAAGCTCCGGGACTACTTCAAATGCTTCGCGAAGATACGTTGTCAAGTCAAAGACGTTAGCGAAACCACCGTGGTCAACGCGGCCATACAGGGCCTTCGTCCGGGCCCGATGGCCGAGTATAACGCGCGGAAGCCAATCAAGACAGTGACGAAGCTCTTTGACAAAATGGAGGAATACGCTAGGGCGGAAGAGGACGCACGGCGGCGACAAGGCGATGACTCTGACACCAACCAGGCCGGTGCCTCGGCAAAAGCCGAAGATCCGTCAAAGGACGGTTCTTCGAAGGGAAAACGTAAGCAGGAGTCGTCCAAGGACGCGCCCGACCGCAAGGACGCCCCGCGTAAGGAGCCGTCCGATAGGCCCAAGCGTGGCCAGCAGAAGTCGTGGCGAGGCCGGTACGTCCTCGACATCGAAGGCGGTTCCGACGACAGCGCTCCCGCGGGTCAGGGCGTTCGGGGGCGCCGAGGCCGGGGACACGGCCGTGGCCGGGGCCGCGACGATAGAGGCCGGAGAGATTACGACGACCAACACCAGGGGTTGTGGTGCGTAGTCCACGGTCGCGGAAACCACGACACGCACACATGCACCTCTATCACGGCGCTTCGCGACAGCGTCACCAGGGACAAGATCCTGGAAGCACGTCCACCCGTGGTGGCCCACGTACAACACCCATACGAAGCCCCCGTGCATATACAGCCGCAAGGAACGCAGCCCCACGAGGGCCCTCTGCGGATCCAGACCCACGTGCAGCAGCCTCAGGAGGGCTTTCTGCAGCTACAGGCTCCGGAGGCCACCCACCGCAGGGTTATCAATGTCATCTCCGGAGGCTCCTCGGTGGAGTTCGCCTCGGCACGGCAGCGGAAGGCTTACGTGCGGAGGCTACACCATGTGGCGGCGTACCCAGCGCAAACACCGCCGGACTGGGCACAGAAGGAGGTCACGTTCACCCCCGCCGACGCCCAAGGAGTGGAGCTTCCTCACCACGATCCCCTGGTCGTCCGGGTCATCGTAGCGGGATGCGACGTGAGACACGCCCTAGTTGATGGAGGCAGCTCCGCGAACATTCTGTCCGCGGCAGCCTTCGACCAGATGGGGATCCCCCGAAGCCGCCTCGGGCCGTCGGGAGTCCCGCTGCAGGGCTTCGGCGGACAGCCTCTACGGGCGCTCGGCCAAATATGCTTGCAGGTCTCTTTCGGTCAGGGCGACAATGAAAGGGTCGAAGACGCTACATTCGACGTCGTCGATCTTCCATACCCTTACAACGCCATACTGGGGCGTCCGGTCCTCAACTCCTTTGGGGCAGTACCGCATCACGCCTATTTGTGCATGAAGCTCCCGGGGCCGCGGGCCATCATCACCGTTCGGGGCGACTAGGACATGGCCCGGCGCATCGAGCATGGCACCAGATGTCCCCGTCGCGGCGGGCAGCGGCACACCTAGGATCGGCACCGCCGTGCGAAGGCCCACGGCGCCATCCGGGGGCGACTCCGCAAGCCCTGCTGATAGTGCAACTACTAGAGGCTACGGCCGCGCTGAGCACAAACGGTTAGTTTCCCCCCAACACCCCGTCGTATGTAATCGCTTACCCGCGCAAACGGGAATATAATAAAATTCCGTTTGTCGCCAACATATTACCGTTGTGCAAAAATACGCGGCGAGCACACGCGGAGGCCTCGCCTACGCGTGTGCTCCCGCAGCATAAACCAAAGACGCACGTTCGCGTGTGCACTCTCCGTCAAAGACACGGGCATGAGTATAAACAAAGATGCACGTTCGCGTGTGCACTCTCCGTAGCCAGGGGACGGGCATGAGTATAAACAAAGATGCACGTTCGCGTGTGCACTCTCCGTAGCCAGGGGGACGGGCATGAGTATAAACCAAAGACGCACGTTCGCGTGTGCACTCTCCGTAGCCAGGGGGACGGGCATGAGTATAAACCAAAGACGCACGTTCGCGTGTGCACTCTCCGTCAAAGATACGGGTATGAGTATAAACCAAAGACGCACGTTCGCGTGTGCACTCTCCGTCAAAGATACGGGCATGAGTATAAACAAAGATGTGTGGGGGGGACGCCTCTGCACGCACTCTACGGAGTCTAAATAAGACGCGGATGTTCTCCCTGCGCACTCTACTGAGTATAAACAAAACGCGAACCCCGCGCACGCCAGGGACTTCGTCCTTGTGCGTACTCTCCGGAGTATAAAAATGACGTGGATGTCGACCCCACGCACTCTACGGAGTCTAAATAAGACGCGGATGTTCTCCCTGCGCACTCTACTGAGTATAAACAAGACGCGAACCCCGCGCACGCCAGGGACTTCGTCCTTGTGCGTACTCTCCGGAGTACAAAAATGACGTGGATGTCGACCCCACGCACTCTACGGAGTCTAAATAAGACGCGGATGTTCTCCCTGCGCACTCTACTGAGTATAAACAAGACGCGAACCCCGCGCACGCCAGGGACTTCGTCCTTGTGCGTACTCTCCGGAGTATAAAAATGACGTGGATGTCGACCCCATGCACTCTACGGAGTCTAAATAAGACGCGGATGTTCTCCCTGCGCACTCTACTGAGTATAAACAAGACGCGAACCCCGCGCACGCCAGGGACTTCATCCTTGTGCGTACTCCCCGGAGTATAAATCAGCCGTGGACGCCGATCCCACGCGAATCCTGCGCGGCTGCCAATCGCGCACCTCAGCGCGTGGAGGCTCGCCTTCGCACACCACGTGAGGTATACGCAGGGGGTACTATGGAAACCAATTCCGGGAGTCCCAGAGTACCGACGTTGCGCGCCAGAGGCTGGCCCCAGCGTCGGCGCGCACGTGGAATATGCGACACACCAGAGGCTGCCCCCACCCCGGGGTGGGGGGACGAAGGTCCGCCTTCGCACGCGCCAGTCTACAGACTTTAAACAGGTCGCAGTGCGGAGGTCCGCCTTCGCACGCGCCAGTCCACGAGACTTTAAACAGGTCGCAGTGCGGAGGTCCGCCTTCGCACGCGCCAGTCCACGAGACTTTAAACGGGTCGTCGTGCGGAGGTCCGCCTTCGCACGCGCCAGTCCACGAGACTTTAAACAGGTCGTCGTGCGGAGGTCCGCCTTCGCACGCGCTAGTCTACGGACTTTAAACAGGTCGCAGTGCGGAGGTCCGCCTTCGCACGCGCCAGTCCACGAGACTTTAAACAGGTCGTCGTGCGGAGGTCCGCCTTCGCACGCGCCAGTCTACGGACTTTAAACAGGTCGCAGTGCGGAGGTCCGCCTTCGCACGCGCCAGTCCACGTGACTTTAAACAGGTCGTCGTGCGGAGGTCCGCCTTCGCACGCGCCAGTCTACGGACTTTAAACAGGTCGCAGTGCGCAGGTCTGCCTTCGCACGCGCCAGTCCACGAGGCTTTAAACAGGTCGTCGTGCGGAGGTCCGCCTTCGCACGCGCCAGTCGACGGACTTTAAACAGGTCGCAGTGCGGAGGTCCGCCTTCGCACGCGCCAGTCCATGAGACTTTAAAGAGGTCGTCGTGCGGAGGTCCGCCTTCGCACGCGCCAGTCTACGGACTTTAAACAGGTCGCGGTGCGGAGGTCCGCCTTCGCACGCGCCAGTCCACGAGACTTTAAACAGGTCGTCGTGCGGAGGTCCGCCTTCGCACGCGCCAGTCTACGGACTTTAAACAGGTCGCAGTGCGGAGGTCCGCCTTCGCACGCGCCAGTCCACGAGACTTTAAACAGGTCGCCGTGTGGAGGTCCGCCTTCGCACGCGCCAGTCTACGGACTTTAAACAGGTCGTAGTGCGGAGGTCCGCCTTCGCACGCGCCAGTCCACGAGACTTTAAACAGGTCGTAGTGCGGAGGTCCGCCTTCGCACGCGCCAGTCCACGAGACTTTAAACAGGTCGCAGTGCGGAGGTCCGCCTTCGCACGCGCCAGTCCACGAGACTTTAAACAGGTCGTAGTGCGGAGGTCCGCCTTCGCACGCGCCAGTCTACGGACTTTAAACGGGTCGTAGTGCGGAGGCCCGCCTTCGCACGCGCCGGTCTATGGACTTTCGGTAGCAAGCAGCGCGCGCATGATTCACACTAACGGCGAACTTGGAATGTGGGGATCTCGGCTCCGCACAGCACGCCCGCGCATGTCCTAATTATCAGGATATCTATATACCGGGAAAATCTTTCAAGTATAGAGGCCCGCCAACATCCCTGCCGCTCTAAGTAGCTATTCGGCAGGCTCGTCCTTAACACGCGATAAGGACGGGGTTCCGCCGGAAGAAGGTCGGCCCGCCCAAAAGTCCGGCGACTCTTCGGCCCTTCGCCAGCGTCGAAGGCGTCGCCGAGTCGCAAGGTCGACCGCAAGAAGTCGGCCCCAGCAAGGAAGCTGCCCGGGACATAGGCGAAAGTCAGAATTTATGAAGCAAGCGTGTACTTCGTTCGCAAAAAGAGGAGGCATTACAACGCACGCCTACACCCAGGCACCACGGCGTCAAACCTGCGAGTTCCCAGCGCCTTCAGAGGCCTCGGCGCCGCCCTCGTCGCGTTGAGGGACCCCGTCCAGGAATTGGCCGAGGCTCCCCGTCCCGTAAAGTGACTTCCAGAGTTCGACCCGCGCAGCGTCCGCCCCGACGTAATCCCAGATCCGTTCATAGAAGGGATTGATGGTGCGGCGAGCGGAGCGGATGGCGCCGGACATTACTCCGGCCCCGCTGGGCATCTCCAGCTGGGGGTCCTCTAGCTCGTTGACGTGCGGGCAACCGCGGTGTTGCAGGAGCGCGCACACTAGGCATGCCGATGTGTACGCGCAGTGGTTGCCGAAGGTCGTCGCAACGCCGCGCGCGACGTTGGCGGCATCTCCGACCCAGCGGAGGGTCCGCAACAGCTCCTCCGGGCCGAAGGCGTGGTCCGTCACTTCCGCCACAAGCCCTTGGAGATGGCTTTCCAGCGCTTGCATGGCGTCCCATGCAACCACCGAAGCCTCGCCAAGCGTCCGGTCGCGCTCCGCTAGAGTCAGGACGAGTTCGCCTTTCTCCTTCTCTAGCGAGGCGACCTGTTGCAGAAAGTCATCCCGCTCTGCCGCAACTCCTGCTGCGCAGCCTCCGCGGCCGACTCCCGTGCCGACGCAGCAAGTCCTTCGGCGTGCGCCTTCGCTCCGGCGCATTCCGCTTCCGGCTGGCGGATGCGGGCATCCTGGGCAGAGCGGGCTCTCGAGGCTTCGCGTAGCTCCTCCTTGGTGGCCCGCAGCCTATCCTCAAGCGCCCTTTGGGCACGAGTATAGGCCGTTTGCAAGGCCTGCCCCAGCACGAGTGTCTGCAGAATGGAGAGACTTAGCAAGCTCAGCCGGCCCAGGCATGATCGAAGGCGTCCCCGAGGCGCCCCGCTCCGTAGGCCTGCAGCGCTTGCTGGTCGACGCTGGCAGACGCGTCACCCACAATCCCGCGCCACGCCCTCAGCGTCTCCGGGGGAGGCACGAAGTCCGCGGGGCTCACACGCGCGGAGGTCCCGTGTTCCGCCAAGCGCTCCTCCTCCGGAATGAGCGACGCTGCAAACAGGGATGCAGGTGAGCACCGTAACGCATAAAAGAATACATCAGGGTAAGCTAGGCCACCTTACCTTCAGTAGCGGAAGGAGGGCTTCGGGGACCCGCCCCCCCAACTCCCAGACAGGGCTGCGGTGGCGTAAGCCCCCGCAGAAAGCATGGTCCCGCAGCGAGCAGAAGCCTCCGTGTTCGGGGCCGGCGACGACCGTCCCTGCACGGCGGGCGGCGTGGCCAGGGGGGCAGAGGGCGTGCACGCCGCAGGGTCCTCGGCATCTGCATCGGAGTCCCACAAGCTTCTGATGCCCGTCGCCACGACGATTCCTCGCGGCGTCCGGTGGAGCTTCGGCCGTACACACGGCCGCTTAGCCGGGGCAGGCAGCAACGACACCACCCCTACAGTCACTGCCGGCGAGGCCCCCGCGGCTGCAGCACCCGGGGGCGAAGGTTCCGCTGTGGCAGTTTCCGTAGGGGGCACCTCGTCTTCCGCTGCTGCTGTCGGGGAAGGCAGCACGGTTCCGTGCGCCCCCACGGAGGCCATCTCCGGCACCACAGCGGCCACGGTCGAAGGCTCCACCTCAACATCGCCGGTCCGCACGGATTCTATCTCGGCGACTGCGGCGGGTAGCGAGACTTCTCTCCGGCTGCTCGCAGCAAGCCCGCCGTCCAGGGCACTCGCCGAAGATCCCTCGCCTCCGACGTCCGCGCCATCCAAGCCTGAATCGGCATACTTCGCCGAATCCGACTCCGCGTCTGCCGCGCCCTCGGGAGCATCAGCAGCAGCGGTAGCAGCTGCCGCACCAAGCGCGGCAGACGCCCCGCTTCGGCCCCTCTTCCGAGACGGCGCCTTCTTCTTCGCCGCACCTTCGTCCGGAGCGGCACGGTCCGGCACGGCAAGGCCCAGGGCCTCGCACACGCGATTTATTCGCCCCAGCCCCGCCTCGGCGGTGGCGGACGCGCGCTGATCGTGCTCCCTACCGGTATACGACCCCAGGAATACGCGCGCGGCCTGCTCCGCCTCCTCCAAGCTAATCCCTGAAGCAAAGGAGATAACATCAGCATATAACGCACTTCGCGGGAATAGAGGAGAGACACAGTCGAGGCTTACGAAGACTGGAGGGCGCCGGTAGCAAGCAGACTGACGGCGAAACGTTGTCGTCTCGACGCTTCTCGGCGGCAAGACGCCAGTCGAGGGCAAGCGGCGCCACGCCGTACATCACGTACTCTTCGGCGAGGTCGCGCATGTTGAAGCGGGCGGCCACGCCTACGAGCCGCCGAGCCCTCCGCCTGTCCTCATCGTCGAGTGTCCGGCCGGGCGAGGGCTTGAACGCGATCGGTCGGCTCGTGCACTCAAGACCACTCCCGCTCTCCACACGGTGGTAGAACCACCGCTTCATCCAGTGAGACTCCCACTTCCCGCGAGTAGAGTTCGCAGGGAAGAGCTTGCTGCAAGTCGAACGAAGAATAAAGGTGACGCTGCCGAAGCTCGACAGCGTCCCGTCCTTCCGATCCTTGGGCTGGCACCGGGTCTCGTGCAGGTAGGCGAACAACGTGGCGCTGGGCCAGCACGCTCCTGAGCGCAAGGCCCAGCTGTACACCGCGAGCCGGGCCACGGCGTTCGGAGTCAATTGCGCCAGCTCCGGCCCGAAGGTCCGCAGCACATCGCCCACGATCGCCGCCGCCGGGATGCGGAGCCCCGCGTCGAAAAAGACAACGAATACGACCGCCTCCGACCCCTCGGGGTGCGGTTCCCTCTCATCGGCGGTGGGCAATCGTACCGCCTGGCACTCCGACAAATTCCCCGCGCGCAGAAGCCTTTGGATCGTCTTCTCGGTCACGAGCGACGGGCCCAGCTTGCCGGAGAACGCGCCTTCCTTCTCCGCCGCCAGCCACCGCTTGTCTGCCACCGCCGGGTCGCGCTCTTTGAGCGTGTACTTCACCTCTAGCGGTGAAGATCGCCGGCGAATGCCGCATCCACTAGCCGCCCGGCCACGCTTGTCGCCAGACGCCATCGCTTCCCGCAACAGTAGAATAGTGGCGAAGAATGTTACGGGAGTATGGAAAGCGATGCAAGCAAGAAGGGGGCGTACAACTGCGGGAGCGCGGTCACGAGGGCTACTTCAAGCCGCCTCGCCCCAATACTGAAGCGTCGCGACGGTCTGCGTACGGGACGCGATCGCAGACGCGCAAAGGCCCGTCCCGCACACTTCCCCATAACCGAAGACGAAGGGCCGCGACCACAGCGCCAAGGACCGTCACAGCACGACGCTCCAGTGGCCTCCTGCCGCGTGCCAACCCCCGCACAAAACAGCTGAAGGCCAGGTGTCGACGACTCCAGCCGCCATTAAAGGCGCACTAATGGACCATGGGAAAACAACAACTTCGACGCTGCACCATTCATCGACCGCCTCGTGTCCCCCTTCCCTAGGGAAGAGGCGAGCAGCCACGAGCACACAACCGTCCACATCCCGCCGCGCACTAATTATAAGCTGCTGCGTCTCCTGTGCATGCCGAGGCGGGTCGCACGGTACGGCAACCTAACCCTGGCAGACCGGGGGCCGGCGTGATTCCAGGATCCTTTACAGCGCAGGGCCACATCGTGAGATCTCTATCACCGCATGTGTGGCGGTATTCGCGGTGCGAGCTCGCCAGCTCTGCTGCCACCCGTTCGAAGGGTAGGGGACGGAGCGCGCGCGTCTACCTCGGCTAGGCGCCAGCTCCGCTGCCACCCGTTCGAAGGGTAGGGGACGGAGCGCGCGCGTCTACTTCGGCCAGGCGCCAGCTCCGCTGCCACCCGTTCAAAGGGTAGGGGACGGAGCGCGCGCGCGTCTACTTCGGCCAGGCGCCAGCTCCGCTGCCACCCGTTCGAAGGGTAGGGGACGGAGCGCGCGCGTCTACTTCGGCCAGGCGCCAGCTCCGCTGCCACCGATTTGAAGGGTAGGGGACGGAGCGCGCGCGTCTACCTCGGCGAGGCGCCAGCTCCGCTGCCACCCGTTCAAAGGGTAGGGGACGGAGCGCGCGCGTCTACTTCGGCCAGGCACCAGCTCCGCTGCCACCCGTTCGAAGGGTAGGGGACGGAGCGCGTGCGTCTACTTCGGCTAGGCGCCAGCTTCGCTGCCACCCGTTCGAAGGGTAGGGGACGGAGCGCGCGCGTCTACATCGGCTAGGCGCCAGCTCCGCTGCCACCCGTTCGAAGGGTAGCGGACGGAGCGCGCGTCTACTTCGTCTAGGCGCCAGCTCCGCTGCCACCCGTTCCAAGGGTAGGGGACGGAGCGCGCGCATCTACTTCGGCTATGGCCTCAGCCCCTGGTCAAGTTCGGAAAAAGCTGATAGGCCGCAGGGACGGAGGGGGCCAAAGGACTCGGCAACATGGTTTCGGCCCTGTGAAGCCCTTCTCCATGAGAGGCTCCTGTTGTAGGGGTGGCCCCCACCTAAACCCAGTAGGCCTAGTAGGAGGTTACAAGGCTCAGAATAGGCCATGTGTATTGACATAGATGCCCCTATGGGGGATGATCAACTGTAAGGGTATAATTGTAAAAGCACTCCCCATGTATATATATATGGAATACAGGCCATGGGGAAGACCCAAGCCATTACGCATCTCCCTCACTCTCCACTACCATCTCTCTCTCTGTTTGGTCTGTAGCCACAACAGTTACTATTATAACTTTGCTAGGGCGACAAGGCTTAGATATTCAAATGTTTCCAAAGGAGGTATAATACTAGCAAGTCGATTAATAGGTATATAACTAGAATCTTCAAACAAACATATATTTGCATATGAAATAACAGCATGCATTTTGATAATTTAAACAAAAGTAAATTTGCGAAAAATGTAGGTTCAACATGATCAAAGTATTGACTCGCCTAGCGCGGTTTACCGCGGTCTTGAGCTCACACAATGCTTTCTCTTGAACTTCAGGCATTTTTCTTCACTTCACTCTTAATCTTGCTTGAACCCTTGATGCTTCAGGACTCCAGCTTCTAACTACGCGCTAAACGACTGAATACAATTAAAAGCAAATAACTCAAAGGATCCAAATAAATCCGAAATAACTCAATTTAGTTTTATTATGAGTTAATGGGTGATTCGGGTGATTTGAGGCAAGGCCGGTGGTAGAATACGATGACCTGATCTTTTTATTAATAATCTCTTTTATTACTTTTATATTTATCAAGGAAGTCCCATGAGTTAGGCTAGACCTATGAATTGGTGTACATGGTTAGTGGAGCATTATTTTGTCGAGCGCTAATATTCAGGGCATATGCTATATACGCGATGTATACAAATTTTAGCTCACCGAATCAATTTTAGAGTCTGGGTTTATAGCATGTTATGGTCTGATATTCTATGTATCCTCAATTATTACTAGGCTTAGTTAAATTTTGCATTAAGATTCATTTGTATGGGCCCTACCTTGTTATGTACGATTATGCTCAACTAATTCTAAAGTTAAGATTTAATTAATGGCGCATTATTATTTTGTCTATACTTCAACTATTGTTAGGCTTAGCTTTATTTTTAATTTAAATTTATTCATCTAGCAAGGCTTGTTATATGGTTTCATGTTTTAATATAGCTACTAATTAAATCTACCAAGGGAATTTGTTTTAATTATATTTGATCATTTAACCAAAGTGTTTTTCTTTATCCATGCACTTAATTAATATTTAGTCTTTTAGATTATTGCTCAAACCATATTACTTAATCATATATGAAATAACCTCAAATTTAAATATTAAACAATCTCATTTACATCCTAATTAATTTTTATTTGATTCTCTGAATTATTCTCTAATTTTTCTTGATTTTTATTAATTAAAATGGGTTACAAAAATAGGATAAAAATGTGAGGGAAAAATGTGCAGCCAACGGATTCGAACTCAAGACCTGCTGTATGAATCGCTCAGCACGCCGTAGCTAACCAACTGAGCATCCAATCGCCTGTGATGAGAAGGGAAAACAAATTAAAAGAGGCAAGCGGGGAGCTGGGCTCAAAGCAGAGCACCTAGGAGGCGCTCGGCGCTGGCCTTACCGCCGGCGGCAGAGACAGTGGCCGGAGGGGAGAACCCACAAAATGGGGTGCTCTTGCCTGACCCTACCTGTGGGCAAAGTCCCGCGGGCCAATTTGGCCGGGGCGACGCCGGCGGCTTACCTGGCGGCGGCGGGGTTGGGGGCCGACGGTGGAGATGGCGCCGGGGAGATCAGAGAGGAAGAAGGAGTGAAGACTGAGCATGAGAAGGCCGAGGGGAAACTCACCGGCGAGTGAGCAGGGCCGGAGGGGAACCGGGATGGGCCGGCGGCGGAGACCATGGGCGGCGCGATCTTGGGCACGGCGCCGACGAGGTGGGGTGGGGGAGAAGCTTCGGCGGCGACTGGAGGAGGTCTGGGGCGGGGAGAGTGTGCTCCACCGGCGAGGAATCGAGGGGAAAGTCGCTGAGGAGGGAGCGGCACTAGAGGCGGCGGTTTCGGCCGGAATCGGAAGGGATAGCGGCGCGGTGGTCCTGGGTGCACGAAACTTCAATTAAGCCGGAAGGGAGGAGGAAGGGGAGTAGGGGCACGAAGTGATACGGCTGGATTGGACGGGCTTCGCCGGATGGCCAGGATTGGCTCGTGGCAGTGACCACCGGTGCTTTGAGCTAGCGCGGGTGAGCTTGGGCTGAGCACAGAAAAGAGAGGTAGGGGAAAGGGAGACGGCACAGGGATAATGCATTCCCGGGGAGGCTGTTTATATCCCGCGGAGCAAGGGGGAGAAATGCCGGGGCGCCACGGCCGTCGCTGATGGAGGAACAGGGGGCGGCATGGCTCCTTACGGCCGGTGATGTGCGCACGCGCAGGGCATGGGCAGGGGCGTGTGAAGCGACGGGAGCAGGGGATGGGCGCGGCCTGCGGCGATGGCAACCGGGCAGGTGGGGCTGATGCGGGCCGACGGACGCACAGGGAGCACTGGGCTGCCGTGCGGCTGATGCGAGTGAAAAGACGATGAAAAGAAAAGGCGAGGAGAGTAAGGAGGAGAGAACTTGCTGGGGAGGGAGATGAGCGAGGGGCAGGGAAAGAAGGCCCACCGGCCAGAGGGAGAAAAAGGGTAAAAAGAGAGAGGGAGATGGGGGAGACCGGCTGGCAGTGAAATGGAGGGGGGCCAGGTGGCAGGAGAAAAAGGGGGGAAGAGAAAAGGATGGCCCCACATGGCATAGGGAGAAAAAGGTGAAAAGATAGAGAGGAAAGGACTTTAAGCAAAATTTTAGAACCTGAATTTTACTTCCCATTTCATGATGAATGTTATGGATTTTACTCTTTGAAACTTTTAACTCAAATCTTGATGCAAATACCCAGATACAAAATCCAACATTCCCTTATTTTAAATTTTATTTAACTTTGCCCTTGAATTTCAATTTTTTTTGTATATATCATTTTTGCTATGATTTGGGATTCACAAATTTTGATTGTCTAACCCTTATTTTATATGTTAATTAAAGTCAAGGAATGGAACTCCCAATTTAATCACTTAGAAAGATGTTCCCATATTCCTTTTTGGTTACATTTCATCAACTTGAGTTTGAATTCAAAATTCTTGGTATTTTGATTCTTAGAGCCTAAAACTCCCAAAAATTATTTTGTATCTTTGAGTTGCACTTTTAACTCAACTCTTTCTCTTTAATTAATCCATGTTTTGATTCAATAGAAAATTTTAAATTAAGCTCTCTGAGGTTAAAACCCATTGAAATTATTTTGTATTAATCTCATTATTATTATTTTTGGCCATGATTGCTATTGCGTGTTTTGAAAATTATTTTTAGTTATTATTTGCTCAACACAAAACTCAGAAAACCCAATTATGATTTTGAACAAAATTCAAATGCCAATGAGGTGCAAATAAAAGTTTTAAATTGCTCAAGATTTCAAACATCCAAAATTTAGGATGTTACAAACCAACCCCCCTTAAATGAATCTCGACCCCGAGATTCCGGTAGAGTAGAAAGAAGTAAGTGGGGCCAAACTGGCTAGCAATAGGTTCCAGAGCTTTGCTTGTTGTGACGTCCTTTGGCTCGCAAAAGTAGGAAGTGAGTTCGCCCAAGAAGGAGTAATGCTTGAAGAAGTTAAAAGAGAAGAGATAGACTTGTTCCTCCGGATAGGTCGTAGACTTCCAAACACTTGCTTTTTGACATTGTTGCCTTCACATTTTCATAAAATGGAATAGTCGCATCGTCTATAGAACATATGGTGGTCATAGAATTCACACTGATAGGTGGTTAGTAATGGTCTGTGCCCTAGGGAGTAGGTCTTAGGAATGCAGAGGTGACGATGGGCATATCTATGTGGTGGTCTTTCACTTTTACTGGGATCCTGTTCTTAGTCTTTAGCTTTGCCCAGCACGACGGTTTTAGCTAAAGGTACGTCCTGTAGTCCTCATCACCAGAAGATTTCTGACCTTGCGCACCTCCTTGTACTGGTCAGATTAGCTCTAAATTCAGGTTGTTGCAACTCCAAATATATGTCGTAGTAGTTCTTCGACATTTCTGTCTCAGTGCTACCCCCCTTAAATAAATGACGATTGTCATTATGGTTGGCGGTCATTTGATCTATGGGCTTCCCAGGTAGGTAAGGAGAGAATGTTAGCAGGACAGAGTCTCGAATCTTGGTCCTCATGCTGGTTGGGGCTTTTAGTTGGAAAGTTGTGAAGGCTTCACTTATCCTTTGTTGCCTTGGCGTTGGCCATCTATCACTTTGCTTCGGTAGATTTGACTGGGTTTGTAGCAAATGGGGCGAGAGGGAGTAGCATGAGGTAAGGATAGATTCGCGGGGATATGGTAATCTAAACCTATTCTAATTGTAAGAGAGTACACCCCGGAAGCTGGGTGGCGCACAAAACTTGCAAGTTCTTTAAAACAATCTTTTCCTGTGACTGCGAAATACAACACCCGAGGGCAAGAAGGCAGTGCACAGGGCCCAAGTAAAATCTTACAACAGGTGGTTGCGAGGCTTGGACGACAAGGAACGCGGAAACTTCCCGGAAGGTGCAGGAGGGGCGTTTCGGTAAAAGCGCAAAGCTGCACAAGTGGAAGCGGTTCCGTTCGAATTTAGCGGGCATAACGGGTTGGGGACCCGTTAAGCTAAGGCTATAAATAGGAGAGGGATTTCCAGGTGCATAGATGTCAAAAATTGGGGAGTGCATGGCTTGAGGGGTTGTTAGGGTTTTGCTTTAGTCAAAATGGCCTTTGGAGGGTTGTTTTGGCTTTAGGCTTTAGTGGTTGATGAGTTGGTGAGGAGGGCAGAGTGTGTCTCCCTTGTTGTCTTCTCCCTGTGTTTGTCTCCTATGTGTGTGTTTTTGAGAGACAGAGAGAGGAGTGCTCAAGTGTGGAGCATGTAGCTTGTTCTTTTCATTCCAAGCGCGTATGGGACTTAGAGATTGTAATCCTTTGTAATCATGTATCTCCCATCCTCAATATCAATCTGAGATGGCTTTATTTGAGTTTGATTGAGTTCTTGAGCCTCTTCTGTTATTTTTGTTCTTCGTTGCCCTCTATGTTGGATTTCTCAAGTTTTTGTTTTCGTGTTCTTTCCTGCTGAGGAGTAGCAAAATGGGTTGCTGTGATCTAGGAGATGCCCCAAAGCCATTTGGCTAGCCAATCCTAAGAGCAAACCTCGTTTAATTTCAGTTTATGCATTTTGGCCTCCTCTGTTCTTCATTTCATTTCTAGGGTTTGAGTTCATTTTCTTTTTCCCTTGAAAGATTGTGCCCAAATTTGAGTCTCAAGGTCCCAAGGTTATTCCCTTGACAATCTTTGGGTTTCATGATCAAAGAATCAAAGGTTAGATGGGAATTTGAGTTTTTGTGCTGCACCCTGTATCTTTTCAATTTTTAGGTCATTTCTCAAATTCATGCTTTTGAGATGGACTCTCTTGGTTTTCTAGACTCCTCTGGCTATTATGATTATCTCCTTACTGTTCTGGGCTGAAAAGATCAAGGGGGAACCTTTAATTCTTCTGTTGTTTGAAGTCAGCAAGTTTGCATCCTCTGTTGTCTGAATTTTCTTCCCTGCTGTGCTTTAAAACCGATGGGCAGTCAGACCGGTATAATACCGGTGGTCTAACCGGAGCTCTCAGGGCGGTCAGACCGGGGAGGAATGGGCGGTCAGACCGGCTCACCATGGGTGATCAGACCGGTCCTATATGGGCAGTCAGACTGGCGGCTAGGGAGCGGTCTGACCGGCCCATATAAGGCGGTCTGACCGGCCCTGCCTGCCTTGGCAGCTGATTCTCTCTGGTTTTAGTGTTTGCTGCTTAGTCTTTACTCGTTGCTATTCTTTGTGTTAGCTTAAGTCTTAGTGAGCACTTGAATCCTTTTTATAGCTTCCACATCTATTAGAGAGGAAATTTTTCTTGGGGGCAAGTTTCAAAAAGCGCCATTCACCCCCCTCTCTGTCGCCATTTCGGTCCAACAGCTGGTCTGTCCTCCTGTGAAGGAAGGGCCTCCCTACCCCCCTTGGATCGTCCAATCCCACGCGCCTTATTCTGCTTTTTCGCAGCGCACAACTCTGGTAGTCATGCCTGAAGTTCTTGTAGTAGTTGCATTGAACTCCAGTTGGTGCAAAAGCAGAAGCAGAAACAGGCACCTGGGAAGGAAACGTAGTCGTAGCAGGAACCATTGGTGTAGTCGAAGGAGCAGCAAGCATAGTCGGAACGGACTATGCAGCTAACCCGATGCGAAGCTCCTCAGCCCAAAGTGTCGAAAGAGCCTCGGTGACAGTCGATCGTGTCAAGCGGCTCAGCAGTTGAGCTCTAACAGGCTCAAACTCTGCGCAAAGACGGTAGACGAAATCATAAAGACGAAGGTGATCATGATCCGCCTTCTGAACTTTGTGGCACTCCTGGCACAGTGGAGAAGCCAGCTCATCTAACTGTCGCCAGAGACTAGCCAGAGCTCAGAAGAAATCGTCGATGGAAGAATCTCCCTGGCGAAGTGTCTCCAACTCACGCTAAAGTGAAAAGAACTGAGCATCACTGCTCTGCTGGTATCGCTCACGCAAGTACTTCCAGATCCGTCGAGTAGACCGCAGACCAACAATATCTGGCTGAATGGAGTCATCGACACTGACCACAAGGATGGCACGAACATGGGCCTCATTAGCACACCAGCGCTCGAAAGCGTCAATGGCATACTGAAAAGCCTCATCAACAGCATCAGCCTCTGCCTTCTTCTTAGTAGCTTCATCTGCTCCAAAAGGTGCAGAAATAGATTGCCTAAGAGGAGGCTGAACCGGCGGCGGCGGAGAAGCACGAGCACCGGTAACATGTCCCCAAAGGCGGAGACCATCAAGCGTGATCTCCATGAGGGAAGACCATAACATATAGTTCGTTTCATGGAGCTTTGTTCCCGAGAATGGGATCGCAGCAGATGAAACAGAAGCCATCGGTAGGCGGCGATGGACGGCGCGGCGACCAAGGCAACGAAGTCTAACAGGCGGCGCTGGACGACGCGGTGGTTAAAACAACGTTTGTTTTTCTTTTTTGCTTTTCTCTCTCTATTTTTTACAAGACCATATAAAAGCAACTTTTCTCACTGGCTCACCTGGAACCAGCAGAAGCAGAGAGTGACTGGATCGGAGATGCAGACCGGCAGCAGTGGCGGCGACTCCGGACGGCCCACGACGGTGGCTCCGGATGCGGACCGACGACGACAGCGGTGGCTCCGGATGCGGACCGACGACGACAGCGGTGGCTCCGGATACGGACCAGCGGCGGCGGCGACGACTCCAAACAGCCCACAGTGGTGGCGGCCGATGCAGACCGCGGCAGCTCCGGACGGCCCATGGTAGTGGCAGCTCTCGGGCGGACAACGGCGGCGGCCCGGCGCAGTCAACGGAGCGGCGATGGCGGCGGCCCGGCGTAGGCCGACAGAGCAGGTGACGGCGGCGGCCCGGTGGCGGCAGCAACAGATCCGATCTGGCTGTGGCTCGGGTGTCAGCAGTCTAGGCGGCGGCTCAGGCGGAGGTGGCCTGAGCGGCGGCGGCAGCTTGGACGGAGCTGTCCCGTGCGACGGCGACGACACGAGCGGGGATGGCCCGAGCGGCGGTGATGGCACGGGCAGAGACAACCCCGGCGGCGATGGAGCAGCGGAAGAACAGGTCAGAGTCCTATCTCTGATACCATGTTATGAATATTGTGCATGTATTCATGAGGCCCAAAGGGTAATATATATAGAGTACAAGAGGGATATACAGAGGAATATGCCATGTACATATAAGGAATACGAAGGCATATAGGAAACAAATAACAAACCTATTCTATTTCCTATTCTATCCTTAACAAATATGTCTATTTGAAATTTTGGATGAAGAGAATTTTCAACCACTAACTTTTTACTAAGTCTACATGAGTGTTGCAACAAAAAAACCAATCAGCTGTAGCTTGAACAATCCAGAATAGTTCAAAAAGTTGAGAAAATAGCTTTTGAGATTCATGAAAGAAGGTGCATATTTTATCATATGTTTGTTAATCTGAACTACATGCATATAGAGTAAAAATGTAAAATATATATATGTAAAGCACAATGCCAAATCCAAAGGAGACAAAATCTGTTAAATACTCTCATACATACAATTTTGTAAAAGACCAGTGTTCCCCTAGGTGGCCGCCTAGCCGATTTTGCCCACCTAAATGCCTGCCCAGCCCGATTAGGCGCTAGGCGCTGGTCTACCACCCGACTAGCGCCTAGAGGAACACTGTAAAAGACTAGTTTTAAAAAGAGGGATGTAACCTTCTCATTTCATTTTCCCATTCCTAAGGATAATATCAACCATTAAACATTCATGTATAGTGCCTAGCAATCGTTGCATCCTTTACTCTTTTACCACTACCCACAATCTCTTTTCTACTGTAACAGTGTTTACAAAAGGAAAATAATATACACATCTAAAAAAAGTAAACTATATATAGTATTAAATAAATGCTTTCTATATGAAAATTAAATTAGCTCCCTAAATAAATTCATGTAATTAAACTATACTCAGATAGCGTGTCAAAACCTTTGATCAAAGGAACCACCATTCTATCAGCCTGCAAAATTACTATCTGTAATAGCAACCCTATTCACCAATCAAGACTAGATGAGAAGCTAGGCTGCATAAATATCCCTGGAAAGGAAATATTTTTTGTTCTAGCTATTTCAAACCAAATCCTATCAGTTTTCACCACATCACACCAACATTATGGGTAATAAATTTGCACCAGTTAACCAATAAACTGAAGAGCCCCAGAAGTTGAGAATCCATATGTTCATATGCAAAGAACATACCAAAACTCAAGACTAGTAATTTTCATTTGAGACTACTGATTTTCATAAGGCTATAACAATATCCCAAAACCTATAAAAACAAGATGAAATTGCAAGTTCTATATATAAACTTGTCATCTCAGGAGGTAAGATACGCAGAATACTCAGGTTGGTAACACGTATGCAGCTTGCTGTAAGCATAAGAATCAAATGACTCAAGAACAAGTAGATCACTCCAGGTTAGGAAAAAACGACGCCATTATCCTTCAGATGATTCAGATAAACAAAGGGATCTAAAGGGATCTAAAATTCATGAAAAAATCAAAAAAGAAAAAAATAGGAAATAAGTTAGACCTAACCCCTTTGGGACATGGCCCAGCATGCCCTGGCGCACTGTACGGCGTGCCCACATCGGGCGCTGTGTAGCTCCAGTGCCCGGACGCCCCTACCTGTGCCCATCCCCACCTTGGCTGTAACATCCCAAAAATTTACTTTCTAAAAAATTTAAATTCAAATTAATTATTTTAAAGTATTTGAGTTTTATTTGGATTTGCCCTGAATTTCTGTTTTTGAAAAGCTAGATTTGAAAAGTATTTTAAGAAAAACCTAAAATTATTATTAAATAAAAAGATATTTTGAATTTCTATGAAAATCCTAATTCAAATTAATTATTTGGAGTTATTTGGCTTTTATCTGGTTTCCTGGATTTTCTGGAGTTTAAAAATTATGTTTGAAATAAAAAAGTATTTCAAGTATGAAAATTAAATACCAAAAGTAGTTGTAAATAATTTTATTAAGTCCAAAATATATCCAGGAGCTTCTGCGAATTTTTCTGGAATTTTTGGAGGAATTTTCATATTTTTCTGAGGCCTAAATAATTTCCTAGCCTTTTTCTGAAAATCAAAATCAAATTCCAAAAATAGAAATCCCTCCCTCCGGCCGCCACGTGGACGGCTGGATACCACCCACGTCGCCACCATCCGGCCGTCGCCCCCATCCCGCCTTCCTCCCCTCTCCGCTCGCCACGTGTGCGCACGGGATTGCGCCACGCCTCCTTTCTCGCCCCCATCCGCCCGTCCGCCCCGCGCTCCTCCCTCGGCCGCCCGATCCGCTCTGTGCCGCGCGTCACCATCCCCGCCGTCCGCTCCCTCCCTCTCTCTCCGACCGCCCGACCCCACCTGTCGGCGCCGCTCTCCCTCTCCCTCTTTCTCTCCTCGGCCCCACCTGCCAGCGTCTCCTCCCTTCCGCCTCTCGCTGCGCCGCGGGCCCCACGCGTCAGTCACCCCGCCTTCTTCCCCGCGGGCTTCTTCTTCCTCCCGCACCGCGTCGCCCCCGTCTTCCCCGCCGGACTTCCCGCAACCGCCTCCCCGCTCGCCCGATTCCCTTCCTTCTCCCCCTCCCTTCTCTCCCCGACCACACCCCGCCATCCTCGGTCTCCATTCCCGCGCCGCTTTCCCCCTATACCCCCGCCAATCTCGTCGCCACGATCTCGCCATCGTCGGCGAGAAATCCCCGGCGCCTGCCCCCTCCCTGACCCCTATAAAAAGCCCCCTCGGCCTCCCCTCTCACCGCACCTCCTCCCTCCGCTCTCCCCCTCCCTCCCCGAGCTTCCTCTCGCCCTCGCTCCGTGTGCCCTCGTCTCCGCCGCCGCCCGGACTACGGCGAGCAATTGCCGGCGCCTTGCTCCTCCTCGCGCCTCGCCGACGACCCCCTCGGCTTCCTGGCTTCGCCTCCGTGCCCGAGAGCCCCTTCCCCGTGCCCGAACGTCGCCGGGAAGCCGTCCCCGCCGCCACCCGAGCGCCGCCGCCGCTCTGCGCTCGCCGCCAGCCAACTCCGGCCATCCCCGGTAATCTCCACCCCCACCACCGCACTCCCCGTCGCCCCCTCTTCCGTCTCCGCCCCTTGCCGCCGACCGCCGCTCGCCGGAGCGCCATCGCCACCGCCGTTCCCGTGCGCTCTCCGGCCAGCCGGGCCACCTCGGCGGTCTGGCTGACGTGACAGCCAACGTGGCCGCCACCTGGGAGCCACACAGGCGCCCGTTTGCCACGCAAGCCATGCCGTGTGGCCGTGCCACCTCAACACCTCCCCGGGTCCGTGGACCTGGTCCATGGACCGAGGGCCCACCTGTCAGTCAAACCCCCTCCGGCTGATGTCATGCTGACGCAGTAAACCGGATTTATCAGTTGAAAAATAATTCGGCCGAAATTAAATTCAGTGCTGACACAATAATTCCAATTTCCTTTAGAAAAATAATTCCAGAAATCCCCTTTTTCTTTTTCTCTGAATTCAAACTTCCCGGAGCCCGTTCCTCTTCGTCCTAACTCCGTTTGAGTCCATTCAAATTTATAAATTCATCAAAAATTCCAAACTATCCATTTCTTTCATCCTTTCAAATATTTGAAATTTATTTGATATTTCAAATATTTAAATTTCAAATTCCAATGCCTAGTTTAATTTCAAAGCCTCAGTTCCATTCCAAATTTTCTGTGCACCTTCAAAATTCAAATTCAAATCTTGGAAAATTCTCCATAAAATCCATTCTATTTTCCTTGGTCCAAATTGAAGGACTACGGGCAGGCTACACTAGCACAAATTAAAAATTTCTACCCGTAAACCAAGATCACTGCAGTTATAGATCACGGTCTTACCACTAGACGCGCAGGTGCGGAATGATGCAGCACGTCGGGGCAGAGTAGTCGTACTACGTCGATGCAGCACGTCGGGGCAGAGTAGTCGTACTACTTCCTCGTCCTCGTCGCGGCGTCCAACGTACAACTCCTCTCTTGCGGTTCGTCCAAACGCTACAGATGCAGCGCCGCCAAAAGTATCCACACGTACGGGAGGAAGCGACGCACGCCGGATTACTAGATCCGCGCGAGCGACCAGGGCGTGGGAGGGGTGGCGGCCAGGGTTTGAGGAGGTCACGGAATTCTCCACCTCAACCCTGTGCGCCCTTGCCCTCCTTTTATAGACGTCCTTACAATGGGCTTCTACGAATGGAGGCCCATTAGGACTCAATACCCAGTCTAACCCGGATCCAATCCGAATTAGGCTTCAGCCCTTAAGTGTGTGACCCTATAGGTTCACGTATGTTTAGACATGACGCGAGTATACCTACTCGGTCAATAGTTGGTAGCGGCCTCTAGCAAGACGTGCCAACTCCTAAACGCACATGAAGATCATATCGGACGAACCATCACAACGTTATGTACATGCCAATCCTTTTGTCTCACGATATTCGGTCGAGCTCCAAGCTGACCACTCTTTCTCGATCCTGTGATTCGAAATCCCTTACTAGGTTAACTCTTAACCTTAAGTAGCATGGCCATGCATTTCTGGATTCGATCACTCGAGGGGCCCAGAGATATCTCTCTCAGGTAGAGAGGGGCAAATCCCATCTCGACTGACCATGCCTCGCAGCATGCCTCATGACAAACCCGAAAGCTATCTTTATAACTACCCAGTTACGGAGTAGCGTTTGATAACCTCTAAGTAGGTCGATTCACATCTCAAGTACATGCGACAATCTCAGGTCTAAGGACAAGGCGTACACATTGTGTAGAGAGAATCATAAGTATAAAAGCTATGTCTCATGTTGGGTCAGTCCAACCCCATGTTCTAAACATGTGTCCACATTATTGGTTTGACATCTCCATGTCTATGACCTGTGAAACATGGTCATCAACCGATACATGTGCTAATCCATCATTCACGTGTGTCCTCACATGAACTCCGACTAGGGACAACTTTAGAATAACCATATAAGTAAAGAGTTTCACAAACAAGTCACATACTTGTTAATCAACACAAAGGCAATATTCAAGGAACATTTATTAAATCATGGATACAACGAAATATCATCATCTCTATGATTGCCTCTAGGGCATATTTCTAACAGTCTCCCACTTGCACTAGAGTCAATCTAGAAGATATCTAATACCCATAGCTCTTGTGTGCGCCTCATGCTTAGGCTGTGGGAGAGGCTTCGTCAAAGGATCTAAAATATTCAAATCCGTGTGTATTTTGCATATCTTTAAATCTCCTCGATTGAGGATCTCTCGAATGAGATGAAACCGCCGCAGTATGTGTTTGTTCTTTTGGTGATTCCTTGGCTCCTTGGCTTGCGCAATGGCCCCACTGTTATCACAGTAAAAATCCAGAGGACTGCACGCACTAGGAACCACACCTAGTTCAGATATGAACTTCCTTATCCAAACACCTTCCTTTGCTACTTCAGAAGCCGCAATGTACTCGGCCTCCGTTGTAGAGTCAGCAACAGTCTCCTGCTTGGAACTCTTCCAACTGACCGCACCACCGTTCAAAATGAACACAAAACCCGATTGCGATTTGTAATCGTCTTTGTCGGTTTGGAAGCTTGCATCGGTGTAACCATTTACAACGAGCTCTTCCTCACCTCCATAGACTAGGAACACATCCTTAGTTCTTCTCAAATACTTGAGGATGTTTTTAACCGCTGTCCAGTGACTCTCACCGGGATCAGCCTGGTATCTGCTCGTAACACTTAGAGCATAGGAAACATCTGGGCGAGTACATATCATAGCATACATGATAGATCCAATGGCCGAAGCATATGGAATCTTACTCATGCGATCTCGCTCATCAGTTGTCGAAGGACACTGAGTCTTGCCAAGATTTATGCCATGAGACATGGGCAAGAACCCTTTCTTTGCCTCCTCCATGTTGAACCGTTTCAACACTTTGTCAATGTAAGTACTCTGGCTTAATCCTATTAGCCTTTTTGATCTATCTCTATAGATCTTAATACCCAAAATATATGCCGCTTCCCTTAAGTCCTTCATTGAAAAACTATTTTTCAGTGAGGTCTTAACGGACTCGAGCATAGGAATATCATTTCCAATCAGTAATATGTCATCTACATATAAGATTAGAAATACGAGCGAGCTCCCACTTGCCTTTTTGTAAACGCAAGATTCTTCTTCGTTTTTGATGAAGCCAAACCCTTTGACCACTTCATCAAAATGAATGTTCCAACTCCGAGATGCTTGCTTCAATCCATAAATGGATTTTTGAAGTTTGCATACTTTTCTAGCATTGATTGGATCGACAAAACCCTCGGGCTGTATCATATACACGTCCTCGGTTAAATTTCCATTAAGGAAAGCCGTTTTGACATCCATCTGCCATATCTCATAGTCGAAATATGCAGCAATAGTTAGAATGATCCGTATAGATTTAAGCATCGCTACAGGCGAGAAGGTCTCATCGTAGTCAACTCCTTGAACTTGCCGAAAACCTTTTGCGACAAGTCGAGCTTTATGGATATGAACATTTCCATCCATATCAATCTTCTTTTTATAGATCCATTTGCACTCTATGGTTTTAACACCATCAGGCGGGTCAACCAAGTTCCAAACTTGATTGTCTCCCATGGATGCTATCTCGGATCTCATGGCACTATGCTATTTCTCAGAGTCTGGGTCCATCATTGCTTCCGTATAGGTCGTAGGCTCATCATTGTCTAACAATAACATATCTCGCACATTGCGGAGCCTTTCCGACCTTCGTGGTGGTGGTGCTTCCTTTGCCATGGGTTCCTCAACTTGTTCTGCCACGTGGGCATCATTCGTCGAGTCTTCCCCGATTGGTTCATCTTGAACCTCTTCAAGCTGCACCGTTCTTCCACTTGTCTCCCTGTTGAGAAACTCTTTCTCTAGGAAAACACCACTTCGAGCGACAAACACTTTGCCCTCTAGTCGGTTGTAGAAGTAATATCCAAAGGTTTCCTTCGGATATCCCACGAAAATGCATTTATCCGACTTGGGTGTGAGCTTGTCCGACTGTTGTCGCTTGACAAACGCCTCACATCCCCAAATCTTTAGAAAAGACAAACTGTGACTCTTCCCAGTCCATATCTCATATGGTGTCTTAACTACGGATTTAGACGGTACCCTATTAAGTGTGAAAGATGTTGTTTCTAGAGCATAACCCCAAAATGATAATGGTAGATCTGACTGGCTCATCATCGATCGAACCATGTCCAACAAGGTCCGATTACGCCGCTCGGATACCCCGTTTCTTTGAGGCGTTCCGGGCGGTGTTAGCTGTGGAACAATTCCGCAACTCTTCAGATGATTGCTAAATTCATGACTCAAATACTCGCCACCACGATCAGATCGCAGAGCCTTAATTTTCTTGGCACGTTGATTTTCAACCTCATTCTGGAACTCTTTGAACTTTTCAAAAGTTTCAGACTTATGCTTCATTAAGTAGACATAGCCATATCTACTAAAATCATCAGTGAAAGTTATGAAGTAATGAAATCCACCTCTAGCACTCGTGCTCATTGGTCCACATACATCAGTATGTATGATTTCCAACAAGTCTGATGCCCTCTCAAAAGAACCTTTGAAAGGTGACTTGGTCATCTTACCAAGCAAACAAGCTTCACATGTCTCGTATAATTCAAAATCAAACGAAGTTAGAAGACCATCATCATGGAGCTTCTTCATGCACTTTTCACTTATGTGACCCAAACGACAATGCCAAACATAGGTGGGATTCAAATCATTAGGTCGAAGTCTTTTAGCATTTATGTTAAAGATGGGCGCATCATCAAGATTTAAAATAAATAACCCATTCACAATGGGCGCAAAAGCCACAAACATTTCATTTTTAGAGATCAAACAACCATTGTCTTTACTTGCAAATGAATAACCATCTCTCATCAAACATGAGGGGGATAAAATGTTTCGACTCATACTAGGAACATAATAACAATTATTCAATTCCATAATAAATCTTGAAGGAAGCTGAAGTTGCATGGTGTCGACGGTCAACGCAGCAACCCTTGCTTTATTTCCGACGCGAAAATCAACTTCACCTCTTGCGACTCCTCTACTTCTTATTAGCCCCTGCATCGAGTTGCAAATGTGAGCAACTGATCCGGTATCAAATACCCAAGAGTTAATAGGAGAATCAGCAAGAAAAATGTCTAAAACATTTATGACAAGTGTACCATGGGTGGAAGTCTTACTTCCAGCCTTCTTCTTGCATTCCTCAGAATCCATGTACTTCTTGCAGTTTCTCTTCCAGTGGCCAGTCTCTTTACAATAGAAGCATACTGTCTCAGCTCCAGGTCCAGCATTAGGCTTAGGCGTTGGTTTTGAGATCATATCTTTAACCTTGCCCTTATTCTTTGCCCATGACTTTTTACCCTTTTTCTTGAAGCTAGACTTGTTCTGCACAGCCATCACATGGCTAGGCCCTGCACACTTCTTAATGTCACTCTCTGCTGTTTTGAGCATCCCACAAAGCTCATTAAGGCCCTTTTCCACCCCATGCATATGGTAGTTCGAAATGAAATGTCCATAGCTAGGTGGTAGAGACGCCAAAATGAAATCAGTTGCCAACTCTTGGCTAATTGGAAAACCAAGTTTATCCAAAGTCTGACTGTAACCAACCATTTTGATCACATGTGGGCCTACGGGTGCACCTTCTATTAACTTGCATTCCAGAAAAGCCTTAAAGACATTGAACCTTTCAGTTCTGGCCTGTGTCTGGAACATGTCCTTAAGCGCCATGATCATATCATACGCTTCCTGATCCTCAAACTGCTTTTGAAGGTCAGGTTCCATGCATGCAAGCATAAGACAGCTAATCTCAAGAGAGTCATCACATGCTTTCTTGTAGGCAGTTTTAACAGCAGCAGCCGCATTGATAGCAGGCTCTTCTGGGATTGGGGTGTCCAGAACGTTTTCCTTTTTATCTGCCCTGAGAACAATTCTCAGGTTACGGACCCAGTCCGAATAGTTTGTTCCATTTAATTTTTCTTTCTCAAGAATCGATCGCAAAGCAAAAGGGTGTGCGCGGCTGCTAGATGCCATTGATCTACAATAGGAAATGCAAAATACTAAGACAAAAAGAACCATGATAGAGTAAACTGTATTAAATAAATTTAATAGAATGTACTCCCACTAAAATCAACATCCCTCTATTGATTCTTAGCGATTCAAGATCCGCAAGTACCGAGTCTACTAGTGAGCTTTTGCATCACCGCTAGGAGACAAGGTAATTCGGTAAGCAACACCTTACTAATCATATCTATATATGACTCTTGTTGTTGGGTGACATCTCTATGCCCCGGCGCCCAACCTTTATGCCCCAAGGCCCATAACCTTTATGATAACCTTGTTAAGTTCACCAACCCTTATGCATGTATGTATCCGATACAAACCCATCTAGTCAAGGAAAGTCGATGGTGCCCTAATTTTATAGACCCACCATCAATTTACAAGACATGGGATGGTGCAGAGTTTAGTTGGGAGGGCATATGTTTAACTTAACATTTTGTGAGGGATCGTTATACTTCTACCATTCAAACATGCATAGAAGTAAAACAATAGGAATAGCATTCACACAGTTGTGACTCAGTATGGCCCATTTTCTCATGGTGATCTCCATCGCCATAGAATCTGTCCACCATGATGATCTTCATCTCCATGGTTCATGTGTGCCATCCTTCCAAGTGATGTGTCCTCCAAGTACTAATATAAGCTATTACTCATAACAGCTAGTAATAAAATACATGGATACAAGGCATCATCACAAGTCGGCACGCAGGCCGTTAATACAATACTTTGACAACACAATGGCTCCAGCCGTGTTGCCGAACCCACGACACGCAGGTCATGAAAATATTACAAACATGCATCACATACACATTAGGCCATACTGGTCACATACATCCTGCAAAAACAAGTTATGCATAGAATCGCAATCTACCGGATAAGGGGGTCGAGGGGGTTTCCCCCCGCGGGGTTCGTAAAAAAACAGAGATCCAATCTATGCAATTTTTACTTAGGATTTTGATCGGCAAATCATATTTACCCCAAATCGACTATTGTTCTGATTCGACCAATTTGCATTGATCTTCGCGTGCCGCAACCGGTTTTACGTGTCACTGTCTACCCCGATGGTGATTCCGACCGGTAGGGGTATGTTGTGGTACGACCTTAGCATCATAATCACGGAATATCGATTATTAATCTAGGTTCCGATTCGATCATATTGATCTTCGCATTCCGCAATCGGTTTTACGTGTCACTGTCTACCCCGATGGTGATTCCGACCGGTAGGGGTATGTTGTGGCACGACCTTAGCAGCATGATCACGGAAACCAGATCTATCCATTACCAGAACTATACAATCGATCACATCGATCATAACGACTTACATATCGCTATATGCAAATCACCCGAACCTATAACATGACATCAATGGCTTTGATACCACTGAAGGACTACGGGCAGGCTACACTAGCGCAAATTAAAAATTTCTACCCGTAAACCAAGATCACTGCAGTTATAGATCACGGTCTTACCACTAGACGCGCAGGTGCAGAATGATGCAGCACGTCGGGGCAGAGTAGTCGTACTACGTCGATGCAGCACGTCGGGGCAGAGTAGTCGTACTACTTCCTCGTCCTCGTCGCGGCGTCCAACGTACAACTCCTCTCTTGCGGTTCGTCCAAACGCTACAGATGCAGCGCCGCCAAAAGTATCCACACGTACGGGAGGAAGCGACGCACGCCGGATTACTAGATCCGCGCGAGCGACCAGGGCGTGGGAGGGGTGGCGGCCAGGGTTTGAGGAGGTCACGGAATTCTCCACCTCAACCCTGTGCGCCCTTGCCCTCCTTTTATAGACGTCCTTACAATGGGCTTCTACGAATGGAGGCCCATTAGGACTCAATACCCGGTCTAACCCGGATCCAATACGAATTAGGCTTCAGCCCTTAAGTGTGTGACCCTATAGGTTCACGTATGTTTAGACATGACGCGAGTATACCTACTCGGTCAATAGTTGGTAGCGGCCTCTAGCAAGACGTGCCAACTCCTAAACGCACATGAAGATCATATCGGACGAACCATCACAACGTTATGTACATGCCAATCCTTTTGTCTCACGATATTCGGTCGAGCTCCAAGCTGACCACTCTTTCTCGATCCTGTGATTCGAAATCCCTTACTAGGTTAACTCTTAACCTTAAGTAGCATGGCCATGCATTTCTGGATTCGATCACTCGAGGGGCCCAGAGATATCTCTCTCAGGTAGAGAGGGGCAAATCCCATCTCGACTGACCATGCCTCGCAGCATGCCTCATGACAAACCCGAAAGCTATCTTTATAACTACCCAGTTACGGAGTAGCGTTTGATAACCCCTAAGTAGGTCGATTCACATCTCAAGTACATGCGACAATCTCAGGTCTAAGGACAAGGCGTACACATTGTGTAGAGAGAATCATAAGTATAAAAGCTATGTCTCATGTTGGGTCAGTCCAACCCCATGTTCTAAACATGTGTCCACATTATTGGTTTGACATCTCCATGTCTATGACCTGTGAAACATGGTCATCAACCGATACATGTGCTAATCCATCATTCACGTGTGTCCTCACATGAACTCCGACTAAGGACAACTTTAGAATAACCATATAAGTAAAGAGTTTCACAAACAAGTTACATACTTGTTAATCAACACAAAGGCAATATTCAAGGAAAATTTATTAAATCATGGATACAACGAAATATCATCATCTCTATGATTGCCTCTAGGGCATATTTCTAACACAAATATTGTCTCAGTAATTTCTTTTCCCAACCGATCTTCCAGATATTCGTTCTCCCTCGTGTGAACCCCAAATCCGCCGAACCTTTCTCCTAAATTCGTCTAAAATCAGAATCTATCCAAGTATGGCCTGTATTTGAATTTTTGAGTTTATTTGAATTTTGTTTGTATTTATTTGCTTTGTTTGCTTCGTCTTTTCTCGCGTAAATTCCAACGTTGTCGACGATCCCTCTTCACAGCAACAAGAAGACCCAGAAACCCTGCAAGAAGGCAAGTCTCCTTTGATCATCTTGAACCCATGTTTTGAAATGTTTTAATTATTTTAAATTATGTGCATTGCTATTTACATACAAGATTAGTTCAAATATTTAGGAATTAGTTATTCCAACTTTGTTATGCCCTCATTTGACATTGATTGCCATGTACCTTGTCACCCTAGAACTTCCTTTGTCTCAATAATGAGATTACTATTAATCTTTGTGAATATTAGAATGGTAGAATAATGCTTAGTCATGCTATCTAATATCTTTAGAAACTCTTGAAAATGGGAAATTAAGATTTATTGTTGAGCCTTGTGTTTATAAAGTTGTGGTGATTGGAGTCACCCTTGTTCTCTTAAAATAAACTAAAATGTGAAAGTTGGTTTAGATTAGGGTGGATGGTTGGTTTGGTTTGGTGCAGGAAGCACGAGATCTTGTAAAGTGTATGTTCCACCCTAGTCAATTAAGGACCGACGCTTGTGTTTGTCCAGACTGAGTATTAACCGTACAACCACAAGTCTATATGGGTACGACCTAGCTGACTAACTTATGATAGTCTAGTTTAGGTGCCACCAGTGGAAAGTGGGTGCCAGGGATGGACTGGTTATTCGCAGTGAGGGACAGGGATTTACTGTACTCATATGGCGCAAGAGGGGGCTTCAGATTGGGCGGATTTAACCCTTCTGCGGTGAAACCTCAGCGGGTGGTATCTAGCTAGATTAGAGTAAGGGAAAGGCTTTGTGATATTTTATCTGGGTCTCATGCCAAAGGAAGCGTGTTGACTTTTAGGATAATTTATCTCTTGTGGGTAAAGTTGTACAACCTCTGCAGAGTGTAAAACTATTCGAATAGCCGTGCCCACGGTCAAGGGCGGGCAAGGAATGCATTCACATGGTAGATTTTTGGTTTTGGTTTTAAAATCAAAGTTTTTGTATTCCGAGAGTGGAGGGAACTCTCGGAAGGGAATCCTGGCGGTTGGAGCCAGAGAGGGTGGATGTAACCCGCAGTATTAAACTTGTTCAAGTTGTTGAAGCTAGTGTTGGTAGATGGAACCTTCACTAGATAGTTAATGATAGTTTCTGTTAAAACATTTACTTTATTAAATTGATGCCTTCGAAAATAATTAGTAGTAATTGAATTTAAAATATTGCTTTGTGCAAAAGAACCATATAGCCTTCCTTTGTCAAGCCTTGCATCTATTGCATTTTTCCCAAGACTTGCGGAGTACTTTATGTACTCACGCGTTGCTCTCAAAAATAAATCTCAGAAGAATACGAAGCTCAAGGAGACTACGACTACTTCGCGTGTGGATTTGACGAAGGATTTCCGGAGTACTAGGTCGCGCTTCCCCAGTCAATTGCCTGTGGCGTATTGATGGGTCATCGCTGGATTTATCTTCTGCTTCCGCTGTGTTTTGTGTGTGTGTGTGAGGTCTTGAAACCTCAGTTGTAATAATGAGACCTTTCGGTCTGTACTCTTTATTATTGTAATAAAGCGTTGTTGGTTATGTAATCATTTCTGTTTGACTGTGTGCACTAGCTTTGATCTGGGACTAGTGCTGTAATACACAGAGGGTCCGGGTTCGGAAATCCGGGGTCCCGACATTGGCTCACACACATGTCCCCTTTTTCCTCCCCCTGGCCCCTTTCCTTCTCCTCCTCTCTGCCGAGAGCTCGCACCATGCTGCCGCGCATCTCGCGCCCGCCCCGTGTTACCGCGCCGCGCATCGCTGTACCTAAGCACCACTACTCCCATGCCATGTCGTGTGTCCTTGTCGTCGCTTCGCGCCCCTGTGCCATGTCACGTGATGTCGTCGCCATCAGCCCTCACGCCACCGCCCCACCCCTACATGGCCTCCCACATCGCCAGACCTCCTCACTGCCTATAAAAGCCCGCGCGTGCATCCGATGTCTTCGCCTCACTCCACTACCTCTCCCACTGTGAGCAATTGCCTTGCCTTCAACCATAGCCCGCCGCAATCGCTCGTCTTCCCCAACTCCGGTTACCAGTGCATGTGCCGTCTCGGTAGGTTATAACCCAGTTCCTTGGGCATGAAGCATCCTTAGCACCCCCTAATACCATCCCCGCCCACCAATTGCAGCAAGGATCGCCGTGGTAAAGCCTTCTACCGCCTCGAGTCCACGTCGCCATTCATCCTCGATCTTCCTCGAGCCCGACCAAACCCTCATGTAGCTTCCTACTAGCCTAAGAATGCTCCCAATGTGAGGAATTGGCTTGAAATGCCATGAGTAGCCGTAATGACATGCGTCCTGTTCCTCCGCCGTTCGGGCTTGCCGCTGACCACTGTGCCGACAGAATTAGCCCGTGAGAGTTGGCCCGGAGATGCGCGCTGTGGTCAGAAGTCCGTTTTGACCATGCTCACCAGCTGCCACCCCTCCCTTTGCCGGCGACAAGCTCACCTCTCTTCGACGGGAGGAAGACACACTATAGCCGCGATTAATTTAAACACAAGTTTAGTTTAGAGATAATGATCGTGATTTAAATAGCTAAGCACTCACTAATTTGTGGGTTGTCTTCATTAGTTAAGTCAATAAGTCTATGACATGTGGACCCCATGTAGTTTAAAAACTCGTTTAACACCGTTAAAAGAATGTGAGCTACTGACATGTGGGCCCCATTCACTGTGTACACAGTAAAAGGGTCCCATTTGTCAGTTGTAGTGCTCTTTTCTAATTAAGAAATACTTTTGAAAAGAAATTAAAATCAGTATGCCCCACTTGTCATACACATTAGAATTTTTAATAAGAAAATAAAATTAAAACCTCGGTGGGTCCCACCTAACCAGTGAGGGACACTATCTCCTTTTTCATTTTCCAGAATTATTTCAAACTTTAAACTTTGAGCGGCTCGTTCTCCTTCATCTTAAGTCCAATTTAATTAAATTTGTTTCTAAATTTATCTAAAATCAAGATCTATCTAATGGAACCAAAATCATGATTTTTGGAATTCATTTGAATTTAGTTCTATTTTACTAATTTTATCCAAATTTTCGCGCATACGTTTAAATAGCGTACGAAACCCAAGAGGAAAGAGAAGCCAAGGCATACCAAGATCCATAAGATCAATCAACCTATGAACAAGGTGAGTCATCACTTTAATTATGTTGAACCTACTTTTTAATTAAATTATTTCTATTTAAAATTATGAAATTGCATGCTGCTTTTTACCACACAAGTTTATGTTCACCTTAAGATTTTAGATACACGTTCATTATTCATTACGTTAACATTATATCTCATTCCTTGACATAATGAGCAAGTCAACCCTTGTCACTCTAGAAAATATAATGGTAACATATCGGTAGTAAATATGTATTTATACGCCATGCTTAGTACTGCTTAGATACTCGAGGGCACCAAACTACCCCAAGCATCATTTTCAATCATGAGAATTTGTTCTGGGCAATCCTTTAGGGAAAATAGCCGGTGTGATGTAACATGATTATTTTATATTCTCAAAGTCCCCAACACGCTTATTTATCTGGACAGATGATAAGAGGAGTTTGTGCAATGGATGCACGAGAGTATATGGATTGTGATAGAACTGATCAGATAACCCTAAGGACCGAATTTTGTCATGATCTCACAATATAAAACAGTATAACCACAAGTCTGTAAAGTATAACTTAGCTTAGTACATTTTTCTGACCCTGAAGTCATCTCTCTAGTGGGAGATTGAAGTAGTGCAAGTACATGATATGTTCCGGCTTGAATGGGACACCAAGGGAGGGTGAAATTTGCCAGCCACGCTAGTCATTATGAAAAGTCGTAGTCCAGCTACGCTAGTCGTTGTAAAAGGTTATTGTGATGATCCACTCACTCATCTGCATGACCAAGGAATTGTGTGGAGTAACGAGCTAATTGTCTCTTGTGAGTAAAGTGTACAACCTCTGCAAAGTGTAAACTATTCGAACAGTCGTACCCACGGTCATGGGCAGGCATGGAAACTTACATTGATATAGTACTATTTCAAAAAACTGTTGGTAGGTTTGGAAAAGTGTCTGGCAATAAAAGTCTTTATTTGTGTTGCCCTGGGAGGTCAATCCCAGTGATAGATTTAAGCAGATATAACGCTGGAAAACTAGTATAAGGTGTAGAAACCATGTGACGGTGGATGGGGTCTGTGCTACTAATACCATTGCAATCTTTCACATACTTTAGAAAAACTTGTTCCAATTAAAACTGATAAGTCTCAGGGATTCCTATTTATTGTAAATTTTCAAGCCATTTGGCAAATAAAGTAACCCGAACCATCCCTTAATACATGCATCTATATAATTGTATACGTGTGTTGGCTCACGGAGCACGATCAAAAACAGGTGAGCAAGATCACTATGCTTACGACGACGTACCTGGTCCAAATAAAGGAGCAGACAAAGGGAATTAGGACGATCTTCTGTAAACTCTTGTCCCAGATAAGCAAGACTTGATGGAAATTATGTGCACATATTATCTAGACTTAGATAATATCTGTCGTTCACTTTTTACCCCCAGTCGCTTGCCTGTGGATATTTATAGCTCTACCTTTTGATTTACTACTTCCACTTCCATTTTTGTATTGTAGATATTTGGCCTAACCAACCCTTATGTAAACAATTACCTGACATGGTGTATTTAAACTCTAGTATGTATCATTAATGTATGGTATGATTCAAACGATATATGAAATAATTCAGTAATACATCTATGAGCACTATGTACTGATCTAAAAAATAATGCGGTGAAATCAGTGAGAATTCTGAATTGTAAAATCCGGTTCGGACACAGGGGCCAACACACCTTAAGGCCACTGGTTCAGTTTGAACTGAGGATCTGATGTGGTTTCTTCAAACAAATAGAGTTGTGGTTTCTTCAAACAAATAGATTGTACCTTGTACAAAGTAACTGTGGTGACGCCATAAATCTTTATCATATGTACCAATGACCATTTTGATCCTTAAATTTGAGAGGAATTAGTCACGAAATTCCTGAGTCTGTTTAGCACTGATTGATGGAGGACAATAGATGATCGTGACAAGTCTGCTTTACTTGCTTGAGCTGTTGTTAGTGATATTAGCGTGTATGAACTGAAGTATAAAAAAACATTGAGGAAGACTACTTGGGCACAGGTTGGACTGTAGATTGAGAATCTGGAAATAAGAAAGTGAGTTGGGATTCAACATTTATTGTCATAGTGGCTAGTGTAAAAAGAGTTCAAGCTTCTGGTTAAAGACAATCGTACTTCTGGAATGCAGCTTCCCTTCCATAGCCTCCTTTTTCACTTGACAGGATGAACATAGAAAAGGACCACCCCAGGGGTCAACCCTTGAATGTTTTGGCATGTTACCGTGAACAGAGATGCCCTCACCAGGTTTCATCTCCAATTGGCAGACTGCACAATCATGCAGTTTGAACATATTTCCTGCTGGATAATTTTATCTTCAACCTGTGAACCAGTCAAAAGGGTTTAGGCTGCATTTTATGAAATCATATGCATATACATATTCCTTGTACAAATCTTAATGGCAAAAAAATCATCAATTATATGATTCCGAATAATTAAGGACTCAAGAGATTAATAGAAGATAATTTTTCAACAAGGACAATTGTTTAAAGGGAGGGGAAGGGATTCCTTGTTTCAGCAGAACAAAGCCGCCACTCGCCACTATCACCTAGACCTTTTGACAAATGAAAGTAACATGACAAGCAGGCATATTGACAAGTGAAACTGCCACCCAACAGGACATCTCTGAGAATTATACAGTAACCATAATATAGTATTAAATATCCAATGTCTCCTGTGGATTAAAAGAAATGCTAACCTTTGAGCAAGCATTGCAGAGCCCTCCTCATATATTTCCTCCACAACATCAGGTTCTAAACATCCTCTATCCATCTGATCTTCAGACAATTCATCAGAGGGCCTCCGACGGAACAAAGCTTTGATGCCTCCTTTCCCATGCCTCTTTAATGGAGGGCTTAACTTTTCTGGAGGTAATATGTCAACCACTATGCAAGTAGTATCATCTCGTAGTCCCTTTGAACTCACAGCTTCCTACATCAGGAAAAAAACATGAGTCATAAGCATAGCTAAAACATGCAGTACCTGGGATGTAAATAGATTTCAGTACTTTAACAATTCGATTAGCAGCAGCTTCAGCTGGCAGCCCCCTGGTATAGTTCAGAGCTTCTTGAAAGCGCAGCGCATCCCAGACACCATCACTAGCAATGACAAGCCGCCCTCCAGCATTGGACAACTGCAATATGTTTTGATGCATCAATTCTCATCTATTATCACCAAGAGGTACAGGTTTATGAAATTAGCAACGAGACAGAATCTTTTCCACCACTGCACTGATATAAAAAGTGCAATGGCACACCTTTACTTGCTTCACATGTGGGACAGGAACTATAAATTCTCCAACATCGATATCACCAATTGACCTTGACAAACACAATCCGCCTGGCCAGCATCTGAGTGGACCAATCTGAACAATGATTACAGAGGAAAAAAGTGAATTCGAAATTGTCCTCGAAATTATCATCGGTTCACTTATGTAAATACAGTAGGGTATATTGGAGGGGGGGGGGGGGAGTAAATGAACTACAAGGCCTAGCAAATGGCTGTTATCTTGGTAACTGGCAAACATACATAAGCAAAAAGAACATACCCCGGCACCTCCAGCAATATTTATTCTCCCAACTTCACCACCACTTGCTGTTACACGCTCCACCCTGCAGTTACGGACCTTAGGTTAACCATAAATCTGAGGATATTACAGGGATAAAACAGCCTGGATGAATGAACATACTCCTCTTCATTGGCATCCAGGCGGTGATCAGCTGACAAAAAATATACTGAACCTTCAGCAGATTCTAGAATACATCGTGAATCACCAACTGATGCTACAGTGACAACCCATCCGTCTATTATAACAAAAGTCACGGTGGTCCCTGAACGTGCCGCTGAAAACATTCTAACAGTCAGTTTACACTGCAGTGCAACAACACTGAAGGTATCATGCTATATAAACCGCTAAATCATGAAAGCATTAAGCTATGCAGCAAACAGTAATACAGTATGCTTTGTAAAGATTGTACCACCATTGAGTATCACTTTATGATGGGAATAAACATGCATAAATGACATCCTATTTAAGAAAAAAATAATTCCACTTGTAAGCATGTGAAATTGTGAATAAAGGGGATAACAACTATTTGTCCAAACAAGGGGGAGTACAATAATAAACAAAAAGCTAAAAACCGCTAGATTATGGATCATGTGTAAACATATCATCTTCATAAAGGTTACCAGCTTAATGAAGGAATAATACCTTTTGTTTGGAAGTCTTTATCTGTCTTGACAAAACCTGCAACTAGTGCCCTTGGCAGTGCAGCTGTCCACTCCTCACTTGTAAGATTTGGAAGGATAGCAGCCAAGACATTGTTTAAGAGATTCTCCCTGGTGTATATGGCAGCTGTAGATCCATTGTGGCCATCGAAAATCTGAAGGGAAGAAGCCAGAATAAATAATTCAAGTGAGATTAGCAACCATTTTAGTAAGGAAATTTTTAAAATGGGAAACAAAAGAGTCTCAACTCATAGTTTAGCACTGAACTATCACACAAATATTCCATTATGGATCATTCACACTGCAGTATTTTATGTAAAAAGACCATGTTGAGTTGATACACGAAAATTACTAGGACCAAATTCATATTTCCAACTGCTGGAAGACGAAAGATCTAACACACAATAAGATTATATTTGAATATTCCTAAACTAATGGTCTTCAGACCACCAAAATGATAGGCTCGGAACAACTAAGGCGCAGTAAAATATTAGCTGACATATGTCCCCATGTGCCTTGATGCAAACACCCCGCAAAATCAGGCCTATCAATCATGCTCCTCTATGTAAAAGACAAACAACAAACCACCACACTACGACAAGCACAGGGTTTCATGAAAGAAAATACCAAAGCTTAACAAAAGAAAATGTCAAGAAATTGCACTTTATTTTTATTTACATTTACACATTGTAAACTATAGAAGATGAAACAGCCACAAGTTTCAGACTTCAGATGCATCACTGCGCGCTCTAGTTAGGCATCATGAAAATTGAAATTCCTACAAAACTTTGAGTTGATCCATCTCATTGGCATTACCGCAACAAATACACGACAAACTGAATGAGATCAATATGCCAAGCACATTAATGCTATTGAACACAAGAAAGGCATAAGAACACAGCCATTGAGGCATTACCGCGAACACCGAGATGGTGTCGTCGTCGCCTGCATTGTCACCGTCGCCCTCGCCCGGACGGCGGTGGCACTTGGACGTGAGAAGCGTGAAGTCCTCCCCTTTCTTGCCCTTGTTCGCCTCCCCGAACAGGATGTCCGGCTTCTCCACCTTCTGGTTGCACAGCTCTCGCTTCAGGAGCACGGCCAGTGGCACGCCTGACCCATCTACCTCGGCGTGCACCTCCATGGATCGAGCCTCCAAATCTCTCACCCCCAATTCGGCAATTCCTAAAAATTGGTCGCAGATGGATCTGATACAGGGCAAGAAATGCGAACAAAAGGCTCCGGAATCGATTCGCCAAATGCTCCTAAAACAGCAAAGCGGGGAGCTTTCCAACAGATTACCCAAGAAATTTGCCCGAATTGGATCAAAGAATCCTTCTTATCAGGCACACCCGAATTCCCACCCAAGAAACCAAAATTCTAGGAGAAGAGCAGAAAATCTCGAGACCCAATTCGCCTAATGCGGAATGGATCCCAAGCTACGCTGCTTGCCCAAGAGACAACACGGGCATTGACCAAATCGGATCAAATTCCTCCAAGAACAGCACAACATGGGACAAGAAAACCGCTACTTATTTCGGAGTGGGGAGCGAATGCCATCAGGCAGAGGCGGAGTGGGAGGCCGCGAATGCGATCGAGAGGGGGAGGAAGAGGAGAGATTTGGGGATTGGAAGTTTTCGGAATGCATTCAGAGGGGTGGATTAGTTAAAGCCGTTATTGGAAGGGCGGAGAGCTTAACGTGCGCGCCAGGAAGGGCACTCAGCATCGACCCGTCAAATTAACTTTCTAAATTACCTGCAACAAGGGATTGTTCGTTATCTAATCTCCTTTTTAAAAAAAAATCTTGAAATACAGATAAGTGTATACTGTTTGCTAAATAAAAATACCGTTAGCTGTATAGATATCGGGGACATTGTACTACATATCTCGGAACATATCATGCAAGTTCCACGGTTTTTAGCAGGATTTGTTGTTTCAATCTTCCACTTGAAGGTGTGCAATTTTGGTAAGAATTAGTGTAATACCAGTAGTAAAGAAAAAAGAGAAATGAAACAATTCAAGTAACAATAAAAGAAATAAAAAAGAGTTTTGTCGTCAAACATGTCGGCTTTAGAAATACCGAAGCAATAATGCTCATAAAGTTTCCCAGATCGTTTGGGGCCGATTAGCATCATCTCACGTTTTGGGTTTTCATCATGCGACGAAAAATTCTATCCTTACCTTTCTACCATTTCACCTTACCTTCAAGATGAGTCAACATTCAGCCCACATGCATAAGACACGTACAGGAGCCACATGCATAAAGACACATAGCCATATGAGTCAACACGCAACCCACATGCATAGAGGCACATCCTGGGCCACGGGTCAATGCCAAGGCGCACTCAAGAGCATGCGGTGAAACCACCGAGGAGAACAAACCAACAGAGAAAAGCAAACACTCCATCAACCACTTGCAATCCCATTTTCTTCTCCCTGGCCAAACCAAAGCACAAAGCCGAACCAAGCCTCAGTCCCACTTCATTCCCCCGCCAAGAGCAAAGCACTCTCCAGTGCTCGGCCAACCACCGAAGCCAAGCCAAACATTCCATCCACCCACCACCACCCACAGAAAACGACAAGCGAGGAAAAGACAACTAGGAAGAGAGGAGCACGAGGTGTAAGGGAAGACGAAGGAGCAAAGATGATGGCCACGAGCATGGAACCTTCGACGACCGTCGGGATGCTCTAAAGAGAGCCGGACAACAACCCCATGTCGGGACCCGGAGCAACAACTCCAGAACCCTCTGTGTTAATCGCACTATCCCAGGAAAAGCTAGTGCACACAGTATCACAAAGACAATTATCATGCGTAATGACAAACTTTATTTAGTTAATATGAGCCTGATGGCCAAAGTTTACAATAATAGCAAAAGAAGACAGCGGAAGAAATACATAAAGCGGCAGCCCATCCAGCCTTCCCACAAGGCGAATGACTGTAAGACGTGGCCTAGTCGCAATCCTCACCGAAGTCGTCGAAAGCTTCTTCTGGAAAGACTTAGATATAGCAACATGAGTACAAAAAGTACTCCACAAGTTACACCAGGAGGTTTAACAGAATAGATGCATGCATATGGAATATCAAAGGAAGGTATAATATGGTTAATTTGCATAAAAGGCGACATTGAAGTAAATATCATAAGTAAGTGCAAAAGCTGAATTTGATACGATAAATAGAAACAAGATTTTAACAAAATAATATCGTTAGTGCAGGCTCCAACCAAACACTAACCTATCCACGGGCATCCCACCCGGACCATCTTTTCCAAAAGACCACGTATGGATTCCATCCATCCACACGCTTCCACTGCGCAACTCTCTCACAGATTCCATCCATCCGCAAGGTTTTCATCTCTCATGGATTCCATCCATCTACATTTGAAAAACAAAGTCTAATCCATGAAAAACTTCACTCAGCTTGCCCATGACTGTGGGCACGGCTATCCAGGATAGGTTATACACTCTGCAGAGGTTGTACAGCTTTACCCACAAGACATGATCATCCCGGTTTGCCACGCGAGTTACACACTTCCTTAGGTGTGCGGCGAGGAGATCATGACAAGGCTTTTACAATGATCTGTTGTCAACATAATCACGCCACCACTAAGGTTTCACCACAACATGAATCCACATGCTGGAGCCCCCTCTTGTGCCATGTGAGACTTCTCACGGCCTACGCCGCGCTCACATTCAGCCTATAGCGAGATTAAGTTGGAACTTCACAAATTATTCGGCCAGGTCTGTCCCATACCAGACTTGTGGTAGTACGAAAGGGCTTTGCAATAGTAGCTCACAGACCGGTCCTTAACTTGACTCAGGCACCAACCACATACCCCTTGTGCCTGGCAATCAACATTGTGTCACCAAACAACAATGCATGCCAGCAAGCACCCACCACTCTAACCATTTGCCTAAGCCTAAAGCATGTTTTTATATTTTGTTTGGAAATAATTTTATAAACATTCTTGACTCACCAAAGTCGAGAATCCAGTTTTAAAGTTCATCATTTTATGTGAAAAATCATCCCAAACCATAATCAGTATAAGCATGGCTAAGCATTTCTACAAAAATTCCTAGTTAGTGCTAATGTACTAACTAGGTTTTATCTAGGGTTGACAAGGTATAATGGTAAGCAATATCAAATTTGGCTGTACAAAGGATTTAGGCATAACTACACTTTTAAACTGAATTTAAACTAGACTTGAATAACATTACGCATGCATAATAATTTAAAAACAACATAAATAATTTAAAATATTAGGTTCAATATGATCAAAGGTGTAACTTGCCTTGCTCGAAGACTTGGTGCAGCGAATTGTCGAAATCGAACTCTCCGAATTCATCGTAGTCTACACGCGAAGAACCAAAGCGAATAAACTCAAATAAAATACAAATAAAAATATAAAAATTATAATATATATATTGAGAGATATATTATGATTTTATATGAATTTAGGAACTTGAATCACTGGGTTCGGAGTTCGGACGATGGAGAACGAGTCATCGGAAGATCGATTGGAAAGGAAATTGTTGGACAATAATTCCAACCGAGGGAATACTTCTTGGGACCTTATTTTTCATTGGATTTATGGTGTGCTAGTGTGCATCACAAGTGGGGAATGAGGAGAGGAGGTGGTTCAATTTATAGGCAAGGAGGAGGAAAGGAATGGCTAGAATTGATTGTCGAAGTAAAGACCGGAATAAATGAAATGTCGGTTTCAACTTTGCATGCAAGAAACTGAATAATTGATGAATCTAATGGCCATGAAACTGAGAATAAATTTATTAGAGACATTTCTCCTACATACCAATTAATTTTGGTTGGATGGCTCGGGCTAAAATTCAACAGAGGCGATGAATCGACGACGAGAAGCGAAAACAGAAGATTTTGGGAACGACTTGATTCCTACCTAATGGCTACATCAAATCAAATTAAATTTATGAGTAGGTTGCTAGGATGCTAGAACATGATGTGACATGAGCAAAAGTTAAATAAGATCACCGAAGAAAATGTAGCATGGTGTAGGGAGGAGAGAGCATGGGCGGCTGCGGCTTCCCTATTGATTTGCATAAAGGTAGAGGAGGTGCTGGGGTTTGACATGGGAATGTAATATAAAGTGGTGCTTCCATTTTATATGGCAAGAAGGTGAGAAGTAGGAATAATTCAGTTGCATATGATTCAATGTCAGTTTTCAATTTGCAAGACTAGAAACTAAAAACTCAAGTTTAAATGGGTTTGAAACTGAATAGGATTGATTATTAGTGGTGATGAAAGGAGTTACTTGCAGCCTTTAATTTCGTTAGTGGGTGGGAAAATAATTTTAGCATGCATGGCCGAGGTATTTTATTGATATGTTTGAAGAACAAAGAGAGGAGGTGCCTATTCTGCTGAAGAAAAAGGAGAGAGGGTAGCAGGTTCTTTAGTTGGACAATAAGCATGGGAAAAAAGAGGAGAAGGGAAGTGTTGTCTAAATACAAGAAAGAAAGTGGTGAGATGGCAATTGAATTAATAGAATTTTGGAAGTTAAGCGAGGGAGAGGAGAAATTTTAATATGACTGGCCTAGTGGATAGTCTCATTATTAGAAGAGGAAAAGTGCTAAGAACATATTTGGATCAAAGAAAATAGAATAAATTTTATGGAGATTTTGCAAGATTTGAATTTGAATTTTGGAAGTGCACAGAAAATTTTGAATGGAACTGAGGCTTTGAAAATGAACTAGGCATTGGAATTTGAAATTTAAAATTTTCAAATACCAAATAAAATTCAAATATTTAAAATGATGGTAGAAATGGATAGATTAGAATTTTTTATGAATTTGGAAATTTGAACGGGTCAAATCGGAGTTAACATGAAGAAGTTAGGGCTTCCGGAAGTTTAAACCTAAAGAAAAAGAAAAAGACTGATTTTTAGAATTATTTTTATATTGAAAATTCAATTTATGACATCAGCATTAATTTTATTTTTCTGGCTGAATTATTGTTATACTGAAAAAGGTGTTATTTCTCTGATAAGTGGGGCCGGGTTCATGGTGGACTGGGTGCACGAGTCGGGGTGGTCTACCGTGGACTCGGTCCACGGCCGACGTGGCCCAAGGAGGAGGTGGCGGCCAGGCGCTGACGGGGCGACCACGCGGCGCCACGCGGCCTGCCACGCGGGCGCGCGCGCTAACGGGTCGGCGCCGGCCGAAGGCGGCGTACGGGCGGTGCGGCTCGCCGGCGCTCCGGCGCTCGATGGCGGCGGCGGTGACGCGCAAAGGCGAGAGGGGGAGGCGGGGATTCGGGCTCACCTGCGCACGGGGTCCGAGAGGCGCGGGAAGGGGTCGGCGGCGAGGTCCAGCGGTGGCGGCGCACGGGTCTTCGGCGTCGACGGGTCTCCGGTGGCGGCGTCGCTCGGCGGAGAGGGGGAAGGTGGTCGCCGGCGCACGGGGGTCGTGAAGGCGTCGACGGAGAGGCGCGGAAGGGACCGGAGCGACGGCGATTTCTCGCCGGAGCTCGCACGGGCGGCGGACGGACTGCACGGTTCGGGGGCCTATTCGGCTCGGGAAAAAGGAAAAAGAGGTGGCGGCGCACGGGGGAGGCAAAGGAGGGGAGGACGGCTCGGGGGGGAAGGGGCTTTATAGGACGGGGAAGGAGGTAACGGCTCGCCGGAGTTAAGGTGGGCGGAGGCGGCTTGAAACAGCGGCGTAAAGAGGCTTAAAGGAGGGGGAAATGGGCGGGAGTGAACGCGGGAGTGAAGAGGGCACTTAATGGTGTCATTTCCCCGGTTAAACGAGACGTAACGGCGGCATTTACGAGCTCGGGCACGGGCACTAATGGCGGCTCGGCTGGAGGAGGAAGAAGGGGAGGTGGGGGAAGGAGCTGACGGGCGGGCCCCGCATGTCAGCGAGAGAGAGGTGAGTGGGGAGGGCGGACGGGCGGATTTGATCCACGCGCCCAAAGAGAAGATCAGGCTGTTGGATCCAACCCGAAGGGGTAAGTGGATGGGGACGGCCCAGATTAGATCGGGCGGATGCGATCCGGGAGCGCCACGTGTCAGCCCGAGGGATTTTTGGCTTTTAATTTTCGTTTTAATTTCCAGAAATGCTAGATAACTTTATAAACACTTAAAAATTAATATTTAAAGCCCAAAAATTTTAGGAAAAATCCTAAAAATTCCTGGAGGCATTTTAGACTTAATAAAAATATTTGTACTTTCAGATTGGCACTTAATAATTTTATAAAATACTTTTTAAGTTTTAAAATTGATTTTTAATTCCAGAAAATTCTCAAAAATTAACTAAAAATTTAGGGAAGGCTAGGAAAAATAAAATAAACTCTTTTGGCTTTAATGAAATATTTTAAATACATTTTCTTGCTTTAGATTTTGAAAGAAAATTCAGATAACTCCAAATAAACTCCAGAAAATCGCAGAAAATCCAAATACTTTTAAATACTTAATTTGAAAAAGTTTTTTTACAAAAGTTTTCAAATACCTTTTATTTTATGTTTTTAGTTAAATTATTTTTTACAAAAGCATTTTTCCCAAAGCTGAAAACAGACAAATAAAATCTCCAAATTTAGGCAACCAAAGAACACTTGATTTTATTTTAAATTAAAATAACTTTTAATTTTTTTACTAAGAATTTTGAAATAAACAGCTGGGCTGTTACACCCCAACAGTAAACCGACGATAGCCGACAAGCGAACAGGTCTTTCCCCCACCTCCCTTTCAAGCTCACCCATGTCACGATATAGCACAACCCCCACAGAGAATCACCCCAGTACACGGTCGGCGGGGAGCTCGTAGGAGCCGCTGTGCACCCTTGGAGGGGAGGACATGCTCCCTAGTGCATGAATCCTCACCAAGTCCCATCACAGCGACTCCCATAGGCATTCCCAAGACTGAGTGTACCACAAATGCAGACACTAGAAAAAAATGGGAGTAGTAAATGGGGAAGAAGAGGGTGAAACGTCCTAGTAGTAGGAAGGGTGGCCGGCCGGCTGCAAGCCGTGGCCGGTGAGCTCAGACCTGAGGGAAGCTCAGGCATCGCCGCTGGTGGCCAGAGGCGCGTGGGTAGGCCGCGTCTTGGGGCCAGATCAGAGGTGTGGCACCGGACCGAGCCGGTACTAAGCCACTAAACAAAGTTGGGGGAGGTGCTAGAAGGTGATGTCCGTTGATGCAACAGGCCGCGCGCCGCATGAGGGGCGGTGGCGCCGGCGAGGCTAGTTGGCGGCGACGACGACCCAACCGGGGGAAATGAGAGAGATGAGGAAAGGGGAGAGAGAGTTGTGGTGAGAAGAAGAGAGATTTAGGGAGGGTGCGCTCGGCGACACGGGCAATGCCGCCCCATATCTGGAATGGGAGAAGGCATGGCCTTTCGGCCAGTCCAAAAATGAAGAGAGAGAGAGAGAGAGAGAGAGAGAAAAGGGGGTAATGGGCGGTCGGGTAAGAAAAGAGAGGAAAAAAGAAGAAAGAAGAGAAAAGGAAAGAGGAGAAAAAGAAACAAGGGGGGATTCACGACGTGCGCATCGAATCTTGACCCCTGCCCGTCTTTATACTAGTATTGGGTTTTGTGTGTAGAATCGAGGACGTTCACAAAAGTATGTGTATCGTTATGTTATATTGAGTCGGGTAACACTTTTACAGATAGAGGTCTTAGTTCAGAGCCATCCATGCATTGTCCCTGAGATTAACCAAGTAAGTACATGGTAGAGCAGTAGACGGTAATTGTTATGAAATATGTGATGTTTACAGTAATTGCTGCTATATGATTGGTGATAATAATTGTGATACGTGATAAATTATTGGAGCATAGCATTCATGACATGACATATGCATTACAAGTTAGGACAGTAAGAAAGTCAATAGCTATGAGTAAAGCTATTGACTAATCTGACGTGCTCTTGAGAAAGTCTAACTTCGGTAGGAACCTTCACGGGATGAAGGAAAATTCTTACTTCGGTAGGCATCTCCATGGGATGAAGGTAAAGGGTGATATCGATGGGTGAACCCTTCGCTTTACTGGTAAAAGCTACAAGGAGACGGAGATTGTTCATAGCATTGCATTAAGTGTGATTTGAGGTGAGATATTGAGAATTGTGGAGATTAATTGTGTTATAGTCTATTGTGTTAATATTGAAACAGGTGGGAATGACATGGTAAATTTGTTGTTTGTACTTATGGTAGTGTTTATCGGTATATTATATGCTTGTTGAGTCTCCGGACTCACCCTTACTTTGTTTGTTTTTTAGGTGATCGTTGAAGACATCATGCATGGGCGGGAGTAGCACATGAATAATTTCACGTACCAGCATCACTTTACGTGTCAACTTTTGTTAGTATATTTTAGACTCTATTGGTATGCTAGAGTTAGAGTTAAAAATGGTATGATGTTTACCTAGTCACTGCAAAATAAATAAAGTAGTATTTGTTTAAAACTGTTAACTGTTACTAAGAATGGTAATAATATACAATGCTGATAGCATTTCAGGCCTAGAGGATAGACGGGGTGTTACAATTTGGCTATGTGTTATGTGGTTCTTAATTTACTATTGCCCTCAATCTTCATCAGTTGACCGACCTTGATGGACTGTTTGACTGTCATTTGGTTTTATATTTTATTGGAAAGGGGGGAAGGTCCTTATCAAAATGTAATCCCATTTGTCAGCTTCCTTCCTCTATATGCCATTGCTTCAAATGGGGAGCTTGTCACATGTAGCCATGGTTGCCAGTGACGGAGCCACCACCTCTGTATCACTGACAAACAATGTAGTGAAACTTCTCTACCGTTGAAGGGGGGTGAAGATGGTGTTTCTTTGGATAAACGTTCATCGTAGTTAGATTTACTTAGACCCTAAAAATTCCTGGCTCCGTCGGTAATGGTTGCCTCATTCACCTCCGCTGCCCCCATGCGCGAGGAGCCATTGTCATCTTTGGGTGGATTTGGTCGGGCTCAGACTTTGACTTATCAGCTTTTAAACGATGTTTTTTAATGTAGAGTCTATAGATAGATTGTAGTAGACACTGCACTGAGTTCAGATATACCAACTAAAATCATATGCAACTATTTTCATCTACGTATGATCTCTTACGAATAGACATAATTAAAAAATCATAGTCCAAAAGAATCCTCATTTTATCGAAGATCACCCCAGATTCGCTACCACATTCATCTTTGTGGATCACGAAATGTCAGTACCACTAGGTCTTGTCTTTGTTAGTGTAATCATTCTCAACCCATCGTTAGTCTCCCGCACGAAATCTCGCCTCCACCATTTGTTGCACCAAATTCTGCCTCTGTCAAAATCCCAACACGGCAATGATAGGCCCAGTTCTAGTTATAAGAAGGGCAATGGCGACGGTGACGTATAGTTAGACTACAAAAGAAACGTTCTCTGGATGGTAGAACTAAAATCGCACACCACTTGAGTAGCAAATACAAGATTTATCTTTTTGCAAGCTATTTGTTAGTACATAATAAAGGCTCCGTAGTACATGAGGTGTTTCCACACTTGTTTCATTTTTTTTAAAGAAAGTCAACATTTCCTAACGGGTATGGATCATTTGAGGTATCAGCGTGGGTAATTAGTAATTAATAAAATAGCCATATGCTCACCCCAATTCACAAACACAAGACTTTGGCACCATAAAGCTAAGATCAAAGTGGGTGCAAACCAAACACGCCTATTACGAGAGGATTGAAACATATCTCACAAATTAGGATTGGACATCACAAGAATGGATTGAAGGAAAATCAGGATGGGCATCACAAGTCAAGTTGCGCTTGTAGTTACATCAGTTTACAAAATGTCATCACTTGCCATAGGTATCCCCTTACGTAGTGCATGTTTCTGAACTATGCAAGTCAAAGATAGGTCCATAAATAACAAAGTGGGCTGCAAATTTTTTTAATTGTGCCAATCGAGTCTTGAACTTAAGACATCTTGTGATTGATACCATATTGAGTTGCATGCACCAACCAGTTCACTTAAAAGCTTAAGCTGATAAGGAAATACGGGTAATTCACTTATACTACAACACTCCCCTCACGTGCAGCCTCCTTTAGGCCTAAGATGTGAAATAGAAGTAGGCTGTAATTTTTTTTAATTTTGCTAACTGGGTCTTGAACTCAAGACCTCTTATCTTTGATACCATATTAAGTTGCATGCATCAACTTATTCACCCAAAAGTTTAACTTGATGAGGAGAGGCAGACAATTTACTTATACTTCAACACTCCCCAGCTCTGATACCACAAGCTTAAAGCTTATGAGGAAAGGTGGGCAATTCACTTATACTTTAGCACTCCCCCTCACGTGCAGGCTCCCTTAGGCCTAAGACGTGGAATAGAAGTGGGCTGTAATTTTTTTAATTGTGCCAACCAAGTCTTGAACTCAAAATCTCTTGGCTTTGATACCATATTAAGTTTTATGCACTAATCAGTTCACCCAAAAGTTTAAGCTGATGAGGAGAGGCAGGAAATTCACTTATATTTCAACACTTCCTCACGTGTAGGCTCCATCAGGCCTAAGACGTAGAATAGAAGTGAGCTATAATTATTTTTTTAATTGCGCCAGCTAGGTCATAAACTCAAGACCTCTTAGCTCTAATACCATATTGAATTGTATGTACCAACCAGTTCACCTAAAAACTTAAGCTTATGAGGAAATGTGGACTATTTATTTATACTTCAACACTCTCCCTCACGTGTAGGCACTCTCTCAGGCCTAAAATGTGGAATAGAAGTAGCTTAAGTTTATGTGGAAAGATGGGCAATTCACTTATACTTTAACACTCCTCCTCGTGTGTAGAATCCCACAGATCTAAGACGTGGAATAGAAGCGTGTTGCAATTTTTTTTAATTGCACTAATCGGGTCTTGAACTCAATACCTCTTTGCTCTGATATCATATTGAGTTGCATGCAACAACTAGTTCACTCAAAAACTTAAACTGATAAAAAACGACAAGCAATTTACTTATACTTCACCACTTTGGTTAGCCTTATCAATCGGCAAGACAATCTTGTTAACTAAGAAACGTTCTTGCTCACCTTGCTCAAAAGTAAAGCTAGGCAAGGGAATCAAACATGCTTGGCAAAACTGAGCAAGGGAACCAACACATGCCTTTAATATTTTGAACATTGTTTGTCACCCAAAAGAGAAGACTGCTAGCAAACTTGTTCGATCCAGTTCAGGTAGATCTAATTCACTAGAAAACCTGCAAAACGGAGTGAAAAAGGACAAGGAAACAAGTCACTATCAATCAATCATGTATGATACACAAGTCAAAAAGTAGATGAAAAAGGATGCTAAAGGCCATGGACAAATAAGCACCCAAACATAACCATTAACATAAAGGTTTTGCCTATGACAGACTTTGTTATTTTTAGCTTATAGCTTATGACTTTGCCCGAACAAACAAAAGAAATGGCTTTTCTACCGCCGTTTAGAAGCGGCTTATCATGACAGCTTTTTTGAAATGATTTATTAGGACAATTTTTTCAAAATGGTTTATCGGCATTTAGTTTATTCACACAAACACTCATATTAGGACCAAAACTATCAGTTGTAGCCAAAAATAATGAACCCATATACTATATTCATGGTCATATATCATGAGACATGATCATCGAACTAGAAACAGTTTACTTCAATTGATATGGGTCTGCCATACTGTGAATAGACACAGTACTAGTGTTTCCAACATCAGCTAAGACTAGTCATGTGCACGTGCGTTGCAACGAAATTTATTAGATGTATAAATAATCATGTTATGTAAGAGAGTTGCTTTGATCTATTGAGAAGTAGAGAGTGATGAGAAGTTAAAGAAATAGGACGGTTGGAGGAGAATGGATGTACAACCACCAACTCGTTCTTTTATAATAGTAATGATAATATGTCATACACTAAAAACTGTGAAAACAAATTTAAGCTGTCAATGTTACACAAATGAACTAAAATGTATAAGAGCATCTTATCTAGTACAAGTCTACACGGATAAAGTTAGAGTACACAGTGCAAATACTGTTGTCTGGGGCAGGGCAGGCTGGGATAAAGGCAAGACAAGCAGAATCTTGCATAGAGCATCCAAGACAATCTGCTCCTATAAAAAAAACTCTATTCAATCACTATTCCACCAATTAGCAGCATATCTAGTGCTTGTTCAGACCATAAATGCCTATAAAACGTCAATATACTAGTTTGTCCACAAAGAACCATCGAATTTTGGACACTTTTGGACCCCTGTGCGCTCAAAATTCCCGATTTGGCCCCCGAACAAAAAAAATTCCGGTTTTGGACCCCTTCTGAGTGCGGGATTACGAGCTGCCGCCACGTCGCCCGATCCACCGCGCGACCCCGCCGTCCACCGCGCGATCGGCCGCCCGAGCGCGCCATCGCCCGCCGACCGCGCGACCCCCTTGGATGAATCGGTCGGCCCAGTCCCGCGCTCCGCGGACGAAACACGCGCTCGGGCATGCGCTCGCGCGCTCGGGCAAGCGCTCGCGCGGGGGGACACGCGCTCGGGCGATCGATCATGCGCTCGAGCGAACGAAGCGCGCGGTCGGCCGGGGGACGCGCGGTCGGCGCCGGGTCGTGCGGTCGGCGGGCGTTCGCGCGGTGGACGGCGGGGTCGCGCGGTGGACCGGGCGACGTGGCGGCAGCTCGTAATCCCGCGCTCAGAAGGGGTCCAAAACCGGAATTTTTTTCGTTCGGGGGTCAAATCGGGAATTTTGAGTGCACAGGGGGTCCAAAAGTGTCCAAAATTCAGAACCATCCATCCTGAAGAGATTAACTTTACTTAAATAAATTGCAATCACCTTTTTTTTCATGGTTAGCAGAAGTATCAAAATAAGGGTAGAAATTTGGCTGATAACACGCTGAAAGTCTGAAACCAATTGGGCAATGAGAGAAATGGCCAAATTTTTTGAGCCTAAAACTAATTGCAGTGTGGGAAACACAACTAAGTTGGGTCCTAAGCAGCTTTATAATTTTCATCTACCAAGTGAATTTGACCAACGATGAATTGGAACCTGCCACCCAACAAAAGACCATTTGGAACTAGATTTTTTAAATATTGTATTCGACCATTGCAGAGAATGGCAAGAACAATTTACCTGCTCCGATCATAATATTAGAAGCTCACAAATTAATCAGTCGTCATTTTCATAGTAGGAACTAGCTCTAATTATGTAGACCTGCACCATTTGCATGACAGAAGTTGCACGGTGAGCAGTAAGCCGGCAACCTACATAGATTCTCCCACAGTTAGGCCTTAAAAGAAGCCCACCTGGTCATGAAGTGTTGGACCGAAATGGCGACAGAGGGGGGTGAATGTCGATCTTTAAAAATCGCCCCCAACAAATATCTTCTTCTCCAGTAGCTATGAGAGCTATGAAGGAGAAAATAAGCCCTCACTGGAAATCACAGAGACACTGAAAAGCTAGACCCAGAAGGAAGCAATCAAGAAAAACAAATTCAGCGCAAAACTGGCCTCAAGCGGTAGTACCGCTTGGTCGAGCGGTAGTACCGCTGAGCGGTAGTACCGCTGGTTAGAGCGGTAGTACCGCTCCCCGAGCGGTAGTACCTCTCGAGAAAAACAGCAAACAGCAAATTTCAGAAAAATGAGAGATTCGCAACGATTCTTGGACTCTTGGCTTGGGAAACTTTGAGGATAGCTGGGGAACACTCCCAGAAGACTAAGCCAAGGGCCAATAACAAGAAATCCACTCCAAGAATAAAGAATTTCAGATTTGGGTAAAAATCTGAAATCTTGCAAGAACCGAGCCAAAAACCAAATAACTCCCCAACCGTTGATCCTTTGGCTATGAAATTTTGAGGGAAGCTAAATAATAGCCTCTGGACTCTTCATACCAAATTTCAAGCCATCTTAACAAGGGAGTCAAAATCTGGACCAAAACCAAGAAACGAAGAACAAGAACACAGAGGGCTCAAAAGAGAAATCTGAGGATTAAACGAAGTTAGCTCTTTGAGAGATCGATCAAATGATCTTGAAGTACTATCCCATCATAGAGCAACCCATTTTGCACCTCCACAGCAAGCAAGAACTCAAATCAACGAAAATCACAAATGGAGAAATGAAGAACAGAAGCTACGAAGAACAGAGAGCACGGGAATAACAAACTTCAGATTTTCATTTCTTGGAACACAAAGAATACAGAGGAGTCTCGATACCCCGACTTGATACAAAAGGAAAGATTACAAACTCCTCAATCCATCCTCTCCCTCTCTACTCAAGAACACCACTCAAGAACACATGAGGGAGGAAGAACACACCCTAGAACTCACACCTAGAACACATCGTAGATAACAGAGGAAGCACTACTCTGCCACTACTACCCACTCTCAACAACTAAAGTCTAAAGCCAAAGCAAGCCACCAAAGCTTCTTTTGACTCTAAAACCCTAATTCTCTCATACAATGCTCAAGGAGGGCATGCAGCCCCTCCTCTCCTTTTATAGCGCCTGGCTAACGGGTCTCCGCCCCGTTACGCCCGCTACGTCCAACGGAGCCCGCTCCCGCTTGTGCAGCCTTGCGAATTTCCCGATTCGCCCCTTCTGCACCTTCCGGGAAGCTTCCGCGCTCCTTGCCTCGCACGCCTCGCAACCACCTCGAGTCCACGTCGTCTTCGACACATCCGACCGTTCTGACCTCAGCGCCACCTGCGCCTAGTCCGGTCCACCGTGTCTCGCCACGACTCCAACTCGACGTCCTGCAATCACACAGACAAGACAACACGTCAAATAGCACCGCTCGACACATGAAAGCGTAAATACCAATACACTTACCATAGATGAAGTCAAAACCTGTCAAAGCATTAGAATATGCATCCTAAACCCAAATGACCAGATTTGACCAAAGTCCGACCGAGCCCGATTGCGCCACGCAACGACTCGACTCCGAACCACTCAAACCAAACTCGACTGACCTAAACCTTTGTCAATTACTCATCACTCTCATGGAGCACGACCACATGGTCTCTCAATCTCCCCCTTGATGAGTCTATTGACAAACGCAGAAAAAGTATTAAGAAGAGTTTGATTTTGAAGAATCCAACATGGTCCAAAGAATGAAATGAAGCTAATGACCATGTCGACAGAAGGAACACTAGAGCAACTACTGAAAGAGCAAATTGATCTCCAAAGCTCTAAACTGTTCCCAACAGACTTTTTCTTCTCTATTCTCCCCCTTTTGGCAATAAACGCATCAAGATGCAATAGAGAGAATATGACATGTCAATGGATGAATATGACTGAAGTTTGTTTATTTAAGCATTTAGAGCCATGAGAATTATCCATATTGACCATAATGTAATACACCAAGCCATAACTCAAAAAAGGACGCTATCTAGATCATGACGACATATATATAAACCAGCTAGAGCACAAAGATGACAATCTGAAATGTAATGCATTTTCTGAGCAAGTCAAGTCATCAATGAGTAAAGTCTAGCTAGAGACATCCAAGGATGATGCAGGCCATGTCAATAAGCTAAGCGGAACAAAGAAGCTAACATTGAGTCCAAATAGAGTGCTATAAGCTCAAGATTGAAACATTGGTTAAGGTACTTGGTTCTGATTGTAGATTAAGCAAATTGAGCACATTAAACATTGTCTTTTGAAAGCATATGGTTGTTTTCAACCCAATTTTTGTTTATGTGCTAGATCTCAAGCCTTATGCGACTACTCCAAGCAATAAGCTTAAGAAGATAGTCTAGGTCATCCAAAACTCCCCCTGAGTTCATGCCTAGTGCAATGGCAAGCTGTCTCATGAGAAAGAATTGGTGAAATCAGTTTTTTCGCACAAATATGGTGGTTGTCAACCAACATTTTGTTTTATCATGTGCTAGATCTCAAGCCTTATGTGACTACTCCAAGCAAGAAGCTTAAGAAGATAGTCTAGGTCATCCAAAACTCCCCCTAAGTTCATGCCAAGTGCAATGGCAAGCCGTCTCATAGGAAAGAATTAGTGAGATCAGTTTTTTCGCACAAAAGAGATCTTTTTGCTTTTTAACACATTGTACTAACTCATGTATCATCAGGAGACTAAAACAGCTCAAACTAAGGCTCAATATAGATTCAACGCTCTACTCAGCCTATTTGACATGGCATGAATCATAAAAAGATAGCTCAAGAAAGACTAAACTCAAATGCTAGCATGACAAGTTTAATTTAAGTTGATCAATTTTACTTAACTTATCATGGCAAACACTAGTCTACACATATGAAGTCATGATAAATTTAGCAAGCTAACCACAAGTCATGGCAAGGTGTAGAGCACTAAAGCATGTCATAACAGGATAATAATCAAGCCTCAATGCAGTTTGATTATAATGCGAAATGCTGAAAATGCATGAAAGACCAGCTCCCCCTCAACATTAGATGCAACTTTTAGTTCAAGTTGAGTTATGTCAGAATTAAGCTCCAGAAGCTCCCAATTGAACTCCCCCTGAACCAAAAGAATAAAATCGAGAAGCTGGCAAAGAAAACCAAACAGACAGTCCTTAAAGCATAGAAAAGATATAGAAGCAACTATGGCTTAAACTGACTCTCATCTACCCCAAATGACTCCAGGACTAACAGCTGATCGTCGAACACACACTAGAGAGCAAACACGTACCCTGTCTACCCGATGGTGGCCCAACCCTCGCTAGAACCTACAAGAAGTGAGTGAGCTCAACCTAGTGAGATAAGAAATAGCTAATCCTGGAAGCACAAGATAAGAGTAAGAAGTCTAAGCAACTCAACATAAGAAACACTCTAACCTATGCTAGAAGGACTTAACCTAATGCACCCACAAATGCAATGCAACAGAAATGAGACAGAAGCATAATTAATATAATAAAGCAGTAAAGCCCAAGCTCCCCCTCACTACAGTCCATAAGGACAAACCACCCCAAGCTCTCCCCGCAGAGCTGAAAACCTCGAACTGTCCAAAGGCTTGGTGAAGATATCAGCCAACTGGTGGTCACTCTCCACAAACTGGAGCACTATGTCACCCTTTTCTACATGGTCTCTAAGGAAGTGGAAGCGAATATCAATATGCTTGGTCCGAGAGTGCTGCACTGGATTCTTAGCAATGTTGATAGCAGACGTGTTATCACAAAAGAGTGGAACACTGTCTAAGACTAACCCAAAGTCCCGCAGGGTCGAAACCATCCAAAGTACCTGGCTGCAGCAACTGGCAGCAGCAACGTACTCGGCCTCTGCAGTGGACTGTGCAACACCGGACTACTTCCTCGAAGACCAGGAAACGAGAGAAGTGCCAATGAATTGGCAGGTGCCAGAGGTGCTCTTCCTATCTATCCTACAGCCGGCAAAGTCTGCATCCGAGAAGGCTCTCAAGGAAAGACAGGATGAGGAAGAGTACCAGATACCATAGTCAATGGTAGCTCGAAGGTACCGAAAGATGCGCTTCACCGCCTGGCGGTGAGATACGCGAGGAGAAGCCTGAAAACGAGCACACAGACACACTGAGAAGTGTATGTCTGGTCTCGAGGCAGTGAGGTAAAGAATGGAGCCGATCATACTTCTGTATTCTTTCTGATCAACTGGCTCGCCATCCTCATCTGGGTCAAGATAGGCCGTAGAAGCCATCGGAGTTGACACCGGCTTCCCATCACTCATATCGAAGCGTCTCAGAAGGTCACGAGTGTACTTGCCCTGATGTAGAAAAGTACCCTCTCGAGACTGCTTGATTTGGAAGCCAAGGAAGAAAGTCAACTCACCCATCATGCTCATCTCAAACTCGGTGCTCATGACATCCGAGAACTGAGAAACCAGAGCATGGGAAGAGCCGCCAAAGATGATGTCATCGACATAGATTTGAACGAGCAGAAGGTCACTACCAAGCCTACGGATAAACAAAGTCTTGTCTACTTTACCCATCTCAAACCCATGACTCAACAAGTAGGACTTAAGCCTCTCATACCAAGCTCTGGGGGCCTGCTTAAGTCCATACAACGCTTTGGAAAGCTTGAAGACATGGTGTGGGTATTTGTGGTTCTCGAAACCTGGAGGCTGTCTGATGTAAACTTCTTCCTCAATAACGCCATTAAGGAAGGCACTCTTGACGTCCATCTGATAGAGCTTGAAACCCTTAGAAGCTGCAAAGGCAAGTAGGATTCTAATGGCCTCAAGTCGAGCTACAGGGGCAAAGGTCTCCTCGAAGTCTAGACCCTCAACCTGGGAAAACCCCTGAGCTACCAGTCTAGCCTTATTTCGAATAACCACTCCATCCTCGCTCTGCTTGTTCTTGAACACCCACTTAGTCCCAATAATATTGTGACCTCGCGGGGGCTCGACAAGCGACCAGACCTTGTTCCTCTCAAAATTTTCTAGCTCCTCATGCATGGCATTGACCCAAGACTCGTCAGAAAGAGCATGAGAAACATCCTTGGACTCAAAGGAGGCAATGAAAGCAGAATGGAGACAGAATTGAGATAAGCCAGATTTTGAGCGGGTAACACGCTCGAACAGGTCTCCAATCATCTGCTCAGAAGGATGTCTTTTCTGGATATGTCGGGGAGGTCCAGGATGAGATGAAGAAGTGGCCTCTACCTCGTGAGCTGACGAGATAGGAACAGAGCCACTAGCTCCAGAGGAAGCAGAAGGCATGGGCTGATCACCTGGAGGTGCGGTGGAAGACGGCACCTCAAGGGGTGGATAAGGGACTGGATCGGGTAGACAACCCTCATCTCCATCGTCCTCGTCATCCACGAAGATGGTCTCGGACTGCTCTAAAGAACCTGAGATATCAGGCCTAGTCCCCGGACTGGCCTCGTCAAAGGTCACTTCACAGGTCTCTACCATTTTGCTAGACTCGCAGTTCCAGACCCTATAAGCCCGCGAAGAAGGCGAGTAACCTAGAAAGATCCCATCACAAGAACGTGACTCGAACTTATCTAGGTTCCCGGACTTCAGAATAAAGCACTTGCAACCAAACACACGAAAATGAGAGACGCTGGGCTTTCGCCCGTATCTCAACTCATAAGAAGTGCGGTGCAGGTGTGCCCGAAGAAAAACTCGATTTGAGACATGGCACGCGGTGGCTATAGCCTCAGCCCAAAACTTTCGCGGTGTAGAGTACTCATCAAGCATCGTCCTGGCCATCTCGACCAAGGTCCGGTTCTTTCTCTCCACGACGCCATTTTGCTGCGGGACGTGCGGAGAGGAGAACTGATGCTCTACACCTATCTCACCAAAAAAACTCTCGAAGTAGGAATTCTTGAACTCCGTGCCATTGTCACTGCGGATCGCTCGTAAGGCACCCGGGAGCTCAACAGAAAGCCTACTGAAAAGACCTCGGAAATGTGAAAACGTCTCATCCTTCGAGGCTAAGAAAAACACCCAAGAATACCTCGAGAAGTCATCGACCACGACAAGAACATACCACTTCCCTCCTGCTGACTGCACTCGAGCTGGTCCCACTGTATCCATGTGGAGCAGCTGTCCTAGTGCATCGGTCATAGTCACAGTGACCGGAGGATGTGAAGCGGCAACCATCTTGCCGTGCCGGCATGAAGTGCAAACAAGATCTTTGACCATTTTGAGCTTCGGCAGACCACGAATGAGGTCGTGGCCGCTAACTCGGGTCAAATGATCAAATCCAATATGACCAAGTCTCCTATGCCAGAAAGAAAGGTCGCGGGACTCAGAAGCAACTAAACACCTGAGAGGATCACCAGAAGACTCAGAAAAATCAGCACGAAAGATCCTCCCATAACGAGAAATCCCGCAAACCAGACTACCCGAAGAATCAAGAATTTTACAAGCATTTTTCTTAAAGCTTACCTCGAAACCGTCATTGGTAAGTTGAGAGACTGAAAGTAAATTGTACTGCAGCTTACTAACCAAGGCTACATCTTTCAGAATGAAAGAATCATTAATGCGCACAGTACCTTTGGCGATGACGCGCCCAGATGAAGCATCTCCGAAGGTGATCGTCTCATCACCTGGAGCACGGGCAAGGGAAGAAAACCAACGGGAGTCTCCGGTCATGTGTCGTGAACACCCGGAGTCTACAAGCCAAACCTTTCCCTTCCCTGCCCGGCGAACCTGAGTCAAACAGAGAGTAAAGTCTCAGTACTGGGGTAAATCAAGAGTGATTTTGGCACCCAATACTGAACAACACGTCGAGCAGATGAAGTAGTCAAGCACAACTGACCTCTATCTACCCTACGCTCTCTGTCACTAACAGCAGAAGGTCTGTGAGCAGACCTGAAGCTGTTGCGGGGTCCGACTGCTACGGGAGAGCGATTCGGAACACCGGCAACACGCTGAACACGCCGCGGGTAACTGTCTCGACGGGGGAAACGAGATGTACCCTCAGGACGGCGGAAGTCATGACCAGGAGCAGCATGAGGACGAAAAACAGAAGACTCAGAAAAACCAAGTCCTCGATGCTGCCCAAACCCATCAACAGCAGTAAACCTAGACCTCGTGCTGGTTCTAGGTGCACTCAGGATCTGGGGCTGACCCTGAATACGCCTAGGAGACTCAACACGGTCTCTACGCGCGATCTTGGCGCGCCTGAAGCATCGATCAACCGTGTGTCCATCCTTCTGACAGAAGGTGCAGTGATACTTCATCCTCTGTGAGATAGAAGTAGCACGGTCAGGCTTCGCCTTCTGAGAGGCCGAAGCAGCAGGTGCAATCACCTTGCTGTCAGAAATCCCTTGGACATAGCCCGCTGACTTAAATTGGACTTTCTCGGTCCTGGGCTCGGTCTCGATCACACCTGGTGCTATGGGTCTGAGCACAGCAGGTGGATGCTTCCTCATATCCTCATAATAGTCATATCCTAGACCCTGATTAAATCTGCAAATCTTGGACTGGTCTAGAATAAGATTAAGCTTCTTCTTGCCGCCTACAAATCTCTCGAGAGTGTTCATAAGGTACTGACACTCCCGAAAGAGAGAGGTGCAAGAAGAGCAGGGGGAAGAGGGAACAGCAGGAGGTAAGGGAGCAGATGAAGAACCAACAGCAGAGGGAAGAATGGCTTGTGCACGCACAGCCAACTCTGAATGGACAGTCCTACTGCTAGTCAGTTGGTTCACGTTCCTAGGCGTCTCCATCTTACCCTGGGGCTTCTCCCCCTCCTCAGCACAAACAATACAAGCAGAAGGTTGCTTCTCTAGTAGGTCCTTAGTCAGCTTCACACATTTCTCATCCAATGCAATCAAATCAGATTTTAGTTTGTTACAGTTAATACATGGTGAGCTAACAGGGTCCTTAGAAGCATACTGAGCCATTTTCCTATCATGATCAATCATTTCTTGAAACTGTTTGGAGACAGCTTCAAGTTCAGCAGTTAACTTGGGACAGTTCAAGCATGAATCAATCGGCTCAAGTAAACAAGCTTGGAGTTCAGCAATTTTATGATCTGCCCGTTTTAAGTTCATCTTCAAGTTATTGCAATTTTTACAAGGATCGGGCAGATCAAGGAGCATGGCATAAGGTCCTCTAGCAGCAATGTCCTTATCCTCACATGAGGTGGGAGAAGTAGTCTCATCAGTAGTAAGTAGGGTAACAGCCATCCTACTCAACTCTAACTCAGCAAGCAGACTAACATTCTCCACCTTAACAATATCAAGCTCGGAGGACACACTATCATGAGAGGTCCTTAATTTCTCCATGTCATCAAGCAAGGCACAGCATGTATCACAGTCGTCACGGGAGGGAGCAGATGTAAGTGAAGTAATCTCCCGTGACAGTCTATCTACTTCCTTCTCTAACTCGGTACACCTAGACCTAGCTCTAGCATGAAATCCACCTAGCTTAAGAAAAACATCATTTAGCTGGTCATAAGAAGGGAGTACCTCATCCGAGTCGGAGTACAGCTCGCTGTCGCTGAGTTCGCCCTCGAGGGCCATGAAGCACATGCCGGAGAAGTCGTCGCCGCCATCCTTGGGCTCTTGGTCACCCGTCCCGTCGTCGTCGCTCCATCCCTCCACCTCGCTGAGGTCGAGGTCGTCGAAGGCGGTGAGGACGCGGTGGAAGAGCTTCTTGGCCTTCCCGAAGTTGCGGAACTTCTTCTCTCCTTGAGCAGGTGCTGAGGGCTTCATGTTGCGGTTCTTGTCGGTGTAGTCGTTCTTGCCCAAACCGCCGTAGTCACCTTTGCCCTTCCCAAGCTTGGGACAGTTTGCTCGGATGTGGTTGGGGCCACCACACTCGAAGCAAATCACGGGTCCTCCTCTCTTTCTGTCCCTCCTCCCTTTGTAAGCGTGGGAGAATCTTCGAGCAAGGAGAGCAAGCTGCTCATCCGCAAGCTGCTCTAACTGATCATCAGTTATATCACAGAGAGCAGCAATGGAGAAACCGCAAGAGGACTCAGAAGAGAGACCAGAAGCTGAACTGGGATCGGTGACCAAAGCCATCGACTGTGACTTCGACCTATGAGAGACAACGTCAATCTCGTGAGTCTTGAGGCGCGAGTACAGCGCGTCAAGAGTCAAGGTCGAGAGGTCTGTCGTGTCTTTGATGGTGGTCACTTTCATCTCCCACACACGCAGATCGAGTGCCGCAAGCATCTGACGAGCGTTGTCCGAGTCGGGGTATGTGAGACCGACCGCTCGGAGGTTGCTCAAGATCTTGTGGAAACGAGCGAAACACTCATCTAGGGACTCACCAGCAAGCATCTCGAATTTGTTGTATTCGCGCTTGAACTGGTCCTGTCGAACCGTCTTGATCTGGGTGGTGCCCTCATGGTATGCGTCGAGGGTCACCCAGATATCGTAGGCGGACGACAGGTGGGAGATGCGATCGAACTCGCTACGACTCAGGCCTTGGATAATGATGTTCCTTGCCTTAGCGTTTGCCTCAACATCATGCATATTCCCAGCATTGATGTTTTCATCGGCAGGAACAACAAATTGGACCTTGACCTTGCGCCAGATAGCGTACCCCTGAGCCTGGATGTATGTCTCCATTCGGCTCTTCCAGAAGGGGTAATCGATGCCATCGAAAACGAGCGGCTTGGTCGAGTACTTATCCGTCGCCATGGCTCTTGAGACCGGTTAAGATCTATTGATTAGAGCTAACCGGCTCTGATACCAATTGTTGGACCGAAATGGCGACAGAGGGGGGTGAATGTCGATCTTTAAAAATCGCCCCCAACAAATATCTTCTTCTCCAGTAGCTATGAGAGCTATGAAGGAGAAAATAAGCCCTCACTGGAAATCACAGAGACACTGAAAAGCTAGACCCAGAAGGAAGCAATCAAGAAAAACAAATTCAGCGCAAAACTGGCCTCAAGCGGTAGTACCGCTTGGTCGAGCGGTAGTACCGCTGAGCGGTAGTACCGCTTGGTCGAGCGGTAGTACCGCTGAGCGGTAGTACCGCTGGTTAGAGCGGTAGTACCGCTCCCCGAGCGGTAGTACCTCTCGAGAAAAACAGCAAACAGCAAATTTCAGAAAAATGAGAGATTCGCAACGATTCTTGGACTCTTGGCTTGGGAAACTTTGAGGATAGCTGGGGAACACTCCCAGAAGACTAAGCCAAGGGCCAATAACAAGAAATCCACTCCAAGAATCAAGAATTTCAGATTTGGGTAAAAATCTGAAATCTTGCAAGAACCGAGCCAAAAACCAAATAACTCCCCAACCGTTGATCCTTTGGCTATGAAATTTTGAGGGAAGCTAAATAATAGCCTCTGGACTCTTCATACCAAATTTCAAGCCATCTTAACAAGGGAGTCAAAATCTGGACCAAAACCAAGAAACGAAGAACAAGAATACAGAGGGCTCAAAAGAGAAATCTGAGGATTAAACGAAGTTAACTCTTTGAGAGATCGATCAAATGATCTTGAAGTACTATCCCATCATAGAGCAACCCATTTTGCACCTCCACAGCAAGCAAGAACTCAAATCAATGAAAATCACAAATGGAGAAATGAAGAACAGAAGCTACGAAGAACAGAGAGCACGGGAATAAAAAACTTCAGATTTTCATTTCTTGGAACACAAAGAATACAGAGGAGTCTCGATACCCCGACTTGATACAAAAGGAAAGATTACAAACTCCTCAATCCATCCTCTCCCTCTCTACTCAAGAACACATGAGGGAGGAAGAACACACCCTAGAACTCACACCTAGAACACATCGTAGATAACAGAGGGAGCACTACTCTGCCACTACTACCCACTCTCAATAACTAAAGTCTAAAGCCAAAGCAAGCCACCAAAGCTTCTTTTGACTCTAAAACCCTAATTCTCTCATACAATGCTCAAGGAGGGCATGCAGCCCCTCCTCTCCTTTTATAGCGCCTGGCTAACGGGTCTCCGCCCCGTTACGCCCGCTACGTCCAACGGAGCCCGCTCCCGCTTGTGCAGCCTTTCGAATTTCCCGATTCGCCCCTTCTGCACCTTCCGGGAAGCTTCCGCGCTCCTTGCCTCGCACGCCTCGCAACCACCTCGAGTCCACGTCGTCTTCGACACATCCGACCGTTCTGACCTCAGCGCCACCTGCGCCTAGTCCGGTCCACCGTGTCTCGCCACGACTCCAACTCGACGTCCTGCAGTCACACAGACAAGACAACACGTCAAATAGCACCGCTCGACACATGAAAGCGTAAATACCAATACACTTACCATAGATGAAGTCAAAACCTGTCAAAGCATTAGAATATGCATCCTAAACCCAAATGACCAGATTTGACCAAAGTCCGACCGAGCCCGATTGCGCCACGCAACGACTCGACTCCGAACCACTCAAACCAAACTCGACTGACCTAAACCTTTGTCAATTACTCATCACTCTCATGGAGCACGACCACATGGTCTCTCATGAAGTGTGTATAATAGACAGCAGGCAACAAGGGAAACTGATATTTAGAACTTAAAAGCCTTTTAGACCCGTTTCGAATGGAAGGAATTTGATAGGGGTATTGGAGGATGTAGAACCAGGTTGAGAATGAATATGTTTATTTGTGTTGAATAATTGATAATCGTGTTGAGTTGAAATTTAAATTTTTGAAGGTTTGCAAATTTTTAGAGATGATGTCAGACTATGGTGGTCTAGGGGGATCTGACTGTAAATTTGGTGTGACCAGACTTCGGTTGGCGGTTGGACCGCCGGTGCAGTGCAACCGATTTTTAGTTGACAGCTAGTTTTTTCTAGAGAGGTGTTTTCTAAGTGCTTGACCCAAGCAGTCAGACTGGCCATGGGGGCAGTCTAACCAACCACTTAATGGCACTCAAATCGGTTTTGTCTAAAGGTATCCAAGAGGTTTTAGATATTTATAGGAAATATGCATGATTGAGTTTTGGAGTTCTAGGTTATTCCATTCATGGTGTACGAAGCATGTTGGATTAATATGGATCAAGTTGTGAAAAACTTATGCCCGAAAATAATTTCTTAGTCTTTGATGTCTAGGAAGCTTAGAGGTAACTATAATCAACGGTGTGGACCAGGACTAGGCTCAAAGATAAGCTGAGATACAATCAAGGAAGTCAGATAGGATGGTTGAGCTCAAACAAGGCACATGGAAGATTAGAGATATTGAAGGAAAGATTTAAGAAACGACTCATTGAATGGTGCGGTCGATGCAAGTGAGGCGTGGTCGAGAGAAATTGACACAAAGAGACTTGTCGATACGCGAAGCATTAGTGAACCTACACATTGCAGGCATGGATATTTCTTGCAAAGGAGGAGATGACTATGGACTAGACTCAGGGAAGAGGTGAGGTCTAGGGGTAGGAAATGGTAATGGATAATCTATTTTATTTGATATTCGTATTCGGAAAAATGCGAATGTGGTAAAAAAAACCATATTCGAAAATGTTCATATTCGTATTCGAGAATATTTGTATCCATATTTGAAAATATTCGTATTCGTATTCGATCCATTTACAAAACCCAGGAAAACTCGGATGAATTTTGTGATTCGAAATTTGAATTCAGTAGTTTGAAACCGGTAACTCTTTTGGTAACTAGTCAAAAACTGGTGAAAAACTAGTAAAACCACTAGGAATTTGTTCTACTGAGATTTGTTACAGAAGTTGTAGGAGGATATTCGTATTCGACCAAATTAAGTACATGTTCGATTCGAATTTGTATCCATTACAACATTCGATTCGTATTCATATTCGAGAATATTCAAATTTGTATTTGTATTCATTTTAAAAATATGAATTCGTATTTGTATTTGGGTTTATTCAATGGTATCCAATGCGTTTCCATCCCTAGTGAGGTCATAGTCAAAGTGGGGGTGTTTTGACGGGGAAGCCAAAATACCGAAAATGAAGATGGGACCAAAACTGTAGCACTTGGAGAGCCTTGGAAGAGTGGTTTAAGTCAAAGAAATGCTAAGGAGGCCAAGTGGATGGGTTGGGCTTATGCGTTTTGAGAAGCGTGCATAAGTTATGTATAAGTGTAAAATCCGGTGTGGGGGTTAACAGGTTTTTCTAGTTGTGTTAATGGATAGTATCTATTAATGTTAGATGTGGACTGGTTGCTCCATCTATATATAAGTGGGAGGAGTTAGAGGCATATGGCCAAGGTGAAGGAGATCAACCAACCACCCATTCATTAGGATTTGAGAGAGACTTCCTTGTGGTGGAAGCTTTTAGTGAGTGCTTTTGCGAGAGCTCCATCGTCCATGGTGGAGTGGCTACAAAACTTTTATCTATAAGTTACAATAGATCAATCTTGTTCATTCTATGTGGTGTGTTCTTACTCTTGTTGATTTTGCACTTATTTTGCTTGGTGTTTTGCCCTATCTCCTTCCCTTTTCATTTTGTTGGGTTCCACGGATGTGTAAGTGATAGTGATACCTCATGATGATCATATTCCATCCATCTAAGGACTGGCTATAGCAAGATCTTAAGGATTACTCAAATTGGTTCGATTTGGAGCCCTTCTAATAATATCTTGTTCCTAGGGCTTTGCACTCGAATCTTTGGATGCTCTTTGCTTGCTGTGATATGTGAAAAGTTATCTAGAGCCATCTTTGCTATCTTTAACCAACGAACAAGTCATATCTCAAGTTTTTGAGTTTTACCTGGTTTTGGTGCAACCTTGTTTGTCTTGAGGAACTGTTGGAACTTTAGCCAAGATCCATATGATCCTTTAATGGATCAGGTTCCTAAGATCCTCAGCAAGGCATGTGCAAAGTTTCAAATCATGTGGATATGTACTTTGGAGATTATACCATTTTTGGTTTTAGCTCGGACTTATTTATAGTTCTAAGAACAGGAGTGCGGTCTGACCGCCCCAGGCCTATGGTCTGACTGGAGGCCAGTCAGACAGGTCATCCCCGATGGTCAAACTACTCAGTAAGTCCAACAGTCCCTCATAGCAGTTCGACCGGCCCAAAGGAGTTGAACTCCGTTTGCTTTCGCGCTTTTGTGAGTTCTTTGTTGGTAAGCAAATATGATCTTTCTAGCTTTCAGTAGTTAGTGGAGTAAAAATTTTGGAATACCTTTTGGGAGGTTAAATTTGAAGGCATCATCCCCTCTCTGTCTGTCATATCGGGCCCAACAGAGAAATAGTACTGTTTCATGTAAAAATTCTTATGTTACAAATTGGCCGATTGGCATTCTTTGTGAATAATTATACACAATTTCCTAGTTTCAATTGTAGTTTATTTGTAAGTGGATATTCGTGGCCCTGCTTAACAAGTTAAATCTATGACATATGAAAACCATGAATTTTTTATACGCAGTTATTCCAGTTATTATATGACAATAACCAGTTTTTCTTGTGTAACAACTCAATCAACTCCACATCATTTGTTAGCTGCACAAATATTGGGGGAAAGTCACCTTCAACATTCAGGAGGATGACACCAATCACCCACCAAGCAAGTTTCAAAAAAAAAATAAAAGCCCCGTTAGAAACGTGTGAGTTCCACAGAAATTTTATAGAAAATGAAACATCGACTGGCTAAAGGAGAGGTTCCCTACGAAATTCATGTGGAAATCCTACGCTAGGTACGCACAAAAACTTAGAATGTGATGCGGATACAAACATCTTTAGCATGTTTTAGCCAAATATATTATTTGACTAAAAAAATTATTAACTGTATTAAATATTGCTAGATGAACTTTAATTTTATTAAGCCTTTAATTTTTAAACTTAGAGAGATAGGGCTATTATTTAATTTAATTATATGTAACCATATATTTAATTTGTATAAGACTAAAGTAAAAATACGTTCGAAAGTCGCCGGTGAGGTCCCGTTCGCAGCTACCAAATTTCAAGCACCAGCTGAAGGTTTTTGTCCTATATTCATGCAACAATATGGGACCCACGTAATAGTGTACACCACTCATGACCAAGCCATCCAATCTAGCACATACATGTGCTGGCTGCGTGCGAAGGAAAAAAAAACAAAGCACCATGCAGCATTAAATGGTTTGGTTTGGTGCATGAGTACAACCTAGTGAAGGAAGCACTGGAAGAGGATGTCATCAGGTCAAATCCAACATGCATGGCTTTACAAGAAATTGATATTTACAAGAGTAGCTATAGTCTACTGGGTGATATGGAAAACGAGAAATGATGCATATACCGACAAAAAAAGGGCTAGTTAAAAAAAAGAGAAAAATTCATTCCTTGCCATCTAATAAGTCTCAATTCCATGATATGGTACCGAATAACTAACTCTGTATTCATTCTATACCATCATGTTTCAATTTTTTTTTGGTAATATGCTATAGGCTGCAATCATTTTGGCTTCAGCTTTTAGCTTCCGGTTTATTTTTCACTATTCATAAATTTCGTCTTTTTTTGAACTTTTGGCTTTTTGTTGAGCTTTTTTGCCGGTTCTTTTTTCCCGTATTTGTTTGTATTATACGTAATGGGCTAACATATTTTTTAATTTTTTTAAATTTAATTATGTTAAATAAGCCTCTGTCAACTATAGTGTTTTTTCAACCAGCTACAGTGTTTTTCAGCCATAAGCCACCAAAAAAAGCCCAAATGATCACCATCTAATCGTCACTCAACGTCAATCGCTTGCCGTTAAGGGTGCACAAAGACCATGGTGCCCTTGTGAACATCTCATCCTCTCTCATCTTGCTCAGGTCCTACCCGTGGGACCCACGTGTAAGAGCCTTCTTCTACCTTAGACCCTCTCTCTTCTCATTCTTTCATCTCACCTAGAGCTGGGAGTTGGGTCGGGCTTATCCATGCCAACTCAAGGCCCGGCTGGCCTGGCACGGCCCAAGCACGGTGCAGGCACGCCACCTAACGGGGCTAGGCCGCATGATACGAATGGTGGGCTGGGCCTAGAAAGCTGGCCCGTTGGGCGGCACGGCATGGCACGGCAAATCATGTCGTGCTTAGGCCAGCCCAGCCTGGCAAGCACGACCGACATGCCAACGCCGACGGCCGCCTCAGCCTTGGCCTCGCCTCTCGCCGTGGTGATCCCCACAACCACAAATTATCACCGAGTAGAGAGAGAGAGAGAGAGGGAATAGAGGGCAAGGATTGGAGTATATCGAAGATGGCCTTGATGTTGACGGCGGCGTCTCGCGCGTGTAGGATCAAGGATACCGACTAGAGGGGGGTGAATAGGAGGTTTTTAAATTTTTCTTATTCACTTGATAAATTTTTTACAATTTAAATGGCAAAAATGTAAAGCAATTAATTTTACACAATTCTAGTTAACAATATAGCAATCCTAGCTCTATGCAAGCAAATGATCACAAGGATGTAAATAAAAAAGAGCTAAGAAGGAAGTGAACACAACCGATGATTTTACCATGGTGCTCGGAAACTTGCCGGTTTCCCCTAATCCACGTTGAGGTAAGCTCGAACGAATCGAACCGGCTCCACGAATTGAGCCTAATCACCTCGATCACTATTGGTAGCCCTTTCCCTCTCTGGGTAGGCGAGCTCCAAGCCTTCACAGTTTGCCGGGCCTTCTCACAACCTTCTTGAGAGGATCACCGAGCCAATCTCCGCCCAATCGTCCAAGTGCCGGCAAGCACTAAGAGTAATGAATCCTGGGCTTCACTTGAATGCAATTCTAGTGCCAAGTGGATCAACTAATGAATTTCTTGCACTAGTTGCAAAACCACCTCAATTTAATGCTCAATGAGTGAAAGAGGGTGGAATGAATGCTCTAGGGCTCAAGAAATATGCAATGAGTCTCTAACTCCTGCCCTTGAGCAGTGGTGGGGGTATTTATAGCTTTCACCAACCAAAACTAGCCGTTTGGCACAAATTCCTGAAAAATTCAGGATGAGCGGTACTACCGCCCCCAGGGGCTGGTACTACCGCTACCAAATCTTCGCGCCAGAACGGCTATGTCAGAGCTCTGCAGTGACCGTTGGATTTGGCGGCGCGGTACTACCGCCGTTGTAACTTGCAGTACTACCGCTCTCCGGTAGTTCCGCAAAGTCGGCATGGTACTACCGCTCTGGCCCAAATCCGAAAGGTCCCAAAATTTAGCGCTCTCTGGAAAAAGACGTCTGCTCTGAAATCGGATCTTCCGGACTCTGGAAGTACCGCTCTGAGTAGCGGAACTACCGCACACAGCGGTAGTTACGGTGTTGAAATTGCCGGTACTTCCGCTCCAGGACAATCCAGACTTCATCCGGAGGAGCTCTCTAGAAAAAAGGTTTCGCTCATCCTCCAGATCTTCCGGGATCCGGAAGTACCGCTTTATAATGCGGTACTACCGCTCGGTGCGGTAGTTCCAGCATTCAATTTGCCAGTACTTCCGTTTCCGCAAGAATTCAGATGAAACCAAGGGTGCTCTCTAGAAAAATTGATCCGCTCGAAAAACGGATCTACCGCTCGCCGATACTACCGCGTCTGGGCACGGAACTACCGCTCGCCGGTAGTTCCGACGTTCAAAACTGCGGTACTACCGCTCGTTCAGACAGAGCACAAATTTTGTTTTAAAACGGGTTTTTGATGAATGCAAGTTTCTAATGTTGATCCAAATAGCATAAGAAATTTGTATTCAAGCTACTTACCAAGATCCCTCTTGATGGTACGATTATCTACCCTATAATCCGGTCTTCCACCTTTCACCTAAGACCGGTAAAAATAAAAAGAGGATCATATGCTAAGTAAACCTTTGTCTTGAGCCAATTTGAGTCTTCATATATATCCTTTGGCTTGCATCTTGTCGCTCATATGTGAACTAACCCTTCGCATGCTCATAAAACACGTTAGTCTCATATTTATATAATTTCATTAATTACCAAAACCATTTTTAGGGGCCTAGATGCTTTCAATCTCCCCCTTTTTAGTAATTAATGACAACCCAAGTTATATGTGAGGTAAATGTTTTGAATATATCAAATTGTTTGGCAACAAGTTGTATATTCCATGTTTACTTTTAAATGAGAGTAGTTCTTTGCAATAATATTAGTATTGGCATGATAAGAACTATTTCCATTTTAAAGTTCAAGAGAGGAGATATATAACTCCCCTTAAACATGTGCATAGATAAGAAATGTAACATTTTATACAAGATGCACAAGACAAAGAGATGTCATAATATGAAAGTAAATTGACATTTAAGCAAAAGATAATGACATAAGCATTCATGATCATAAAGGTTCATTACATCCACAAGTTCGAAAGATAAAAACAAGTTCATTACACAGGTTCATTACATCTAAGCGATATCATCAACAATATTAAGTAGATATAAACCCATAAGTCCAAAAGTCCAAAGGTCCAACTAACTAACTTCTCCCCCTTTGGCATCAAGTACCAAAAAGAGATCAGTCCTGAGAAGGAGAAGGGGATCACTGCGAAGACGTCGAGTGTAGCGACGAGGCGACGGAGGGCGCTCCAGAGCTGCAACTCGAGCATCTAGCGAGGTCAATCTGCTATCAATGGAGTCCAGTCGCTCATCAACCCGGTCCATCCTGGAGTTGAGGGTGGAGAACCCCTCAAGCATGGAAGAGTAAACCTGAGAGAGAGAGAGAGGGCTGGCCAGGCTCCTGTGAATGAGCTGCTGCTACCCCTGCTGCTGCTGCGGATGAGCCTGCTCCTGGATCCGCCGTCTGTCGAGCTCGAACAGCAGTGGGAATGGGAGGCTCCGGTCTTGGCTTGTAAGGCTTGTGCACCCCACCACGTCCTCCGTGAAAGTGAATCTTGGTATCAATCAAAGCCATGATGTAGGGTGCATAATTTATGTGCTTGTTGCGATTATTTTTGGAAGAGACTATCTCCCGAATGATAACATCAACTACATCAAATTTCTCCCCCTTCATAATGTAATCTATGATGTTCCAGGCATGACCTCGAATGGCATCATAGTTGCCACCCTTTGGGAGGATGGTGTGGTTGATGATGCGGTTGACCAGGCTAGGAATGGGGTGCAGTCCAATATTCTTGCCAAGAACATATTTTTCTTCTGTGTTGTAGTTGGGGTACATAGCATGAATATCAAGAGCGGGCTTGTCATATACCTTTTCAAAAGCACTGAGCTCCGCCCTCAAAGCTAACTCAAAGTCATGTTTTGTAGCCTCCAATCTAGTGCATACTGTCATCCATGTCATATGCTGAAGATCTGGAGTAACGTGCACAGTAGCATAAAACTGACGAATCAATTCTTCATTGTAATCACATCCTAGGGCCACAAGCTGACGAATACCGGCGCTTTGAAATAGCCTATATGTCCCATCATACTTGTCAATGGAGTCAATGTGATCCCAGTCAATATACTTGTGATCTGCAAACTGGCGATCTGGCCCATACATCTTATCAGAAATATTTTCCTGGAACCTGGTGTGAAACTTGGGATTAATGGAGTTGGAGGGGAGCTCATACTGATTTCTGTGACGGAGTCTGGCATACTCGTCAGCTGTAATTTTCTTGAGATCAATATCAAGATCCTCCCGGTCAGCTAAGTCCTCCTCGGATGCTTCCATGGGAGAACTCTCACGCTGGGACCGTTCAGATTCTGTCTCAGAGTCCAACTCAGACTCAGGGACTGGGGCTTTCCCTTTGTCTTGGGCAGCCTTCTGCACTGCCTCAGGAGATGGAAGAGCATTCAATTTGCCGGTACTTCCGTTTCCGCAAGAATTCAGATGAAACCAAGGGTGCTCTCTAGAAAAATTGATCCGCTCGAAAAACGGATCTACCGCTCACCGGTACTACCGCGTCTGGGCGCGGAACTACCGCTCGCCGGTAGTTCCGACGTTCAAAACTGCGGTACTACCGCTCGCCGGTAGTTCCGACGTTCAAAACTGCAGTACTACCGCTCTCCGGTAGTTCCGCAAAGTCGGCATGGTACTACCGCTCTGGCCCAAATCCGAAAGGTCCCAAAATTTAGCGCTCTCTGGAAAAAGACGTCTGCTCTGAAACCGGATCTTCCGGACTCTGGAAGTACCGCTCTGAGTAGCGGAACTACCGCACACAGCGGTAGTTACGGTGTTGAAATTGCCGGTACTTCCGCTCCAGGACAATCCAGACTTCATCCGGAGGAGCTCTCTAGAAAAAAGGTTCCGCTCATCCTCCAGATCTTCCGGGATCCGGAAGTACCGCTTTATAATGCGGTACTACCGCTCGGTGCGGTAGTTCCAGCATTCAATTTGCCAGTACTTCCGTTTCCGCAAGAATTCAGATGAAACCAAGGGTGCTCTCTAGAAAAATTGATCCGCTCGAAAAACGGATCTACCGCTCGCCGATACTACCGCGTCTGGGCACGGAACTACCGCTCGCCGGTAGTTCCGACGTTCAAAACTGCGGTACTACCGCTCGTTCAGACAGAGCACAAATTTTGTTTTAAAACGGGTTTTTGATGAATGCAAGTTTCTAATGTTGATCCAAATGGCATAAGAAATTTGTATTCAAGCTACTTGCCAAGATCCCTCTTGATGGTACGATTATCTACCCTATAATCCGGTCTTCCACCTTTCACCTAAGACCGGTAAAAATAAAAAGAGGATCATATGCTAAGTAAACCTTTGTCTTGAGCCAATTTGAGTCTTCATATATATCCTTTGGCTTGCATCTTGTCGCTCATATGTGGACTAACCCTTCGTATGCTCATAAAACCCGTTAGTCCCATATTCACATAATTTCATTAATTACCAAAACCATTTTTAGGGGCCTAGATGCTTTCAGCGCGAAGACGCCCGGTGACAGTGGCTCGAAGAGCCACCGTCAATGATGAAGTTGTCGTCGGTGCCCCAGTCACCGCCCAACCATCCGCCGCTAGTGGGCTGGCTCTCGGCATTGTCGAGGTCGCGGTCGCCATCGCTTAGAGCAGCTGGAGTCTATGTGTAGCCGCGGCACCGAGTCCTGATCCACCAACCGGATTTCTCCAAAATGCCACTTCGCTGCCTTCTTGCTGTCTAAGCCTTGCAACCACCTTGCAAGCCTCATCGTCTTCGGCATCTCCCGACCACTCTTCGACCTCAGCACCGCCTGTGCCTAGTCCGGTCATCCATGCCTCGCCACGACTTACCTCCAAGGTCTTGCAAGCATCACAGACAAGAACACATCACATAGCACCGCTCGAAATATGGATAACATCAATTTGCATCAAAAGAATGTACTCGAAAATATAATCCTCAAAGTCGTAAACACCCCGCGACCAGTTAAACCAAGGTTACGACCACAGTCAAGTGTTCCACGTGGTCAGAGGGACTTCCGACCATGTCCGATTGTGATCCGACCACGTTCGACCGCCTCACAATATGGTCAAAGTCCACCGACTTCCCACATGGTCATGGGCGAAGTCTGCCAACTTCTCTCTGTGTTCGAAATCGAAGTCTGCCGACTTCGCAGTGTTCGAAACCGAAGTCTGCCAACTTCGCAGTGTTCGAAGTCGAAGTCTGCCGACTTCGCAGTGTTCGAAACCGAAGTTTGCTGACTTCGCAGTGTTCGAAGTCGAAGTCTGCCGACTTCGCAGTGTTCGAAGTCGAAGTCTGCCAAATTCGCAGCGTGATCGAAGTCAATGACTAACGACTTCGCAGTGAAGTCGGAGACCCTGCCTCCGACTTCGTCTTCCCAGCGCAGGCGAAGTCCGCCGACTTCGTAGTGTAGTCGGAGACCCGACTTCGGCTACTGACTGCAGCCAGTGCGATCAAAGTCTGCTGACTTCGCAACGTAGTCGAGGACCCTGCCTCCGACTTCTGACCACAGCTGACGGACGCTCCCGACTTCCGACCACTCTCAAGTGCATACGACAAGGAAAAACAGCACAAACCAAACTCCAACTTTTCAAAACAAGTGTCAATTACTAATCACAAATATGGGGTTACCTCCACATGGTCTCTCAGTTATAATTAACCATTATGTAAATAGAGACAATATGTTATTAGTGCGTGTATTCCAAGTAATTACTAAATGTTCGAGAAACTATTTAAAATTGATTTCTTACCTACAGTAAACTGCACTCATGACTCTGCTTAAGCTTTTCTATCTACCCTACTCTATAATTCACCAAAATTTTCTTTGCTAAATCCACCCCCCTTAACCACCCCCACAGTCATGCCTAATCTAAATCCACCCAGATTTGTGTACCAAAATAATCCAACTTCATACAAATGAATGGCCTGGATCTCTTCTCAAGCCTTATTCTCTTACTCATTGAAGATCCTAAGGCCAATATTATTTGGATCATGCACATCATTGGACATGCCTCGCAAAACGGTAAGCTGCCCACCCCCGCCCCCCGCGCGAATCCCGCGCCTCCCCACTTCGATCCCGTTCTCCCCCGTCTCCGCGTCTGCCCTCGGTTCTCCGCGCCGCCTCCTCCCCTCCATCCTCCACCCCAGATCCAAGTCTCCCTCCTCTCGTCCACAGCCCCATCCGAGCGCTGAACCCTCCGCCATGGCGGATCTCGCCCTGGCGCCCCAGCCCCAGCCGCCGACCGACCTCTTCGGCGAGCCCATCGAGGCGCACCCGCCCTAGTTCAACCCGGAGGCCTTCCTCCGCTCCGACTTCGACCCGGACGCCTACGTCTCCGAGCTCCGCTCCTACGTGCCCCTCAAGAGCCTCGCCGCCGAACTCCGCTCCCACCTCGCCGCCCTCCGTGCCGAGCTCGTCGGCCTCATCAACCGCGACTACGCCGACTTCGTCGGCCTCAGCGCCCGACTCAAGGGCAGTGGCGGACCCGCCCTTCGGGCGAGGTCAGGCGGCCGCCGAGCTCCGTCGCCGGCGGACCCCCCCCCCCCCCCTCCAGAGCCGGCGCCACCATGGGTGCATGGCTGCTGGCTTCAAGCGTCCTGCGGTCGTAGGAGTGGCGATTTTGGACGTCGCCGTGCGCGCGTGCGTTCCAGGAGCGATGGAGGCGTTCGGCCCACTGGCCCAATGGAAGCACTGAAGCGGGGTTAGGCGGCCAGTGAAGTGAAGCAGGCTCCCAAGTCGGCAAGTCGTCCTGTCCCCGAGAGGGCGACTGGCGAAGTGGCGAGAGGAGAGGAACCAACCCTAACCCTAGCCTTGCAAGGCGGCGCGGCGCGACGGCCGGCGGGTGCGTGCGCGTGGCGCGGTGGCCAGCGGGAGCGGCGCGGCGGCCTGGTGGCTACCTCGGTGTGTTCTAGTGGCAGCCTACGACGCCGTCCCTTTTCTCACTTCGGCCAAGTTTGTCTATCTCCATAGGTAGCCTCGCTGGACCGCCGTCCGCAATTGAATGGGTGTGTTCTAGATTGCATTGTGTTTTCCTATATTCATTTCTTTCCCGTTGGCATTTAATGATTTACTTCTTTTGCAGGGAAATGGGGAATTTGGATTGTTTAGGTAAGGCAAGTTTTTTTTTCAGAGAGCAAGAAATTCAGGCAATATGATCATTAGGAGATTGGAGAACGTACAGATTGAACTCTCTTGCTGCAGTTTTTGTTCTACATGCTTTTGGTAAATTACAAATGTCATTGAGGTTCCATTGCTGTGCTTCACCTAATGTCCAGGTTTATATATCGGATAACTATTAGGAGTTAGTAAGATTCATTGCTTCGATGGGATAAAAAAGAAGTAAATGTATTTTAATTTTTTTAGTGGAAGCTAGCAGTATATCAGCATCAGCTACGCTGTTCAGCTGCACTTGCCAATTGATACCGTTTTCTCATGGGTATACGTATACCCACACCTGGAGCAATTAGTGATGGGGTGATCGAATCACTGAGAGATAGCTTTTCCTTTCGCATAGTTGTCTTTGTTGGAATTAATATACTCTGGTTTAGTGTGAGCAAATTGTCAGCCTTTTGGTTCTTTTGCTGCACAAGATAATTATCACGAACAGTTGTTATGTTCCTTTTGTAAGTTGGTTCTGAACGCAATTTTGCGGTGCCCTCAGTTTTCAGAGATTAGATGGCGCTAAATCCTGTATATAATCTATTTGGGTTAAAGATTTGACAGTTCTGGCCAAATTAAGCATGATGATGCTCCTTGGGCATATCGTAGTTTTGTATGAGTTCAATTTGTTTATTTTACTGAAATGCTTGGGAGCTTCATGTAGGTGTTTCCATTTTCCCAGGCTCTGTCAGGTTGCTGGATCTCTAATTTTCACACTACTCTTGAGTTGCAAGTTAGTTTACATTCGATGATCAAAGTTAAATTTAAAACCCAGATATGTTCAGCAAGTAGAATTGGCTATTTCCTAACTACAACCCCCATCCCTTTTAACCTAATTTGTATGTTCCTTTCTCTCTTTTAGTATCAGATTAGATGGCATAGTAGTCGACTAATTCAATCATCACAGTTTTTTTTGGCATGCTGCTAGAATCTTATGACCAAACTGCCATAGTGCTAACACAGTTTTGTATAGGTAGATTTCATTTCATTGCTAACATGATACATCATATACATTTTAATGCAACTTATTTATGATTCTTATTCTGTTACATTATGGCAGTACAGAACCTTCCTTTTATTGAGAACATGGAGAAGAGGGTCCAAGGTGCTACAAAACTACTTGATAGTAGCTTGGAGCGTTGCTTTGTGGATGGTCTAGAACATCGTGATGCGAAAGTAATATACAACTGCTTGCGCGCTTATGCTGCTATCTACAACACATCTTCAGCTGAAGAGCTTTTCCGTACAACAGTGGTGTCCCCGTTGATTCAGAAAATTGTCCCTCAAAACTACGCAAAAGCTGTTGCTGGGGCATCTTCTGATGGACTGGAAGATGATTATCAGCAGATAATGCAATGTGTAGAAAAAGATTGCAAATTTATTTTGGAAATATCTTCATCAGGTAATTACCAATTCCATTCAAAAATTGCATTATTACTTAATAAGCTGAAGTCTACATGCTGCATTTGGACTTAGATTGATGTATCATCTAATTGACTCGTTTGATTTGCAGCAAACTCTGGACTTCATGTTTTTTATTTTCTGGCCAATTCAATACTCAAAGAGGTTCATTCTGCAATCATGAAGGGAAAACCTGGGGCCTTTTCTTCTGGAAATCCTTCAGGATTCCTGAAAAACTACAAAGCGAGCTTAAGATTCCTTGATTTTCTGGAAGGTATTCTTAATTATATTGCAAAGTGGCTATTGTTTTCTATTATGTGACAATCTAAGTCTACTAGAATACTATTATATGCTTGTTTGCAAAGCATGTTGTGTATATCTATCTATTTGGTACTATGAGTGGAGCAACCATCATATTGGACTAAGAAGAGAATGAGATTAGACTGGGTTGTTCCGTAGTTGAGGAAGAGACGTCTTGAGCACTTTGATATGTACCATGTGCTACATTCAACACTCTGTTCTTTTCCTTGTTGTGTTACAGAGCGTTGCAAAGTGCAAGACATCTCTATTTTTTAAAGATCGATGCATATGGCTATTCGGAGTCGTGATTGATCTAATATTTCGTTCTGTAGGTTACTGTCATTCCAAGCCTGCTGTAACGAAGTTCCGCTCTGAGCCTGCTTACACAGAATTCATGCGACAGTGGCAGGTTAATGTCTACTTTTCTCTAAGGTAAGGATATATATTTATACTATTCTATTGTTAGATGCGCTTCAGATCTTTGTTTCTAACTTGATTTCTACTGGTTCAATTACACAAGATTTCAGGAAATTGCTGGTGGTCTTGATTCTGCTCTTACAGCCACAATTAGTCCTGTTGGAATGCATGAGAATCAAGCGAAGCCGAAGACATTGTTGTTGAAGCCAAGTATTAAGCTTTTAGAAAGTTTGCAGTCCTGCTGGAGTGGTGATGTTCTTATTTTCTCTCACTCTGATAAATTCCTCCGTTTGTCTTTGCAGCTTATTTCAAGGTATATCTACCGGCTACTGCTAAGGATATTCCTTTTCCTCACTTCTTTGTAATTTAACATATGGAGGTTGACTTTTTTCCCCTACGTTCCTGTACAATAAGGTATGCAACATGGCTTTCTTCTGGTCTGGCTGCACGTAAAGCTTCTGATGGGGGTTCAAGGTCTCCTGCAGATACTGAATGGGCACTATCTGTACCTGTGGAGGATTTCGTATATGTACGTCACATCTACAATTCACTTTGAACCCTGACCATGCCATTTTAGTCATCAGGACCTAGCGCTTTTCATTCTGCACTGTGAACCTTGTAGCTTATGATTGAATCACTGAGGATTGTCATCTTAGTTGTGAATAATATGCATTAATCTTATAGGTGTATGCTTCATATGAAGTTTGTGGATTTACTGAATTAAGTTGGCAATAATTTGATTAGTTGACTCCATGCTAATGTCTTAAGTGCTCAGGGAGTCAGCGGCTCACACAAAGCTGACTACTTCTACTTCTGGCTTAACCAGTATCATATATGGTGGGGTTAGTTTAGGTAATAATCTGCAGTTGGTAGCTCACCGTGTGGCAACTATGAGGCAATGAAAGGGCATGACACTAAAGTTTTGTCACATGTGAAACGTGAATCTTAATGAATCTGATTGTTCGTTTTATTTTTTACAAATTTTATCTTGTTTTGTATTTTATCGTAACGTTAGCACGGGCACACTACTAGTTTGACTAGTTGGGCAATCCTATGCCAACTGGGGAGGGCAAGATGGGCTAGCTGTCCACGTACACCACAGTCCGATTTGCACCCAAATATGCATGCCATTGGACTAGATGGCCAAGTTCGGAGGTAGAATGGTATGAGACAATAGTATAAAATTTTAACTAGGTTTTTAACGAGGTTGATACGAGAGAAAGGAAGATGGTGGTCGCCGCCACCATCGTTGCCGCCGTCTTCATCGTGTATAGTTACTTCGGGCTGAGTTTGGGCTGGCACAGCACGAACGTCAGCACGGTGGGCTTTGGGTCTGCTTGGGCCTGGCCAGAGACGAGATGGACCGGCATGACATGACATGACAAGGTGACTGAACCGAACCGACACGACATGAAGTAGCCCGAAGCACAATGAACCAATGCCCACGTCTAATCTCGCCCTCCCCCCAGAAGGGCTCTCTCACACACACCTCCGTCATCCTCCAACCAGCAGCGCCCAGCTCCATCCACGTGCACAGGCGACCCTCCGGCCACCTCACCTCCATCTCACTACTCCCTGGCCCCATCCCACACGGCAGCAAGAAATTTTAAGCTTTTGCTTGCTCAGAGTTCGTACGCTCTCTGCTTCTCCTTGCTTTGCTCTTCCATGGCCCAATCTCACAACATGCATCAAGGAACTGAACATTTCCCAAAGCCCAAATTTAAACCCAATTAAGGAAAACACAGATATTAACCAACCAAAGAACTGATTTCCCAAAAGGACCCTCTTCCAGACAAATCAAGGAGAGAGACACAGAAGGAGAAAAAATTAAGCTTGGAAGGTTGTCTTCTTCATCTAAGCGTCCAGCCGTCGCCGTTGGACTCGCGACCCCTCTCCTCAGATTATGGAGAAGAGAGAGAGAGAGAGAGAGAGAGAGAGAGAGAGAGAGAGATTATGGATGCTAGTCTCTATTCTGCAGGCGGATGGCCGCGCGGAAGGTTCTCTCCATGGAGCCAGGAAAGAGAGAAGGAAATGCCATTTTTGCTATTTCGAAAAAAAAAATAACAGGGTTAACGGATGGTGTTGGACGCCAAGGTGACAGCAAGGTCATATTGCGAAGAAATTTCAAAATTTGATGGCATGGAATGAACTAGCCTCATAGGCGCGGCGCCACGCCGCGCCAGCCACCGTGTGTACCGAAGTGAAAGAGGCGATAATTCGTGAGAAATTTTAAAAAAATTTAAAAAAATCGAGGGCACATGTGTATTTTTAAAAAAATTGAAGGATTTTTTCGTAAAAAATTGAGGGCCTGTATGTAATAAATGAGGACCCGTACGTAATTTAGAAACCGCGGGATGCTATACTGCAAAGTGGAGGGGCCTGAAAAAAAACTGAAGGACTTTTTCGTAAAAAAGTGAGGGCCTGTACGTAATAAATGAGGACTCGTACGTAATTTAGAAACCGCAGGGCGCTATCCTGCAAAGTGGAGGGGCCTGAAAAAAAATTGAAGGACTTTTTCGTAAAAAATCGAGGGCTTGTACGTAATAAATGAGGACCCGTACGTAATTTAGAAACCGCGGGGCGCTATCCTGCAAAGTGGAGGGGCCTGAAAAAACTGATAGGGACCTTTTCGCGAGAAAAAATGACCTTTACGTAATTTTCGGAAAACTGAGGGAAACCGGCTCCCCCGACCGTACGCGGATTCCCCCGCCACGCGCCGGCCGAGGGAGCGCTGGGGGCGACGTGGAGGGGCTCCCCTCGCGCGAATCCTTCCGGGCGTATGTAGGGGATGATTCACACTTATTCAGTGGCATATCGTAAAACATATGTTTGTTTCTTTAGGTTATGATTTATTAATCTAATAAATAATAATTGTTGAGATAATTCAAACACGTTGAAAAGGCAAAAAAAATATGATTTATGACTTATTTAGTGACATGAAATAAATTTTCTCTAAAAAAGCAAACACACACACACACACACACACACACACATATATATATATATATATATATATATATATATATATATATATATATATATATATATATATATATATATAATGAGTACTCTAGAATCACTGTACCATATTAAGAAACAGCTGATAAATTCAAGATAAATTGAGTGCATGTTTTTACATAAGTTTTAGGTGGTGATCGGTTCGGCTGAAAAACTCATGGCTTATGGCTGAAAACACTGTAGCTGGCTGAAAAAAGCACTGTAGCTGACAGAGGCTTATTTAGCATAATTAAATTTAAAAAAATTTAAAAATATAAAAAATATGTTAGCCCATTACGTATAATACAAACAAATACGGGAAAAAAAGAACCGGCAAAAAAGCTCAACAAAAAGTCAAAAGTTCAGAAAAAGACGAAACTTATGAATAGTGAAAAAATAAGTTAGAAGCTATAAGCCGAAGCCGAGTTGATCAGAGCCAATTGGTGAATATAATGTTTGTAGCAGGATCGGCGCATTAAGTGGGTAGCCATTCCCCATGGCAAGGATCACTCATAGATCATTTCACTGTACGAAAAGTATTTCTCGTAAACCCGGAATACTCATCCAGAAAACATGACGATTTGTTTTCTATATTTTTACCAGAATCAATCTCTTCGCAGTATTTGTCAATCATTTCGAATCTTCCGTGCCATTTTGCCTAGCAGCTGCCGTGGTTCGCAACGTCACGTCGAATACGTAAGCACCGTACGAAGGCATAAAATTAATGCGGTTTCTTTACTATATAAAAGAAGGAGTTGATGGTTGGTGCGGCCTCTTCCACTTCTTTTCACAAAAAACTATACTGATTGACATGTGGGCCCCTCTAACCCCGAAATCCGTGCGCTGCCTGGCCCCCCCACCCCACCCCACTCCACCCGAATCCGTGCGGCACCTCATTTCTTCCGCCCTCCGCGCCGCCCTCGCCTCCTCCCCTCCCTCCTCCGCCGCCGCGCCGCCCTCGCCTCCTCCCCTCCGCCGCTCCTCCCCACTCCGCGCCGCCGTCGCCTCCTCCTCCCCCGCTCCTCCGCTCCGCCGCCGCCTCCTCCCCAGCTCCTTCGCTCTGCCCTTGCCTCCTCCTCCCCACTCTACGCCGCCGCCGCCTGCTCCTCCCCACACCGCGCCGCAGCCTCCTCCCCTCCCTCCCACCCCGCGCCACCGCCGCCTCCTCCCCGGCTCCTCCGCGTTGCTGCCGAGTCCTCTCCCCCCGTTCTCCGCGCCGCCACTCTCCCCTCCCCCAACTCTCCCCCTCCCACCGTCCCGATCCGAGCCCTCTCCCCCCCGGGTTCTCCGCGCCGCCACTCTCCCCTCCCCCCGTCCCAATCTGCGCCCATGTCTCCTCACCGAGTCGTCTTCCCCTCCCACCGTCCTGATCCGCGCCGCCGATGGGTATGGGGAGTGGCGGATTGGGGCGGACTGCCACGGGGTTCCTGTATACGCCAACAGGAAGGGGGCGTGGAGGACGCCGTGGTCGTCGAGGTGGCGCCGCCGGCCGTTGGGAATGTGGAGTGGCACGACGCCGACGAGGAGCGGGATCAGAGCAATGTGAGGACATTATATACACCGCGCAATTTTGAATTCTCATTCTTTAATTTTGACTTGCGGTACTCATGAGTGTTGATGTTTCATATGATACGTTTTATATGAACAGCATTACAGTCTTCATGGTGTTTCCGAAGAACCGAGCTGGTTTCCTAACCAGAGCTACCAGGAGGTTTACAAAGAGGAGGAATGTCAGGATCAGGTACTCAGTCATCAAAAATTGCAGTTGTAGCTTGCCAACCGTCAAGCTTGAACAACGTGGCTGCAATCTCAGCAGTTGCAAGCAGAGACGTGTTTGTCTGGCAGTTACAATGTGGTAAGCTCATTTCCCTATTTATTCCTCTCCTTTTGTTCTTCTCCACCTCCCATCTCTTCTGACATTCTCCTACTTCTTCCTCCATTTGCATATGTATTGGTGCTCTAATTGGTGTCTTGGTGATTGTTTTATTTATTTGCTTCTGCACATTTCGGAAAGGAAAAAAGAAGGTGCCTCCTGTTGAAACACGTAAGTATCGAATTATCTATTCTCTGCTGTTTGTTTTGTTGTATGCTGTGATTAGATGATCTCTGCTGTTTGTTTTGTTGTATGCTGTGTTTAGATGATCTGCGAAAATTTGTAGCTATGCTACATGCAAAAAGTCCCAAAGCTTTGTTTTATTGTTTATATTCACCTTGTTGAATGTATTTGTATCCGAAATTTTTTTAACCAGAGGTGAATGAGTTATCATGGTTAAGAGAAATTGAAGATTTGAATCTTAAACAATCCTAGGTTTTACTTGGATGGTATACTGGCCTTACAATGTATAATCTGGTAAACAATTGTCTTACATATAAGCATATTTTATCAAGAGTGAGGACTTGTCTCTAGATAATTAGAACTGAGCACCTGTTCACTGTCCATTAAAAAGAAAGTAGGATGGGCTGGGGATGAACCAAATCTAATTATCTAGAGAAGTCCTCACTCTTGAAGATACAATATTACTAATTAATAGGCTCTCACATAGTTACATGCACGCAATGCACAAAAACTATACTCAACAAAGGGAGCATGCCACCTGCTTACATTGCAGAATAACAAGAGACATGCTTACTCGCTCCCAAATAACAAAATGTTAAAAGCTTAAACAAACAAATAAAAAAAACTGCCAACCTGTTCACTGTCCATTAAAAAGAAAGTAGGATGGGCTGGGATGAACCAAATCTAATTATCTAGAGAAAGTCCTCACTCTTGAAGATACAATATTACTAATTAATAGGCTCTCACATAGTTACATGCACGCAACGCACAAGAACTATACTCAACAAAGGGAGCATGCCACCGCTTACATTGCAGAATAACAAGAGACATGCTTACTCACTCCCAAATAACAAAATGTTAAAAGCTTAAACAAGCAAATAAAAAAAACTGTCAATGCACTACAAGTCTACAATGGCAATATGCGCGTACATATACATGCCGATGAGTGCGCTTGGTGTTTAAAGTTTAAAAGCTGATCGGCTCGAATTCAAAATTATACGGCTCAATTAGCAGCATGTTACAGGCCAGCTCGGTAAATTTTTCGTACTAATAAACAGCAATACATGATAAGTTTGCTCGTTCTACAATGTTCATGGAATTCCTATGAGGAATAACTGAAGGGAATTGAACTTTCCAGCAGGCGCCTACTGCAGAGAAGCATCAGGATCCAACCTTTTCTGGATTGCAGCTGCAGCCTGATAAAGAGCAAGGTTGGCATAAGTTGTATGCATTTCCCCCGTCTAATTACAATTGAAGGGTTTCAAATTTAGAATGAAGGGCATACCTCAAAATTGCTCAACCTGTACTGGTACATCATTTCCTCTCGTAGACGGGCCTGCTCCTTCATTGCTTGAGCCTAAAATGGGGAGCAAAGCATAGCAGGTTAATTGACAATGAAAAATGGCATTTCTGTACAGCCAAGCAAACGGCACCAGATGTAGTTTCTGCAGTGGAATCACTTCCTCGCCCCACAAGTACAAGGTTCCTTGCATATGAAGAACTGAAAGAAGCAACAAACAACTTTTGAGCCTTCAAATTTCCTTGTGTGTCAGCTTGTGTAATGTTCAGTTTGTTCAATTGGCTTGTGTAATAAATATGTTATCTGACATGTCGTTATTTGTGCTTGATGTGAGATACAAACTGATTGCTACTGGGGCGAATGGTCTTTGTTCTTAATTGCTAGCATAAATTGAACAGCCAGTAATGCTCAAGTAAAATAAAATTAAGCAACAATGTGCTTGTGATAATGCTTTAGGTGATCCTCTATTGACTATGTTGTTGTTCCCTTCAAACTTGACTTTAGTAGAATGTGACTTGGTTCTTTGGCGCATTCTTTAACTTATGGTAAAATTCCATTAATCTATGCTTATCGCTTTAGTAGTTGATATGACTTTAATAGTTGATATGGTTCATACCCTGTTGGAAATTGACAAAGGAAATGTGATATCCTTTTATATTAATATATTTGGGGTCTTATGAATTGCAATGGATGTGGATTGTGATGAAATATTTTTTTATCACTTGCTCTTCTACACACTCGCATCTATTTATCCTTTGTTGTTCCGTAACCACGTACGAGCACTCAACTAGTATACTTTTAATTACGAGTTCTACACACGAGTCCGTGCAGTGGTGACCGGTGAGAACCGTTGCCCAAGTGGATAAGCCGTTATACCCATGCCGCTCGTCGGCGCCGTTGCCTCGGCGGCCGCGCCGCGGTCGCTCCGGCGTCTGGAGCCCTTCCTCTGTCTCCACCCTCGCAGAAACCTAGCCCTCACCATAGCCCGCTGCGCCCCCTCCCCTTCGCCCCCAGCGGAGGCGCAGCCAGCGAAGCCGCGGCCGCGGCGGTACCCGAAGCAGTACCCCGGCGAGGCTGTGGGCGTCGCCGAGGAGATGCGGTTCGTCGCCATGCGTCTCCGTAACCCGAAGCGCACTATTATCAAGGACAAGACGGGGGTGGAGGGCTCGGAGGCGGCGGCGGAGGACAACGAGGAGGAGGAGTGGATGCCGTCCATGGAGGGGTTCGTGAGGTACCTGGTGGACAGCAAACTTGTCTTCGACACCGTCGAGCGGATCGTAGCCGAGTCCACCGACGTCTCCTGTGAGTGAGGTTTTTCGTCTCCATTCTTCGCTTCAATTTTGTTCTTGTCAGGTGGTCAATTACTACAGTAGTTAGTGTAGATCTTCAGCTCCCAAGCGGTACCATGATGTATGCAGTCAGAATTTTGGTGTAGGAATGCGATTTGTAGTGGTCATTTCCTCATTGGCCATTGGGCGTATGTTGAGTGTTTCATTCTTGTGTTAATTGTTACTCCGTCTTGCTGCCAAAGGTTTCATTTTCCCTTTCTTTCTTTTGGGCATTAGAGACTTTGAGTATGATTTGCGTCGGTAGGATGGCCAATTGTGTCGGAAGAGGAGATGTCTGGGGACAGAAGGTGAGATGATAGGAATGCAATTTGTAGCGCCGAGTTGTGGTGTGCTGTGAAGAATGTAATTTTTTTGTCGTGATCCTTGTGAGATTTAGGTTGCAGCTCTATCGTTACTTATCATATTCTGATTCGAAGCTGTGATAATTGGGCAGGAAAGTTAGTAAGTTTAGATGGTTTTTTCTCCGACTGCCCTACAGTTGATTCTTTTCTGTGCAAATTTAGTAGTGCGCCCTGAAATATACTAATTATTTGGGCTGCCCTGGAATGTAGATGGCAGACCATACTGGTAAAGAAGTACGTTGAAGGCAGTACGCATGTATTGCACTTGAGCATCTCCATGAAGATCTCTGCTCCAATTTTAGTCAAAGATCTTGTTTGCAAACAAATTTTACCAGCATGAACCACCAATCATGCCGCCTTGTATGACAAACACCTAAATTAGATTGTTCAGAAGTACATAATTTATATATCGCTCTTAATGAACAATTAGTGCCTATGTAGAGGGTTCACAACCTACAAGATTGTTGAATCAATGCGACAGAAACTGCGGTCAAATATTCGCATATTATTAATTAATGTTCATTCAGATGTTTACTTTAGGAAAAGTGGTTTGGAACGTTCAGCTAGCATCGCAAAAGATTTGGAGTGGATCAGAGAACAAGGAATTGAAATTCCAGAGCCGAGTATTTCTGGATCAACATATGCAGCTTATCTGACCGAACTGGCAGAGAGCAACGCCCCGGCCTTCCTTTCCCATTATTACAATATTTATTTTGCCCATGCGTCTGGAGGGTTGGCGATAGGTGACAAGGTAACTCTCTTTCCACACCTGATTAAATCTCTACTGCCTTGTCTTTTCAATTATCAAGGCAATCATCCATAACTAAACCACTAGACAAAAAGGAAGAGACCGAGTTCAATATTGCTGCCTCAACAGAGATAAGATGCTTTGCATTGTATTTCATTAAGTCGCAACATGTATCTGTTGCATTGTTTTTGCAAAGTGATTTTTTTTCTATGGAGATGCCAATATAACATAAGGTTAAATATTAATACTCTATATTTGTTATTCTGGCCATGAAATTTAAAGTCCCTCTATTTGTTGGTGATATGAGATTATTTAAACAATTGGTTTGTATGTTTCCATGATGTAATGGAACTGTTCAGGAAATGCCCATAAATTTTGCTGAAATAGAATAAAGATGAATCACCATAAATAACAATAAAGTGATAGTTGCAGCAAACTCCCTCCATCCTCTGTGAGATAGAGTGCATTTGTATCCTACACTTTCTGAGGGAAATGTATGTTATGCGCAAGCTTTTGTATTGCCCCAAAACCCTCTTCACCATCATGGTACCAGATATTATCTTCAACTGGATTGTTTGGCCATGTAATTGTGCAGTTTGGCCTAGTATACTGTATAGACTGCAAAATTTCTACAACTCAGTATTTGATATGGAGTATATCGGTTTAATTGTAATTAGGGTCCACCAAAATGAGGGCCAAGCCAAAATTTTCACAACTCAGTATTTGATTTGGAGTATATCGGTTTAATTGTAATTAGAGTCCACCAAAATGAGGGCCAAGTTTCTATGAGAAGTTCTAGCATATTTCTCTTCTTTTAAGAACTTTTAACGACGCGTCAATGTTTTTCATTATGCAATAGATATCACCATTCACCAATTTGCTTTTATGCAGTTACAGATCTGTGAGTGTATAATTATCTTAGATTTTATGAAGCCTCTGAAGAAATATTACTTTGTTTGTAATAGATCTGCAAGAAAATTTTGGAAGGAAGGGTACTGGAGTTTTACAAATGGGATACTGATGTAGAACTTTTGCTAAAAGATGCCAGGGAGAAGCTTAATGAGCTTAGCAAGGTATGCACTGCACAATGATTTTCCTGCTTTCTTCCAAGGTTGAAACGGTGTTTGCCTTAGAAGGTATACGTTTAGTAATCTGATTTATCCATCTGTTCTGCTGTGCAGCACTGGTCTCGGAAGGACAGGAGTTTGTGCTTGAAAGAAGCTGCAAAATGCTTCCAGTACTTGGGGCGGATTGTCCGCTTAGTCATCTCATAATGCTTCATGGGTGACCAACTAATCTCTCTACAGTCTTCAGTTGATTTGTTTGTGAAGACAGAGAAAAGCTAGAGATATATATATAAGTACAGGCTTAAATACTTAATGCAGGTTTTGTTTTAGAAAGGCAATGCTTCTGAATCTTAACTGCGGCGAGGTTGGAAGGGTCTTTTGAGGTTTCGGTGCAAGAGATGGAGCTGATCAGTGAGCACTAGTATATTGGATGTCCAAATAGCGGGCCACACTAGTCCCTTTTTTGGCGTGCATGGTAGAGCTGCTCGTTTGAGTGATCTCTTCCTTTTAGCAACTTTGACCTGTGCAAAGGTGAAGACTCGTGTTGTCAAGATGGTCTGAGCAAGCCATGGGATCATGCCGTCCACAATGATGCTTGCCTGAAAATCTACTTGAGCAATAAAATAGCATGTGCTGGTTCAGGCCTGCAAAATTTTGCCTACTGGATGTAGCTTGTCAGCTCCCAGAATGTTGTACCCTCATTACAGTCTTATCCCGTTGGTGACAACGACGTATTAGTGCCGAATGTATAGCCGGATAACTTGTGAACTCTCTCAATAGTGTATTTTGCTCGCCTCTACTGTCTTCCTTGTGTGACGCTTCTATGTAGGGATGAAAACGGTCGGAAACGGTCGGAAAACTCCTCAACTGTTTTCTACTTCTACATTTGAATACGAAAACGAAAGCGAAAGCGGTAAAACCGGACACGAAAACGAACGCGAACTTACGGAATATCGAGAATTTCGAAAACGAACCAATTCGAGCGGAATTAAGTCGAACACGGTCGGTATATGAAAATTCAATACGGAATACCGACCTATAGGACCAAGTGCATAACAATTAACAAGTGACCAAGTACATAACAATTACCAAGTGCATGATCAAGTTCAAGTGCATATAATAATTAACAAGTGCATGACCCTTGGTCTTAAGTATTAACACAATAGCCGACACAAATACAAATACAAATACAATACAAGTCTAGAACAAGCAATTAACAGCTAGCAGAACATCTACAGTTCATCAGCATCATCCATGAGGTCAGGATCGCTTTCCATATCTTTTGCTTCCCCATTGTCCTCCTCAGAGTCCTCATCCCCCTTCTTGTCCTTTTCCTACAAGTTTGCAAAGTGAATTAAAATTAGATGTAGCAATAGCATATTTCAGAGCAAGCAGTCAATAAATATACACATACCTCGATTTTCAGTTTAGCCACAACATTAGCCAAAGCCTCAACCTCAAGATCACTCACAATTGATCCAACCATTTTAGAATCTGAAAAAAACATTGGTATTCCGTATTTCGAACCGAATTTACAATACGGTATATTCCGAATAAAATGTAGAAAAGTAGAAAACGGTCGGAAAACGCCTAAACCGTTTCCGCTCCGTTTTCGAATTTGGTATTCCGTATTTCGAACCGAATTCGAATTTGTTCGAAAATACGAATTCGATCGGGTCAAATGTAGAAAACGATGCGGTTCGGTACGGGATATTTCCGTTCCGTTTTCATCCCTACTTCTATGGCACGATCTGTGGAGTTGGTACGAACAACCCGTATCATCACCGGGTGGTGCTTGTGGAATCAAAGCCAGATTTGGCACTGTTTGCGATGGTATTTACAAAACTAGCGGTATACACAAAGTATTTGCAGAAATGGCGTTTTTACCATCCGGTGAGCAGACGGCGGGGCAAGGGAGACGACGCATGGCATTTGTCACCCCGTGAGCAGACGGCAGGCGCTTGCTGCCCACCCACTAGACGACAGGTGATTAAGCCGGCTAATTAGCTGGCTTAATCACTGCCTAAATTCGTAATTTTATATTATATTTGTTCAAAATTTTAAATATAGCAAATGAGGTCAAAAAATTACAAAATTTTATATGCAGACTCCTGACACAACGTACTTTTTTTACAATTTAATCCTCTCTGAATATTGCTAACAAATTCATACGATTTCGATATTTGTAGGAATTATTATATATAGCAAACGAGCACAAAAAATTATAAAATTTTATGTGGAGCCTTCTAACATAGTCGACTTAATTGTGTATATTTTTGAAAATTTTATGTGCTCCAAATTTTCTATGTTAATTCATGAATTTACGGCTAGCAAATTTAATTGTGAATTTAATTCATGATTAAATTAACCCAAATAAACATGAATTTTTTTAGTAATATTCACAATGGATAAAATTATTCAAAATTACACTGTCAAGTATGTTGTGTCGAAAAGCTGTACGTAATTTTTTGTAATTTTTTGAGCTTATTTGATATATTTAAAACTTTAAGCAACATGAAGGTAGCCACCTGGTGAGGAGACGGATGGTGATTAAGTCGGCTAATTAGCTGGCTTAATTACTTTTATTTTGCTTAGTGTTTTCTTAGTATTTGTTTGAATTTTTAAATATATCAAATAAACTCAAAAAATTATGGAAATTTATGTACGGTTTTCTGACATAATGTACTTGACAGTGTAATTTTTGGATAATTTTATACATTATGAATGTTGCTAGAAAATTCATACAATTTTGATATTTGTATGAGTTTTTGTATATAGCAAACGATCTCTAGAAATTACAAAATTTTATATGAAACCTTCCAACATAGTCATAGTTATTGTGTAATTTTCCAGAAATTTTATGTGTTATGAAGTTGCCATGTTTATCCGAACTTGACATGCTTCGCCTCGCCGACGCTGCCGCTCGCCCATCGGATGACAAGTGATATTTCTGCAAATACAATGTGCATACAGCTACTTTTTTAAATACTATACGTAACAGTGTCAAATCCGGCTTTTGCACAGTTTTGCATCGTAACTTTGGAGCTTGTTTGCTATATCTAAAAACTCGTACAAATGTTAAAATTGTATGAATTTTTTTAGCAATATTCACAATGGATAAATTATCTAAAAATTACACTATGAAATATGTTATGTTAGGAGACTGTACATAAATTTTCGTAATGTTTGGAGCTCATTTGATATATGTAAAATTCAAACAAACACTAAACGAAAAAATTAGGGCAGGTAATTAAGCCGGCTTAATCACCTGCTGCCCCCTCACCGGACGGCAGGCAGGATTACTGTCCCATCACCGGTCCATAGGCTGCCTGCCATCTGGTGAGGGAGCGGCAGGCAGGCGCCTGCGCCGGCGGTAGTGCCGCGTGTTGCCTCGCCGGCGCTGCCACTCACCTATCGGACGGCAAAAGTGATATTTTTGTTAATACTAGTTATATGTCCATATGTTGCAACGGAATTCATTGGATGTATAGAGAATCATGCTATGGAAGGGGTTGCTCTGATCGGTTGGAAAGTGGAGAGTGATGAGAAGTTGAAGTAATAGAGCAGTTAGAGGAGAATGGACGTATAACTACCAACTCGTTCTTTTATAATAGTAATGATAGTGCGTATACGATTATTTTTGTAAATACAATATGTAACAGAGCCAAATCCGCCTTTAACTCGGCGCTTGTGTGGTAGTATGTACCAAAATGCTATCCTTTCTGGCTTTCCTCTTGCCGATGCTGGCGTTTGACATTGCAGCAGCTGCTTGCTACCTCCATGGGCCATGGCCCCCATCTGCTGCGTTGTTGCAGGCTTTCACAGAGCTTGTTCCTCGACTGGTCCCGCCATGTGGATGGCCTGGTCCAGCCTGCTGCTCTGCTCCCAGTGGCAATGGCAGTGGAGCGCATCTGGGTCTGGGGTGGCCATGGAACAATCCAAAAATACATGTATCCAAGCTCCTTTCACCATTGTTCCAAAATCTCAAAAGGTCAAGCCAAACTGCCTATGGGAGTGGAAGTTTTACTAGTACCAGTAGTGATACTCCAGTTGGGATCAATCATGTGGTGAAATTTAGAGGACCGTTCATCAGTGACTGTTATGAAAATTTTGACCGATTTTTTGTTTCCTCAGAAACTGTCATGTGGACATATTTTTTGCTTCCAAATACTCTTTTTTAAATAAAAAAAAGATGTGCTTCGAAGTACTACTTGGGAGAAGAAAAAATAGGATATCCCTGGCTGAGATTTCTTTGAAATTGCTAGAGTTACGTTTTTGCTGAGAAGGATCTCCGAAGAAGAACAAAAAGTGATGCATGTTCTCTTTCTTTCTTTTTATCCGATTTGAATTATGCTGATAGTTTGTGCAGTCTGAAAGTTGCTATCGCTTTATGCACACACTTTCGTTATCCCTTTTGGTTTCATTATAGTTTTTAACGGAAACGTATTACCACACTTTTGCTAGCTCTATGAAACAGAAATGGATGATTCTTCTTCGCAATTACGCAAAGTTGTGGAGGAAAGCAGATCTAGAATGATGCTAAATGATAGCAGCGATATTGTCTGAATTTTCTCGGCTTTGAGCTAGCAGTGTAGTATAATATTAGCAGCTTTCTGTGGCGCTTTGAGCTACTCCATGCCGTTTTAGTTGGCAGACTTACGTGGCCGACCACCTACTCCATCTCAGTGCGTGCTCTCACAAAAAGAGGAAGTGTATATTTGTTTGATCAGTACAGTTGAGGGCAATTAATTCACAGTCGTTCTCAAGTGCCTGGTTTGGTTTTGTAGGACACGGCACTAGAATGAAGGAACAAAATTGTTGTTAAAATCAGAAAAATGCAAACCTGCGGTGGTTTGCTAATGCACACACACACACCCTTGATCTGCCTGTAGGTTTATATTAGTCCCTCCTGATGAAAAGAAAGACACGCAGAAAGGGCAGTTCATGATGAAGTGATGGCGCATGCATGTGCACCTATGTAATGTGGGCATGCCACCGAGCTACCAACAGCACAGGAGAAGCTTGAGGATGCTTCTGCAAAGAGTGCCCATTTTGCAGTTACGTGAGGCCGGCCGGCCGGCACTAGTTCTAGTTGTATTCCACGCACTAGGCGCCGATGCCTTTTTGACAGTTAAAGGAAGTAACTTTAATAAAATTTGGAAAATAATTTTTAGAAGGCGCAAAGGTAGAGGAGACGACGAACATTAGTCGACAGCCTTGAAGAACTATTCGATGAAACTACTTTTAAAAAACTGAGACGTTCAAATCGGCTACGGCCAGGTCGATTTGAACATCCTGCCTCCACTCAAAAACTGACGCAGCCATGTTCCATGGAAAGGCGTTCTGTATCTTTGGGTCACCTGTTTGACTTCCATTCCTTCCATTCCATTCTCGGCTGCCTCCAACTCCTCCTCCTCCGTTCAGTTCAAATCCCGGGTTCCCAAGTCCAAATCACGGCAAACATGGAGCGTTTTGTCACGTTGTTTTCACGGCACACAAGCTATTCTCAAGCAAACACTCCTGCTAAGAAGATGCAAAAACGTCCTAAAAAGCTAGGAGCTGATCTCAGAACCTCCCTTTGCACCTTGAGTATAATAATTATTATAAAACAACTTCATTTCCTTATTATTTAAAGTAAACCACCTGAAACTTGCTTTCGAAATGAATCAGTCAGTCTTGCAACGTCATGACCGGTGGCGTGGCAAATAAATCACAGTAGCTTTGAACTTGTATAAAAAATAAACCAAAATCTTTAAATGTATTATTGTGTTAAAAATGAGAGGAGATTTTGGCCCATTCTTTTCTCTCGAACAAACAAATGGAACGTCCTATTCGCTGTCTTTTCGAAACAGCTTATCGAGACAACATTTTCGCAGTGGCTTATTAGTATTTAGTTTGTTTGTATAAGCACTCACGCTAAGACTAAAAACCATCAGCCGTAGGCATAAGCCACACTACATTCCTAGAGCTCTTTTATGATATCTTAAAATGAATATGAGCCATTTAATCCTTATGGTCCAATGGTTTAGATTAGTTAAGATTTAGTTATATCATCACTTAAACTACTAGCAGTAAAATCTCAAAAAAAAATGTAAATAAAGCAAGTGGTATACAAACTACCACATCAGCTAGAGAAAGAAAGCCAAAGGAAGTAGCAACGAAGTGAGCCGAAAGCAAATTGCATAGGAGGAAGGAAGGGAAGCGTGCAACGCTGGGACTGGTGGGCATTGTTGACGAGGATGTCGAGCCTACCATTGAATAGGTCATCGACCGTGGTGATGAGCCCCTCCTTGTCGTGGCACACGGAGAGATCATAGACACAGGCGGTGACCGAGTGGTGGCCCTTGGTCTGCTGCTAGCACTAGCGGCAATCGTGGAGGTCGGCGGCAGTGTTGGAGCAAGTGTGCACCCTGATGCCAAGCCCAACAACCTCCTTCATGATCGCATGCCTGTACAAGCACAAGCTAGCTGGCTAGCGTCACATGCATCCATCCATCGATCCGTACGTACGTACCCGATTCCTTTGGTTCCTCCGGTGACGAGCGCCGTCTTGCCGGCCAGGCTCCATCGGAGGCTCTAGCTCATCTCCTCCTTGCTGCTCCTGCTTCCTGCCGCTGGTGCCATCGATCGATCTCACTAGGCCAACTATCCACTTAATTAGCTCCGTACGTACAGGATGCTTGTATATATGTTTGGTTTTGCGAATCGCGCAACATAATATTGCTAATTAATTAACTACTGATCGATGGATCTAATGACCAATCGAGCTGATTTTGTTGGTCTTAATGTCCCCTGGTGAGGCCTTCGTGCTCTCCAGCCGCCGGTGCCGTTGAAGCCGTGTGCGCGTGGGGGCGCAACCAGGTGTGCGTGCAGCGCAGGGAACGGAGAGGTGGCAGGAAGAAGGAAATGATTTTGTAATTGCGGTTTACGTATAGATATTAACAGTAAAATATTAAAAAAAACAGATTGAAAAATAAAAATTTATAATGCTCTCATAAATTGACAATCAGATTTGGGTTATTTTGGGTTGATGGCTTATGGTTTAAATATTTGAATTCTGACTATTCGCGAGAGGCAGTACGCAGAGAAAAATAGTCGCATACGATTTTAGCTAGTACAGCTAAACTCAATACACTTTTTACTACAATTTTTCTATTGACTCTATCTTAAAAATACACTATTTAAAGTTAGCTATTATAGACAGTATAAATATAAGTAAAAATAAAAAACTAAAACGAACCCTGCCTTTATGTTTGCTATCACTCCTCTTCTACTGTAAATCTACTGTAAAAAAATCCTATGGGTGCAGGTTTCAGGAAATCCCCTCCACCAAAAGCAAATATGCAGAAGAGCTCCTCCCCCCCCCCCCTCAAAAGGGAAAAATTATAGATTTGCCCCACAGTTGAGTGGCTTTGTAGATTTGCCCCACTGATGTCTCAATGACATGTGGGTCCAGGACCCACATGTCATCGAGACAACTAGGGCAAATCTACAAAGTGCACTTTTTTAAGTGGGGCAAATCTACAAATCCCCCCCTCAAAAGTCCCGTGAAAACGCCCAAAACACACACAGACGCCCGACACGGCTAAACCGCTGTAGGCTCCAAAGCAGCGCATACAGCTCATCGCAGCCGTTGTCCTTTGCTCCCTCCGCCCGCGCCATCGGAGCCCCGCGATTCCGACGCCGTGGGCGCCGCCGCTGGAGGCGCGGCCCCGATCTCCCCATGCGCCGGCGGGAGTCGGAGCTAATGCGCCCGTGAAGCGTCGGCGGCGAACGAGTTTTAGAGCGGTGGCGGGTTAAAGGCTGCTTTTCTTTAGGTGAGGTGAGGCGAGGCGAGGCGAGGCGGGAGAGGGAGGGTTCGGGTGGTTTCTGAGGCGATGCGGGGCTCCAAGGGGGACGAAAAGGCTGGTGGCGGCGAGGATTGGTGCTACCAGTTTGGAAACAAGGTGAGGTTCTGCCCCTCCTCTGGATTTTGGGGGAAGTTGTTAGGGTTTTGCTTCAGTTGAATCACTGTTAGCTTCAAGGTTAAGAGGTCCTTTGGAATTTTGCTTCAAGAATGGAATACTTTTGGTGGCATTCTGCTCCCTTGGTTTGGTTCATCCAATATCTGTGTGCGGTCATCGCTAATGCTAGTTTCATCGCATTCCGTACAATCCTGGGGCAAACTTAAAAGATTGCGTTTTTTTTGGTGAGAGCTCCGTGAGGAGAAGAAAGGGGAAAGGGTAGTGCTCCTGTTACTTAGTGCCGGACGTTTCGATTTCTCGTTCGTCTGATCCAAAATGTTACTCTTTTTTTAGAAAAAATATGGGTACGTTTTATTCGTTTTCCATTTCTTCCTTTGTCACTCTATTTATTGGTACTATTTTGTACTTTAAAAGTTCAGAGCTCATAAACTTTCCTTTTCTTCCTTTCGATTGAAGGTTGTTAGATTGTGTTTTGTTCTATAGTTAGTAAATGTACTTGGTCCAATCTTTTTTTATTGGTGAACAAGTTAGGAATATGTTATTCTCCTGTTGCATTTTTGGATTCATTACTAGTTAGCTGCCTAAATTAGGAAGGCATTTAATTTATCATTCATGGTTATCAGCTACGACATGTCAATTTCATTATTACTTTTGGCTTGTTGGGTTAACTGTATGTTGTTTCTCGTTTTCCATTGGTTAGTAGTATTTCCTATTTCGCTTGTCAATTATTTCTTCCTAGTTAATACTGCGTTGGAATAAATCTGGAGTAAAGTAGCGCAGTTATGAAAAGGAATATTGAGGAGTGGTACTGCACAGAAAAGGGGATTTTTTTATTCCTTGTCTTGTGTTCCATTATTATTGTCAAGGAAGGTGCCTTTGAACGGTACATGGGCCAATTAACGAACTGTTAACGGATTTGGCACTGCAGTCACTTTTTATTTCAAATTTGGTCCGGACGTCTGTTTTAACAAAACTAGCCCCATTCCCGAGTTTGGAAGGTGCGGCATGTGACAGTCATCTGCCACTTGCCACGTCTGGGGAGCTCGGCAGGACCGGGCGGGCATGGTAGGCAAGCGCGTAGAGCGGTAGTAGGCGGGCCTTCGGCGTTGCCGAGCTCCCGCTGATCGGCAGTTGCCTGCTAAGCCTGCCTTGCTCGGTATGGTGCTGCTGAGCAGCTTGAGTTTGGTAGGTGGCAGTAGGCAGGCATGCGCAGGGCCTGGCTTGCAGCACCGGCTCAGCAGCGCCACGCGCTGGGTTTAGTTTTTTTAATTATGTGAATACTTGCGCAAACTAGTTAAATACGGGTGCTTTGCTACACATTAAAAATCATATTATGCACACACTGTTTTGTTCGTATAAGCGTAGAAATTTTTAGGAAAGTGCAAGGAGGGTTCGAAGAGGCAGATGAATCACCATCACCAACTCTCTGTGTTAAGTAGTAGAAATACGTTACTGAAGAGCTGACACTTGACGCAGTACTGGGTCAAGGGTTGCCTGCTGCTCGCTTCCTCTGGCGGCGCCCTGGGCCTGCCTGCTGCTGCTCTGCTCACTCCCTTGCCGCGCCCGTGTGCCTGCGTGCTCCTCAGGCATGGTAGGCGACAACTGTTACCTACCGCGCCTTCCGATCTTAGGTATGAAGCTATTTTTGCAAAAACGGGTGTCCGGGGGCCAAATTTAAAATAAAAGTGGTTACAGTGCCAAATCTGTAAACAATTCCCAATTAACCTCTTTTGGGGGAACACAAGTGGGTTCAGGAAAAAGGATCAGATAGTTTTGAAATCTAGTCCTTCTGAGGTCATTCGCATGCAAAAAAGAGGCTTCGTAATATCTATCGATTATAACTTGTTTCTCTGACGCATGAAGTTAAAAGAAAACAAATATTAGCTTCAAAATGTTGCAAGATGGCAAGAGCTCTGACTGAATAAGATATATTTTGTTTCTATTGATGAACTTTGACTGATTGGAACTTGTTTGCAGGATGCACTGATTTTGAAGACTGCAAAGAAGTCACCACTTGCATTGAGAATGGTTGTTTTTACTATGACTATGATCTGCGGGATATTTATTTGCTCAATGTGTATGAAGCAACTAGGAAGTGACAGCTGGTCAAGAATAGTGAAGATCGAAGTTGCAGAACAGCCATGCAATAAGTCTGTAGTTCCTCCTCCTGAGGTTCAGTTGGTGCATTATCCACAACCAGTAACTTACAGCAGGTGACAGTTGTGCTGCAACAAGTTTATCTATACTTAGCTTGTGTAATGTCTAATCGTGATTTCTTTTTGTAGGAACGAATGCATGTGTACCTCTGTCCGGTTCTTTGCAATTATCTCATCACAGCGATCTGGAAGTGGCTGGTTTGAAACCCTTCTTAACAGCCATATTAATGTTAGCTCCAATGGTGAAATCTTCTCTGCAAAAGAAAGGAGAAGCAACATTTCATCTATAATAAAGACATTGGATAAGGTGTACAGTTTGGATTGGATTAGTAGTGCTTCCAAGAATGAGTGCACTGCTGCTGTTGGCTTCAAGTGGATGCTTAATCAGGTGAGGATTTGGATCAGTTTTATGCTTTTTCGTCAAGTACTGTTGTGAACTTACTGTCAAAAGCAACATATGCATATTCACTTCAGATGCTTGTGATTTAGGTACGTTTTAGGGGATCTCGTGTTGTAAGTAATTGAGATGGGAATGCTTGCTAGTTAGAAATTACCAGCTTGCATTCCGTTAACTCTTGTGTGCACTCATGAATACATTGTCGTTCTGCGTGATTTATGCATCCTGTTCTTCTCAGAGAAATCCATAATATGTTAGTCTTCTCATTCCCAGTGTAGTAACATCTGTTGTGTACACAAGACAATTATGATCCTTGTTCTGTTGATTTATTTCCACTACTCTTTAACTATCTTGATGGAGCATACTGAAAATGAAATCCTTTTTACAGTTCATAATTTCCATCTATGGCTAGAAAATGAAATCCTTTTACACCGACTAGATCTTGGCACTGACATGATTACATTGCCCTGTGTAGTCCTTTTGTTTTATGGTTCTGTGTTACTTTCATTCAAATATTAGTCCTTTTTGTGTGCGGAACTGCAGATGAGGTTGCACATGACTGAAGTTTTTTTTTTCTGAAAAGGGTTTTTTAAGGTTTAATTGATGGCAATTTGACACTGATATCTTCAAAATGATTAAGAGAGCATAAAAATTGCTATCGGTTGTGAAGGTTAATTGATAGAAATTTTGATACTCACTGTAATCCTTTTGAAGATGTCAGCATTCTTGGAACTGATGTCTTCTAATTCCCCCATGTTAAAACAAAGTACACTGTGCGTGCTGTTATGTGATAGTTTTGAGTAGGGTGCACATATAGATTGTTACAACTTGCAATCTCCATAGGCAGCATCTTTCTACACGGAGTATTTGTACTTTTCCTTCAAGGCTTCAACATATTAGTCTGAATAAAGTTTTTGGGTAGGCAGATTAATTAACAAGTCATACACATAACTGAAATGTTAATCAGAACAAGCATTCTTCTAACAATATTTGTCTCCAGGGTCTTGTGGCAAATCACGCAGATATAGTTGATTACTTCAACCGAAGAGGAGTGTCTGCAGTATTTCTCTTCAGAAGGAATCTCCTACGTCAGTTGGTATCGCAACTAGCCAACAATCATGACAGATACCTTAAGCAATTAAATGGAACACATAAGGCCCATGTTCACACAAGAGATGAGGTAGTGCTCTACAACATATCTTTTAACCCTGGCTACCCTGGCTTGCACATTTCTGCAGTTTCTGAGTTAAGCTTTATCTTTTATTTCATAGGCCAATATACTTGCAAGATATAAGCCCAGGCTCAACACAACATTGTTAATTTGGAAAATTAAACAAGCAGATGACTACACTCGTGATGCTCTTGAAAACCTAAAGAGCATCCATCACATTACTATCTACTATGAGGATCTCATCCGAAACAGAACAGTGAGTTATTTTTTATTAGTCTGTTGTGTGCTATAGTTCAAATTGGTTTTCCAAGTATAGCTTATAAATTATAAGTACTGTGTTGACTTGGACTTGCAGAAGCTTGTTGATGTTCTGGATTTCCTCAAAGTGCCAAGGAGGAAACTAGTCAGCCGGCATGTGAAGATACACACGAAACCACTATCAGAGCAAATTGAAAATTGGGATGAAGTCTATAATGCTCTGAATGGTACCCAGTACGAGAGCTTCTTGAACGCTGACTACAGAATATGACAATGTGCCTCCACATTTCTTGTGTAGATATTGCCCTTTCTGTGTTCTTCTGTTCTTTTTTAAATAGCTGACCTTAACGTGCCTGGCAAAAGTTTTGATATGGTGAAGGCGCCTTTGCCACGGTTGCTTACGAGTTCTTTGATAGGTCCACTAATTGTTATACCTTTTTTTCAATGTTTTTTTTTTGTAACTGATCCTCGAGCTTCTTATCTTTTGTATTCCATAGCTTATCATATATTCACATCCCGTGTCCATACCGTGTTTCTAGATCTCTATCAAAAGTGGTTGTGCACTTTTGTTGGTGGTCATATGCTTCGGGAACTGAACTATATATATCCATACGAACCACTTCTCTATGCACATGGTTTTATCTCAAGGTGCCTTCCGGTTCAATGCACCATCCCAATTGGCAATTGCCTATCAGCACTACCATTACATGGAGACTTGAACCTGCATCTTGCATAGATGACACAAGCAGGTTCTGAAAAACCGGTGGAAACTACCATAATACACGATCTCTTTCTGATTAAGATATTTTCTGGAAGTTCCTTTTTGATTTAGACATGGGGTAATCCCCAACAAATAAACTCACTCGGTATTGACTTTTCTTGAGTAATCATCTTTGCCATCTAGTATGTACCCCAGGACGTCTCCATCGATTTCCTAACTTCTGGCCGAGACCTAATTAGCTTTCGTAGTTTTGGCTCGGGCCGTCGAGTGATGCAACTATTCTTGGCAAGAATTTTAGGTAGTCTGTATTTCTGTACCTCCATAAACTGTTCATTATTGTTGTTGTTGTTGAGATCCATAAACTCTGTGTTTATTAGTTTGTAAAAGGAGTTCGATATTCCTGTTGGGTTTGAACATGCGGAGAATCCTGAATTTTTTAAATAATCTACTTTTTATTCCGAATTACAATAGTATATCTGCGTTTTTTTATTTTACATTAATAACTCTCTGTTGCTCCACCGTCAAGCAACTTGGGTTAATTGCCCAATGGTTACACGCCAAGTGTCTAAGTTATTTATCGGTTAAGCGACTAGTCGCTTCGATTACTAGTCATTTAACCGTTCAACGACTTATCCCCTAGTCGCCTAACGGTTGAGTGACTCATCCCCTAGTCGCTCAACCGTTAGGCATCTAGAGGGCTATAACTTGTGTGCGCATCAGCCGAGCACCCGTTTGCCATTTCGGCCGTGAGGAGAGGGAGGAGGCCCGAGCGCCCATCATCAGGGAGAAGGGAGGAGAGGGAGAAGGGAGGAGAGGGAGGAGGCCCCCATGAGAAGGGAGAACAGAGGAGAGGAAGGAGAAGAGATCTCTTTATGATTAAGATATTTTCTGGAAGTTCCTTTTTGATTTAGACATTCGATAATCCCCAACAAATAAACTCACTCTGTGTTGACTTTTCTTGAGTAATCATCTTTGCCATCTGGTATTTACTCCAGGACGTCTCCATCGATCTCCTAATTTCTGCCCAAGACCTAAGTAACTTTCGTAGTTTTGGCTCGGGCCGTCGAGCGATGCAGCTATTCTTGGCAAGAATCTTAGGTAATCTGTTTTTCTGTACCTACATAAACTGTGCGTTGCTGCTGCTTCTTATCATTATTATTGCCACAACGCTAGTTGGCGTGGGTAGTCTAAATGGGCTAGTCGCTGGGGACAGAATATCCCGTACAACTTATATGACTTACTTAGTGTGGGATAAGCTCATATAGGTGAGATGACAAAAGGAGTGAGGTATTTTAAAAAGTTATTGTGACTATCTCCTCATCTGCATGACCAAAGAATCGTGCGGATAAAATGAGATGAATTGTGGGGTAAAGTATACAAACTCTGCTGAGTAAAAACTATTCGAATAACCATGCCTACGGTCAATAGTGGATATAAGAACTTAACTAGATATAGTTCTATTTCAAAAACTTTGCGGGTGGGATTGGAAAATGGCAGGCAATGAAAGCCCAAATTTGTGTTGCCCTAGGACGTCGATCCCAGTGATGGTATTAAGCGGATATATGTTGGAAAAACTAGCATAAGGTGCAGAAACCATGTAACGGTGGATGAAATATGAATCGCTATTATTATTGTATTTTTCACACATTTAGAAAACCTATTTTAGTTAAATCTGTTAAGTCTTAGGAATTTCGAATTATTATAAATTTTCAAGGAATTTAGCAAATGAAAATACCCCGAGCCTTCCTTTGATAAGCCAAGCATCTACCCAATTGCATATTGTGTGTTGGCTCGCGGAGCACAGTGGTTTGTGCTCATCCTCACTTACTCAATTAATTTAGAATCAAGAGTCAGATTACTACGCTCCGGGAATACACTTGGTCATAATGGTAAAGAAGATGAAGATGCCAACAACTAGGTTGCAAACCCCAGTTGGCTGCCTGTGAGCACGTCGTGAGGGTCCTACCTATGTGTTCTGTTTTTCCTGCTGTATTTTAATGATTTTGGTCCGATCGGTCCATGAGTAAGTCTTACTAATATATTATCTCTTCCGCATGATATGTACTTTGATGTTCAATAATGTATTTGTGAGTACTATCTACTGATCTAGAAAATAGTGCAGTGAAATCACAAAGAATTCTGGATTGTAAAATTCAGGTCCGACAGAGCTGGTATCAGAGCATATTGACCGTAGGTCGTGACATTAGGCGACTAGGGGGCTATAACCTGTGTGCGTGTTGGCCAAGCACCCATTCGCCATTTCAGCAATGTGGAGAGGGAGGAGGCCCGAGCGCCCATGAGAAGGGAGAAGAGAGGAGAGGGAGAAGGCACCCGTGAGAAGGGAGAAGAGAGGAGTGGGAGGGGAAGAGAGGTCCGCGCATCGATGATGGTGAGTCTCCTACACTTTTTTATAGATTTACTTTTGAAATCATAGTAGGTTAGCAACTAAAATCATTAGATATGTAGCTGTATCGGGTCTTCCTTATAGATTTACTTTTGAAACCAAGGTAGGTTAGTAACTAAAATAATTAGATGCGTAGTTGTGTCTGATACGTTGCATATTATTAATAGTTATATATAGTGTAGTCATAGAACTAATGTCAATTTAGTTTTTAATAGTTATACTTTCAAAACTATGGTAGGTTAGCAACTAAAATCATTATATGTATAGTTTTGTCGGGTATGTCATATATTATTAATAGTTGTAAATAGTATAGTCATAGCACTAACGCCAATTTAGTTGTTAATAGTTGTAATGCCACTATGGCTATACCCTAACCTCTTAACCCCATACCCTAACCCTAATCCGTAAACCCTGAAACCTTAAATCCTAAATCCCTAATACCGAAATGTAGCTATGGCTATATATGTTGAGGAATATGCAGTTTATGCAAGAATGCAACTAAAATTTTAGAATTTTCATAGCTACGCTATAGGTACGACAGTCTAGTCAAGGTCGACTAGGAGGTCCATCTCGGCCCGAAGCGGTCATGACGGTTCCTGTTCGACCGGTCGCTACTGACAGCTATGGTGTACCAGTGGTGGTCTGAGATGCACACCTTCCACCTCCCATTCGGGGAGATGACCCCCACTCTATAGGACATCGTGATGCTGCTTAGCCTGCCTATCGTGGGAGCTGCTGCCTCCCTATCAGACGTGCCTGCTGACTGGTGTGATGACCTGCTAGGTAGGTTTGAGGAGGTTCTTTTGGCCGAGGCTGCGGCAGCGTACTACGTCTTTTCGGCGCGACAGAGGCATGGCCTACACCTGCAGTGGCTTTCATAGTTTCAGGTATGTGCGCTATCCATTTTCCCTGTTTAGCGATGCACTATCCTTGCCATATGACGCGCTTTCTAATTTTTCATTTGTGCACAGGTCTAGCAGATGGACCTGGAGGCCGATGAGTACCAAGTGTCATGGTACCTCGAGGCATACTTGCTGTGGTTGTTCGGCTGGGTACTGTTTAGTAGCAGCTATGGTGACTCCGTCGATGCCTGCCTCGTGGGGTACGTGAGGGCCATCATTGACGGGGAGGAGGTGCATATCAACTGAGGATCAATAGTACTTGCCACGACGTACTGCAGCTTATGCTAGGTGTACTGTTGGACAAGCCCAACCTCTGTCCTCATAGGCTGCCCTCTCCTGCTGTAGCTATGGTCGTTTGAGTGCTTCTCCCTCAAACAGTCGATGCTACTCGACACCAGCCTGTACCGCGTGGACATGTACCATGGGGGTGTGGTGGACCGACTGACCATAGTGTCCCTTTGGTGACATAGATGGGTACATACTCTCCTGGATCTTTACTATACTTGTATTACGGGTTATACTTTGTAACCACTGTTGTGGCTTGTAGGCACAATTTGCACACGTGTAGGTCACATGGTGTGCAAGCAATTTGTCGAGCAGCTCGACCGCCTCATGCTGATGACATGCGGTTGGAGCCGTACTCTGCTTAGGAGATGGAGGATTGCACTCCCATCGGGCTATCCTCAATGTGGTGGTGTGGCCAGGCATACTGGCTGATGCGGAAGAAGCTCATCTTCGATGTGTTCATCGAGGACTATGAGGTGCACAGGGTGATGCGCCGGTTGGGCCTCTACCAGGTTGTTTTAGTCCCTGTCGGGTGTCGGGTGCCTGACTCGGTCTACGCGTGAGTTGCACACAACACATGCCCCTATATTTTTTCAGTTATGTTATGATGCCTTCTAATTGCAGTGGCATGTTTCGCAGGCATAGTAGGAAGGGTGGTAGCAGGATGAGCTGGGCGGAGAAGATGGCGTAGTGGCTAGTAGAATGGGCGGATGCCCTCAAGGACTATGTGCAGGAGGGCGCCCCATATGACCCCAACGTGTACAATGAGTACCTATGCTAGTACATTTTGTAGACACGCATCAGGCTTGTGCAAGTCGTTGACTCCCCGCTCACATACCAGCACGGACCGACGCGTACCTATACACCTCGTGTGGAATGTGTACCGTGCGGTAGGTACTCTCGTGTTTCACAATGTCTGAGTACTCTCGTGTTTCAAAATGTCTGAGTATGATTACCACAATTACATGTTTGATGCTTTCATGTACTCCTTGTAGACGGACATCGCCACCGAGATTGCGAGGGACACCTTGTTGGTCTTGGGTAGGGTCGCTCACGGTTTGGAGGTGATGCACGACGAGCTGCTGTAGGCTCTCCATCGGGCCTACACTGGGGCGAGGCATGTCGTGACCCTAACGTCGTGCAGGACACTCTTGGAGGTGGCCATGTTGATGCGTATGCTGAGGCCTGCACATCTTGCATCTCAGCCAGGAGGCTTTGAAGGGCCACGTGCACGTGCCGCGCTAGCACCTGACCAGCTTGGATGGTCAGGGTGGGCACGTGCCACACCAGTGCCTGAGCAGCCTGGAGGATCAGGGTGGGCATGTGCCACGCCAGTGCCTGACCAGCCTAGAGGGTTAGGGTGGGCATGTGCCTACCCCCACGACCGCCACCGCCGCCGATCCTGGACCCTTACCTGCCAGCATCAGGGCAGTATTTGTTATTCCCCAAACTGTTCAGGCAAGGCAGGTACAACACTTGGACATGTGCCATGGCCTATGTCGAATGTACATTTTGTTTCTTGAGGTTGTTTCACGTCAATATATTGCACAAATAAACAATATTTATCTTGTCGGTTTCACGCCCCAGCGGGAAGTCGTGTTCGATTTCTTTGCGGACGACCTAGGGGAGTTAGGGAAGCACCTCAGCCTGCACCCGTCCACGTTCTTTCTGGATCACAGCTGAGCGGTGCCCCAGTAGTCACGCAGGCACAGGTGGAGTCGACCCACGAGCCTTGGGAGCACGGGTCAGCAGGGGTCCTAAGCGCGTCATCCTATTGGGGCGTCGACACCTCGCGCTTAGGAAGGCCAAACGGGGTTGTATGGGCGGGCACTGACTAGGGTTGAGACGTGGTGACAACGGAGGAGGTGCTACGAGTGGTGTAGCGGGCAGCGTGTAGGGGCCTTTTCTGTACTTGTATTCGTTGTGTACATATTTTACTTTGTAGTTACTATGGCATGCTTGTGTATGAATTCCCTTGTGCATCGTAATATCACTTACCTTCCTATTTATGAATCACTGCTACTTCAATCGTTCTCACAAAATTCTTCAGAAATTTATCGCACTACAACAACATACGACGATCACAAAATGTTATTACGAGTATAACAGATTTCGTTCCCTTGAGAATCTACAAAAATCACAAACGGACCAACCAACCTTGTCTACCCTTTTATTTTTTTAAAAAATAACAACTTGCAAACAAGATTTGATAAATATATTACCTACGAAAATTGCCATTTACGCCCCCATAATTATTTCAATCGAATTAATAAAACAATAATAATATTATTTTAAAATTTAAATCACCCAACCGGTACGTGACTTGTCGATGTGTCGCTTAATAGTTGGGCGACTAGGACTAATCGTTCAATAGTTGGACGACTAAGACTAGTCGCTCAACAAGTAGACGATTTAGACACTTGGTGCGCAACCGTTGAGTGACTAGCCCAAATCGCTCAACCGTGGAGTGACAGAATTATTAGTGTAAAATAAAAAACAAAGATATATTACTGTAATTTGGAATAAAAATAGATTATCGAAAAAATTCTGAAAATCCCTATCTATGTTGGATTTTTTAGAAGAGCCTATGTTAGATCTTGTGGTAGTATGTGCCAGGCTGGTTCGTAGGTTACGTACGTGAAGGCCCATGGGGAAAGCACAAGTCATATTTAGTTGCTGCACCCTTGTGGCCCAGAAAATAGATGACAGCGATCTCTCTCTCACACACACAGAGCATGTTTGGAATTTCATAGCTGGAAGACTGACGGGGAGCACTACTATCATGCGATCTTCTATTTCCAGTGACTCGTCCGACGTTACCTCTGTACTATGCGCGCAGTTAAACCGCGTTAATTTGACGAAAAATTTGTCATGAAAAATATTTTTACTGGCATCTTATTAACTTTGAACAGTTGAATGTCACTTTTTAGTGACTCGAGGGAAAAGTATTATGGATTTTGTTCGTTCTTTATTTTAGATGGATTTTTTGAGAGGGTGGGGAATAAATAATAATTAATTAGTGTAGTTATCTTAAGGTTCACAATATACAGATCATAGATTCAAATATCAGACAATTAAAGTAGAAAATCCATACAAATAACTTATCCAACTCATGGTTGGTGGGAATTAAATTTTATCATCTAGAGAGACAAAGTGCCATACCGTTAGATTATGTTACGGTTGGCTATTTCAAATGGATTTAAACCAGTAGGAATTTATCTGAAACAGTATATAATACCATATTGCTGACACATTTTTCCTTAATCCAAATGGAAAGTTGGAAGGATTGAAGGTTAGATACATAATTTTGTGCCTCTGTCAAAGTAGAGAGAGGGGGTAAACATACTTTGGATCGCGAATTGCCAAACCGTAGTGCTTATCTTTCGGTTTCAAACAACGAAGACATCCACAGGTCCAAACAATTAACACGGACATTCATGGACGAAGCTAGGTTGTGAGTTTACGGCATTGGGATCATATATATGTAGCTTGAAACTTGATACCAAGTAACCGAATTGAATCGCCATGGTTTCTTTCTTCCTAGAGACTAGGTAACCGATTGTTAAACTAAGAATTAATGAAAGGTACATAACTTACCCAAGATTTACATGTAATTGTTGCGGCAGTCGACATCTGCAAACGCGAAGTTCCGATGGCTCTGCGCTCTTGTTCGTATGCATGAGAACGGATAAGAGGATCAGAGGAGTGTGGCCGGAAACGCCCTCTGGATTCAAGAGGAGGCGAGGGAGATGCGATTGAGGGGTTGTATCTGGAGTGGAAGGGGAGAAGTGTGGTTGGGTTGGAAATAGGACCGGCGGAGACGCCGACACTGTAGGTCATTGACGGCGATGGCGAATAGGTCAAGAGCAAGAGCGGGCTATGGGCATGTCCAATGATGACTTATGAGCTAGTTCTAAACATATTATTTCATATTTTAATAGAAGAAAGAGAAAAGCTAGCTCTTGATCAAGAGCTAGTCTCATACACACATTCCAAGATTATATGAGGATGTCATGTGAGACTATTCATGTTATGAGCTATGTGCTAAAAGTTAATATCATTGGAGAAGTTAGCTTAGAGGTAGTAACTAGCTCGTACCATTGTACATGCCCTAAGGAGAGGGAAAAAATGCAGTGGGGAGGGCATCACCTGGGGAAGGGTCTTGGGAAGAGGTCTGTCCTATAAAATTCCTTCGAGAGTGTTAGGTCTCCCAATAATTACTAATGATTCATATTTATAGAAAAATTTATCCCTACGTTATTCTTTTGTGCATCTACGACTAATATATTGTCGATAGGAGGTACCTCAAAAATCCTCCGAGCACCGTAAAATGTCTCAAAAAAGTAGGTAGTGCATAGCAAGAACGATGGTTCATGTTGTTCCCCTCTTTTCTTCTCCTTTAGGCGGTCAATGTTAATTCAGCAGACCATACATTAATATTTTATGCGAACCCCTAAACTAATATTCGTAAGGGCGCTTTTGCCTAACAGTCTTTAGAAGAGATGTGCAAACGTCATCTTAAATGGGAAAAAAAAACCATTTTTATCATTATTTTTCTTTTTCTTTTTTCGATGAACCTTTTCAACATTCTCATGGATATAATACTACGTACAGTACTTGTCATGGATTAGTTGTCAGACAGAACGATGACCGAGCAATTAAAGATTTTCTGAAAAACGTTAACTTATGATAGAACCTTCCAGGCGGTAAAGTAATTAACTAAGAAATCATAATTCATTGCTAAAGAGAGCTCCCCTTATAATTGAGGGATGCATAGGGTATTTAGAAGCGAGGGGTATTATTGTTTTTTCTAAGCATAAATATAGTCTAGTGATCTACATGTATGTGTCTTCCGTAGAGCAGGCCCCCATCAGTAGAAGGGTAAAATTATTCTTCCAACAATTGGCTCAGGTGGTTTTACCTCTATCCAAGGTTCTAGTAATCTGAGGAGGGTGATTCTTGGAATGCTCAACAAAATTAAACCCTAGATCTCTATGTTTCATACTTACCTTGGATTGGTCTAAGATCATGTTTAGATTCTTTTTGCCACAAGAGAATCTTTTCAAGGTTTTCCTGAGGTAGTCATTTTCTTTGGCTAGGTTGGCACATGAAGTACACTCAAGGTTTTTTTGTTGTCATATCATATCTCTCTTTATAGGTGGCTACCTTGTAACATCCCAAAAATTTAAAATTTGAAAATCTGAATTTCTTGAAAATTTTTTTCTTCTTTCAATATATTCTGCTGGAATTTGGATTTCATGGAGTTTTCCTGACTTTGATTGAGATTCTAAAAATTTAATAAATTCATAAAAGACAAAGACAAACATTAGCAATACCAAAAAAGTGAATATGCAAATAATAGAAAACTAAAATCCTAAATACTAATATGAAAAGATGATCCAGTATAAGGAGAAGGAAACCTGAGTTAATAAAATATAAAAATTCATATTGAGAATGATAGTACAAGGGCAACAAAAATAAATAAAATATATATACATATACAAAAATGGAACTTCCAAAACCAAGTTTAAACATTTCATTTTCTCCTTCATTTCCCCATATCCTGCCTCTGCCAGTGGGCCCATTCTTTCCTCTCTCTCTCTCTCTCTCTCTCTCTCTCCCTATTTCCCCTGTCTGCTGCGTGGCTGCCCTCCCCACTTCTCCCGTTCTCCCTCTGCCGCTGGGCCAGCCCCGCGCCTTCCCTCCCTCTCTTCGTTTTTCCTTCGCCCGTGTGCGCCTGCGCCACTCTCTCCCCTCTGCTCCGGTCTGCGCCCGCTCGCCCCGTGGCATCCATGCGTCCGAGCGCCACCCACGTTGCCGCGACCTTCCGACAAGGCTGCAGGAGCCCCTCCCCAGTCGCTCGGGCCATAAAAGCCGAGGCTGGCTCCTCCCCAGTGCTTCCCCCACGCTCGTCCTCTTTCGGCCTGGAGCCGCCGTCAGTGCTCCTCGCCGTTTCTGGCTCCCCAGCGCCCTCGCCGCGTAGCGCCCGCACCACTCAGTGCCCCCACCCCCTACCTCCTTTCCCTCCGGCCCGATTGGAAAAGCATGCGCCGAAGCCCGTGCATTGCCCCAGTTTCCCTATCACCAGCCGCCGCCTCCTCCTCGGTCGACTTCGTCTCAATTCCTCGCGGTGGGAGAGACACCTCGAGGTCCCGAAGCCCCCACGACCGCCGTCCAAGGCCCCCCGCCACCCCAGCTCGCCGGCACCGTGCCCCTGCTCGCGCCGCCGCCGGCTCCCGATGCTAGCCCACCTCGATCTCTCGCTGGCCCTGCCGACACCTCCGGTAAGTTTCCCCTGCCTCTCTCCAGCTAACGCATGCCCAAATCCCCTCCTCCTCCCCTCCGGCGCCGTCGCCCCCATTCCACCTCCACCGCCGGCCGCTCTCGGCGCCGCCACCCCTTCTTAGCACTGTCCCGAGCCGCGCCGCCTCCTCCACCGGCTTCTAAACCTCCTCGGGAATCCATTTTGCCGACCTACTCCGCCCCTCCGATTCCCCCTCGCCGGAGCTCCGCCGTCGGCCATGCACCGGCCAAAGCCTCCTCTGTTTTGCCTCTGTTCTGAGCCCTAGTCCATCGCTTGCTTCTTTCAATTTGTTTCCCCCTTCTCTCACAGACAATTGGTTGCCCAGTTGGTCAGCTGGGTCCATCCAGCCGCACGAACCAACAGGTCCCGAGTTCGACTTCCTCTTGGTGCAATTCTTTCCTTTTTTTTTGTTTTGTTTCTATTAATCATTTTAATTAGGGAAAAATTTTGGGGAAAATTAGGAAATAACCTAGGGGGATAATAAATTTAATTAGGATGCAAAAAGAGATTATGTAAGATTTAAATTTGAATTAAATGTCATATATGAATGATTGTGCTCCAAATCATTATGTTAGACCTACATATTACATTAAGGCGTTGATAAAGAGAAGTAACAACATCTAAATATCCAAAGTTGGTAAAGATACCCTTGGTCACAATTTATATATGTATGTTTAATATTTAGCCTGCTGTCATTTAATAAATCTTAGAGGTAGATTTTGCTAAATAACAAATATTAAAATATAAACCCTATCATTAGCATATTGCCGCCCATGAAATCTTAAATAGTGGCTTTAATTTAGTAAAGATAACAAAATGTGATCATGTATAGCAGGTTCGAATTATAAAGGAATACAAATATCAGTAGCAGTAGTTTTCAGTGAACACTCAAACTAAAAGGTCATAATAATATACTGAAGCTAAAATATAATAGCCCTGGGTCATCTAGCACCACAATAATCTCACAGACATATAGATACTCTAAAGTAAACATGTAACCATTAACACAAATAATTTGGGTCACATAAAATGATACATACAAAGCTTTGCTCAGATAGCTAAGTTTAAACTAAAATTTGAAATAAAGATAAACATAATAGTAGCTAAGGAATAAGCCAAATAAAAATAGTGTCATCGACTAAATCTTATCCCTAACACTAGTTTTAGTACATAATAGTATTGAGCATAATTGTATATATAACAAGTTAGGACCCATAGGAGTGGATCCCTAATTCAACTTAAATTTAGCCTAGCTATGAATGAAGATACATAAAATATGATAATGGGATTAGTAGAGATTTAAATTTTAATTAATCACCATATATGAATGAATATTGAGCCCTTGCTATTTATCTTAACCTAATTAGTAAGTAAAAGCCTATATTAGATATTAATCTAAAAACTTAATAAAGATATCCAAATGTTATAATATCTTCGACTAAAAGATTTATAGAATAAGTACAGATCTCATTCATCAATCCAGGTTGCCTTTATCATAACCTAAGTTGCAAGGAATACATACCCAGCCAGACTCATACTTCGCTACATAGGTCTACCCTAACTCATGGAACTTCCTTGATAAATACGAAAATAATAAAAGAGGTTATTAATAAAAAGATCGAACTTCGTCTTTCTCCAATCGGCTACGTTGGGCCACTTCTCTTCCAAAGTAAATAACTCAGGTAGATACTTCCTTCCTTTTGATCTCTTATTATCCTAGAATTTTTCCCTCACGGTAAAGCTATTCAGATAACTCGTTCTCTCACTCAAATTCAGCTACCGCTGTGTTTGCAAAACACTAAACCGAATCATCCTTCTATTCTCAAATCGTAATAAATGTATAAATTAAATTAAATCGGCCATTTGAATTATTCGGATTTATTTGGATCTTTTGAGTTATTTGCTTTTATTTGGATTCAGTTGTTTGTCGCGTAATTAGAAATTGGGAGTCGAGAAGATTTCACGGATCCAGCGTGATCAAGAGCGAAGGGAAGATAAAAGATTAGAAGCTCAAGAGGAAGCTACGAGTGAGCTCAAGTCCGCGGAAAACCGCGCCAGGCGAGTCAATACTTTGATCATGTTGAACCTACATTTCTGCAAATTACTTTGCTTTAAATTATCAAATTGCATGCGGTTATTTATATGCAAATACATGTTAATTTAGACTCTAGTTATATTCCATTGTGTGCCTTGAATTAATATTACCCCTCCGTTGGAATACTTGAAGTCGAGAACCTTGTCGCCCTAGCAAAAATTATAATAATACCCTTTCGAAAATAAGTCCGTAATTATATGCCATGCTTAGTAATGTTTAGGTACTCATGGGCGCGAAGGCGCCCAAGCATCACTTTAATCATGAGAAATTGATTTGGGCAGTCATGGTGGGAATGACTGGTATATTTTGACAGGGTTATTTTCTGCTCTCAAAACTCTTAAATTGCTTACATATCTGAGCGGATGGTTTGGGGGCTGGTATGTGGTGCGGTGGGAGCACAAATTATGGAGTGTGGTAGAACCGCTCAGATGATACTAAGGACTGAATCTTGTGATGACCTCCTGATGTAAAACAGTACAACCACAAGTCTATAATGGGTACGACCTAGCTGAATAACTTGCAAGGATTTAGTTCAGATATCACCGAGGAAAGTGGGTGCCAGGGTGTACTGGTTTACTCACAGTGAGGCACAGGGTGTACTGTACTCGCACGGCGCAAGAGGGGGCTTCTGACTGTGGTGGTGTAACCCTTTAGCGGTGAAACCTCAGCGTGGGTGGTGTCTAGCTAGATCGGAGTAAGGTAAAGGCTTTGTGATAAATTATCTGGGTCTCATGCCTAAGGAAGCATGTTGGCAAAAAGGATAGTTCATCTCTTGTGGTGAAAGTGTACAAACTCTGCAGAGTTAAAACTATTCGAATAGCCGTGCCCACGGTCATGGGCGGACATGGGAACTTACTCGAGATAGTTCTATTTCAAAATGTTTAGTGGGTGGGAATGGAAATGTGAAGGGCGAAGGACTGCCCTGGTTTGGAATTGTCCTGGGCGTCGTCCCAGTGGTAAGTTAAGCGGCTATAACGCTGAAGAAATTGCTATATGGTGCAGATGCCATGTAACGGTGGATGGAATCTGAACCGATATTAATAATGCATTTCCTTGTACATTATGATTTGTTCCAAAATTGCTAAGTCATAGGGCTTTTTAATTAATTGTATTCAAAAGCACTCTACGCAAAATAAAATAGCCCGAGCCTCTCCTTTGTTAAGCCATGCATACTATTTATTTGCATTCTGTGTATTGGCTCGTGGAGCACGGGGTCGGAGTGCTCATGCTCGCTTTTGCGACAAAATTCAGAATCAAGAAATCAAATCACCTCGCCTCAGCAACAAGATTGGACAAGCTGGCCGAGAAGATGAAGATGTCAAGGGCTAGGTCGCGAACCTCCAGTTGGCTGCCTGTGGGCATGTCCTGAAGGTCCCACCTGTGTGCTTCGTTCTTCCGCTGCTGCAATTTAATGATTTCGGCCTAATCGGCCTATGAGTAAGTCTACTATTAAACTTTACGCTTCCGCATGATATGTATTTTGATATTCATTACTGTAACTGTGAGCACTATCTACTGATCCAGGGAATAGTGCAGTAATCACAGAGGAATCCGGATGTTAATATCTCGGTCCTTACATACCTCTAGTTTTAAGGCCCCACAAGACACACAAGAAAAGTCTCTAATCCTACCCAACTACTCAAATTTGACTCTAAAAGCATCATGCATCTCATTTAAATCATTTCCACTCTCAACACAAAATGCACAAGTAGTAGAATCAATAGTATTCTTAGATGCATACATGGGTAAAATTTTCTCATTTTATCCTCAAGTGTCTTGTTTAGTGCTTCAATTTCAATAGTGAGCTTGAGGCAATTTTCATAAGATTCAGTTTTAGTATGATGAGGTAACTCACTCAATTCTTTCAATTTTCCCCCCTAAACTCACAATGAGAACATGAATATTTGGAACTAAATTAAAGCAAAATTTTAATGGCACTTTTCAATTTAAGTTCAAGCAAGACAAAGTTGGAACAAGGTGAAGCAATATCATCTAAAACACCAACGCCTATGCCATCATAATCATTGCTAGATTTTAGTGTCACAAATTCATCCTTAGCATCAATGAGTTGGCTTACAACAGAACAATGTACAGTTCTAAGCTTATCCAACTTAGAATGCAAAGCAATGCAAGAATCGTAAGCTCTAAGCCTAGCAAGCTCTTTCTGCAAGCTATTAATCACACAATTCTGATTCTCATTTTTCTTGGATTTCTTCTCAAGTTCTCTACCATAGTAAATGATCATAGGTTTCATATCCTTGGTAGAAGGGCAAACCTCATCCGAATAACTGAAGATGGAACCGTTGCCGGATGCATCTCTGGAGTTGCCCTCGGTGATATCCTCAAGTGCCATGAAGCACATGACAGTGAAGTATAGGAACTCCTTCTTCTTGCCTTTATGATCATCCTTATTGTCATCAGTCTCTGAGTCCACATCACTTATGTTGACGGTCTCAACAATGGCAAGGACTCGGTTGACAAACTTATGGTAGTTGGACTTCTTCTTCTTCTTGTCCTCACGAGCTCAAGAAGACTTGTGGTACTCTTTCTCCTCCTTATTCTTCAGCTAGGGCTAGTTTGCTTGAATGTGGTTTGGCTCACCACACTCAAAGTAGAAGAAGGGACATCCTCTCTTCCTATTCCTCATATTGTGATATGCTTTTGTGAATTGGTGGATAGGAGGGTTAAGTCTTCCTCGGGTAGCTTCTCAAGTTGCTCTCTACTCAACTCATGAAAAGCAGACAAGGGAAAACTAGAAGAGCCAAGATCTAAAGATTGAGAAGAGCCAGTCTTCACGGGATTGATCATAAGAGCTATCAACTCTATCTTGGAAAGATACGAGATGAAGTCAATCTCATGCATCTTCAACCTCAAGTAGATCCAAAGTAAGTCTACTCATGCTAATTATGTCATTGATGGATGTAATCTTCATCCCCCAAACATTCACATCTAGGGCACTAAGCACTTAACGTGCATTCTCAGACTCAGAATAGCTCAAGCCAACTACATGCAGATTGCTGATAATCTTGGTGAACCTAGAAAATAACTCTCCAAAGATTCACTGGCTTTTCCTCAAACTTGGAGCACTCTTTCTAGAACTGGTTTTGTCTCACTTCCTTATTCATTGTGGAGCCCTCATGATAATCAGCTAAGGTCCTCCAAATCTCGTGAGCAAAAGCCAAGTGAGCTACTTGATCAAATTCAGATCTACCAAACCCTAAATCAAGAAGTTGCATGTTGTGTTGTTTGCCTCCATATCCATAGTATTTGCTGGAGTAATTTGGTCATCGACAGGCACAACATAATGTCTCTTGACTTTATCCTAAACGGGTTGCCCTGGGGCTTGAATGTAGGTTGTCACACGAGTCTTCCAATAAGGAAAATCCATGCCCTCAAAGAGAGGTGGCTTGGTAAAATACTGATCCGATGCCATTGCTCTTAAATCAATTAAGATCTATCAAGAAGAGCTAACAGGGTGCTGATACCACTTGTAGGACCCGATATGGCAATCAGAGGGGGAAGGTGAATGATGCCTTCAAATTCAACCTCATTAGATGGTATTCCAAAACCTTTACTCTACTAGCTATGAAAGTTAGGAAGATTAGATTAGCTCATCAACAAAGAACTCACTAAATAGCAGAAGCAAAACTGAGTTCAAAACCTTAGCACCAGTCTGATTGCTATTGCCAAAGCGGTTGGACCAGCTTGCTGGTGGTCTGACTGCCTGGAGTGTTGGTGTGACTGATTACCGGTCTGACCACTGGAGTGGTGCGGTCTGACCATTGCCTTGATGCAACCCTAGAAATCAGCCCGAGCAAAACCCCCAAAAAGGTACAATTCTCAAAATACAAGTCAAAATGACTTGAGACTTTGTACACATCTCGCCAAGGACATCACGAATCTAATCATCTAAGGATCACATGGATCTTAGCCAAAGTTCCAACCATTCCTTATGACAAGCAACGTTGCACCAAAATCGAGCAAAACTCATAAACTTGAGAAGTGACTTTCTCATGTGTTTGATATGGCCAAGATGGTTCTAGATGGGTTCCCACATGCCACATCAATCTATAGCACTTAAAGATTTGAGGCCAAAACCATAGGATCATGATTTCAAAAGAAAGGCTCCAAATCAAAATAAACTAGGCAAACTCAAAGATCTTGCTACAACTAATCCCTAGATAGATGGTTTATAATCCCCATGAGATATCTCCATCTCTTACACATCCTTGTAACAAGCAAGATTAAGAGGGAAGAGGAGAAGGCAAAAACTCCAACCAAAACAAGAGCAAAAGCAACAAGATTAAGAACACACCATAGATATGAACAAGGTTGATCTATTGCAACTTGTAGATGTTTGATTTATAGCCAATCCACCATGAAGGACATAGCTCTCTCACCCAAGAGCACTTGCCCAAACCCTAGAAGAGGGAGGTGGTTGCTATCCCTTTTTTCACCTTTTTACCCTAGCCACCAACCTATCTCACTCAAATAGATGGAGCAATCAGCCCACATCTAACCCTAATGGATACTATCCATTAGCACAACCGGAGAACCCATTAACTCCACACATAAAGTTTTGCACTCACACAAGATTTATGCACACTTTTCAAAGTGTATAATCCCAAACCTACTAAAGAACAAGCTTCCATCCACTTGGCCTCCTTAGCACCACTTTGACCTAAACTACTCTCTAAACACCCTCCAAGCACCACGGTTTTGGTTCCTTTGCCATTTTTGGTATTTTGGCTCCCCCTCCAAAACACCCTCACTTTGACTATGGATCTCACCTCTTCCTCGAGCCCAGTCAATGGTCACCTCCTCTTTTGCAAGCAATCCTCATGTTTGCATTATGTAGGTTCACCAATGGCTCATGCATCGACAAGTCTCTCTATGTCAGTTCCCCCGACCATGCCTCACTTGCACCGATTACACCATTCTATGAACTGTTGCTCGAACATTACCTTCAACATCCCATGTCTTCGCCTGTGACTCGCTTGAGCCTAACCATCCCACCAGGCTTCCTTGACCATACCTTAGCTCATCCCCGAGTCTAGTCCTGGTCATTGCCGTCGACCGTGGCTACATTCAGGTACTTGCATATCAAAGACCAAGAAACTATTTTTGTCACATGTTTTTCATAATTTGACCCAATTAGTCCAACATGCTTCATGCATCATGAGTGCCTAGACTAAAAAAATCAACACACGACCAAATTCCCTAAATCCCTAACACCCTCTCAGCTAATAACACATCTTAGCTGGTCTGACCATCATGGAACAGCTGGTCAGACCACTTCCCTCAAGCCGGTCGGACCCCTAGGGCAGGGCACCAAAGCAACCCTTTAAAGAAATTCGGTATTTTGCTATCCAGTTTTGCCTCAGACCTTCAAATGAGGTGACACCTAGTGCAAAAACTTATTAAGACATTACACATAAGTGTTTGGTGTCTAAGAGAAAAAAAATCAAATTGGTAAGTCTAACCACATGCACAATGCCAGACTGATTACTGCCTAGCAAAATGCTTGAGGGGAAATAGGGCTGGTCTTACCAGCTCAGCACATTGATCAGGCTAGTAGCTCAAATTGATTAGACCGGCTCCTCAAACTGGTCAAAATGCCACCTGACAAGCAGCTCTGAGAACTACAAACTTTTGCAAATGCAAATTCCAACTCTACACAATTGCCAATTGCTAATTGTTCAGCACACAGATACCATGGACATTCTCAATATGGTTCTTTAGATGAGCATCAAGTCAAGCTCCTAAATAGGGGATGATCATAAGTTGATCATCAAGTAAAGTGAAGACAACCATATGTTGATGATGGGCAAGTGGTGGTTTGCATCATGTTGTGATGCACATCAAGATAAGGACACAGACTTGAAGTGAAGATATTCATCATCAAGTTTTAAGAGGATGCAAAAGGCAAAAGTATAACTAGTATAGACTAAGAATGTGTTTCTAGTTTTTTATAGTCTCGATATTTGTTTGGGAGACCAGATTGGTAGTATAGATTACCGTACTATTAAGGGGGATTTTTTCTAGTAGCTTGAGTTTCATCATGTATTGATAGCTTAATCTCGCTTGCTCTAAGGATGATTGCATAGAAGAGTGGTTGTTAGGAGAAGAAAGCTCAACCTCCAACTCAAATAATGAGGAATTTATGTCCCCATCCCTATCACTTCTTTGCTTTATGGCCAACGATAATGAAAAGGTAAACGATTATATTGAGCCTGCTTATGTGAGCTTATGGATATGCTAAAGGACTGGAATGAGTACCTTGGCAAGGAGAAGTCAAAATTCAAGGTCTTGAAGAAATAATTTCTTTCTCTCAAGAATTCTTATGAGAAGCTAAAGAAAGCTCATGAGACTGTCCATCTCAAAGATTTCACCAAGTCCGAGGTGGATACAGGCATCATATATGATCAACTAAATGATATACCATGCATAGCTCCTACCCCGTGTATTTCATCTAAGGTTAGCATATCCACCTCTTGTTGTGATTTAATTGACATGCCTTGTTGCTCTAAATTAGATGCTTCTATTTCCTCTATGCATTGTGAGACTAACCTGTAGTGAAAAACAAAGAGCTCAAGGCCTATGTCAAGAAATTGAAAAATAACTTGAAAAAGTGCTATAAAGGGAATGCCTCTCTTGATGATATTTTGAGCATGCAACAAAGGCTAAATGACAAGAGATGAACTAGATTTGATCCAAAGAAGGAAAATAGCAAGTCAAGGCACAATGCAAGACATTCAAAGAACATCAAGTGCTTTGAATGCAATGAGAAGGGCCACTTTGCCTTGCTGTGCCCTAACCAAGTTGATAATAAGTCAAGGTTATCAAGGAAGAGGCAAGCTAACATTGAGTAAGATAACAAGACAAGAAGAGAAAGCAAAAGCCGAACTTGCTACAATTGCTACGAGAAGGGACATATTAGTAAACAATGTCCCATGGGTAACACTCTCAAGTCTATTATTTATAATGATCAATATTTGCTTAGAAGGACTAGAAATGACAATGTGTTTTCTAAATGTGTTATTTAACGTCAATAATTGCTAGGACCATTTGTGTGCCTAAACCTATAGTGATTAACATTCAAGGACACAACCAAGTTTGGGTACCAAAATGTGCTTAAATGTTTAATAGATACTTGTAGAGGTATTGGAGGCTTGACTCATTCATGAAGAGGTGGACTCCACCATGTGCAAAAATAGAGCCAATCATGAGGGTGATCTTTTCACATAATAAATCAATGCTATCTTGGTAACAAGTACTTACTTTGTAGTGTCTAGACCCTAGCCTTTGTGTAGGTTTCATTGCATGAAAATAATTTCAAAAATTATGTTATTGCTCTTATTCAAAAAGTTTATTATTGCAATCTTGAGCAAGATGGGATGTGGCACATTAAGTGGAAGTGCTAAATCATATCATGTACATCACATCCCTAAGTGTTTCTAAATTAATTAAGTGCTAGTAATGACTTACTAAATTGAGTCTTTTAGCCAAAAGTCAAAATTTTGAAATTATCGATATACCTTTGAAAAACTTGTAGCAAAATGTAAACAAATTCATTTCAAAGGTTTTTTTATGTAAAATGAGTTTATAACCAAAAACTAGCTATAGAGTTTCTTCTTTTGACTTTAAACTAAAATAATGCCTAAAAATCAATTCTAAAAGGAATTTGAAAAAAGTGTTCAATGCCAAAAGCCTAGAGTTGGATATTTCAAACAATTTTGGTAATCAAAAGTTTTCCAAAAAGCCAACCAAACAAAAGCTATTTGGTTTTGAAATTCATGGAAAATCCTAGTTTGACCTCTTGAGCCAAACTTATTGGTATATATTGGTTCACAGGGGTATTTATAACTCGTACATGTAAAAGAATGCTCAAAATACCCTCACATGCTCAAAATACCCTCACATGCTCAATTTGGCAATTTTGAAGAATTTTCTTGGAAATGGGCTTGTTTTGCAAAATGAAAGCATAATTTGTTAAAAAATATTTTCAAAAGAAATTTATCTTTAGAATGTAGTTGGAAATGCTCCAACAATGGTTTATATTTCTTTGTGCAAGTTTTGGAGCCAATTACATCACTATCTAATTTCTTCTATGAAATTTCATTCTTCAACGTGCATTCTATTGCACCTTGGTCTAACCGGTCTTGCCCAGCGGTCTAACCAGACTTGCTTGGCAGTCGGACTGGTACTGCCTAGAGTTCTAACCACCCCTTTGAAGCAGGTCTGATCGAGTCTATGGAAGTTTGGCTGAGTTTGTCTCAATTATTGATTTCCATCTCCTTCAGCCATTCTTATTGATCCCCAAAACAAGTTGATCCTTGTTCTCCTTGCTAACTACATTCAAGCGATTTCTTGACTGTAAATGCCATTTTGATCTTAATTTGGTATTTTTATCATACAAGTGGTATTCTCTCAAGAGGTAGCATTTTGATCATCTTGACCTTGGCATTTGTTTCATCTAATTCATTCCTTATTGAGCAAATTTTTTTGACCAAGCTCAAGCTCTCTCTTAAGTTTCTTGATTTTAAGTGGTGATTCTTGAAAATTTCTCAAGTGGTTTACAGGTGATATCTACATGTGGTATCCTCATTGTTCAAGTGATATCTTCAAGTGGTGCTCACAAATGGATTTTAATCTTTCAAGAAAGTGACATCAAGCAGTGAGATACAAAAGTGAACCAATTATGCTTCTATATTCCTTTTGATCAATAGGTTTTCCCATGGGTGTGGAAATTGGTTTAACTGTCCCTATGTTAAAGCGACGAAATAGATTCTTGGTGTACTTAGTCTGATGAACAAAAGTACCTAACTTTGATTACTTGATCTGAAAGCCTAGGAAGAATGTGAGCTCTCCCATCGTGCTCATCTCGAATTCCCTCCTCATAGTATCTGAAAACTTGGAAACAAGAGTATGAGAGGAACCACCAAAAATGATATCATCCACATATATATGTACGAGTAAAAGATCATTGCCATGCTTGAGAGTAAACAAATTCTTATCTACCTTGCCCATTTGGAAATCATTTTTTAGCAAATATAATTTAATCCTATCATACTATGCTCTGGATGCTTGTTTTAAACTATATAAAGCTTTGGACAATTTAAAGACATGATCAGGAAACTTAAGATTTTTCAAAACTAGGCGATTGTATAACATACACGTCCTAGACAATATAGCCATTAAGAAAAGCACTTTTCATATGCTTTTGATATAGTCTAAAACCTTTGATGCAACAAATGCTAACAAAATTCTAATGGCTTCTGATCGAGCAACAGGAGCAAATGTTTCACTAAAGTCAAGTCCTACCTGGGTGAATCCTTGAGCTACAAGTCTAGCTTTATTTTGAATAATAACACCATCCTCACTTTGTTTGATCTTGAAAACCCATTTAGTTCCAATAATATTATGACCATGAGGGGGTGGAACCAAAGTCCAAACTTTATTACGCTTAAAGTTCTCTAATTCATCATGCATGGCATTAATCTAAGACTCATCAGATAAACTGTGATTTACATCTTGGGGTTCAAAAGAGGAGACAAAAGAAGAATGAGCATATGAGGTATTGGAGTTATACCTGCTATGCAGAACTCTCTCGTTTAACTCACCGATCACTTGTTCAGGGGATGTCTTCATTGAATATGTGGAGGTGCCTGTGAAGTGGTCTCAGGAGTGGTCGCAGATGTAGTGGATGAGGACATAGTGGTTGTAGTGGTCTCTTCCTCATGAGTGGTCATAGAAATAACTTCTGAAGGAATGGTCGTAGGAGTGGTCGTAGGTGTCATAGAGTGGCCTAGGAACTCTCTGTTGTCGTCATCGGAGTTATGAAAGATGTCTTCGAGTGCATTAGAGACTTGTATACCTGTATTATCAGGTCTAGTACCATAACTAGCCTCATCAAAAGTGACCTTACAGGTCTCAACGATTTTGTATTTTTTATGTGAATGTAACCCATATGTTGTATTTTCATCTAAATTTGGTCAGGTCTAGCTACTTGAAGAGTTCGATCTTGTTTTGCTCAAAAGATAAAAGCAATAAGGTCATCAAGTTCTTCTAGAAGTCATTACCTAACTAGTATACGATTATGAACTTGTCGGGATTTTGGATTGGTTGTAGTTGGATATGTTTCGACCAGTATGACTTGTACTGAGCAATGTGAATTGGTCAAAGTTATGTTGGGATCATCTTCATATCCATGATGGACTCTGCACCGACTTGTATCAGACGTTGTGCCTAAAGGTGACTGCATCGACCGGAGTTAGACGTGGTTACTAAAGGCACTTTTGACTACAACTCATCTTCGTCATCTTTTGGGACTCACTCTGCTTCATCTTAGAGTAGTATCTATTTCCGTTGCCTATTAGGACTCTGTTTCTTTATCATGTCGGACTCTTATTCCCAAGGCTATTTGTACCCCTTGTAAGCCTCTCGGTAGAGCGAGAGATTAATGTACAAGTAATACACTACGAGCATTCTATAACTTCTCCTCCATATAGTAATTTTGTCGATTGTACATTTGTGGTTTTTTCCCGTAAGGATTTTCCATGTTAAATCTATGTTTTTTGTTCTTGATTATTATTCATTGTTTCATATCTTGCTTAGTCAATTTCGCATCAAGTAGTATTAGAGCTTGGTTCTTTGCCCAATCAATCCAGGTCTCATTGATTTGGATGTCCTACATATGCTCATGTAAACAATGTCAAATTGGAGCTAAAAGCTATTAAATGCATTTTTCTTGGCTATAAGCCTGGTGCAAAAGGGTACAAATTGTGGAATCTTGAGAGTAGAAATGTAGTCATGAGCAAAAGTGTTACCTTCAATGAGTATGCTCTGATGAAAGGAAATATAACCAGTGATGCTCTCAATGAGAAGCCGTAGAAGGCCAGCATGTAGGAGGAGCATGTTATTGATTCAGGATTCTCACCAAAAACCAATAAGGAGAATACATAGGAGATCCCTATTCAAGCTCTGACCAATGATTCTTCTACAAAAATTGGTCGAAACCATCAATCCATTGCAGCTAATTTGGAAAGGAGGAATCTAGCCTCTGAATATGTTAATTGAAGAAACTAACAATGTGACTTATTGTTTAAACATGGCAGAACACATTAAAGGCACTACTGAACATTCAACTTATTTAGAGGCCATCTGCTCTGATGAGTCAGAGAAGTGGATAACTACTATGAATGGAGAGATGGAATTTCTTGAGAAGAATTCCACTTGGGAGATGGTCGAGCTCCCGATTGAAAAGAAACCCATATATTGTAAGTAGATTTACAAGAAGAAGGAAAGCACATCTTCGACCGATCAGGTCAGGTACATGGCAAGGCTCATTGCAAAATGATACAACTAAATTCTAGGTATTTATTTTATGAATGTCTTTCCCAGTCGTGAAGCATAGTTCCATTTAGACCTTACTCAATATTATGGCTATGCATGACTATGAGTTTGAGCAACTAGACGTTAAAACCGCGTTCTTACACGATGAATTGGAAGAAGATATTTATATGGAGTAGCTGGAAGGTTTTGTTGTTCGAGGAAAGGAGAAGTTTGCTTGCAAACTGAAGAAGTCTTTTTATGGGTTGAAGCAATCACCCAGACAAAGATACAAGAAATTTGACTCCCTTATGATCTCTTAAGGCTTCAAGAGATCTAACTACGATAGTTGTATTTATTTGAAGACTATCAATGGTTCAACTATCTACTCACTCCTATATATTGATGATATGTTAATCGAGGCAAAGGACGAGGCTGAAATTTCGAAGTTAGAGGCATAATAAAGTAGTGAATTCGAGATAAAGGATCTCAGTGTAGCAAAAAAGATTTTTGGTATGGAAATCATTAGAGACCGTCGGTTTGGAAAGTTATACCTATGTCATAGGTGGTATATTGAAAAAGTGCTTCATTGTTTCAACATGCACAAGGACAACTGACCAATACTACTTTAGTTGCACACTTCAAATTCTCTTCAGCATCATGTTCATAAACAGTTGAAAAAGTTGAATACATGTCAAGTGTTCCATATGCATGTGCAGTCGGATCACTTATGCATGCCATGGTCTGCTCTTACCCTGACCTATCTCATGCTTTGAGTGTTGTCAGGGGATATATGGCCAATCCAGGGAAAGATTACTGGATAGCAACTTAGTGAATTTTCATATATTTGAGGGGTACTTCTAATGCTTGTTTATAGTTTGGAAAAACAAGTGATGAACTGGTTGGATATGTGGATTTCGACTTCGCTGGAGATTCAAATAAGAAGAGATCTCTTACTAGTTACATGTTGAATGTCCGAGGCTCCGAGGTTGTGCCGTAAGCTAAAAAGTTTGTCTGTAAACTACTATTACTCTTTCGATCATTGAAGCTAAGTACATGGTTATCTAAGAAGCATGAAAAGAAGCTATTTGTCTAATATCTATACACTAAATTTTGTGGAAGTACATCTTGTACCATATCCATTATGATAGTCAAAGTGTTATTTGTTTTATAAAAGACTAAATATCTCATGAGAGAACAAAATCACATTGGTGTCAGATATCAATTCATCCAAGGGGTTATTACTCAGAGTGATATCAAAGTTTGCAAGACCAGTACTTTAATAATCTAGCTGATATGTTGACAAAACCAGTTCCTACCATTAAATTTGAGCTTTGCGAAGTGGTCGGCGTTACGATTGGCATCATCTTCGTATCCGCGATGGACTCTGTACCAACCTGCATCAGACGTAGTGCCCAAAGATGTTTGCACTGACTGAAGTTAGATGTGGCTACTTGAGGCACTTCTGCCTACATATCATGTTCGTCATCTTTAGAGACTCTACTTCATCTTCGAGTAGGTTTCTGTTTCCATACCGATTAGGACTCTGTTCCTTTATCATCTGGGATTCTTGTACCGAAGGCTCTATGTTCCTTTACCATCTGGGATTCTTGTACCAAGGTTATTTATAACCCCCACAAGGCTCTCGGCAGACAGAGATTAATGCATATGTAATACGTCAAAAGTGTTATGTAACTTTTTCATACGGTAATTTTGCTGATTATATATCCACACTTTTTTATATGATTTTTTGTAGATTAAATCTGTATCTCATGTCTTAGATTATTCTTTGTTGGTTTGTTTCTTGTCATATAGTCGATTTCACACCACCATATATACGTAGTTACGTACTTGCGGCCTTTAAGAGCATCTCCAATAGGTCTATAGCAGCTATCTACAAGAGAGTCCATGTCATCAACTGTCCTACGTGGAAGATATTAAATGAAGAAAGAGAACGCAGCTCTCTACAGCTCTAGAGATAGTCTATAGCGCCAAACGAGGCAGCCTCCATAAATTCTGTGTGTGCATGTAAGCATCAAATAGTTATCCTTATAGATAGTTCTTTAGAATGCTAACTTTAGTGTGTACTATATAGATGATGTGGAAGTCTTATAGTTAGTTGCTAGCTATAACCATTGGAGATGCCCTAATGCTTGGGTGACTGGCCAAAGCGTGACCACAGCTGGACTCGTACTGCGAGCTTACCAGATCCAACTTGACCAGAGTTGGACCGTTACATACTAATCAGTCACATCTCTCGATCTTACTTTGCAAAGTACAACTACATTGAATCCTAAGGTAATTAACCCCATATTTGTTAGTTTGTCGTTTGCCATAGCATTGTATGTACTTGACCAGGCCCACCACAAGAGCGCTGATAACAGCTAAGAATATATTAGCCGACAAAGCTGCCCGGCAGCACTGGGTTCTACATGCATGAGCCATACTATTAAATTACTAGTACTATATGCATTCTAAACAGTGTTATATAGAACTCAGTGCATATACCACACTGAGTACGACTAACTTATAGTATGGCTCATGCATATGGAACCCTGATCGACATATTAATTAGAGACAAGCACATTATAGACTTTCTCAAAAGAAAGGATAGCTCGTAGTGGCATCTTTAATCCTTTGCAAATGGAGCGGAGTGTACAATGAACGGATTTGCCATTATGTATTTATTGGTGGCAAGATCAGGATGCACAAGAGTTGGTTGTCTTATGAACAAACCTTCGACAACTTGCTAAAGGGTTGGGTATGTCTAGGGTATCTTGGTAGAAAAGAAAAAGAAACACAAGAACCATGAATAGTTTTACTTAAGGGCTAACCGGCTAAGTAAGGCTGTAGAATCAAGTCCGTTTGGAATACTGGGGATATTGGCATATTGGGAGCTGGACGGCACATGCAGACATTGCGGAGATAAACCTTCTCGTGTAGAAATTAAAGTGGATGAGAATCTTGATGTGCTTGGTTGGAAAAACCTTTACCGAGAATCCAAAATTAAAAGACCAAACTCGATGAAACAATTGCTGTTGGAAGTAAACTAACGAACAAAAACAAGGTTTCTAATAAGTTTAAGAACAACAAGAAGCAACACACACATATACATATACATATACATATACATATACATATACATATACATATACATATACATATACATATACATACATATATATATATATATATTAATATATATATATATATATACATATATATATATACATACATATATATACATATATATATACACAATATATATCTTTCTAAGCGTATACTAAAGAACACACTCACACATGTATATATGTGGTATACATATGTAGTAGTGTGTGTATCCTCCTTATCAACATGTATGCTGACATTTGATCAGCCTAGGGGTATGTTATTATAGCTAGGAGTAACTTAACTACTCGTAGTGCTGTACATATGGCTGCAACAGGAATAGCTGGCAGGATGGAGAGTCTAGTACTGCATCAGAGATCAAAAGAGCTTATTTTGAGTGGCTTTTGGTTGAAAAGTACTGTACCTAACTGAAAAAGCACTATAGCTAATAGAGGCTTATTTAGCATAATTAAATTAAAAAAAAAATTAAAAATAGAAAAATCATGTTAGTCTATCACGTATAATGCAAACAAATACGAGCAAAAAAGAACTGGAAAAAAGCTAAAAAAGCCAAAAGTATAGAAAAAGACGAAATTTATGAATAGTAAAAAATAATCTAGAAGCCAGCAGCTCAAGCCGAAACGAGCAGAGCTGATCGAGTGTGAGCTGAAGAGGGGTTCACTGTAGGAACACGCGTACGCTACGCTAGCGCAGAATAAAATTTTCTACCGCGTAAACTAGGAAGCCATGCAAGTAAGAGATCGCAGATTGTTACCATTAGACGCGCAGTGCAGCGGAAGTATCGTTGATGCAGCCGATTCAACGAAGCGTGCGTCGATGTAGCAGTAGTAGTCGAACGTTCTCCGTCCAACCGTCTCCTCCTCGTGATCATCCCGCTTAGCGCCGCAGTCACAGCAGCGCCTCTACCGAAGTCCACACGTCCGGGATGGAACACCGTGCGCTGGTGTGCTAGCACCATGCACCCGGCTAGGGTTTTGGGATACGGCCGAGGGGAGGTGGCGGCCAGGGTTTTCAACACAATAGTCTCTCAAACCTGTAGCCCCACCTCCACATATTTATAGAGCGTGCTAATGGGCTTCCACGTTGTAGGCCCATTAGAAAACCCTAATCCCATATGGATCAATATCCCTTTTGGCCTATAAAACCGAATTGTTTATGATTACCTCTTGGGCACATCACTAACATTCACAAATATAGGTGAGTTTTTTTTACTTCAATTGATGATTTTTAGTTCTAGTATAAGTATTTGTACGAATAAATTAAATAATAATGAGTTAAAAAGCTGTTTTAAAAAGATTAATAGAGCACTTGAAAGCAAATTATGTTGTCATCAGGAGTCCAGATAATGTAATGTATGGTGGGTATCATGCGCATGCATATGCTTGGCAGTTGGTTGTTAGTACATCTAAAAAATTGAGCAATGTACCTACGGTTACCCTGGACCACATGAAATTATTTACTGCTTAGTGGTGCCATTAGCATTTTTTCTTCGGAGATTTTAATCTTATAACTTCGGGTGGGATTTACTCAGTAGGGGATCCAGGACTAGATTTTAGCTAGGACAAAATCACCACATCCAATTAAGCCAATAACCAACGTATGATCTCTTTTGCATCCACTAAGCAAATAGTGCACAACATACGTTATGGTAGTCAAAGTCACATGACACAATACTGTCGTCATCCCTAAAAATGCTCATCATAATACCCAAAAGAGATATAAGCATCTCCTATCAATATATAGCTACACGGCTTTACTACTTTACCATCAAGTATCAGCGATGTATCATAAGGGCGGTGTGAGAAAGATGCCGTCTTCCGTTGGGCATTTGCTCTATGTTGGATGGTAGAGTGGTGACCTCCTCTTGCCTTGCTGTTTGGCTGTTGCTTAGTCGTGGGCTACGAACAGTAAGCTTCCCATAGATTGAGCCACGAGTGGCTCCATAGCCTACTTAACATTTTCTTCAACCTCTAGCCGTGCACCATTACTTTAACATCTGCAGCAGGTGCTCACCTCTAGGTACTACTTCCAACTCTGCGCTGCTCCTATGGGTGTTTCCACCGGTGGGGTACCTTAGGCGGCCGCCCCAGCTCACTCTATTGCTAGATACCCCCTTGAATTTACTTATGTAAGTATGGTCCAATTTCACTATCTGTCACTAAGATTTAGTGTACTTGTTGATCTGTACGTATACACGGGGTAGTTGGGCAACTATTCTCAAACGGAGGGAGTACTCCGTTTAACCTAAACCATCACAAAAGACTACATAAGTTAATTAACTGGGCTGAAGTATTCAAAGTAAGTTATATGCATGTGGGAGCTAATAAACTGTGTAAAGTGCATTCGCGTATATGTTGCAATTAATTTGCCCATACCCACAAAAGCTGCTCTAACTCCTAGGAACTAATTAACGGTAAAGTGGTCAATCACTAATGAAATGCTGCCACAAGCTTGCTTTGCCTTTGTGGGACCCAGGGTCATAATCACGTAACACATTGTCGTGGTATTTATTAATTTAGAGCAAGTTTAATAGTACAGATAGCTGCTACCTCCAATACATTTCCATGTCATCAAAAGATAATGATACAGTCAACTCATACAATAAGCTGGCTATAAGGGCATGTCCAATGGTGATTTATGAGCTAACTCTAAATATATTATTTCATATTTTAATAGAAGAGAGAGAAAAGCTAGCTCTTGATCAAGAGCTAGTCTTATACACACATTCCAAGATTATATGAGGATGTCATGTGGGACTATTCATATTATGAGCTATGTGCTAAAAGTTAATATCATTGGAGAAGTTATCTTAGAGCTAGTAACTACCTCATACCATTGTACATGCCCTAAGTTGTCTCCACGAGAGCTCTCAATCATTTAATACATACATGGGTATTGATAATTTAATACATGCATGGGTATAGCAATTAGTTCTATGGGTACATGCATGGATAATGCATCTTTTCCTGTGCTATAGCCTGACTCTTGCATGGGAGTCGGCTTGGCTCTCTCTCTCATTTTCTCTCCCCTCCACATAGGACTATGCTGACATGGATTCCCTTGTAGCTAGCACAATCAGCCTTATTAAACTTGCTCTTATACATGTAACAGAGAGTTGGAATTTAAGGAGAATCGATTCAAGGGGATGTTAGCTGGAGATTCTCGATCCCTTCTGGCCTTTAACTCTCTGGTCTTATTTTTGGCGCCACACCTAATTAGGGCATCTCCAATAATATCACTTTAACTATCTCTTAGCTGTACCACTTTAGCAAATTCCTATATGAAGAAAAGAGGAGGTGAGAAAAGATAATACAATATTTCTTATGCAAGAGACAACCTAAGCATACAGACCAATGCAAATGGTAATGAAGTGTCAGGGGGAAAATGTGATGAAAATAATATAAAATAGTTAGATAAATTAATTTTAGAGATGAACTGCTAGAGATGTTGTCTCTAATGTTGTGTTTAGGTGATGTAGAAACATTAGAGATGACTTTAAGAGACACGTTATTGTATATGTCCTTAGAAGTACTCAGGTGTCATACGTTGATTGAACTATACGTATATACGTACTTGCCAATTCACGTATGTGAGTGCGTGTACGCATGCAGGTCGCGATCTCGACTGTATGTACTATAAGAAGTGGTGGAGTTAGGATTTTGTGGGAGCCTAGGCGGGGAGCGAAGCCAAGTATACCTATTAAGCGCGAATAAATCCATATACACATGACACATGGAAAGTTGACAACCAAAAACTTCTTAATTTCTGAAAATTGATAATTTAAATATTCAATATTTTAGAAAAATATTCAAATATATGTGATTACGGCTACGCATCAGTGTCAAACTTCGCTAATTTGACAACACAGTACATAAGAGAAGGCCTCTGCCAGTCTAATGCTTGATGCTGTTGTACTAGCTCTATGCTTCAAGTACAACTTCTGATTAGATGTTTGTCAAACTTTGTACTCTCCTTACTCCTTAGTATTTATTCTAAAGATCTTATGTGATGGAGCAGATGCAACAGTTGAGAGAAATAGCTCTAATTACATAGTAGCTTTTACAATTGTAAATGTTGTGCCTGTGACTTTACAAGTGCATGTTGAGGTAGCCTTTTCATATATTGTTGGTGTATCCCCACTGAATGAAAATGAAATATCATTCACTCCTTCACAATCACAAATATCATTCACTGACAAGTGATAAATATCATTCACTGCCAAATTCACAAATATGAAATATCATTCAGATTTCAGAGTTTCAGATATTCATTGCCAAATAGTAAAAATATCAAATAACTTTCTTAGTTTCTCGCTTCAGTCTTCACTTCTTCAAGACTTCAATGTGTGGCCTGCCAAGTGCTAGCCTACCCTGCCACTAGCCGCCATGTGCGCTGCGGCTATGCCCCTGCTGGGTGTCTACCTCCCCTCTATCATTCCCCTTGCTGGCTTGCCGCCTCCCTAGCTTGACCCCTCCCCTTTGCCTGCCTAGCGACCCAACCCGCCTGCCCTGCTCTTGCCATTGCTTGGTGCTTGCCATTGTTAGAGCTAGACCACCTTGTTGGGGTCAGCGAGATATGAGACTACAGTTTGCTAGATTGGGGAATGATTTAGGGTTAGGGGAGCTAGGGAGGGGAGTGACGGCTTCCGGTTTTGAGCTTCGGGATGGGAATGGTCAAATGGGATGGAGACGATGCCGAGTTCATAGTTTGCCTCATGTACTCATTAACGCATGTGCCCACCAGCCCATGACGGCCCAACAGGCCAACACAACGGTGCCCCAACCTTAGCCTACCAGTGGGAGCCAATCAGCCAAGGCCAACCCAAGTCGCTAAGGCGCCAACCATGCTGCTGCCCGCCGGCTGCCGCCAAGGGGCAGTGCTTGTGAAGTTACCCTTGGGGGCTATGCCAACGCCGGCAGGAGTTATTGTGCCCACCATTGCTCATCGCCGGTGAGCCCCGGGCAGCCGCCCGGGCATTGCCTTCGCCTCTGCTGTAAGCCATGCATGCATGCACGTCACTATAGTGGCAAAACCAAGTAACACCAGTTTATACCCATACCACGGCATAACAAAAGTACATCACAAATGCATCATTGATATGAAACTTGACATCAATGCTAAAATGTAAAACATAATAAGCAAAAACATAGCAAAATATAAATAATATAGCGTAGTAGAGATATAATTTGAGTACCTAAATAACGAAGATTTGCTCTCTATCTTGTGAGATGCAAAGTTACAACTGTGTGGAAACCAAATGCAAAATATGTAAGTATTAAATTTCCAATAATACAAAAGGTACAGCAGAATATCAAGTACGACCTGTGTATTCCATTACTATCCTATCATTGGGAGCTACATCAGCACTACATTCAAAGCAAGCAGCAGCCAGTATAATGCATGCTTAGAACATGTGTTGTCTTGAAGGATTATGTGTGCTTGGAAAGTCAAACTTATATACACAGATGCACTTTTTTTTTCTCTATTTAGCATCCAAAAAATAACACCATTTAGAGAAAGCTGTCTAAACGCGAAAGACCAAACACAAGGTCTTTTTCCTATGAAAATTTTATTGAGCATACCCTGTTTGCTCAATGCGATAACATGTAAATTATACAGAAAAGACAAATGCTTACTCCAATTCCTGCCAAAGTGCGTCAAACAGCTTCCTCTTGGTCTTTTTCTCAGCTCCAGGAGTGTTTAGAACTTTGCTTTGCTCCACCATCATCATAGTGTTTTTCTTAATATCTGTTAGATCATGTGGATGGTCGTAAATAAAGAGATGATGAATAATTGAAATTTGGTTTGTTTTGGATTTTGCATTTGTGAAAGACTTGGTCATTTGCAGTCGAAGACTTTGCCTTAGTTACTGCAACTGATTTCAGACCACAGACTTTAGACTTCGAGCACGGCATGGCCAAACGACCACAAACTTCAGACTTCGACCAGGGCATGAACATGACAAAGACTATTGTAGACTTCGATCACAACATGAACATGACTATGACTACGGCTAGTTTACGACCATAGCAGTTTTCGACCACATCCAGCTTTTGACCACAGTAGCTGTCGACCACGCCTGGCTTACTACCACGGCAGCTGTCGACTATGGTTGGCTTCGACCACGGCAGCTTTCGACCACGTCTGGTCTCGACCACGGCAAGTATGACTTCGACCTTACGACCACGGAAGCTTTCGACTATGACTGGCTTCGACCATGGCAGCTTTCGACCACATCAACCTTACGACCACGGCAGCTTTTGACCATGTCTGGCTTCGACCACGGCAGTATGACTTCGACCTTTCGACCATGACAGTACGACTTCGATCTTACATCCACGGTAGGTAGTCGTAGTTACAGTACTTTTTCATGGTTGTAGTTACAGAACTCTTTCATGGTCGTAGCTACACTACTCTTTCATGGTCGTAGCTACAGTACTCTTTCATGGTCATAGCTATAGTACTCTTTCATGGTCGTAGTTTTGATAGTCTTGTCGATACTCATAGACTTCGTAGTCTGTTGTTCTGTCTTCGGTTGTCGGAGGCTTAGCGATCAATTGCCGTAGGCATTCATGGTCGATACGAGTACTTCACTCTTGAGATCTTCGAGTACGTTGAGTACTCATGTTGGGCTAGTGTTGACTGGTCGATGTGTGGTGGTCGATGATGAATGGTCATTGCTGCAGTACCAGGTGGGTACTTGAGGATTGAGGTACTCATAGTCGAAGGACTCGGTACTCGATAGAAGTGGTTTCGCGATCGTGGTAAGCAGTCGTGTGTTGGAGTGTCGTCTGTACTCGTATGTTTTGAGTACGTGTTGCGGCTGTGATTTTTGATCGATACTCAGTAGTCAGTACTTGACAGTTTGAGTACGTGTACTTTCAGTAGTTGAGGAGATTAATTTGAGTGATGTTGATTCTGCGAGCGATGATGAGGACAAAGGCAAGAAGGCAAAGGAGGTGGACTTCACAAGGATGTGTTTTATAACCAACAGTGAGGAGCTCAATGATGATGATCTTTACAGTGATCCTGATGAGGTAAAACGTTCTTATACTGATTTATCTCGTGCTGTGCTTATATTAACAGAGGAGCTTAGAAAGTATACAAAAAAAAATGAAAAATCATGATTTTGTTGTTGAGAGCTTAAATTCTAAAATGAATAGACTTAGAGCCTCTATTCCTGATGATGAATCTTGTGAGTCTTGCCATGTTTTAAATTATGAGTTAGAGACTGCTAGAACAATTAATACATCAAACATGGCTCAACTTAGTGATGTAACTGCTAAACTTGATGAGTTAAGATTGACATATGACTCTTGTGTTGAAAAATTAAAACTTGCTAATGATGAAATTGAAAAGCTTAAGTCTAATTCTTCTGCTCAATTTAAGGCTTGCTCTAAGTGTGATTTACTTCAAGCTAGGCTTAATTTATCTCATGAGTCAATCCAATAAATGCTCCATCATGTGACTCTTTCTTGGTCAAATTGTCCTAAGCTTAACACCGAAAAAGAAGCCTTGACTAGACAACTCAGCGATTTTGCTAAAAAGGAAAGGTTAGCTCAGTCTACTACTTCTAAAGGTCTTGCCAATGATTTTATTAAATGCATAACCTGTCCTACATTGGCTAAAAAGAATGAGTATCTAAGGAACACCTTAGAGAGGTTCTCGTTTGGCAAAAAGAATTTGAATATGATTCTAGATCAATCAAAAACAAGTGTAAAGAAACACGGTCTAGGATTTAATTTTATTGAGCATGCCAAGAATAATCCTCCTAAGGTTGGTAAGCTTTTTGAATCTGGGAAATTTGAAGTAGAATCTGATCCAAAATAGATTATATTTAAATCTGTTGGTATTGCAAAGGAATTCTCTACCAAAGTGGGTGTTAGGAAGTCAACAGATAAGTATCAATGCATTCATTGTAGTAGAGATGGTCATGTTGTTCAATTTTGTTTTCAGAAAGCTAAGAAGGAGAAGAAAGACAGGTTGAAAAAACATTCTCAAGTGGAAATTGTGCAAGCTCCCAACTGTCGTCTTGCTCCCTCTAATCAGTCTTATGCACATTTAGCCGCATATTGTCTTTTTGCACGCGCTAACCAATCGTCTGCAGGTTTTGCACCCTCTAATTTGTTCTCTGCAGACCTGGGAACTTCAACAACTAAACCTAGTCGTAATGGTCGGTCAGTGGTTAGACCAATCTGGTCAAAACGTTCAGACTGCCGCATTGTCGGGTGCTCCATGGTCGGACGTCCCACGATTAGACCAGGGTTTCGACCAGCCGTTCTTTGTGGTTGGATGAGCATGGTTCATCAGAATTGTTGGTCAGTTGGCTACTGTAGTCGGTCAAGGTACTCAGGAGATTTTTGATCGGTTGTCTCTGCTCGTTTAGACCAGTCGAGAGTTAGATCGGCCTTCCTCCATGGTTAGAACAGTGTAATCAGACCAAAGTTCAGATCAGCTTTTTCCCGTGGTTGTTACAGTGTGATCGGACCATAGTTTCGACCAGCTGTACAGAAGAGCTCAGATGGGTTATGACTAGTTGTACAAAAGCGCTCATATGGGTTACGACCAGCCACATAGAAATGCTCAGACAGTTCGGTGGACAGACTGGTTACTCAACAACAGTCAAACCAGAATTTGACAAAGGCTAAATCTTCACTTAAATTTTTATCATTGCCTACAGCTGATCCTTTTTGTCGAGTATCACAGTATTGGATTCCTAAAGCTTACTTGACTAACCACGGTACTGTGAGACCAACATCTACTGTGATTTGAGGCCAGTGAACAAGGGGTGGAGAACAGGCACTTGATTTGGCTCCAGTCTTTTGTATCATGCTTAATTGGAACACTAGATGGTTCTTCACTTTTTTTGGGAGTTTCCATGAGATTTCACCTTCATGTTAGACCATTTGGAAAGGTAATGTTATTTTACAAGTAGTCTGTTAGAAGTGGTGTTTTTCAAGTGGTCTCATAGCTCCTTTTTGGTTTTCTTGATTTCTCTCAAAGCTTCTTGCTTCTTCTTAATTTGCTCTTTTTTCTGAGTGAGATGGGATTATTATGAGGGAGAGTATGTCATTTGAAGTGGTGTTAGGAGCTGTGGTTATTATACCTATCATATAATTCATCAAGATTGAGTCATTGAAATCAAATGAGTAGTAGAGCTTGCTTTATCATGTTTACTCATATGTTGTGTAGCTTAGACCACAACTAGTTTTAATTAATCTACTACACTTGAATTAAAACATGACTTGGCATAAATCTTTGACTAGAGTGATTATTGATAGTACTTTGTGATATTCATCTAAAAGGATTAGCTTGCTTATGAATCTTATTTTAAAATCTAGGCTTTGCGGCTTGCATGTTTCATTTCACAATCTTTTTATGCTCACTCAAATTGGCATGTTATACATATAAAAAGGGAAATTCTACAAGTGGTATCATACAAGTGATATCAGTTAGAATTGAGAAAAAGAATATTGAGAAGATGTATGCTTCAAGCATGCCATGGTTAAACAAAAGAAAAGACACAAAGGTGCACAAATGGAAAGAAGTATGCTTCAAGCCTGCCACCATTCAAAAAGAAGTTTGCTACAAAGATAGCATTATGAAAAGAAGTATGCTAAAGCATGCCACATGCCTAAAAATCTAGTGTGAAGCAATAGATTGTTTATGACACTGCTAGCTCGTCTAGATTTAATGTTTGCTTCAATTTTAGGCTTTGACTTTTTGTTGTGATATCTTATTGTGCTCTTTATAATTGGTTTAGTCATTGATGAGATGCCTGTTATTGATCTAGATTGTCTAAATGTGCTAAAAGACTAGTTTTCAATCTAGCTATATGATATATGACTTTATATGATCTAGGAAGCTCTACTTACACTGATGGCTTGGTCAAAATATAAATACAACTTGACTCGTATAATCACCAAAGCTTCTTGATCTTTACTCTCATTTCTCCTTCTTAGAATTGCTCTCTCTCTGAAAGTTTCTTGATGATTACATTGCCAAAGGGGGAGAAATTGAAGTAAAGCAGAGAGATATTTGGAGAGATAGCTTGCACTCAATTTTGCTTCTCTTTCAAAACGCAAATCATTTGAGAATTTTCAAAGTGTTGTCAATGTATTCATCAAGGGGGAGATTGTTAGACCATGTGGATGGTCGTAAATAAAGAGATGATGAATAATTAATATTTGGTTTATTTTGGATTTTGCATTTGCGAAAGGCTTGGTCATTTGCAATCGAAGACTTTGCCTTTGAGTGGGTTTGCTCAGTTACGAGTGATTTCAGACCACAGACTTTAGACATCAACCAAACGACCACAGACTTCAGACTTCGACCATGGTATGGCCAAACGACCACAGACTTTAGACTTTGACCACGACATGGCCAAATGACCACAAACTTTAGACTTCGACCACAACACGAACACTACTGTGGTCCGAGGGTCTGCTCCAGTTAGTGATAGACTATGTCGTCGTAAATGTTCTGAGGGATGGTCATAGAAGGTTTGGTTCTTGTTTGGGGATAGACAAGGGTGTGTTTTGCTAACGTGTATTGATTATGGTCAAGTTGGGGAGAACTTGTACTAGGAGAGAGTTTCTTTGGTCTTTGCATGCGCAGGTAGGCATGGAGGCGGCCAAGGTCGGTGACGAGGAGGACCGGGACTAGGAGGGAGTAATCTAAGGTCTAGTGTTGAGATCCGAATATGCAAATCCGGACTCTCGTGTGTATTCTGCACTAGTTCAGGATCACACTAGTGCCCATAGTATAAACAAAGATGTAATACCAACCATATCACGATTTACTAAGAAAAATCCAAATATTATTAATAATTATCAGAGTACGACCTTATGGCCAAACTTACAATTAAGAGCCTGAATGGCTTAATGAAACTAGCAGCGGAAAACAAAAATAAATGCAGTAGCCATTCGACATGCCCATAGGCAATCGACTGGGAAGTGAAGTCCTAATCCGCGAAGTCATCGAAATACCCTCCTTCTAGTAACTCCTACTGATCTGGTCCTTCCTCAACTGAGCAAATATGGATGAAGCCATGAGTACATAGAGTACTCAACAAGTCGTTTGTAACAAAAATGCAATATAGTATGCAAGGCTTACCAAAGGATGATTGAAATGTTAATTTTGCAGAAAGCAACCATTTAAAGTAAATACAATAAATAAATTGAAAAGAAAACTTTGAAAATGATAATAAATAAGAAATCAAGGAATTAAGACCAACAACAAGTGAACTGACCATTCACTCCAATGAACCACCCATGAACCAAGATTCACGAAATGAACCACCAGTGAACTAGCCATTCACTTCCCAACTTAACCCAACCAGGTTTTTATGAAATCTCTACCCGTCGTGTGAAATCACCGAGCATTGTCCATGACCGAGAAAAAAACTATTCACATCCACATCCCATGTGCAAACTGCACCTCCTTTACTGCACGATCATTCACCCAAGTGAAAACCAATTTTGTATAATCAACACCACTGACACTACCCATGTCATGGTACTCAAATTTTATAATTATGGCTGACCACCACGTTCTAATATATTATTAAGTCAAAATTAATTAATTGATCACATGTGGTGATAGACCCAACGTACTACAAGCATGGCTAAGCAATTCTAAACGTACAACCCATGTGAAAACTATTATTGTATCACTAGATAATTACCCATCCTATAGTGACAATAGAATCATGGCAACTAAATTATCAAGGAGGAATTAACCAATTTGGACAATTGCTACCAGGTATAAAAGTTTTATAATAAAGTAGCGATGTATGATAATTTTAAAACAAAGTAATACATAATAGATTTCAAAATTAGGTTCAACATGATCAAAGGTCACGACTTGCCTTGGCCTTGTTAAGTTGACAGCTCTTGCTCTTCGAATCCTGCTTCAGCTCCTTCAAAAGCGTGATCTAACAAGAGAGAAAACAAGATGAAGCACAAAATAAATTCAAATTAACTCAACAAACTTAAAAACCAAAACCAAAAGATAGAGCTCAATTTTAGATGAATTTAGGAAAAAGAATCGGGTCAATCGGAGCTAGGACGAAGGAGAACGGGCTTTCAAAAAATCTAATCTGGAGAAAAAATGTTGAAAATTGGAAATGTTACTATGCTGTGAACCCGGTGCATGGAAAAGGCTAGTTGTTGCACCAAAATGGCGACAGAGGGGGGGGGGGGTGAATGACGCTTTCTAAAATTAAATTCGCCCCTCAAGTATCCACACTTATGCTTCTTCTCCAATAGCTCTGGAAGCTATGAAGATAGAAGATATGCACTACTGGAAGTCACAGCAACAAGGATAAACCAGATCCAGAAAGAAACAGTCAAGAAAAATAATTTCAGAGCAGGTCAGACTGCAAGCGGTAGTACCACTGAGACGAGCGGTAGTACCTTTGAGCGGTAGTACCACTGAGCCGAGCGGTAGTACCTTTTGAGGAGCGGTAGTACCGCTCGAAGAAAACAGAAGACAGGTCACTGAAACCTGAAAATTTCAGAACTTCAAAGACTGAGAAATTGAAGGTTTCTTCCCAATCTTTTTAGCTCAAAGCACTACCACAACAAAAAAATAGCATGGGGACTCTAGGAAACCAAGAGATCAAAGAAAGGAACAAGAATTTCAGATTTGACCCAAAATCTGAAAAGATACAGAGCCAACACCAAAAACCAAATTTCTCCCCAACCTTTGATCTTCTGGCTATGAAACTTTGAGGATAGCTACTTAATAGCCTCTGGACTTCTCATGCCAAGTTTCATGCCATCTCGCGAAGGGAATCAAGATTTGCATTAAGCCCTAAAAGGAGGAAATGAAGAACAGGGAGGCTCAAAAACCCAAATTTGAAATTAAACGAAGTTTGCTCTTGGGAAACTCGATCAAATGATCTTGAGGCATCATCCCAACATAGTGCAACCCATTTTGGGACTCCCCAGCAAGAAACAACAAGAAACTCAAAAAGTCAAGAAATCACCAAATGAGGAGAAACGAAAAACAGAGAGCACGAACAGAGAGAATCAAACTTCAGATTTTCATTCATTGAACCAAAAGGAATACAGAGGAGTCCCGATACGCATGAACATTAGAACAAGGAAGATTACATGCACATCACTCCAATCTCTCCCTCTCCCCAAGCCAAGAACTCATCTACTCTCTGCATGCTTGGAGGAGACACAACACACAGGGAGGATGAACGTAGGAGACACCTTCTGCCCTTCTCAACCACTAAAGAGCAAAGGCAAAACCACCTCCTAAAGACTGTTTTGACCAATACAAACCCTAACTCTATCCCAAAGCCATGGAGGTGCATGCAGCCCCTCCCACCTATTTATAGCCTTTGGCTAATGGGTCTTCAACCCGTTACGCCTGCTAACTCCAAACGGAACCGGCTCCCGCCTGTGCAGCTTTGCGTTTTTACCAAAACGCCCCTCCTGCACCTTCCAGGAAGCTTCTGCGTTCCTTGTCGTCCACGACTCGCAACCACATCGAATCTCCGCCGTATTCGACACATCCGACCGTTTGGACCTCAGCGCCACCTGCGCCTAGTCCGGTCACCTCGTGTTTCACCACGACTCCACCTCGACGTCCTGTAGCCAACACAGACAAGAAACACATCAAATAGCACCGCTCGATGCATGAGAGCAAAAATAGGATCAAAACATCATACTTATGCATGACGAAGTCCAAACCTGTCGAAACATTAGAATATGCATCCTAAGCCCATACGACCAAGTTTGACCAAGTCCGATCGAGCCTGTTGCACCGTGCAACGACATGGTCCGACCACACAAACCAAACTCGACTTCCTAAATCGATGTCAATTACTCATCACAAACACGGGATGACCTCCACATGGTCTCTCAATCTCCCCCTTGATGAGTATATTGACAAACCTAGAAAAAACATGAAGTAGAGTTTGTTTGAAAAAGAGTCCAGCATGGTCCAAAAGAAGAAAATGAAGCTAATGACCATGTCGACAGAGAGGAGCAAAAGAAAGAGCAAGTTTTCCTCAAAGCTCCAAGAACTCCTCAAAATGGCTTTTTCTCCAAATATTCTCCCCCTTTTGGCAATAAACACATCAAGGATGCAAAAGAGAGAATATGACATGATATTAGATGAAATGGCTGAAGTTTGATTATTCTAAGCATTTAGAGCCATGAAGATTATCCAAAATGACCATTAAGTACTACATCAAGCCATAGCTCAACAGAATGCTATCTAGATCATGACAAGATATATATAAGCCAGCTAAACCAAATAGATGACAATCTGAAATTTAGTGCAATTTGAAAGCATGTCAAGTCATCTATGATCAAAGTCTAGCTAGAGGTATCCAAGGATGATGCAAACCATGTCAATAAGGTAAGCGGAACCAAGAAGCTAGTATTGAGTCATATTAGAGTGCTACAAGCTCAAGAGGGAAACATTTGTTTAAGTACTTGTAATCTTTGTAATTTTAGCAAATTGAGCACAAATGATAAGTTTTTCTTTAGAAATCTTATGATTGTTGCCAACCAGATTTTGGTTTTATCATGTGCTAGATTTCAAGCCTTATGCGACCACTCCAAGCAAGAAGCTTAAGGAGATGATCTTGGTCATCCAAAACTCCCCCTGAGTTCATGCCTTGTGCAATGGCAAGCCGTCTCATGAGAAAGAATTGGTGAGATCAGTTTTTTCGCGTACTAACTCATACTGCATCAAGAGACTACAATAGCTCAATCTAAGACTCAATAGAGATTCAACGCTCAACTTAGCCTATTTGACATGGCATGAATCATAAAAGGATAACTCGAGTAAGACTAGTCTCAAGAATTTTCATGACAAGTTTTAATTTAAGTTGAGCAATTTTAATTAACTCATCATGGCAAAAGCTAGTCTACACATATGAAGTCATGATAAATCAAGCAAATAAGCACAAGTCATGGCAAGATGTAAAGCATTGTAACCATGTCATAAATGGATAATAATCAAGGCTTAATGTAGATATTTACAATGCAGAATGACATGCAAGAAATCCAGCTCCTCCTCAACATGTGATGCAACTTTTAGTTCAGATTGAGTTAAGTCAATATAAAGCTCCAGAAGCTCCCAAATGAACTCCCCCTGAACCAAAGCAATAAGCAAGAGATACTGGCAAAGAAAATCCGAAAGGGCAGTCCTTAAAGCATAGACAAGATATAGAGGATATTATGGCTCAGACTAACTCTCATCTACCCCATATGACTCGAGGACTATCAGCTGGTCTGCTAACGACCTAGGGAGCAAACACGTACCCTGTCTACCCGAGGGTGGCCCAACCCTCGCTAGAACCCACAAGAAGTGAGTAAGCTCAACCTAGAGAGAAGAGAGACAGCTAACAAGCAGCATCCTAGAGTCACAAGATAAGAGCAAGAAGTCTAAACGCTAGACAAGAAAACCACTCTAACCTATGCTAGAAGAACTATCCCGAATGCACCCAAAATGCAATGCAACAGAAGGGAGCAAGAGCATAATTAATATAATAAAGCAGTAGAACACAAAGCTCCCCCTCACAACAGTCCGTAAGGACAAACCACCCCAAGCTCTCCCCGTAGAGCTGAAAACCTAGAGCTATCTAATGGCTTGGTAAAGATATCAGCCAACTGGTGGTCACTCTCCACAAACTGGAGCACGATGTCACCCTTCTCTACATGGTCTCTAAGGAAGTGATAGCGAATATCAATATGCTTGGTCCGGGAGTGCTGCACTGGGTTCTTAGCAATGTTGATCGCAGAAGTATTATCACAAAAGAGTGGAACACTGTCGATAACTAACCCAAAGTCCCGCAGGGTCGAGACCATCCAAAGCACCTGGCTACAGCAACTGGCTGCAGCAATGTACTCGGCCTCTGCGGTGGACTGTGCAACACTAGACTGCTTCCTCGAAGACCAGGAAATGAGAGAAGTGCCAATGAACTGGCAGGTGCCCGAAGTACTCTTCCTATCTATCCTACAGCTGGTAAAATCTGCATCCGAGTAGGCTCTAAGGGAAAGACAGGAAGAGAAAGAGTACTAGATACCATAGTCAATGGTAGCTCGAAGGTACTGAAGAATGCGCTTCACCGCCTGGCGGTGAGATACGCGAGGAGAAGCCTGAAACCGAGCACAGAGACACACAACAAAGTGTATGTCCGGTCTCGAGGCAGTGAGGTACAAGAGGGAGCCAATCATGCTACGATACTCCTTCTGATCAACTGGCTCGCCGTCTTCATCCGGGTCAAGTGTGGCGGAAGATGCCATGGGAGTTGACACGGGCTTACCATCACTCATGTCAAAGCGCTTTAGGAGGTCTCGAGTGTACTTGCCCTGATGCAAGAAAGTACCCTCCTGAGTCTGCTTAATTTGGAAGCCAAGGAAGAAACTTAACTCGCCCATCATGCTCATCTCAAACTCCGAGCTCATGACATCGGAAAACTGTGAAACAAGAGCATGCGAGGAGCCGCCAAAGATAATATCATCCACATAAATCTGGACGAGCAGAAGATCAGTGCCATGCCGGCGGATGAACAAGGCCTTGTCCGCTTTACCCATCTCAAAACCATGACTCAAAAGGTAGGACTTAAGCCTCTCATACCAAGCTCTAGGGGCCTGCTTAAGTCCATACAAAGCTTTGAAAAGCTTGAAGACATGGTTAGGGTATTTGGGGTTCTCGAAACCAGGAGGCTGTCTCACATAGACTTCTTCCTCAATAAATCCATTAAGGAAGGCACTCTTGATGTCCATCTGGTAAAGCTTAAAACCCTTAGAAGCTACAAAGGCAAGCAGGATTCTAATGGCCTCAAGTCTAGCTACAGGGGCAAAGGTCTCCTCAAAATCGAGACCCTCAACTTGAGAGAAGCCCTGAGCTACCAGTCTAGCCTTGTTTCGAACAACCACCCCATCCTCACTCTGCTTGTTCTTGAACGCCCACTTAGTCCCAATGACATTGTGACCTCGAGGGGGCTCAACAAGCGACCAGACCTTGTTTCTTTTGAAATTTTCAAGCTCCTCATGCATGGCATTGACCCAAGATTCGTCAGATAGAGCATGACAAATGTCTTTGGGCTCAAAGGAGGCGACAAAGGCAGAATGAAGACAGAATTGAGACACGTCAGATTTTGAACGAGTGACTCGCTCAAACAGGTCTCCAATAATCTGCTCAAAAGGATGAGCTTTTTGGATATGCCGAGGAGGTCCAGGATGAGATGAAGAAGTGGCCTCTACCTCGTGAGCTGATGAGGTAGGAACAGAGCCACTAGCTCCAGAAGAAGCAGAAGGCATGGGCTGATCACCTCGAGGTGCGGTGGAAGAAGGCACCTCAAGGGGTGGATGAGGGACTGGATCGGGTAGACAACCCTCATCTCCATCGTCCTCATCATCCACAAAGATGGGCTCGGACTGCTCTAAAGAACCTGAAATATCGGGCCTAGTCCCTGGACTGGCCTCGTCGAAGGTCACCTCACAGGTCTCTACCATCTTACTAGACTCGCAGTTCCAAACCCGATAAGCCCGCGAAGAAGTCAAGTAAACTAGAAAGATCCCATCACAAGAACGTGACTCGAACTTATCTAGGTTCCCGGACTTCAGAATAAAACACTTGTAACCAAACACACGAAAATGAGATACACTGGGCTTTCGCCATATCTCAACTCATAAGAAGTGCGGTGCATGTGTGCCCGAAGAAAAACTCGATTTGAGACATGGCACGCGGTAGCTATAGCCTCAGCCCAAAACTTCCGCGGTGTAGAGTACTCATTGAGCATCGTCCTGGCCATCTCGACCAAGGTTCGGTTCTTCCTCTCCACGACGCCATTTTGCTGTGGGACGTGCGGAGAAGAGAACTGGTGCTCTACACCTGTCTCATCGCAGAACCTCTCAAAGTAGGAGTTCTTGAACTCCGTGCCATTGTCACTGCGGATCGCTCGTAAGGCACCCGGGAGCTCAACAGAAAGCCTACTAAAAAGACCTCAGAAATGTGTAAACGTCTCATCCTTCGAGGCTAAGACAAACACTCAAAAGTACCTCGAGAAGTCATTGACCACGACAAGAACATACCACTTCCCTCCTGCTGACTGCACTCGAGCTGGTCCAACTGTGTCCATGTGGAGCAGCTGTCCCGGTGCATCGGTCATAGTCACTGTGACCGGAGGGTGAGAAGCGGCAACCATCTTGCCGTGCCGACATGGAGCGCAAACAAGATCTTTGACCATCTTGAGTTTCGGCAAACCACGAATGAGGTCGTGGCCGCTAACTCGGGTCAAATGGTCAAATCCAATATGACCAAGTCTCCTATGCCAGAAGGAAAGGTCGCAGGACTCAGAAGCAACCAAACAACGGAGAGGATCACCAGAAGACTCAGAAAAATCAGCACGAAAGATCCTCCCAAAACGAGAAATCCCGCAAACCAGACTACCCGAAGAATCAAGAATTTTGCAAGCGTTTTTCTTGAAGCTCACCTCGAAACCGTCATCGGTAAGCTGAGAAACGGAAAGCAAATTATACCGCAACTTACTAACCAAAGCAACATCTTTCAGAATGAAAGAATCATTAACGCGCACTGTACCTTTGGCGATGACGCGCCCAGATGAAGCGTCTCCGAAGGTGATCGTCTCATCACCTGGGGCACAGGCAAGGGAAAAAAACCAACGGGAGTCTCCGGTCATGTGTCGTGAACACCCGGAGTCTACGAGCCAAACCTTTCCCTTCCCTGCCCGGCGAACCTCGTCCGAGTCGGAGTACAGCTCGCTGTCGCTCAGTTCACCCTCAAGGGCCATGAAGCACATGCCGGAGAAGTCGTCGCCGCTCTTGGGGTCTTGGTCACCCGTCCCGTCGTCGTCGCTCCATCCCTCCACCTCGCTGAGGTCGAGGTCGTCGAAGGCGGTGAGGACGCGGTGGAAGAGCTTCTTGGCCTTCCCAAAGTCGCGGAACTTCTTCTTGCCTTGAGGGTGCGCTGGAGGATTCTTGTTGCGGTTCTTGTCAGTGTAGTCGTTCTTGCCCGAACTGCTGTAGTCGTTCTTGGCCTTCTCCAGCTTGGGGCAGTTTGCCCGAATGTGGTTGGGGCCACCACACTCGAAGCAAATCACAGGTCCTCCTCTCTTTCTGTCCCTCCTCCTCTTGTAAGCATGGGAAAACTTCCGAGCTAGGAGGGCCAGCTGCTCATCCTCAAGCTGCTCTAACTGATCATCAGTTACGTCACAGAGAGCAGCGAGAGAGAAACCGCAAAGCGAATCGGAAGAAGAAAGACCTGAAGCCGAACTGGGATCGGTGACTAGAGCCATCGACTGTGACTTTGACTTGCGAGAGACAATGTCAATCTCGTGAGTCTTGAAGCGCGAGTACATCGCATCGAGAGTCACAGTCGAGAGGTCCGTGGTGTCCTTGATGGTTGTCACCTTCATCTCCCAAACCTGCAAATCGAGAGCCGTGAGCATCTGACGAGCGTTATCCGAGTCGGGGTATGTGAGACCGACCGCACGGAGGTTGCTCAAGATCTTGTGGAAGCGCGCAAAGTACTCATCTAAGGACTCACCAGCGAGCATTTCAAACTTGTTGTAATCTCGCTTGAATTGGTCCTGTCGGACAGTCTTGATCTGGGTGGTGCCCTCATGGTATGCGTCGAGGGTCACCCAGATGTCGAAAGCCGACGTGAGATGAGAGATGCGATCAAACTCGCTTCGGCTCAACCCCTGGATTATGATGTTCCTTGCCTTAGCGTTCGCCTCAACATCAGCCATGTTCCTGGCGTTGATGTTCTCATCGGCATGAACAACAAATCGCACCTTCACCTTCCGCCAGATGGCATACCCCTGAGCCTGGATGTATGTCTCCATTCGGCTCTTCCAGAAGGGGTAATCGATGCCATCAAAGACGGACGGCTTGGTGGAGTACTTGTCCGTCGCCATGGCTCTAGAGACCGGTTAAGATCTATGGAAAAGAGCTAACCGGCTCTGATACCAATTGTTGGACCAAAATTGCTACAGAGGGGGGGGGGTGAATGACGCTTTCTAAAATTAAATTCGCCCCTCAAGTATCCACACTTATGCTTCTTCTCCAATAGCTATGGAAGCTATGAAGATAGAAGATATGCACTACTGGAAGTCACATCAACAAGGATAAACCAGATCCAAAAAGAAACAGTCAAGAAAAATAATTTCAGAGCAGGTCAGACTGCAAGCGGTTGTACCTCTGAGCGGTAGTACCGCTGAGCCGAGTGGTAGTACCTTTGAGCGGTAGTACCTTTTGAGGAGCGGTAGTACCGCACGAAGAAAACAGAAGACAACTCACTGAAACCTGAAAATTTCAGAACTTCAAAGACTGAGAAATTGAAGGTTTCTTCCTAATATTTTTAGCTCAAAGCACTACCACAACAAACAAAATAGCATGGGGACTCTAGGAAACCAAGAGATCAAAGAAACGAACAAGAATTTCAGATTTGACCCAAAATCTGAAAAGATATAGAGCCAACACCAAAAACCGAATTTTTCCCCAAACTTTGATCCTCTGGCCATGAAACTTTGAGGATAGCTACTTAATAGCCTCTGGACTTCTCATGCCAAGTTTCATGCCATCTCGCGAAGGGAATCAAGATTTGCATTAAGCCCAAGAAGGAGGAAATGAAGAACAGGGAGGCTCAAAAACCCAAATCTGAAATTAAACGAAGTTTGCTCTTGGGAAACTCGATCAAATGATCTTGAGGCATCATCCCAACATAGAGCAACCCATTTTGGGCCTCCCCAGCAAGAAACAACAAGAAACTCAAAAAGTCAAGAAATCACCAAATGAGGAGAAACGAAAATTAGAGAGCACGAACAGAGAGAATCAAACTTCAGATTTTCATTCATTGAACCAAAAGGAATACAGAGGAGTCCCGATACGCATGGACATTAGAACAAGGAAGATTACATGCACATCACTCCAATCTCTCCCTCTCCCCAAGCCAAGAACTCATCTACTCTCTGCATGGTTGGAGGAGACACAACACACAGGGAGGATGAACGTAGGAGACACCTTCTGCCCTTCTCAACCACTAAAGAGCAAAGGCAAAACTACCTCCTAAAGACACTTTTGACCAATACAAACCCTAACTCTCTCCCAAAGCCATGAAGGTGCATGCAACCCCTCCCACCTATTTATAGCCTTTGGCTAACGGGTCTCCAACCCGTTACGCCTGCTAACTCCGAACGGAACCGGCTCCCGCCTGTGCAGCTTTGCGTTTTTACCCAAACGCCCCTTCTGCACCTTCCGGGAAGCTTCTGCGTTCCTTGTCGTCCACGACTCGCAACCACATCGAATCTCCGCCGTCTTCGATACATCCGACCGTTCTGACCTCAGCGCCACCAGCGCCTAGTCCAGTCACCTCGTGTCTCACCACGACTCCACCTCGATGTCCTGCAGCCAACACAGACAAGAAACACATCAAATAGCACCGCTCGATACATGAGAGCAGAAATAGGATCAAAACATCATACTTACGCATGACGAAGTTCAAACCTGTCGAAACATTAGAATATGCATCCTAAACCCATACGACCAAGTTTGACCAAGTCCGACCGAGCCTGTTGCACCGTGCAACGACATGGTTCGACCACACAAACCAAACTCGACTTCCTAAACCGATGTCAATTACTCATCACAAACACGGGATGACCTCCACATGGTCTCTCACTAGTCTACGGAGGACCTGGCTTGCAGAACAATGTAAGACCGACTGGGCTGATGACACGACAGATGCGGCTGACATGGCGGACACATGGCCGACATGTGGCTGACAGGTGGCAGGGTAGGGCTGATGTGGACGGCTTGCGTGGCGGTGCTGACTCGGCTGTCTCAGGGTCCACGGCTGACATGCGGGCCCCACATGTCAGTGGCTTAGTGCACGTGGACCGGGTGCACGGGAAGGCGAAGCGGCACGGGCGCGCGTGAGTTGGCGGGCGTGCGGCGCGAGGTAGGCGCGGGGACCGAGGAGACGGCGGCACATGCGACTGGGCGGCGACAAGGAGACCGAGGGCGGCTGAGGCAGCGGTGGAGCTCACCGGCGACGGGACGGGGTAACGGCGGTTGACCGGCGGTGATAGAACTCATTGGCGGTGGAGCTCGGTTGGCGGAAGATGGAGTCGGCGAAAGCGACGGTGAGGCACACCTGCGATGAAGTTGCAAACGGCGACAACTGCGCACAGTGAAACCAGCGACGGCGATAAAGGCGATGGCGCTCGATGGGAAAGCTCAGAGAGTGAGGTGGCAGCTCGGGATGCGAGGAATGAGGGGAACGGCTGGTTTTATACCTAGACCTCGAGGAGTCCACAATGGGCATGGACACCGAGTCTGGAGAGGAGACGGAGCGGCGGTGATGGCGTGCCGAACTCGGAGACGAGAGTCCAGATTGGAGATGAAGGCTTTGACAGGTGGGCCCCACCTGTCAGTGGCACGGAGGCGACGAATGGCCAAGATCAACTACGGCTGAGACGACCACACGGATGGGCGATGCGTGTCGGCCATCTGGCTAACGGGCTCGGAAGCGGATGTGCGCCGCGTGGCCTGGGGCGGGGCAGGTTGGTCCGGTGGCTAAAGCGGGCTGGGCTGGTCCGGGTTTCGGCCTAGTTGGGTTTTGGGGATTTAGAAAATTCATTTTCTTTTTTCCAGAATTCAAATAAATTCTTTTAAGCTCTGGAAATTAGCAAATAAACCTAGAGAAATCCATGAAAATTCTTAAAAATTCCTTGAGACTCAAGGAACCCAAATAAAATAATTTTTATAAATGTTAATGTTTAATTTAGTCATATTAAATCTTTTAATTAATAAAAATTCCAATTAAGCTTTAATTAATTCCATAAAAATTCAAATCATGAATTTTATTTTTTTAAAAAAACTTCAGAAAGGCTCTAATAATCTAGATGTTACATCTAGACGGTCAGGATGTCATGTGAGCTGATTGAGCTCTTGCTGGAGCACGTGGAGGTCAAAAATGGATGTTGCGTCGAGGCGTGGAGACGGTTACGGTCGGTGACTTGAAATAAATAGAGCCAAGACTCTAGGAAACAAAGGAACACATAAAGAGAGCAAGTATTTAAGATTTTGACAAAAATCTGTAACTTCTACAGAGAATGAGCCAAAATCCAAAATACTCAAAGATTTCTCATTCTTTGCTCATAATCTTTTGCAAACAAATTAGCAATGACAAGAGTACTTGAAGACCAAAACCTTAAGCCATCTTCTGAGGAGAATCACAAAGTTGTCACATTGCTCTGTCATGGAACCCTAGCTACAGGGAAAAGCAGAGGAAAATGATGCAAGGAATCTTTAGGAACATCATGGCTATTAAATGTTTGCTCTCAGAGATAGATTAGCCAAAAGGCTTGGATGACGATCCCTAGTTCAGAGTATAGCTATTCCATAGCCAAAACACCCAAAAACTCAAGTTAATCCATAGAAATCAAAGAAGGGCATTCAGAAGAACAGAAGACAGCAAAAGACTGAAACTCGAGATAACTCAAAGAAATCCATTACTGAGAGATGGATGATTACAAATTAGAGTTCTACATCCCCATACGCAATTGATACAAGGGAATCACACTTCACACTCACTACATGCTTTGAGAGGAAACACACGTAGGAGCTCAAGCACAAGCTGCTTGCTTCTCCACAACTCACTCAACAGCACACTCTCTCATTTTCTTACTTTGGCTCTGCCCCCCTCTCCTCATTTGAAGGTAGGACTCCACCCTCAAGTGGCAAAACACGAAATGTCATACAACACCCACTCCTCTACCTCACAATCCATACGAGGCAAAAGTCAAAGAGGGTCAAACCAAATGGAGGGAAACAGCCTCCCTCTCCAATCTTGAGTCAAATCCCGGATATGCCCCTCAAGCGCCTTTCCGGAAGCTTCCCGCGTCCAGTACCTCGATCGTCTAGACCTCGACTCCTCCCTGAGACTAGTCCGGTCCGCTCCGCTGTACACGACCGCACCCGGCATCCTGATCGTCCGGACCTCAGCTCCTCCCGTAGCATAGTCCCGATTCACTCGCCGCTGACCGTCGTGTCCACCCGACACCGACCGAGACCTTCGACTCCACCTGAGTCTAGTCCTGGTCTGTTCCGTCGCGCACGACCGCAACCGACCTCCAACCGTCTGAACCTCCGACTCCTCCCGAGTCTAGTCTTGGTTCTCTCGTCGTCGCCTGTCGTGTCCGTCACCGGTAGCTCTAGGTCCGGATCCTTGTCTCCCGACTCGCAACCACCTCACCAGCCTCGATCATCTTCGACATTACCGACCGTCTGGACCTCAACACCTCCCGTGCCTAGTCCCGGTCCTCCTCGCCTCACCATGACCTAGCTCCAAAGTCCTGCAGTCACACAGACAAGCAAACTGTCACATAGCACCGCACGAAACAGCATAATCCATATTAGCTCAAGTAAAGGTACTCAACCCTAGAATACCTGAAACAAACTCAAACTCACTAAACCAACTGTCAATTACTCATCACCAACATGGAGATACCTCCATGTGGTCTCTCAATCTCCCCCTTGATGAGTATATTGACAAACACCGAAAAAGCATAGAATTGAGTTTGTTTGGAAGTCAAACATGGTCCAAGAGAGAGAAGATGATGCTAATGACCATGTTGACACAAGGAGCAAAAGAAAGAGCAAGTTTTCCTCAAAGCTCCCAAGCTCCCAAAATGTGGCTTTTTCTCTAACTATTCTCCCCCTTTTGGCAATAAAGTCATCAAGATACTTGGAGGAAAATAAATCATGATGTGGCTGAATTTTATTCAATGCTAAGCAAATAGAGCTATGAAGATTATCCGAAATGACCATTAAGTATTACAACAAGCCATAATACATATGAAAGGTATCAATATCATGACAAGATATGCATAATCAAGCCAAGCCACATAAGTATGAATCTGAATATTAGATGAAATGTTGAGCATGTGAAGCCATTCAAGATCAAAGTCTAGCTAGAGATATCCAAAGATGATGCAAGCCATGTCAATAGTCTAAGTGGAACCAAGAAGCTAGTATTGAGTCAAATTAGAGTACTCTAAGTTCAAGAATGAATCAATTGTTCAAGCACTTTAGTCTTTTTGTAATTAAGCAAATTTAGCACAATTGACATATTTTTTTCTTTGAAACTCATGATTGTTTTCAACCAAAATTTTTAGTCATGTGCTAGATCTCAAGCCTTATGCGACCATTCCAAGCAAGAAGCTTAAGGAGATGATCTTGGTCATCCAAAACTCCCCCTGAGTTCATGCCTAGTGCAATGGCAAGCAGTCTCTTGAGAAAGAATTGATGAGATCAGTTTTTTTCACACATAAAGAGATCTTTTTGCTTTTTAAACATTTGTACTAACTCATGATTTATCAAGGAACTAGCATAGCTCAATTTAAGGCTCAATTAAAGATTCAAAGCTCAACTTAGCCTAATTGACATGGCATGAATCATAAAAGGATAACTAAAGACAGACTAGTCTCAAGAAGTAACGTGACATGTCTTAATTCAAGTTGTGCAATTTTAATTAACTCATCATGGCAAAGGCTTGACGACACATATAAAGTAATGATAAATCTAGCAATGAAGCACAAACCATGGCAAGATGTAAAGCATTGTAAACATGTCAACTAAGGATAATGATCAAAGCTCCATGCAATTATATTACAATGCAAAATGCAGAAAATCCAACTCCCCCTCAACATATGATGCACTTTTAGTTCAAGTTGAGTTATGTCAATGTTAATCTCCAGAAGCTCCCAAATGAACTCCCCTGAACCAAAGCTAAAAGCTAAGAAGCTGGCAAAGAAAACAGAAAGGGCAGTCCTTAAAGCATAGACAAGATATAGAGGATACTATGGCTCAGACTGACTCTTATCTACCCCATATGACACTAGGACTATCAACTGCTCATCTAACACACTAAGGAGCAAACACGTTCCCTGTCTACCCAAGGGTGGCCCAACCCTTGCTAGAACCTATAAGAAGTGAGTGAGCTTGACCTAGTGAGAAGAGGAACAGCTAATAAGCAGCATCCTAGATCACAAGATGAGAGGAAGAAATCTAAGCAACTAGACGAGAGATACACTCTAATCTATGCTAAGTGGACTAACCCAATGCACCCCGATGCAATGCAACAGAAATGAGAACATGAGCATAATAAATAAGATAAAGCAGTAAAGCACAGAAACTCCCCCTCACTACAGTCCATAAGGACAAACCACCCCAAGCTCTCCCCGCAAGGCTGAAAACCTAGAGCTATCCAAAGGCTTGGTGAAGATATCAACCAACTGGTGGTCACTCTCCATAAACTGGAGCACTATGTCACCCTTCTCCACATGGTCTCTAAGGAAGTGATATCTAATATCAATGTGCTTGGTCCGAGAATGCTGTACTAGGTTCTTAGCAATGTTAATAGCAGAAGTGTTATCACAAAAGAGTGGAACACTGTCTATAACTAACCCAAAATCTCGCAGGGTCGAAGCCATCCAAAGTACCTAGCTGCAGCAACTGGCTGCGGCAACGTACTCGGCCTCTGCGGTGGACTGTGCAACACCAGACTGCTTCCTAGAGGACCAAGAGACAAGAGAAGTGCCAATGAATTGGCAGGTGCCAGAAGTGCTGTTCCTATCTATTCTACAGCCAGCAAAGTCTGCATTCGAGTAGGCTCTAAGGGAAAGACAGGAAGAGGAAGACTTCAAGATACCATAGTCAATGATAGCTCGAAGGTACCGAAGAATGTGCTTCACCGCCTGGCGGTGAGATACACGAGGAGAAGCCTGAAACCGAGGACAAAGACACACAGAGAAGTGTATGTCCGGTCTCGAGGAAGTGAGGTACAAGAGGGAGCCAATCATGCTTTTGTACTCTTTCTGATCGACTGGCTCGCCATCCTCATCTGGTCAAGTGAAGCTATAGAGGCCATGGGAGTTGACACCGGCTTACCATCACTCATGTCAAAGCGTCTCAGGAGGTCACGAGTGTACTTGCCCTGATGCAAGAAAGTACCCTCCGAGTCTGCTTGATCTAGAAGCCAAGGAAGAAAGTCAACTCACCCATCATGCTCATCTCAAACTCGATGCTCATGACATCCAAGAACTGTGAAACAAGAGCATGGGAAGAGCCGCCAAAGATTATGTCATCCACATAAATCTGGACGAGCAGAAGGTCAGTGTCATGCTGGCGAATGAACAAGGTCTTATCTACCTTACCCATCTCAAAACCATGACTCAACAAATAGGACTTAAGCCTCTCATACCAAGCTCTAGGGGCCTGCTTAAGTCCATACAATGCTTTGGAAAGCTTGTAGACATAGTTTGGGTATTTGGGGTTCTCGAAACCTGGAGGCTGTCTCACATAGACTTCTTCCTCAATAAACCCATTGAGGAAGGCACTCTTGACATCCATCTGGTAAAGCTTGAAACCCTTAGAAGCTGTGAAAGCAAGCAGGATTTAATGGCCTCAAGTCTAGCTACAGGGGCAAAGGTCTCCTCAAAATCTAGACCCTCAACCTGGGAGAAGCCCTGAGCTACCAGTCTAGCCTTGTTTCGAATGACTACCCCATCCTCACTCTGGTTGTTCTTGAACACCCACTTAGTCCCAATGACATTGTGACCTCGAGGGGGCTCAACAAGCGACCAGACCTTGTTTCTCTCGAAATTCTCTAATTCCTCATGCATGGCATTGACCCAAGACTCATCAGAAAGTGCATGACTGACATCCTTGGGCTCAAATAAGGCAATGAAGGCAGAATGGAGACAGAATTGTGACAAGCCAGACTTTGAGCGTGTGACGCGCTCGGATGTTTCGTGGAGGTCCTGGATGAGATGAAGAAGTGGCCTCTACCTCATGAGCTGATGAGGTAGGAACAGAGCCACTAGCTCCAGAGGAAGCAGAAGGCATGGGCTGATCTCCTCGAGGTGCAGTGGAAGAAGGCACCTCAAGGGGAGGATGAGGAACTGGATCAGGTAAACAATCCTCATCTTCATCGTCCTCATCATCCACAAATATGGTCTCAGACTGCTCTAAAGAACTTGAGATATCGGGCCTAGTCCCCGGACTGGCCTCATCGAAGGTCACCTCGCAGGTCTCTACCATTTTACTAGTCTCACAGTTCCAGACCCTATAAGCCCGCAAAGAAGGCGAGTAACCTAGAAAGATCCCATCACAAGAACGTGACTCGAACTTATCTAGGTTCTCGGACTTCAAGATAAAACACTTGCATCCAAACACACGAAAATGCGAGACGCTGGGCTTTCGCCCATATCTCAACTCATAGGAGGTGCGATGCAAGTGTGCCCTGAGAAAAACTCGATTCAAAACATGGCACACGGTGGCTATAGCCTCAGCCCAAAACTTCCTCGGTGTAGAGTACTCATCAAACATCGTCCTGGCCATCTCGACCAAGGTACGGTTCTTCCTCTCCACAATGCCATTCTGCTGGGGGACGTATGGAGAAGAGAACTGGTGCTCTACACCGGTCTCACCACAAAACCTCTCAAAGTAAGAATTCTTGAACTCCGTGCCATTGTCACTGCGAATCGCTCGTAAGGCACCCGGGAGCTCAACAGAAAGCTTACTAAACAAACCCCGAAAATGTGTATATGTCTCATCCTTCGAGGCTAAGAAAAACACCCAAGAATACCTCGAGAAGTCATCGACCACGACAAGGACATACCACTTCCCTCCTACTGACTGCACTCGAGCTAGTCCAACTGTGTCCATATGGAATAGCTGTCCTGGTGCATTGGTCATAGTCACTGTGACCGGAGGGTGAGAATCGGCAACCATCTTGCCGTGTCGGCATGGAGCGCAAACAAGATCTTTGACCATCTTGAGTTTCGGCAGACCACGAATGAGATCGTGGCCGCTAACTCGGGTCAAATGGTCAAATCCAATATGACCAAGTCTCCTATGCCAGAAAGTGAGGTCACGGGACTCCGAAGCAACTAAACACCGGAGAGGATCACCAGAAGACTCAACAAAATCAGCACGAAAGATCCTCCCATAACGAGAAATCCCACAAACCAGACTAGCTGAAGAATCAAGAATTTTGCAATTGTTTCGCTTAAAGCTCACCTCATAACCGTCATCGGTAAGCTGAGAGACTGAAAGTAAATTATACTGCAGCTTACTCACTAAGGCAACATCTTTTAAAATAAATGAATCATTAACGCGCACAGTACCTTTCGCGATGCGCGCCCAGACGAAGCGTCTCTAAAGGTGATAGTCTCATCACCTAGAGCACGGGCTAGGGAAGAGAACCAACAGGAGTCTTTGATCATATGACGAGAACAATTGGAGTCTACAAGCCAAACCTCTCCCTTCCCAGCCCGGTGAACCTGAGTCAAACAGAGAGGAAAGGCTCAGTGCTGGGATAAATCAAGAGTGATTTTGGCACCCAATACTGAGTAACACGTCGAGCAGAAGAAGTAGTCAAACACGACTGACCTCTAACTACCCTACGCTCTCTGTCGCTCAAAGAAGCAGAAGGTCTATGTGTAGACCCGAAGCTGTTGCTGGGTCCAACTGCTACGGGGGAGCGAGTCGGAGCACCAACAACACGCTGAACTCGCCGCGGGTAGCCATCTCGGTGAAGGAAACGAGATCTACCCTCAGAACGACGGAAGTCATGACCAGAGGCATATCGAGGACGAAAACCAGAAAACTCAGTAAAACTAAGTCCTTGATGCTGCCCAAACCCATCAACAGAAGCAACTCTCGACCTTGCGTTGGTCTTAGGTGCACTCAAATTTGGGGCTGACCCTGAATACGCCTAAGAGCGTCAACACGGTCTCTACGCATGATCTTGGCACGCCTGAAGCATCTCTCGATCGAGTGTCCATCGTTCTGACAGAAGGTACAATGATACTTCACCTTCTGAGAGGTAGAAGTAGCATGATGAGGCTTCGCCTTCTGAGAGGTCGAAGCGACAGGTGGAATCACCTTGTTGTCAGAAATCCCCTTGACAAAGCCCGCTGATTTGAATTTAACTTTATCAGATCTGGGCTCAATCTCGATCACACCTGCTGCTATGGGTCTAAGAACAGCAGGTGGATGCTTCCTCATATCCTCAGAAAAATCGTATCCTAGACCTTGATTGAATTTGCAAATCTTCGACTAGTCTAGAATAAGATTTAGCTTCTTCTTGCCTCCTACAAACCTCTCGAGAGTGTTCATAAGATACTGACACTCCCGAAAGAGAGAGGTGCAAGAAGAGCACGGGGAAGAAGAGATAGCAGAAGGTAAGGGGGTAGAAGAAAAACCAATAGCAGAGGAACGAATGGCTTGTGCATGCACAGCCGACTCAGAAGGGACATTCCTACTGCTAGCCAATTGGTTCACGTCGCTAAGCGTCTCTACCTTACCCTTGGGCTCCTTCCCAACACCAGCACACACATTACAAGCAGATGGTGGCTTCTCTAGAAGGTCCTTAGTTAGCTTCACACATTTTTCATCCAATGTAATCAAGTTAGATTTTAGTTTGTTACAATTATTGCATGGTGAGCTAACAGCGTCCTTAGAAGCAAACTTAGCCAATTTGTTATTGTCATCAACTAATTCTTGAAACTGCTTAGAGACAGATTGAAGTTCAGCTTGGGACAATTCACACATGAAGCAATAGGCTCAAGTAGAAAAGCTTGTAACTCAGCAATTTTGTGATCTGCCCTTTTTAAGTTCATCTTTACATTATTGCAACTTTCACAAGTCTCGGGCAGATCAAGAAGCATGGTATAAAGACCTCTAAAAGCATTCTCCTTGTCCTCACATGAGGTGCAAGAAGTAGTCTCAACAACAGTAGATGAAAAGGCAGCTACCCTACTCATCTCTAGTTCAGCTAAACGACTAACATTCTTCACCTTAATCATATCAAGCTCAGAAGACAAACTATCATGCGAGGTCCTTAATTTCTCCATGTCACCAAGCAAAGCACAACATGTATCACATTCGTCACGGGAGGGAGCAGATATAAGTGAAGTAAGCTCCAGTGACAATCTCTCTACTTCCTTCTCCAACTTGCTACACCTAGCTCTAGATCTAGCATAGAATTTTCCTAACTTAAGAAAAGCATCATTAAGCTGGTCATAAGAGGGGTATACCTCGTCGGAGTAGAGCTCGCTATCGCTCACTTTGCCCTCAAGGGCCATGAAGCACATGCCGGAGAAGTCGCCGCCACCCTTGGGGTCTTGCTCGTCCTTCCCATCGTCGTCGCTCCACCCCTCCACCTCGCTGAGGTCGAGGTCGTCGAAGGCGGTGAGAACGCGATGGAAGAGCTTCTTGGCTTTGCCAAGGTTGCGGAACTTCTTGTCTTTGCTTGGCGGCTTCTTGTTGCGGTTCTTGTTGGTGTAGATGTTCTTGCTCGAACCGCCGAAGTCATTCTTGCCCTCCAGCTTGGGGCAGTTTGCCCGAATGTGGTTGGGGCCACCACACTCGAAGCAAATGACATGTACTCCTCCTCTCTTTCTCTGTCTAACCCTCTTGTAAGCATGGGAGAATTTTCTGGCTAAGAGGGCTAGCTGGTTTTCTGGAAGCTTTTCTAATAGGTCATCACTCATCTCACAAACAGCAGCAAGAGAAAAACCAGAAACACCATTGGAGGGAAACTCAGAAGTTGAACTGGGATCAGTGACCAACGCCATCGATTGTGACTTCGACTTACGAGAGACAATGTCAATCTCGTGAGTCTTGAGGCGTGAGTACAATACATCAAGAGTCAAATTCGAGAGGTCCGTGGTGTCCTTCACGATGGTCACCTTCATCTCCCAAACACGCAGATCCAAAGTCGAAAGCATTTGACGAGCGTTGTCCGAGTTGGGGTATGTGAGACCGACCGCTCGGAGGTTGCTCAAAATCTTGTGGAATCTCGCAAAGCATTCATCAAGGGACTCTCCAGCGAGCATTTCAAACTTGTTGTAATCTTGCTTGAATTGGTCCTGTCGAACCGTCTTGATTTGGGTGGTGCCCTCACGGTAAGCATCGAGGGTCCCCCAAATGTCGAAGGCCGACGAAAGATGAGAAATACGATCAAACTCATTTCGGCTCAAACCTTGAATGATGATATTCCTTGCCTTAGCATTCGCCTCAACATCAGCCATGTTTCTGGCATTGATGTTCTCATCGGCAGGAACAGCAAAGCGAACTTTGTTCTTGCGCCAAATCGCACAGCCTTGGGCCTGAATGTAGGTCTCCATCCAACTCTTCCAGAAGGGATAGTCGATCCCATCGAAGATCGGGGGCTTGGTGGAATACTTATCGGTTGCCATGGCTCATAGACCGGTTAAAGATCTATCAAGAAGAGCTAACCGGCTCTGATACCAATTGTAGGATCGGATATGGCAACAGATGGGGGGGGGGGGTGAATGGTGCCTCTTTTAAAAACGATCCCTCAAAAGTATCCACGATGAAATCTCCTCCGATAGCTATAAGGAGCTATGAAGATGATTCATGTGCTCACTAGAAATGCATGATGCAGAAGAGACATCGGGAAGAGAAACAATAGAGAAGACACAGAGACCAGCACAAAACAAGAAGTAACAACAAAGCAGTAGGCGGTCTGACCAGTGGTGATGGGCCGGTCAGACCGCCCTTTCAACACCAGTTGGACCGCTCCAGTGCTGCCGGTCAGACCGCTGTTGTCAGGCCGGTCTGACCGACGGTCAGAGTCCGGTCTGACCGGTTATGGCACAGGCAGAGGCCGAGATGCAATCTGAAAATTTAGATTTTGCTCAATTCAATGTTATTTGATAAAATCCTCTAATCTTTTCCAACCAGTAGAGCAAGGACTTGAAATAAATAGAGCCAAGACTCTAGGAAACAAAGGAACACATAAAGAGAGCAAGTATTTAAGATTTTGACAAAAATCTGTAACTTCTACAGAGAATGAGCCAAAATCCAAAATACTCAAAGATTTCTCATTCTTTGCTCATAATCTTTTGCAAACAAATTAGCAATGACAAGAGTACTTGAAGACCAAAACCTTAAGCCATCTTCTGAGGAGAATCACAAAGTTGTCACATTGCTCTGTCATGGAACCCTAGCTACAGGGAAAAGCAGAGGAAAATGATGCAAGGAATCTTTAGGAACATCATGGCTATTAAATGTTTGCTCTCAGAGATAGATTAGCCAAAAGGCTTGGATGACGATCCCTAGTTCAGAGTATAGCTATTCCATAGCCAAAACACCCAAAAACTCAAGTTAATCCATAGAAATCAAAGAAGGGCATTCAGAAGAACAGAAGACAGCAAAAGACTGAAACTCGAGATAACTCAAAGAAATCCATTACTGAGAGATGGATGATTACAAATGAGAGTTCTACATCCCCATACGCAATTGATACAAGGGAATCACACTTCACTCTCACTACATGCTTTGAGAGGAAACACACGTAGGAGCTCAAGCATAAGCTGCTTGCTTCTCCACAACTCACTCAACAGCACACTCTTTATTTTATTAGTTTGGCTCTACCTCCCCTCTCCTCATTTGAAGGTAGGACTCCACCCTCAAGTGGCAAAATAAGAAATGTCATACAACACCCACTCCTCTACCTCACAATCCATACGAGGCAAAAGTCAAAGAGGGTCAAACCAAATGGAGGGAAACAGCCTCCCTCTCCAATCTTGAGTCAAATCCCGGATATGCCCCTCAAGCGCCTTTCCGGAAGCTTCCCGCGTCCAGTACCTCGATCGTCTAGACCTCGACTCCTCCCTGAGCCTAGTCCGGCCCGCTCCGCTGTACACGACCGCACCCGGCATCCTGATCGTCCGGACCTCAGCTCCTCCCTTAGCCTAGTCCCGATTCACTCGCCGCTGACCGTCGTGTCCACCCGACACCGACCGAGACCTTCGACTCCACCTGAGTCTAGTCCTGGTCTGTTCCGTCGCGCACGACCGCAACCGACCTCCAACCGTCTGAACCTCCGACTCCTCCTGAGTCTAGTCTCGGTTCTCTCGTCGTCGCCTGTCGTGTCCGTCACCGGTAGCTCTAGGTCCGGTTCCTTGTCTCCCGACTCGCAACCACCTCACCAGCCTCGATCATCTTCGACATTACCGACCGTCTGGACCTCAACACCTCCCGTGCCTAGTCCCGGTCCTCCTCGCCTCACCATGACCTAGCTCCGAAGTCCTGCAGTCACACAGACAAGCAAACCGTCACATAGCACCGCACGAAACAGCATAATCCATATTAGCTCAAGTAAAGGTACTCAACCCTAGAATACCCGAAACAAACTCAAACTCACTAAACCAACTGTTAATTACTCATCGCCAACATGGAGATACCTCCACATGGTCTCTCAAATTTGTGGTCCACGCAGTCATGATGTCATACGAGGTGATCGGGCTCATACGAGAGCACGCGGTGATGGTAAACGATGGAGATACAGGAGGGGATATCTGGAGGCTTCGTCGTGTGTGATGTATGGAGTTGTGGATAGAGTCCATGACTTGTACAAGGTGGTTAAAACCCGTGTTAGGAAGGGTTTCAGGTCCCTTGATTTGAGGAAGAGATATATTTCGTGTCCAGGTGGAAAAGGACATGGTTTGAGGTGTTCGAGTGGAACACGCTTTGTGCGCTGGCCTATAAAAGTAGGGGGAGGCTGATGAGGACATCCTTTCCATAGATACAACTATGCCAACTTCACAACAAACTCAACAAACTGAAATTATGATATAAGGACCAATGACTCGAGCATGAGCACGTCAACTTAACCATCAGGTGAATGCGTTCCTAAGTTTGCACACAAATGTTTCAAAGAATGGCATACTACTTAATTCTTGTGATGATTTAATTGTCCTTAGGAACCATGTGGAAGAACCACGCGAGCTCAAGTGTAGAACTAGAACCGCCAAGCGCAATCCAAGTCCTATTCGCGAGTTCGACTCAGATTCGGCCTTTGTAACAGTGTCTACTTCAAACAGCCATAACTTTTGATCCAGAATGCTTCTTGGGGGCCCACAAGTACTTGTTGGAAAGCTCTTGGAGTCTACTTTCAAATGGATCAAATCTCATCTCCAAACTCCATCCAACGAGATCAGAAATAGTGAAACAAGTCACATCACTTTTTCAGTCCGAGTCAAAGTGGGTCGAGGGCCTTGTATCACCACTTAGGCTGTTTGGGCCGGTACTGTTCATGTCATACTATTCATATGAACATTAACCATGAATAGTACCGTACCCCTTTTCATTAGATAAGTGCGACTTCCCCCTTCCCTATTTAAGGAGGTCGCACCCCTTTAGTTTTCCTCGAGTTTTTTCTTAAGAGATTATTCTGCTTAACAGTTTCACCACATGATCGGTTGAGGAACCCCAACTTGTGAACTTAATCTTTATTCGCAATATAATTTCAGATTACATCTTGAACTCTCTTGCTTGTGTTCTCGATTCGCTTGCAGGAGATAGCCTTCTTGGCGAGGTCAACTGTGTTCGGCACGGTTGATAACCAATGGAGCAGTGGTGTAGTGATTGTGTAACAGCCTAAATTTTGAATGTTTAAAAATTGGGGAGAATTAAAAAATTTTAATTGCATCGTATAATAATAATAATAATAATAATAATAATAATAATAATAATAATAATAATAATAATAATAATAATAATAATAATAATAATAATAATAATAATAATAATAATAATAATAATAATAATAATAATAATAATAGAAACTATCATTTAATAATTGAAAAATTGAAGCTTAATGTTCTAAATGTCATGCAAAAATTTAAGCCGCCAACCCTAATGCAAATTACAAGCTTAACTTTGAAATCTCCAAATCCATCATCAGCTTTTTGCTCTCTATTTCAATTTCTTTCTATTCCTGCCGGTGGGCCCCACTTCCTTTTCTCTCCTCTCTCTTCCTCCCTCCCTCCTTTTCTCCCTCTGCCCGCTGGGCCTGGCTCCTGCCCCGCCTCCTTTCTTTCCTCCTTCTCCCTCCTCGTTCTCTCTTCTTCCTCGCGCTCGCTCGCTCTGCCTGACCGCCCGGCCCCGCCTCCTCTGGCGCCAATTGCTTCTGTCATCTCACGCATGTCGCTGACCACTGTGCGTGCATCACCCCAAGTCGCCTCGCCATCGCATCGCGCTGTGCCCGCGTCGCCGTTTGGCCGCCATCACCTCCGCCCGTCCTTTCCGCTCAATGCCCATGCCGAAGAACGACGTCACAGCTTCGGTGGTACTGCCCGGACCACGGCCTGACCTACGCACGTCGCCCCACGCCAGCTCGCGTCACACTGGCCGCCTCGTCCCGTCGCCCAAACTATTGCCATACCGCTGCCGAGCTCAGCGCCACCCGCCCGCCTGTCGTAGCGCCTTTTCCCGGCTATAAAAACCACGTCCGCAGCTCCCAATTGCATCGCCAAACCTCGCCCTAGCTCCCACCCCAGCCAATTGGAAATTCCCGAGCCCTAGCTTCGCCGGCGACCCCGTCTTCTCCAATTCCGGCCGACGAGCACGCCGACGATTGAGGCCACGCCGGCTCAATTCCTCTCTCCCAGAGCTTCCTAGGTGCAAGGTGAAGACGAACCCATCCTCCACCGGGCTTCCCCGTGCCTGTACCTCGCTGGCACATGAAGCTCCGCACGCCACCACCGGCCGTCGCCGTCGGCTCGCCTCAGTGCATCCCCAGCCAAGCTGTCACCACCGGTGAGATTCTCCCCGCCCCGTCGTGCTCACCCTCCTCTCTAATTTTGCTCCCACCCCCTCCGGCGCCGCCGCCCCCGAGCTCACCTCACCGCCAGCCGCCCCGCACCGTCGCCCTCCCGACTCGTCGCCGTTTCGGGCCACGCCACCCCCCACCTGCTCCCTCGCCTCCGTGCGGTCCTGTTTTGCCGGCCTACCCAGCCTCCCCGGCCAATCCCCTCCGGCGACTTAGTCGGCCGAGCGCCACCCGGACCTCCTCTGGTTTTGCTCCGTTTTGCCCCAGGCCCATCCATCGCCTTATTTAATTTCTCCCCCTTTCCTAGTCAGGAAACACCCGCCGCCCAGTTGGTCACCAGCGCCAGCCCTTGCACTCTCTTACCAAGAGGTCCCGAGTTCGATTCCGGAGATGGCACCTTTTGCCATTTCTTTTTAATTTGATTTTTGCAGCTCATTTTAAGTAAGAAAAAGTATAGAAAATTATAGAATAATTTAGAGAAGTTAATAAAATTTAATTAGGATATAAAATAAGATTATTTAGGATTTAATAATGGATTAAATGTTAAATCTAAGTAACTAATGTAGTTTGGAACATTTAACCAAAAAAAATAAAATAATAAGTTTTAATTAAAGGTATTAATAAAAGATGACTTTGGTTAATTATCCAAAATTTAATAAAAGATATTAGATATCATGTTTAGCTATAAAAATAAGGGTTTGAATTAAATATTATACAATCTTTTCTTTAAGGCTTAAATTGCACTACACCACAATTAAAGATACATAAATTGATAGCAACCTTTAATCAAAAGAGTGTCTTTAAGTAGAAATGCCATGTTAGAAAAATATATAAGTTGCTCGTGAGGTAATTCGTCCCTTTTAGATTAGTTTATGTTCATCGTATCATCCCAAAAACTCCAAAAAATTAGCCTTAAAAAAATAACTGTTCGTAGTGTTCTTCTGCTGTCCCAACACCCCTTGTGCCATTGCAATTTTTCTTTTCAGTATTGCTTGTTGAATTTTTGGTTACATTGTCGTGTTCAAGTTGTTGATTGCTAGTTTAGTCAGTGTCCAGTTCGTCATGGTCTAGTTGCATCTCGTGTTCCTTTGCGTAGATTCGTCATTGTGTGTTCTTGTTTCTCACCGCGCCACCCCCCTTTGCCGCGGCCCTCCATCCACTGCCACCCCGTTCACAGCCTACCCTTGCCGCGACCCCCTAGGCGTTGCCATCCTCCGCGACCTTGTCATCCCCTGCTGCGCCTCTCACTTGTCTCGTCCTTGTACAATAAACAAATTACAGTTTCAGACTCAGAGGAAAAAGAGAGAGAGATGAGAGAGTTGATTTCAGTTGTTTAGAAAAAAAACAGAGAAAAAAAGAGGAAAAAAGAGAGAAAAAGAGGAAAGAGTCCATCTTTGCCGAAATTTGGAAAGTGCATCAAACCTTCGCCAAAAATAGTGAAAATTGGTGGAGCTGTTCTTCATACATCCAAAAGCGTCCAAAAAGAAATTTGAGCAATTTTGGCCACGGGATCAAAAGTTATAGCAGTTTCAATTTAGGCCGAAACGAATTCGAGTCCTTTTTCGACACAGCTTCAATAAAATGGGCATAACTTTTGCATACGGTGTCTGTTTTCAACGTTCTTGTACTCGTTAGAAAGCTAACAACGAGCCCAATTCAACAAAATGACCAGCTTGCTTGTTTGGTAAAAAAAGAATTGCAGGGTAGGCAACAAAAGACAATGAGCAACTTTGGAAATACGTCTACATCGAGATCGACGCCTGGGCAAGCCAAGATAGCCCCACCTCCTGTTTTTCGAGCTGCTGCCCCCTTGGTGAGTGGGAACGTTCAGCAGCACCACCGCCACCATCACGCGCTCTCAAGACGAGCAAATCTACTATTGTGCAAGCACTAGCACAGAACTCTTCATCGGTTACTTCCACGGGCCGTACGACGGGCATTGTGTGCCACCGTTGTAAAGGGATGGGCCACGTCATGAGAGATTGCCCAAGTCAGCGGGCGTACATTGCGACAGAAGATGGTGGTTATGTAAGTGCTAGTGGTGTTGAGGATGAATATGCTCTTGTAGCTAACCTTGCAGGCAATGGTGATGATCATGAGACAGATAGCGATGGTGAGGAAATTTTAGGTGCCGCTGCTATGGTGAATTATACGACCATAATTGTACAGCGAGTACTGAGCACTCAAAGAGAGCAAGAGGAGAAGCTACAATGTCATAATTTGTTTCAGATGTTCCTCATCGTCAAGGATTGTCGTGTTCGTGTTATAATTGATGGCGGGAGCTGCAATAACTTGGTGGATTCAGGATTGGTCAAGAAGCTTGGCTTGACGACATGTGCGCATCCTCACCCATACTACATTCAGTGGTTGAACAACAGTGGTAAGGTGAAGGTAACACGATCTGCGAGAGTGCATTTTTCCACTGGTTTCTATCATGATGTTGCTGATTTCAACGTTGCAAGCCTGCTCACTTTTATTAGGTCATCCATGGGAATTTGATACTGATGCAACTCATCATGGTAGAAGTAATAAGTACTCTCTTGTGCACAAAGAAAAGAAAATAACTTTGCTACCTTTGACACCTAATGAAATTGCTAATTGTGATAAAGAGCTAGCTGAAAACAAGTAGAAAGAACTTGAACATGAATTTGAAAATCAGCAAGTAGTGAAGAATGTTTTCCCACCTAAGAAAGAGAGGTTGGCACCTAGTTCTAGGACCGAGGGAATTAAATTAAAGGGTTGTGTCATGCTTGCAACCAAATCTGATCTTGCTAAAATTTGTCATGATGATATGCCATGCTATGCTTTGATATGCAAAGATGCTTTATTTTCACTTGATGATGTATCTAGCTCTTTGTTGTCTGCTGTCACTAACCTTTTGCAGGAATATAAGGATGTGTTTCCAGCTGAGATACCCCCGGGGCTGCCGCCTATTTGAGGGATTGAACACCAAATTGACTTAATTCCAGGAGCGACTTTGCAAACCGTGCAGCATATAGGACCAATCCGGAGGAGACTAATGAAATTCAGCGACAAGTCCAAGATCTTTTGGACCGAGGGTATGTACAGGAAAGCCTTAGTCCTTGTGTTGTGCCTGTTCTTTTGGTTCCTAAGAAAGATGGTAGTTGGCGTATGTGTATTGATTGTAGAGCCATTAATAATATCACAATACGGTATCGTCATCCTATTCCTAGGTTAGACAACATGCTGAATGAGTTGAGTGGTTATATTCTTTTCACAAAGATAGACTTGCATAGTGGGTACCATCAGATTAGAATGAAATTGGGAGATGAATGGAAAACGGCATTTAAAACTAAGTTCGGGCTATATGAGTGGTTAGTGATGCCTTTTGGTTTAACTAATGCACCTAGCACTTTCATGCGTTTGATGAACGAAGTTTTGCGTGCTTTCATTGGAAAATTTGTGATGGTTTATTTTGATGATATTCTAATCTATAGCAAGTCATATGAAGAACATCTGGATCATTTATGTGCTGTTTAAATGCTTTGAGAGATGCACGTTTGTTTGGTAATCTTGAGAAGTGCACCTTTTGCACGGATCAAGTCCCTTTTCTTGGCTATGTTGTTACTCCACAGGGCATTGAAGTTGATCAAGACAAGATCATCGCAATCCAGAGTTGGCTGCCTCCTAAAACGGTCACACAAGTGCGGAGTTTTCTCGAGCTCGCTGGTTTCTATCGGCGTTTTGTTCGGGATTTCAGCACCCTCGCTGCACCACTGAATGAGCTTACAAAGAAGGGTGTTCCTTTTACTTAGGCCACCAAACAACAACAAACTTTCGACGCTCTCAAAGATAAGCTAACACACGCCCCTTTGCTTCAACCTCCTAATTTCAGCAAGACTTTTGAATTAGAATGTGATGCTAATGGCATAGGTCTTGGGGGTGTGTTAATTCAAGAAGGAAAACCTGTTGCTTATTTTAATGAAAACTTAAGTGGTCCTAGTTTGAACTATTCTACCTATGATAAAGAAATATATGCTCTAGTTCGAACTTTGGAAACATGGCAACATTATTTATTCTTAATGAGTTTGTAATACATTCTGATCATGAATCCTTGAAGCATATTCCAAGTCAAACCAACCTGAACTGCAGACATGCTAAGTGGATTGAGTTTATTGAATCTTTTCCCTATGTCATTAAATTTAAAAAGTGCAAAAAAAATGTGATAGCTGATGCATTGTCTAGGAGATATGCCATGCTTTCACAATTGGACTTCCAAATCTTTGGGTTAGAGACCATAAAGGAGCAATATGTGCATGATGCTAGTTTTAAAGGCGTGCTGCTTAATTGTCAAGAGGGAAAGGGTTGGAATAAATTTGTGGTGCATGATGGGTTCATATACCGTGCTAGCAAGCTATGCATTCCAGCTAGCTCCGTTCGTCTTTTGTTGTTACAGGAGGCGCATGGATGAGGATTGATGGGTCACTTTGGCATGACGAAGACCGAGGACATTCTGACCCACCACTTTTATTGGCCAAAGATGAGGCGTGACGTCGAACGCTTCATTGCCCGCTGCACCATGTGCCTAAAAGCAAAGTCACGACTTAATCCTCATGGTTTATACATGCCTCTTCCTGTTCCAAGCATACCTTGGTAAGATATCTCTATGGACTTTGTTTTAGGGCTTCCTAGAACAAAGAAGGGGAGGGATAATATTTTTGTTGTCATGGATAGATTCTGTAAGATGGCACATTTTATATCATGTCATAAAAGTGATAATGCTACAAATGTTGCTAATTTGTTCTTTAAGGAAATTGTTCGCTTGCATGCTATTCCGAATACAATAGTTTCAGATCGTGATGCTAAATTTCTTAGTCATTTTTGGAGAACCTTGTGGGGTAAGTTGGGAACTAAGCTGTTATTTTCCACTACTTGTCTTCCCCAAACTGATGGACAAACTGAGGTAGTCAATAGAACATTGTCTACTATGCTTAGGGCTGTACTTAAAAAGAAATTAAAAATGTGGGAGGAATGTTTGCCTCATGTGATATTTGCTTATAATCGTTCGCTGCATTCTACTACAAAGAAATGCCCTTTTGAGATTATTTATGGTTTCATACCTCGTGCACCTATCGACTTGTTGCCTCTTCCAGCTTTTGAGAAGGTAAATTTTGATGTGCAGTAACGTGCTGATTTGATACGTAAGATGCATGAGACAACTAAAGAGAACATTGAGATTATGAATGCTAAATATAAAGTTGCTGGTAGTCAAGGACGCAAGCATGTTACTTTTGAACCTGGTGACCTTGTGTGGTTACACTTGTGTAAAGAACGATTCCCTGAATTGAGAAAGTCTAAAGTCATGCCTCGTGCAGATGGTCCTTTTAGAGTGCTTGAACGTATTAATGATAATGCATATAAGTTAGACTTGCCTGCAGATTTTGGGGTTAGCACCACCTTTAACATTGCAGATTTGCGACCATGCTTGGGCGCAGAAGATGTGCTTGAGTCGAGGATGACTCCAATTCAAGAACGGGAGGATGATGAGGACATCCTTTCCATAGATACAACTGTGCCAACTCCACAACAAACTCAACAAACTGAAACTATGATACAAGGACCAATGACTCGAGTGCGAGCACGTTAACTTAACCATCAGTGGAATGCGTTCCTAAGTTTGCATACAAATATTTCAAATAATGGCATACTACTTAATTCTTGTGATGATTTAATTGTCCTTAGGAACCATGGGGAAGAACCACGCGAGCTCAAGTATAGAAGTGGAACCGTCAAGCGCAATCCAAGTCCTGTTCGCGAGTTCGACTCAGATTCGGCCTTTGTAACAGCGTCTACTTCAAACGGCCATAACTTTTGTTCCAGAAAGCTTCTCGGGGCTTATGAGTACTTGTTGGAAAGCACTTGGAGTCTAGTTTCAGATGGATCTGGTCCACCTCCAAACTCCATCCAAGCATATCAGAAACTGTGAAACAAGTCACGTCACTTTTTCAGTCCGAGTCAAAGTGGGACGAGGGCCTTGTATCACCACTTAGGCTATTTGGGCCGGTACTGTTCACGCCGCACTGTTCACGTGAACAGTAACCATGAATAGTACCACACCCCTTTTCATTAGATAATCGCGGCTTCCCCTTCCCTATTTTAGGAGGTCGCACCCCTTTAGTTTTCCTCGGGTTTTTCTTAATAGATTATTCTGCTTAACAGTTTCACCGCATGTTCAGTTGAGGAACCCCAACTTGTGAACTTAATCTTATTCACAATACAATTTCAGATTGCATCTTGAACTCTCTTGCTTGTGTTCTCGATTCGCTTGCAGGAGATAGCCTTCTTGGCGAGGTCAACTGTGTTCGGCACGGTTGATAACCAACGGAGCAGTAGTGTAGTGATTGTGAGGGATTCGATCTATTTTGGTCGGAGCCTTTGGATCAGCAACATCGAGTTCCCCACAATCAACTTATCAGTACCTTTCGGAAGATCGGACCATCGTCACATTAGAGGCTGTAGGTTAGCGCATGGAGTTTTAGGGCATTCAAGGAGAAGGTTTTTAGGGGTGCCGCGAGGTGCTTTGTTGCCAATAATTTGATGAAGAAATAGTAGAACAAATCCTTTCCAGAAGATTCAGTGACTTGTTTTCCTCTCCGCTTTACGTGCTCTATTTTGTCTTCGGCTTATGCTCGTTCGGGTGGTGGTGGAATAGCTAGGGATATCAGGTGGAAGGAGGTCATGACTATGTGCGCCCTTGAATTTACTTATGTAAGTATGGTCCAATTTCACTATCTGTCACTAAGATTTAGTGTACTTGTTGGTCTGTACGTATACATGGGGTAGTTGGGCAACTATTCTCAAACTGAGGGTGTACTCCGTTTAACCAAAACCATCACAAAAGACTACATAAGTTAATTAACTTGGGCTGAAGTATTCAAAGTAAATTATATGCATTAGGGAACTAATAAGCTGTAAAGTGCATTCGCGTACACTGCTACAGACAGTCCTATCACAGACAATTCGGAACCGTCATCACAGATGGTTCCTGAACCGTCAGTGTTTATGTGTCAGTGATAATAGGTGGTTATCACAGATGGCTTGGGAGCCGTCTGTGATAACTTACATTACAGACAGTTTTTGAGGAAAAACCATCTGTGATACTCGACTATTATAGATGGTTTTTCTAAAAACCGTCTGTGATATTGTGTATATCACAGACGGTTCAGTGTTCCTAACCATCTGTGATATACAAATATCACAGACGGTTAATAACAAAGGTCGTCTGTGATATCATTCATATCACAATAGGCTCAGTGTTTGAAAATGTCTGGGATAGCTATTGCAACATCAATTCATTTACCTTTTTCGCCTAGCCTCAGGATATGCTAGCCATGCCCTCTGAAAACAAGCTACATCACGTATATAGCACAGATGAATATATGAAACAAACGGCCAGCAGATCACACACATATATATATAATGAAAATCGTTACACAGATCTGACAAATGAATTAAATTGAATGAATTGTTTGATTAAGCACAATTGAGTGATTGTACAATTGAACCCAATGTTTCAACATCTAATTATCACCATTGCCGGGGTGGAACTCTCTAGTCTTGTTTATGAGCTCTGATAGCAAGAATCCGGAGAGTTGTCCACGAATTTCGATGAGTTTGTCGAGATCATATGCACTTTCATTGAAGTCCACCCGCTGTCGCTAGCAGCAACGTTAAGTCATTAATTAGCATGTGTGTGTATATATACATATATATAATCAGAAAATAATAATTATTGGAAGGTTCACAAACCTCTGGATCTTCATCTGGTGTCCATGATTTCCTTCATATGGCGGCAAATGTAGAATCCACATACGTTGCCCTGTAGCTGCTGGTGGCACTGCAAAAATAGAATTACATACGTAGGTATTTTCAATTCTAGAGGCATTATAACATCAAGTCACAGATACCGAAAATCACGTGTTGTGTCGCAGCGTGTCACTGGATTTGTTGTGTCTCCCTCCTAGGGCAACATAAGAGATAAACAACCTACGTGATTTAAAAAAAGTTAGCCTCGGCCATTGCAAATGAAAGAAAGATTACAATAGTGATAGAAACGGGGTCCTGATCTTCCAACAGGTTCTGGATATGTTCGATTTGGTGGAGGCGCGACACAAATCGATCCGGCTTCCGAACAACATGTTCCGAACCCCGCAATCGCAGCACCACGTCTCCTCAGGTTATCAACCGTGCGCATCCCGGTTGACCTCGCCAAGAAGGCCAATCCTCGCCTGTGAATCGAAGAACACAAGCAAGAACAAGGAAGAACACAACTGAATTGCAGATGTATTGATTTAGCACTCGAAATTTGGGGTCTCACAAACCGATGAACGGCGAAACTGTTCAAAGACAGAATAATCTAAGCAAAACCCAAACCCTAATGGCGGGGGTGGCGGCTGGATATAAAGGAGTGAGGGGCGTGCAAAACCCCTGGACACGCCCTAATGGGCTCCAACACGATACAAAGCCGAACGGCCCAAAAGACGGTGACGTAGCACCCTGACAGATTCTGAATGCCCACTTATTTTGATGATTCCTGTTGACTCACAACGAATTTTGACATGGGATCAGAGCCATTGGAAAGGTAGTCTTCTCAGCTTTCCATCCATATGTAGAACGTCCAAAATGGAGCCCGGATACGATCTGGGCGTCCGTTTTAGTGCGGCCTAGTCCTGGACTCCGAATTGGATTCGAAGTTGGCTTGAGTTGGGCCTCCAACATGATTCGACCGCCCTTGCTAGACTTGTGCGCCTCGTAGCCCTTCTCCAAGTACTTCCATGTCCTCTCCATGGTTCCTAATCATAATTAAATTATTAGGTAGCAATCGATTCTCAAATGAACAAAAAGAAGTACTTAGGAACGAGCTCACCTGTAAATTCAATTGTCGGGCGCGAGCTCTAGTGATTGGTCCTTGAATGTCAAGTGGAGGAGTGTTGTGTATATCCGAAGAAGTGATGTCCTCATCATCCTCCCGCTCTTGAAGCGGAGTTGTCCTCAACTCAGCCTCATCTTCTTCTCCCAAGTATGGTTTCAAATCTGAAATGTTAAAGGTGGGACTAACCCCAAACTCGGGAGGCAACTCAAGTTTATATGCATTATCATTTATCTTCTCAACTATCTTAAAAGGACCAGCAGCTCTAGGCATCAATTTTGACTTTCTTAACTCAGGAAATCTATCCTTTCTCAAGTGCAACCAAACAAAATCACCCGGGTCAAGTTTAACTTCCTTTCTACCTTTACTACCAGTAATTCTATATTTTTCATTCATCTTTTCAATGTTTGCCTTAGTAGTCTCATGCATTTTGACAATAAAATCAGCATGCTCCTTAGCATCATTATGAACTCTCTCACTAGTAGGCAAAGGTAAAATATCAATAGGGGCACGGGGATTGAATCCATACACTACCTGAAAAGGACTTACCTTGGTGGTGGAGTGTTCCGCTCGATTATATGCGAACTCAACATGCGGCAAACACTCTTCCCACAGCTTCAAATTATTCTTCAAAACAGCTCTCAACATGGTAGACAATGTGCGGTTCACCACCTCGGTTTGGCCATCAGTTTGTGGGTGACATGTTGTAGAGAACAACAACTTTGTACCCAACTTGTTCCATAGAGTACGCCAAAAGTGACTCAAGAACTTGGCATCACGATCTGAAACAATAGTAGAAGGCATACCATGCAAACGAACTATCTCTTTGAAAAAGAGGTCAGCAATATGAACGTCATCATCGGTTTTATGACATGGTATGAAGTGAGCCATCTTAGAAAAGCGATCCACAACAACAAAAATGCTATCCCTCCCCCTCTTAGTCCTAGGCAATCCTAAAACAAAGTCCATAGAAATATCTGCCCACGGAATAGAAGGAACAGGAAGAGGCATATATAAACCATGTGGATTCAAGCGAGACTTAGCTTTTTGACATGTAGTGCAGCGAGCCACAAACCGCTCAACATCTCGCCTCATCTTTGGCCAAAATAAGTGTGTGGCCAGAACGTCCTCCGTCTTCTTAGCACCAAAATGTCCCATCAAACCGCCTCCATGCGCCTCCTGCAACAACAAAAGACGAACGGATCCAACTGGAATGCATAGGCAGTTAGCTCTAAACAAAAACCCATCATTGATCACGAATTTATTCCATGCTTGTCCCTCTTTACAATGCAAGAACACATCCTTATAATCAGCATCAAAAGCATATTGTGCTTTAATAGGTTCAAGACCAAAAATGCGACAATCAAGTTGAGACAACATGGTATAGCGTCGAGACAAAGCATCAGCAATCTCATTATCTTTCCCTTTCTTGTGTTTAATGACATAAGGAAAAGATTCAATAAATTCAACCCACTTAGCATGTCTACGATTCAAATTGGTTTGATTACGAATATGCTTAAGTGATTAATGATCGGAATGAATAACAAATTCTTTAGGCCATAAATAGTGTTGCCACGTCTCTAAAGAACGAACAAGAGCATACAATTCTTTATCATACGTGGAACAATTAAGAGCAGGACCATTTAATTTTTCACTAAAGTAGGCAACAGGTTTGCCTTCTTGCATCAAAACACCACCAATACCAATTCCGCTAGCATCACATTCCAGCTCAAAAGTCTTACCAAAATCCGGAAGTTGGAGCAATGGTGTGTGTGTAAGCTTGTCCTTCAAAAGATTAAAGGACTCCTCTTGTGATGGCCCCCAATGGAATACGACGCCCTTCTTTGTCAACTCAATCAACGGTGTCGCAATGATGCTGAATTCCTTGACAAAGCGGCGATAAAATCCTGCAAGGCCAAGAAAACTCCGCACTTGGGAGACCGTCGTGGGCGTGGGCCAACTCCATATCGCCTCCACCTTGGCTCTATCAACCACAATTCCCTGTGGAGTCACAACATAGCCAAGAAAAGAGACTCGATCCGTGCAAAAGGTGCACTTCTCAAGGTTACCAAACAAACGTGCATCTCTCAAAGTATTAAAAACAGCACGTAAGTGATTCAAATGTTCATCCATGGACTTGCTATAAATCAAGATATCATCAAAGTAAATGACCACAAATTTGCCAATGAAAGGATGTAAAACCTCGTCCATTAATCTCATGAAAGTGCTAGGTGCATTAGTTAAACCAAAAGGCATGACTAACCACTCATACAAGCCGAACTTAGTTTTAAAAGCAGGTTTCCATTCATCACCAAGTTTCATTCTTATTTGGTGGTATCCACTACGCAAGTCAATCTTTGTGAAAATTATAGCACCACACAACTCATCAAGCATGTCGTCTAGCCTGGGAATAGGATGACGATACCTTATAGTAATGTTGTTAATGGCTCTACAATCTACACACATACGCCAAGAACCATCTTTTTTGGGAACCAAAAGAACAGGAACAGCACAAGGACTAAGGCTCTCACGTACGTACCCACGGTCCAAAAGGTCTTGGACTTGTCGCTGAATCTCCTTAGTCTCTTCGGGATTGGTCCTGTACGCCGCACGGTTTGGCAAACTCGCTCCAGGGATCAAGTCAATCTGGTGCTCAATCCCTCGAATGGGTGGAAGTCCTGGAGGTATCTCATCAGGGAAAACATCTCTAAACTCCTGCAAAAGGTTAGTGACAGGAGCAGGCAAAGTGCAAGGCATATTATCAAGAGAAAATAAAGCATCTTTGCACACAAAAGCATAGCATGTATCATTAACATCATCAATTGTAGCAAGGTCGGATTTTGTGGCAAGCATAACAGAAATTTTCAAATGGAGTACTTGCTGTTTTTCATATTTATCTGTTCCTTTGGATCATTAGCAGCAGCAGCTCTCTCCCTATCGGCCTCTATAATCTCAGCTGGGGTCAAAGGTAGTAAAGTAACTTTCTTTCCCTTATGCATAAAAGTGTATTTGTTACTACTACCATGGTGTAAAGCATCATTATCAATTTCCCAAGGTCAACCCAATAAAAGAGAGCATGCTTGCATGGGAACCACATCACAATCAACATGATCAGCATAACCACCAATGGAAAAATGGACTCGGCATGTTTGCGTTACCTTAGCTTTTCCAGAGTCATTTAACCACTGAATATGGTATGGATGTGGATGCGGTCGCGTGGTCAAGCCAAGCTTCTTGACCATATCAGAACTCACCAAGTTGTTGTAGCTTCCTCCATCAATTATGACACGTGCGCGCCGGTTCTTGATTGCGAAGAAAGTCTGAAACAAATTATGGCGTTGAAGCATATCGGGTTGTTGTACCTGTGTGCTGAGGACTCGCTGCACAATGATGCTCCGTAGCGTCGCTGTGGACGCCCCACCAAGGACTAGGTCGTCATCACCACTGCCATTGTCGTCCGAGGCAGCAGCAACATCATCATCCTCCTCGACATCCCAAGTGCTGATGTAGCCTCCATCTTCCGTGGCGATGTATGCCTGCTGGCTAGGGCAATTCTTCTGCACATGACCAAGCCCATGGCAGCGGTGGCACTGAATGTAGGAGGAGCGGCCCGTTGAAGCCACGGAAGAAGAACTCTTGGCTGAACCCTGCAAAGAATTTTTTGTAGAATCTGCAAGGCGTGTCGTGGAAGGTGGCTTCGGTGGCGCTGCTACAAACTTGTTCACAGGTGGTGCAGGAGAACGAAAACTCGAAGAAGACTTGGGCAGTCCCGTCGATGTAGTCGTTCGCGGCGTGTAGAAGGGACGTCCGGTACTTGCCTTCGCTGATTCCTTGCGTCCCTGCAATTCTTTTTCTGCAAGCATAGCAAGCTGGAACAACTGGTTGACAGTAGTAAAATCTTTATAATCAACAATGTCCTGAATTTCACGCCGTAACCCCCCGTAAAAATGACAAATCTTATCCTCCGTTTCCTCAACAACCCCACAACGCACCATACCCTTTTGAAGCTCAGCATAATAGTCCTGAACAGAGCTATCACCTTGTTCTAAGCACTGCAATTTTTTTTCTCAAATCACGTTTATATGAGGGAGGAACAAAACGATTACACATAGCTTCTTTTAACCGCTCCCATGTATTAGGTTGTAAGCGCATGGTACCCAGTTCATTCCACCAGATAATAGCAAAGTCCTTAAACTCACTAGTAGCTTGTCTAACTCTATGTTGTTCAGGAACCAAGTGAGAATTAAACTTCTGCTCTACTGTCATCTCCCAATCAAGATATATTTCAGCATCATAAAGACCAGAAAAAGATGGAATGGTAAATTTGACTTTAGCAAAAGGGTCGTCGTTACCATGATGATTCTGGTTATTACCTCCCATACCATGTTGGTTTTGCTGAAGACGCCGATGTAGTCGTGCATCTTGTGTCGCCCGCTGATCAATGTTGTCATCCGCATCATACACTGTGTCATCATCATGATGATGGCCGTCATTGATAGGTGGCAGGCGTGTCTCCAATGTGTCCATCCGACCAGTGAGGTCAGCCATCCGCCGCTCCACCCGCTCAATGCCTTCCGTGGTGTTCAACTGGGCAATGGCGACGACGATGGTGTCCATTCTCGCGCCGAGATCAGTGAGTGAAGCAGTTTGTTTGTCGAGCGCAGCTTGTAGCTGGCCGCGACTAACACACTCGTTGAAATCGACCGGTGTCCCGTCCCCTTCATCTCCTGCCATGGTTAGTGGAAACACAGGGAAAACAAAAGGATTATCCCTATCAACTACAAAGTAAGGGCAGTGGGAACCCGCAAAGGAAGTGGCTTACCAAGCTCTTACAAGTGTTCTTACCAAGGCAAGGCAAAGGATACCTGGAGAGTGTGATCCGGCGATTGCAAGGGTCAAAAACTGTGCTATCTGGAAGTAGGTATATGGAGCTTGGCAGGCCAAATATGTTAGTGGAACACAAATCAATAGCAGATAGTAATGCTGAATAAATGTCCAAAGTTTGGTCCTAGTTGCTGGTCTAAATGTGTCCTATATCAGGTATGATATGATGAACAAGGAGTCAAGACCAGAAAATAAAGCAAAGATAGCAACAAAGATGGCCAGGCAATGAGAAACCTAATTCAGCATAAGCACAAAACAAATGAAGCTCTATCACCTAAAACTGTGCTTTGTCATGGTTTTTTTGGGCACGGATAGCACTCTTAGCACTATAAGCCCAGGTGCTAAAATTTTTCTTTTTTTCTTTTTCTTTTATTTTTTCCACAAAGCAGAGCACAGAAATAGGAACCACACAAAGTTTCACCTCAATCTGATGTAAGGTGTGGCCTACAGAAAATGATTAATGTGCTGTATATTCGGTGATGAAATTTCGGAGCTCGAGTACTGCACTTTCCAGGCCGAATTTGGGCAAAATAAATTCGCCAAACCCGAGTTCCGGATGCACAATTTAATTTCACCCAATTTCAAAAAAAATCGCCTGATTTCGAGTCTGTATGAGAAAGTTATGGCCGTTTGAAGGAGGGCCTCCGAGTTATGGTTTCTGTGGAGGCCGAAAACGAAATCGGGTGGAGGAAATTGATGGAAGGTGGGGGCGGAAGCTCGGGGAAAGGTGGGGGATGGTGCTGATCACGAGATGCGATGGATGATGGATGACTCAAAAACAAAGGGTGGGATATGGGTGGGAAAACAAAATTGACGGCTAGGGTTTGTATGAGAGGTAGCGGAAGCAAGACAATATGGGTGGGAAAACAAAATTGACGGCTAGGGTTTGTATGAGAGGAAGTGGAGGCAAGACAACCCGAAACAAAACACGATCTAAACCAGCAACACAACTCGACTAAGGACACAAACTCAACACTACGGACTCTGAAATCAAATTGTGCAAAAGGCTAAACGAGATCTGGGACAGGAAACAACCTATGACTAAAATTTTTTTGTAGGGCTTTTTCTTGGACTCTAGGATGAAACCGAAAACAACAAAGGTAGGGTAAACTCGAACCTGAAAGAACACCTGAAGCTCTGATACCACTTGATAGGAACGGGGTCCCGATCTTCCAACAGGTTCTGGATATGTTCGATTTGGTGGAGGCGCGACACAAATCGATCCGGCTTCCGAACAACACGTTCCGAACCCCACAATCGCAGCACCACGTCTCCTCAGGTTATCAACCGTGCGCAGCCCGGTTGACCTCGCCAAGAAGGCTAATCCTCGCCTGCTAATCGAAGAAAACAAGTAAGAACAAGGAAGAACACAACTGAATTGCAGATGTATTGATTTAGCACTCAAAATTTGGGGTCTCACAAACCGATGAACGACGAAACTGTTCAAAGACAGAATAATCTAAGCAAAACCCAAACCCTAATGGTGGGGTGGCAGCTGGATATAAAGGAGAGAGGGGCATGCAAAACCCCTGGACACGCCCTAATGGGCTCCAACACGATACAAAGCCGAACGGCCCAAAAGACGGTGACACAGCACCCTGACAGATTCTGAATGCCCAATTGTTTCGACGATTCCCATTGACTCAGAAGGAATTTTGACATGGGACTAGATCCATTGGAAAGTTCATCTTCTCAGCTTTCCATCCATATGTAGAACGTCCAAAACGGATCTTGGATACGATCTGGGCGTCCGTTTTAGTGCGGCCTAGTCCTGGACTCCGAATTGGATTCGAAGTCGGCTTGAGTTGGGCCTCCAACATGATTCGACCGCCCTTGCTGGAATTGTGCGCCTCGTAGCCCTTCTCCAAGTACTTCCAGGTCCTCTCCATGGTTCCTAATCATAATTAAATCATTAGGTAGCAATCGATTCTCAAATGAACAAAAAGAAGTACTTAGGAACGAGCTCACCTGTAAATTCAATTGTCGGGCGCGAGCTCTAGTGATTGGTCCTTGAATGTCAAGTGGAGGAGTGTTGTGTATATCCGAAGAAGTGATGTTCTCATCAAGTAGAGTTATGTATGGAGGAAATGAGTTTACCTGTTAATTACTTTTTGCACACGGCTGAAGTCGTGGTTGCTCCTAAGTAGGGAATCAAGGTATATTACCTTGCTCCACTTTGGTACAATCACAATCAAAATCCAGTGAGACCTAGTCATGTGTGTCGCCATGTGATTAATTCTATGTTCATGCTGCATATAAAGTACAAATGAAACTTGTGTGGCAACTATTGAAGCACTTACCCTTAGTTGAAGGGTAGCATGATGTACTCCTTGTCGTTGTGAGCAATCAATACCCTCGTTATATAATCTTGCACGAAGGATGCATTTTCATTGAGAGATTGCTCGGAGACCAAGTGTGGGTTGAGGAAACCCACCGGTTGTCGCGATAACCGGACTTGTTGAATCATGTATCTATACATAAGGAAAGAGTAATGACATTTATCGGTATAACGTGAAAGTAGAACTTCATTATACAGTACACTTACAATGTCCAGCATCGTAGAAGTGAGGTGTCGAGTTCGTCAAGATTAAATAGTAAGAATAAGTCTTCGAATGTCACAACGAAGTAACCCGGGTTGTGGAGGAAATCACCTCCGTATATTTCACAGTGAATGCACTCTGCCGGTTTGGCTTCATGTTGGACCTCTCCATGTACCAGGTATGCAATGTATTGCAAACCAAACCAAGCAGGGGTAATTGTGACTCGGGGACCAACGATACTCCTAAAATGAACTTCCATGGCCCAGGACGCGGCTTAATTTTCTTCGCTTGAGACTTAGAGCCTTGCTTATGATACGTTTTTGGTGGCGTCTTGGTGGGAGCCCATGCAACAGGCTTCAGAACTGGAGCTGGAGGTGGAGCCACTGGAGCCGATGTGACAGGTCCAGGGTGATGTCCCTCTTGGGCCACTGGATGTGGAGATCGTGGCACAGACAAGTCAAGGGCGATGTCCCTCTTGGGCCACTGAATGAATATGTGGACGGCATCCCCTAATGTCTTAATCTCTTCGTTTGGGGGCTTCTCAAGAGGGACGGTCTTAAAAACATCATTAATCATGTCTACCTGAACCTTTATGAAACCGGTCTCTACTTGTACACCATGCACCAGCGTCCCTGATAGCAATGGATACGCCATCCCCCGCCCAGCATCAACGGGAATAGAGCCAACAAGCCTAACTCTGAGGATGCAAGGCATGGGCTCCTACATAACGACACAAGATGAGTTAAGGCGTCGACTCAAGAGATCTATGTAGCATTCTAAAGAGGCCAATTACCTGGATGTCATCGATAGGTAAGTGGGCGACACTATGTTCAGTAATTGGTGTGGATGCGCAGCTACTGCGATGTTGAGGGGGACTGGGTACCGCAGTAGTAGGGGTGGGTTGCGATTGGTTGCGGATTTGTCTCAGTTCTTCCCTCAACGAATCTATCTCTCCTCGAAGTAAGGCAGTCTGCTCTTGAAATGAGGCAGATAGTTGTTCCTCAAGTTGAGCACGAAGCTCCTGTTTTATTTGTTCGTTGCAGTACACCTTGGATCTCTTCCTACTCTCATATGTTTCAGAGTAATCTAGAAATCCGTGCCTCCAAGATACGTAAGCCCCCAAGCCTCGTGTGCGACCTGGGAGCTCCTTGTTTCCCAAGGCTTGTGATAGTAAATCTCTCTCCCTGTATTCTTGAAAGGAGCCACGAGAAGATTCGGTAGTTAATGATTGCTGCACGAGACAATTAATCATGTTATTTTTGAACCCATGAAGTTCAAGAGGTGTTAACAACTATGTAGTTTAACATATCTTACCAGGCATTGGGACACTCCCTCATCTGCGGGGTTTTTGAAAGAGACACCCGAAGATGTGGTTGATGCCCTCGCTCTTAACCAGTTTCGAGCATGCTCGTTTGCGATCCCGGCAAATGGCGGGGAGGCCTTCGATCGGATTGCGACCTCATCCTGCATCCTCCACTGCGGGATTTTACCCGCGTACCCTGCGGTGCCGAGTCTGTGAGGGTGAGTGTTTTGTGACTAGAGAGCCTTGTGCGCCGCACTTTGTTGTTCAAATTCGGCCGTTGTCTTCATCTGCACAAAGGCCTCCCATGTTTCCAGCGACACGAAAGGATGCCACTGCTTTCTTCGGTTGCAGAGGGACCCCATCCGAAGAGACCACCGTGATGGTCATTCGACCCTCTGGCCTTTTCACTACTCCTTGGCCACGCTTAGTTTTCCCAATCTTGGGAGCGTGGGACCTAGATGACGATGACGAAGACTATGTGGACGCCATCTCTCTTCTAAGAAAAAAACTAATTGCAGTTAGCTATGGGCCTTTCAAATAGACCTTGTAGCTAACAAGTGCAGCATATCCAGTTCATTGAACCGGACACACTGGAATGTATCACTAGCTTCATGCCCTTTGAAGGTCTATGCGGCATATATTATTCAGACAGAGCATGTATCACAAAGTTCTAAAGATTGACAAATGACAGAAATAGTAAAAATGTAGCCAACTATTCAGACAGAGCATATATCACAGAGTCCTAAAGATTGACAAATGATAGTAATAGTTAAACTTTAGCCAACTATTCAGATAGAGCATATATCACAAAGTTCTAAAGATTGACAAATGACAGTAATAGTAAAAATTTAGCCAACTATTCAGACAGAGCATATATCACAACTTTAGCGAACGGTGTCGGGAAGGAGGAGCGGCGGCGTGAGGAAGAGGGCGGCAGCGTCGGGAGGGTGCGGCTGGCGTCGGGAGGGAGCGGCCGGTGTCGGGAGCGGCGATGTCGGGAGAGGCGGCGTCGGTTGAGGTGGCACGCGAGGGAGAGGTGGCACGTGAGGGAGCAGTCAGATCTAGCAAAACCTAGCAGTGGTGGCGTCACGCGGGAGGGAGCAGTTAGATCTAGGAAAACCTAGCAGTGGCGACGTCGCGCGCGAGGGAGCAGTCAGATCTAGCAAAATCTAGTAGTGGTGCCGTGCGAGAGGAACCTATATATAGAGAAACTATCACAGACGGCTCCATAAAAGAACCATCTGTGATATTTATATCACAGACGGTTATATTTATAGAACCGTTTGTGATATGTTAAGTATCACAGATGGTTATATTTATAGAACCGTCTGTGATATAACGAGTATCACAGACGGTTATATTTATAGAACAGTCTGTGATAGTCCTTCACAGATGGTTTATACCACAAACCGTCTGTGATAGTTCACTCTATACCTGAAATTTTTTCTATTTTTTGGCTAGCCTCAAGAAATTAAATAATGTTATCCATGCCCTTTGAAAACAAGCAAATACAGACGCAAGCACAACAACACATTCAGATTTATTACAGGATAACAAGCTAACGAACCCTTCGTGGCATGACGTTGAAGCTAAACAAGACACCCTTACGACACTTACGGCAAAAGTGTGTTGTCTAGCCTCCCGTTGTGCCGCAACGGAGGCGCTAGCTCATGGCAGTAGTCGGTGTTGTCGAGGAACAAGCAAATACAGAGGCAAGCACAACAACACATTCAGATCTATTACAAGATAATAAGCTAACGAACCCTTCATGGCACGATGGTGAGGTTGAACAAGACACACTTACGACACTTACGGCAAAAGTGTGTTGTCCAGCCTCCCGCCGTGCCGCGACGGAGGCGCTAGCTCACAGCGGAGGGGAGATGCTGGAAGCTAGCTAGTGGATGAACTCACGCGTGACTAGTACCGGTGGAAAGGTAGATGGCGAGTTATTAATAAGGGCCGAGCAGTGGGAGGAACTGGTGCCTGCTATTCGATGTGGAGAGCATGGACGGGTGAGATCGAATCCTGGGTATACGCCATGGATCGGTGACGTGTGATTATCACAGACGGTTTGTTACACGAACCATCTGTGATAATTAATATCAGAGACAGTTTATTATATGAACCGTCTGTGATCCATCACTTATCACAGACGGTTCGTATTAAAAACCGTCTGTGATATTAGTATCAGAGACGGTTTGGAATACGAACCGTCTGAGATATTAATATCAGAGATGGTTTGGAATACGAACCGTCTGTGTTAATGCTTAAATATGTGCGCCCTAGTCCTGCTCTTCTACACTGTCCTCTGCCTCATTTTCTTCATCAGTAGATTTCTCAATAATGACATCTAAAATTCTTTTGATCTCCTTCCTCTCATCTATCCATCATGAGTTGTTCGGACGCAACCTTACACAAACGGCCAACAATTTACATCTGGAAAAGGTCCTCCGCTCACGCCTTGCTCTCCTTCCTTGACTCACTTCCATCCGTCAGCTGCACCTCATCATCCGCCGTCGACGGAGGTGTCTCATTGCCGCTCAGGAAAGGGAAAACGCCCTCAGCCTCGTTCTTCTCTACAATGAGCATGTAACAGCCTAGGTTTTTATTAAAATAAAAATAAATCAATAAAAATTAATTAAAATAAGTATATTTGCTGCCTAAATTTTAATTTAGTTTTTCCCTGTATTTCTGTTTTTGAAAAGGCTAGATTTGAAAAGTAAATTAAATGAAAAATTAAAAATAATTATTAAATAAAATGATATTTTGATTTTCTATAAAAATCCTACTTTAAATTAATTATTTCGATTTATTTGAACTTTATTTAGTTTTCTGAGTTTTCAAGAGTTTCAAATATATTTTTGAAGTTAAAAAGTATTTGAAATATAAAAATTAAATACTAACATTAGTTGGAAATACTTTTATTAAGTTCAAAATGTCACCAGGAACTTTTGTGAATTTTTCTTTAATTTTGGACTTTATTTCATATTTTTCTGAGCTTAAATGAATTTCCTAGGCTTTTCTGAAAAATCAAAATCAGAAATAAAAAATAAAATTCCCCTTCTCTCCCTGCGGGCGACACGTGGATGGCCCGGATCCACCCACGTCGCCGCCGCGCATCCCACCTCCTGCTCCTCTCGGGCCGACACTTGGGCGACCTGGATTGCGCCACATCGCCCCCTCGCTTCCATCCGCCCGTTCGCCCGCCCTTCCTTGGCCATCGGATCTTCATCACAGCCACCCGCATCCCCCTCCCCTTCCTCTCCTGCTGACAGCCCAGGCCCGCTGTCAGGCACATCTTCCTTCCCGCCTTCTTCCTCCTCTCGCAACCGCCACCGCCGCAACCGCCGTCCGCCCTTCCCGGTCTCCCCCTCTTTCCCGCGTGCGCCGCCCACCTCCCTCTCCTCCCCCGCACGACGCGCGCCCACTTCCTCTCTCTCCGCGCCCCCATCTCCCCCACCTTCCCCGTAACCGTCGCCGCCCTCGCGCCCACGTTTGGCGAGCAATTCGCGCTAGCACCGCCTCCGCCCCCACTATAAAACCCCTCCCCAGCTCCGGTTCACCCCGCTCCACCCCCGCCGCTCTCTAATTCGTCTTCTCCGCCGCCCGAGCTCCCCCGCGCCGTGTCTCCCCTCCCCAGGCGTCGCCTCTCCTCCGGTGAGGAATTCCCGGCGCGCCGCTGCTCCCCGAGCCCCGCCGACGCCACGTTCGGCTTCGCCGTACCGCCCTCGACCTCGCCCGCCCCTCCGCCCAGCTCGACCACCACCGGACTGTCGCCACGCCGTTAGACTCGAGCCGCCGCCGCCCCTCCTCACCGCCGGCCTGTTTCCGGCCATCTCCGGTAAACTCCGCGCCGTCCCCCGAGATCCCCGCGCGTTCCTCTCGCCCCTCGCCCCTTGCCGCCGGCCGCCGCACCACCGTTCGTCGGCGAGCCGCCGCTCCCGAGTTGCCTTCGGCCGGTACTGCCACCGTGGCAGCAGAAGTGGCGCCACGTCGGCACCACTTCAGTGCTGTCCTGCCCCCGTCAGCACCACGTAGGCACACCCTGCCACCCATGCCACCTCGGCCGCCTCCTCCCTCCTTGGACCCGGTCCATGGACCGGGACCCATCTGTCAGCGTGATCACCCAAGGGCTGGTGTCATGCTGACGCAGTAATTCCTATTTTCCCTATTGACATCATAATCCCAGGTTTTCTTTTAGAAAAATAATTCCCAAAATCAGCCTTTTCCATTTTCTCTCTTTTTAAACTTCCCGAAGCCCGTTCTCCTTCTCCTAACTCCGATTGAGCCCATTCAAATTTCTAATTTCATCAAAAATTCCCCTCTATCCATTTCTGGCCTCAATTCAAATTTTTGATTCAATTTGAATTTAATTTGTATTTATTTGAATTTGGTGGGTTATTTTCGCATGTAGACTTCGACGATTCGGGAGAATTCAAAGACGAAGATTTGCACCAATTTGAAGAGCAAGGCAAGTCACACTCCTTGATCATGTTGATCCCTAATTTCAAATGAAATTATGTTGTTTTAAATTATTCTGCATGCATATTTCTATTCAACGTATTTCAATTCAGTTTTAAATTTAGTTATTCCTACTTGTTAATTCCTCCATTGATATTGAATTCCTCGATGCCTTGTCACCCTAGATTAAAACTCTAGTTGGTACAATAGTATGGCTAGAGACTTTATGGATAGCAAATGCTTAGTCTTGCTTAGAAGTAAGTATGGGTTGAGATACCCTTTTCACATAAAATGATAAGCTTTTCAAATGTACTCTTGACTTTGATGAGTCAAGGAGGTTTATGTAATATTTTGGACACAAAATATAAAACCTGGTTTAGACTTAGACAATTGGTTAGTTGGTGGGTGCAGGAATGCTCTGTAGGTTGTAGCCACAGGGTTGATTGTCGTGCACAGGGGTATGTGGTTGGGCCTAAGTCAATTAAGGACCGGTCTATGAGCTACTGTTGCAAAGACCTATCGTACTACCACATAGCTAATATGGGACAGCCCTGGCTGAATAATTTGCGAAGTCCCAACCTGAGTCAAGTTGTAGGTTGAAAGTGAGCGTGGTTGGCGCCATGAGAAGTCTCACTTGAAGGAGCGTGGTTAATCCATGTGAAGTCTCTCTCAGGCTCAAGAGTGGATCCTGGTCTGGTGGATTCCTTACTAGGGTGAAACCTTAGAGTTGGCTTGGCCAGGTTGAAGGATTTGCATTGTAAAGGCCTTGTCACAACTCCTCGTAGCACACCTAAGAAAGTGTGTAAACCGGTGGCAAAAAGGGATGTTCGTGTCTTGTGGGTAAAGCTGTACAATCTCTGTAGAGTGTACAATCTATCTTGGATAGCCATTGATGTGACCACGCCACCAACACATACGATCATAGCGGTCAATATCAAGATTGAACTAAAGGTGAATTCGTTTATTCAACTTCAACACATTTTAAATGAGAATATGATGCTACCTAATGATGAAAAAATATATATTTGTAGCACCACATCACTTTGGAACCAATTGAAGCAAGGGTTCAAGTTGGACAGGTTTTGGAATCCAATTCGGCCTCCAGATCAATTCGGATTCAGCCTGACAGGCCAATTTTCAAACGGCCATAACTTTTGATCCAAAAGGCGTCTCAGGGCCCGTGAGTACTCGTTGGAAAGCTCTTGGAGTCTACTTTCAGATGGATCTAATCTCACCTCGAAACTCCATTCGAGCAGATCAGAAACTACAAAATAATTCATGTTACTTTTCCAGTCCGAGTCACAGTGGGCCGAGGGCCTTGTAACTTGGGCTATTTGGGCCAGTACTGTTCACGTGAACAGAACCATGGCTGCATGAACAGTAACCGCAAATAGTACCATTTCCCTTGTCATTAGATAAGTGCGGCTTTCCCCTCCCCTATTTAAGGAGGCCGCACCCCTTTAGTTTTCCTTGGGTTTTTCTTAAGTGATTATTCTGCTTAGTAGTTTCACCGCATGTTCGGTTGAGGAACCCCAACTTGTGAACTTAATATTTATTCGCAATACAGATTGCATCTTTTACTGTCTTGCTCGTGTTCTCGATTCACTTGCAGAAGATAGCCTTCTTGGCGAGGTCAATCGTGTTCGGCACGGTTGATAACCAACGGAGCAGTGGTGTAGTGATTGCGAGGGGTTCGATCTGTTTTGGTCGGAGCCTTTGGATCATCAACGTCGAGATCTCCACAATCGACTTATCAGTACCTCTCGGAAGATCGGGCCATCGTCACATCAGTTGGTATCAGAGCAACGGTTGCCCGTGAGGTAATTCTTGTATCCCTAGTTAGTAGATTGGTTTTTATTTCCTATAGTCCAGAAAAAAAATTGCTCCACAAAAAGAATTAATTCCGCTGCCCAAACCCCGTTGTGCCTTTCAATCTATTAGTTTTGGTTTGCTAAATTGAATTTGTGTCCATATTAGCATTGTCTAGTTGCTGGTCATATCTTTGTTCCATTAAAAATCCAAACAAAAGAAAAATTCCCCACCCCAAACCCTAATTTCCAAATTCGGCTGATTTTTCCTCTCTCTGTAGCCGCCACCAAAAATGCAATATCTTTTGATTCCGAGATTATTTTTGAGTAATACCACCGCCATTAGATTCAAAAATTCCTTATCCATCTATCCATAAAATTTCACATCATTCGAGCAAGGCAGTTAAGAGATATATGCAGTGAAAGTTGACCCAATTATCTGTTTTGAATGTGCAACAGTCAGCAGTTGTGATTTTTGTGCGAATTTCTGTGTCGGGTTTCGGAAGTTAGCCCCAAAATAAATTCTGTAGAAAAAGCCATCAGAAAACATAGAAAAAAAGAATCAGTAAAAAAGAGGCATCTGAAAAAAAGTTACGGCCAAAATACCGACGTGCTGTCCAGTAGACAGAAATCTTCAGTTTTCAGTTTTGGGTCAATCTTTGTGTTCTTCAATTCCAGATTGCATTGGATTGAATTATCTTGTATTTATCACTCCTACACGTTGCCATACACTTGTTTTTAGCCTTCTTCCATTCTTGGTTGATCAGCAAGATAGGCTAAGTGCTAGATACGAACTATAATTCAATTCAATGCAATTCTGAAATTAACTGATTGTTCTCCATTGCTACCATATTGTGCCTTCCAAGCTACACCTACTCTTGATCAGAACAGGTTCCCTCTTGCAATCGTACCCACGCTCGACACGGTATCACGAACCAGCCACCGGTTGTACCACCTGCTGCATTGGTAAGAACACTTGTAAGAGTGTGGTAAGATGCTTGAGAGTGTGTGATTCCACCTTCCACCACCTAGTAGTTGACAGGGATAATACCTTTGTGTTGTCTTTTGTTTTCTACTAACCATGACAGGTGAGTCGTCTGATGATTAAGAGTGTGTTTTAAAGGGAGAGTTCATGAAGCTCTTGGATGAACCACGCATCGATAGGAAGCTTCGACGGATAAATTGCAGCGCTCCATCAATTCCATCAATGAGAGTATTGCAGCACTCACTACACACCTTGAAAGAATGGTGAATCGGCCGCCAAACAATGGACGCGAGTATGATCACTATGCATGCCAAGATCGTGAGGAGGGACATGATAATGATAGACAAAACCGCGACGCCAGTGCTTCATTTGCTGCCCAAGATGCATGCCCACGACACCGCCTACATCAAAACCGTCACGGTATGGGAGGTAATAATTTTTAGCACCACAATGATCGTTCTAATCATGACCCTTTTGCTAAAGTCAAATTTACCATTCCATCTTTTTCTGGTCTTTATGATGCTGAAATATATCTTGATTGGGAGATGACGGTAGAGCAGAAGTTTAATTCTCACTTGGTTCCTGAACAACATAGAGTTAGACAAGCTACTAGTGAGTTTAAGGACTTTGCTATTATCTGGTGGAATGAACTGGGTACCATGCGTTTACAACCTGGTACATGGGAGCGGTTAAAAGGAGCTATGCGTGCTAGATTTGTTCCTCTTGCTTTTAAACATGAAATGCATAAGAAATTGTAGTGCTTAGACCAAGGTAATAAATCTGTCGAGGAATATTATCAAGAACTACAAATAGGCATGTTGCGTTGTGGGGTTGTTGAGGAAACGGAGGATAAGATTTGTCGTTTTTACGGGGGGTTACGGGGTGAAATTCAGGACATTGTTGATTATAAAGATTTTACTACTGTCAACCAGTTGTTCCAGCTTGCTTGTTTGGCAAAAAAAGAATTGTAGGGTAGGCAACAAAAGACAAGGAGCAAATTTGGAGGTACGTGTACATCGAGATCAACGCCTGGGCAAGCCAAGATAGCCCCACCTCCTATTTGTCGAGCTGCTGCCCCCTCTGTGAGTAGGGCGCGTTCAGCAACACCTCCGCCACCATCACGCGCATCCGAGACGAGCAAATCTACTAGTGTGCAAGCACCACCAAAGAGCTCTTCATCAGTTGCTTCCATGGGCCGTACGACGGGCATTGTGTGCCACCGTTGTAAAGGGATGGGCCACGTCATGAGAGATTGCTCAAGTCAACGGGCGTACATTGCGACAAAAGATGGTGGTTATATAAGTGCTAGTGATGTTGAGGATGAATATGCTCTTGCAGCTAACCTTGCAGGTAATGGTGATGATCATGAGAACAAATCTGTGTTTGTGCCCTTTTTTATGACTAACAACTTGCAGGTAGTTGAGAACCATGCCGAAGAGGAGCATAAGCTGATTGAATCAATGAACCCATTGGTTGAGAATGAAGACAAGGAGATGGATGCACTTACATCATCTGAGGAGAGCCAAAAAGGTAAAGACCATGGTGCTATCATCGCTCACGGTACTGATTTGGTGCTACAACAAGACATAGAGCAACCTTGTGAGTATATACCTGCTGTAGTACAATCTTTTGATATTCCTTGTGTTGACTTAAATAAACCATGTGCTGATCTAAATTCTCATAATTTTGCACATGTTAAATTAATAACACATAAAGAAGTTTTGACTAGAATTTCTCCTGCTAATTTATTGTGTTACATCATGTTAGATCTACCTATGAAATTGTCACATGCTATGGAGAAAGTTTCTGAACTTGCATGTTCGAAATTCTTATTTAGTACCTACACCCCTGGATATAAGTTTAATTTGAGTGGAGATTATGGTGTGGAAAATCAATTTCTTGTATATCGAATATGCATAACTTGCGATCACATGGATAAATTGAAACTTGTTGTTTGGGACAACAATTCTTGTGTGCTGAATCATGTTGAATGTGAGAGGGAAGTAAAATTTAGTACTCATTCAATGCATATGTGTTCATATCTTTTTGCACCATCTAGTATAGACAATCTGAATAAAGATGATGAATTATGGCAGAACATACAAAGCTCTTCACTCTTACTAGATGAATTTGCTATTGTTCGATTGAGATATGATTATATAGATGAACTTTGCTTGACTCCAAAAGTTGTAGTTTTGCCCATATGTGCCACCACTATAAGTTTACAAATTCAAAGATTTGAATTGCATAAATGCTTCACTTACATTTGCAAAACCAGTTACAATAATTACTGTGTGAGAAATTTTGAATTGCTCATTAACATATATGATTACTCTTGGGTTAATAATACAACGAGCTTTTATGATCATTGTTGTTTTATAACATTAATTGTGCAACAACAAAGAACGGTTAAAACGGATGACATATACATATACCATGCATACACCTTGGCTTCTTTGTTACCATTTTTTCAGCTTATCAAAAGCCGAGGACGGCTTTGTTTGCAAGAAGGGGAGGATGATAAGAACATGTAACCTATGGATACAACCATATTTGCTATACTTGTTGTTCCAATTATAAGAGCTCCTACACATCACTTAAATTATGAGATGAGCTCGTTTCAAAGAGATTTTACTTTATTTGATAAAGAACTTATGATATTACATAATGAGAGTTTGTTGCGTTTGTTATCATGTACAAAGATTTATGATCAAGATCATGCAATACGTGATGCTACACCTATGTTAAAACCGAGGACGGTTTTCTGTCAAGAAGGGGAGGATGATGTAACCACGCCACCAACACATACGACCATAGCGGTCAATATCAAGATTGAACTAAAGGTGAATTCGTTTCTTCAACTTCAACACATTTTAAATGAGAATATGATGCTACCTAATGATGAAAATATATATATTTGTAGCACCACATCACTTTGGAACCAATTGAAGCAAGGGTTCAAGTTGGACAGGTTTTGGAATCCAATTCGGCCTCCAGATCAATTCGGATTCAGCCTGACAGGCCAATTTCAAACGGCCATAACTTTTGATCCAAAAGGCTTCTCAGGGCCCGTGAGTACTCGTTGGAAAGATCTTGGAGTCTACTTTCAGATGGATGTAGTCTCACCTCCAAACTCCATCCGAGCAGATCAGAAACTACAAAACAATTCACGTCACTTTTCCAGTCCGAGTCAAAGTGGGCCGAGGGCCTTGTAACTTGGGCTATTTGGGCCAGTACTGTTCACGTGAACAGTACCACGGCCACATGAACAGTAACCACAAATAGTACCATATCCCTTGTCATTAGATAAGTGCGGCTTTCCCCTCCCCTATTTAAAAAGGCCGCACCCCTTTAGTTTTCCTTGGGTTTTTCTTAAGTGATTATTCTGCTTAGCAGTTTCGCCGCATGTTCGATTGAGGAACCCCAACTTGTGAACTTAATATTTATTCGCAATACAGATTGCATCTTTTACTCTCTTGCTCGTGTTCTCGATTCTCTTGCAGGAGATAGCCTTCTTGGCGAGGTCAATTGTGTTCGACACGGTTGATAACCAACGGAGCAGTGGTGTAGTGATTGCGAGGGGTTCGATCTGTTTTGCTCGGAGCCTTTGGATCATCAACGTCGAGCTCTCCACAATCGACTTATCAGTACCTCTCGGAAGATCGGGCCATCGTCACATCAGCCGTGCCCACGGTCATGGGCATGCTGAGTAAAAGTTTTTCATGGATTAGACTTTGTTTTTCAAAAATGTTTTTGAAAACCTTGTGGATGGATGGAATCCACAATTGATGAAAACCTTGTGGATGGATGGAATCCGTGAGAGATTGAAACCTGGTGGATGGATGGTATCCATCAGAGTTGCACAGTGAAAGCGTGTGCATGGATGGAATCCATATGTGATCTTTTGGAAAAGATGGTCCGGGTGGGATGCCCGTGGATAGGTTGGTGTTTGGTCGGAGCCTGCACTAACGGTATTATTTTCAACCACAAACATTGTTTTACTTATTCTATTAAATTTTGCAGTTTCAATCTATCTACTATATTTCCTTAAATGCTGTTTTATGCAAAATAACCCTATAAACTTTTCTTTGTTGCCTTTATCATTATGTTGCATTTCTCCGTGTGACTTGTGGAGTATAAGTTTGTACTCATCTTGCAATCTCCATACAGAGGAAGATGCCGAATTTGGAAACTAGGGTTTGGGGTGGGGAATTTTTTCTTTTATTTGGATTTTTAATGGAACAAAGATATGACCAGCAACTAGACAATGCTATATGGACACAAATTCAATTTAGCAAACCAAAACTAATAGATTGAAAGGCACAACGGGGTTTGGACAGCGGAATTAATTCTTTTTGTGGGGCTTTTTCGTGGACTCTAGGATGAAAACGAAACAACAAAGGTAGGGTAAACTCGAACCTGAAGGAACACCTGAAGCTCTGATACCACTTGATGGGGACGGGGTCCCGATCTTCCAACAGGTTCTGGATATGTTCGATTTGGTGGAGGCGTGACACAAATCGATCCGGCTTCCGAACAACACGTCCCGAACCCCGCAATCGCAGCACCACGTCTCCTCAGGTTATCAACCGTGCGCAGCCCGGTTGACCTTGCCAAGAAGGCTAATCCTCGCCTGCGAATCGAAGAACACAAGCAAGGACAAGGAAGAACACAACTGAATTGCAGATGTATTGATTTAGCACTCAAAAGTTGGGGTCTCACAAACCGATGAACGGCGAAACTGTTCAAGACAGAATTAATCTAAGCAAAACCCAACCCTAATGGTGGGGGTAGCAGCTGGATATAAAGGAGTTAGGGGCGTGCAAAACCCCTGGACGCGCCCCTAATGGGCTCCAACACGATACAAAGCCGAACGGCCCAAAAGACGTTGGCGCAGCACCCTGATAGATTCTGAATGCCCATTTGTTTTGACGATTCCCGTTGACTCAGCAGGAATTTTGACATGGGACCAGAGCCATTGGAAAGGTAGTCTTCTCAGCTTTCCATACATATGTGGAACTTCCAAAACGGAGTCCGGATGCGATCTGGGCGTCCGTTTTAGTGCGGCCTGGTCCTGGACTCCGAATTGGATTCAAACTGGACTCCGAATTGGATTCGAAGTCGGCTTGAGTTGGACCTCCAACATGATTCGACCGCCCTTGCTGGACTTGTGCGTCCCGTAGCCCTTCTCCAAGTACTTCTAGGTCTTCTCCATGATTCCTAATCATAATTAAATTATTAGGTAGCAATCTATTCTCAAATGAACAAAAAGAAGTACTTAGGAACGAGCTCACCTGTAAATTCAATTGTCGGGCGCGAGCTCTAGTGATTGGTCCTTGAATGCCAAGTGGAGGAGTGTTGTGTGTATCCAAAGAAGTGATGTCCTCATCATCCTCCCCCTCTTGAAGCGGAGTTGTCCTCAACTCAGCCTCATCTTCATCTCCCAAGTATGGCTTCAAATCTGAAATGTTAAAGGTGGGACTAACCCCAAACTCGGGAGGCAACGCAAGTTTATATACATTATCATTTATCTTCTCAACTATCTTAAAAGGACCAGCAGCTCTAGGCATCAATTTTGATTTTCTTAACTCAGGAAATCTATCCTTTCTCAAGTGCAACCAAACAAAATCACCCGGTTCAAGTTTAACTTCCTTTCTACCTTTACTACCAATAATCCTATATTTTTCATTCATCTTTTCAATGTTGGCCTTAGTAGTCTCATGCATTTTGACAATAAAATCAGCACGCTCCTTAGCATCATTATGAACTCTCTCACTAGTAGGCAAAGGTAAAATATCAATAGGGGCACGGGGATTGAATCCATACACTACCTGAAAAGGACTTACCTTGGTGGTGGAGTGTTCCGCTCGATTATATGCCAACTCAACATGCGGCAAACACTCTTCCCACAGCTTCAAATTATTCTTCAAAACAGCTCTCAACATGGTAGACAATGTGCGGTTCACCACCTCAGTTTGACCATCATTTTGTGGGTGACATCTTGTAGAGAACAACAACTTTGTACCCAACTTGTTCCATAGAGTACGCCAAGAACCATCTTTTTTGGGAACCAAAAGAACAGGAACAGCACAAGGACTAAGGCTCTCACGCACGTACCCATGGTCCAAAAGGTCTTGGACTTGTCGCTGAATCTCCTTAGTCTCTTCAGGATTTGTCCTGTACGCCGCACGGTTTGGCAAGCTCGCTCCAGGAATCAAGTCAATCTGGTGCTCAATCCCTCGAAGGGGTGGAAGTCCTGGAGGAATCTCATCAGGAAAAACATCTCTAAACTCCTGCAAAAGGTTAGTGACAGGAGCAGGCAAAGTGCAAGGCATATTATCAAGAGAAAATAAAGCATCTTTGCACACAAAAACATAGCATATATCATTAACATCATCAATTTCAGCAAGGTCTGATTTGGTGGCAAGCATAACAGAATTGTTCAAATGGAGTACTTGCTGTTTTTCAGATTTATCATGTTTATTTGGATCATTAGTAGCAGCAACTCTCTCCCTATCGGCCTCTATAATCTCAGCTGGAGTCAAAGGCAGTAAAGTAACTTTCTTTCCCTTATGCATAAAACTGTATTTGTTACTACTACCATGGTGTAAAGCATCATTATCAAATTCCCAAGGTCGACCCAATAAAAGAGAGCATGCTTGCATAGGAACCACATCACAATCAACATGATCAACATAACCACCAATGGAAAAATGGACTCGACATGTTTGTGTTACCTTAGCTTTTCCAGAGTCATTTAACCATTGAATATGGTATGGATGTGGATGCGGTCGCGTGGTCAAGCCAAGCTTCTTGACCAAATCAGAACTCACCAAGTTGTTGCAACTTCCTCCATCAATGATGACACGTGCACGCCGGTTCTTGATTGCGAAGAAAGTCTGAAACAAATTATGGCGTTGAAGCTTATCGGGTTGTTGTACCTGTGTGCTGAGGACGCGCTGCACAATGATGCTCCGTAGCGTCGCTGTGGACGCCCCACCAAGGACCAGGTCATCATCACCACCGCCATTGTCGTCCGAGGCAGCAGCAACATCATCATCCTCCTCGACATCCGAAGTGCTGATGTAGCCTCCATCTTCTGTGGCGATGTATGCCCGTTGGCTAGGGCAATTCTTCTGCACATGACCAAGCCCATGGCAACGGTGGCACTGAATGTCGGAGGAGCGGCCCGTTGAAGCCACAGAAGAAGAACTCTTAGCTGGAACCTGCAAAGAATTTTTTGTCGTGGAAGGTGGCTTCGGTGGCGCTGCTGCAACCTTGTGCACAGGTGGTGGAGGAGAACGAAAACTCGAAGAAGACTTGGGCAGTCCCGTCGATGTAGTCGTTCGCGGCGTGTAAAAAGGTCGTCCGGTGCTTGCCTTCGCTGATTCCTTGCGTCCCTGCAATTCTTTTTCTGCAAGCATAGCAAGCTGGAACAACTGGTTGACAGTAGTAAACTCTTTATAATCAACAATGTCCTGAATTTCACGCCTTAACCCCCCATAGAAACGACAAATCTTATCATCCGTGTCCTCAACAACCCCACAACGCATCATACCCTTTTGAAGCTCAGCATAATAGTCCTGAACAGAACGATCACCTTGTTCTAAGCGCTGCAATTTTTTTCTCAAATCAAGTTTATATGTGGGAGGAACAAAACGATTACGCATATCTTCTTTTAACCGCTCCCATGTATCAGGTTGTAAGCGCATGTTACTTAGTTCATTCCACCAGATAATAGCAAAGTCCTTAAACTCACTAGTAGTTTGTCTAACTCTATGTTGTTCAGGAACCAAGTGAGAATTAAACTTCTGCTCTACCGTCATCTCCCAATCAAGATATATATCAGCATCATAAAGACCAGCAAAAGATGGAATGGTAAACTTGACTTTAGCAAAAGGGTCGTCGTTACCATGACGGTTCTGGTTATTACCTCCCATACCCTGTCGGTTTTGCTGAAGACGCCGACGTAGTCGTGCATCTTGTGTCGCCCGCTGATCAATGTTGTCATCCGCATCACACACTATGTCATCATCACGACGATGGCCGTCATTGACAGGTGGCAGGCGTGCCTCCAATGTGTCCATCCGACCAGTGAGGTCAGCCAACCGCCGCTCCACCCGCTCAATGCCTTCCGTGGTGTTCAACTTGGCAATGGCGGCGACGATGGTGTCCATTCTCGCGCCGAGTGAAGCATTTTGTTTGTCGAGCGCAGCTTGTAGCTGGCCGCGACTAACACACTCGTTGAAATCGACCGGTGTCTCGTCCCTTTCGTCTCCTGCCATGGTTAGTGCAAACACAGGGAAAACAAAAGGATTATCCCTATCAACTAGAAAGGAAGGCAGTGGAAATCCGCAAAGGAAGTGTCTTACCAAGCTCTTACAAGTGTTCTTACCAAAGCAGCAGGTGGTACAACCGGTGGCTGGTTCGTGAAACCATGTCGAGCGTGGGTACGATTGCAAGGGTCAAAACTGTGCTGATCAAGAGTAGGTGTAGCTTGGAAAGCACAATATGGTAGCAATGGAGAACAATCAGTTAATTTCAGAATTGCATAGAATTGAATTATAGTCCGTATCTAGCACTTAACCTATGTTGCTGATCAACCAAGAATGGAAGAAGGCTAAAATCAAGTGTATGGCAATGTGTAGGAGTGGTAAATACAAGATAATTCAATCCAATGCAATTTGGAATTGAAGAACACAAGGATTGACTGAAAACTGAAAACTGAAGATTTCTGTCCACCGGACAGCACGTCGGTATTTTGGCTGTAACTTTTTGTCAGATGACTTTTTTTCACTGATTCGTTTTTTTTCTGTTTTCTTATGGCTTTTTCTACATATTTTCTTTTGGGGACAACTTCTGAATCCCGACACAGAAATTCGCACAAAAATCACAATTGCTGACTGTTGCAGATTCAAAACAGATAATTGGGTCAACTTTCACCGCATATATCTCTTAACTGCCTTGCTGGAATGACGTGAAATTTTACAGATAGATCGAGAATGAATTTTTGAATCTAATGGCGGTGGTCCAATGCAAAAATAATCTCGGAATCAAAAGTTATGACGTTTTTGGTGGCGGCTGCAGAGAAAGGAAAAATCAGCCGAATTTGGAAACTAGGGTTTGGGGTGGGGAATTTTTTCTTTTATTTGGATTTTTAATGGAACAAAGATATGACCAGCAACTAGACAATGCTATATGGACACAAATTCAATTTAGCAAACCAAAACTAATAGATTGAAAGGCACAACGGGGTTTGGACAGCGGAATTAATTCTTTTTGTGGGGCTTTTTCGTGGACTCTAGGATGAAAACGAAACAACAAAGGTAGGGTAAACTCGAACCTGAAGGAACACCTGAAGCTCTGATACCACTTGATGGGGACGGGGTCCCGATCTTCCAACAGGTTCTGGATATGTTCGATTTGGTGGAGGCGTGACACAAATCGATCCGGCTTCCGAACAACACGTCCCGAACCCCGCAATCGCAGCACCACGTCTCCTCAGGTTATCAACCGTGCGCAGCCCGGTTGACCTCGCCAAGAAGGCTAATCCTCGCCTGCGAATCGAAGAACACAAGCAAGAACAAGGAAGAACACAACTGAATTGCAGATGTATTGATTTAGCACTCGAAAGTTGGGGTCTCACAAACCGATGAACGGCGAAACTGTTCAAGACAGAATTAATCTAAGCAAAACCCAACCCTAATGGTGGGGTGGCGGCTGGATATAAAGGAGTTAGGGGCGTGCAAAACCCCTGGACGTGCCCCTAATGGGCTCCAACACGATACAAAGCCGAACGGCCCAAAAGACGGTGGCGCAGCACCCTGACAGATTCTGAACGCCCACTTATTTTGACGATTCCCGTTGACTCCGAAGGAATTTTGACATGGGACCAGAGCCATTGGAAAGTTAGTCTTCTCAGCTTTCCATACATATGTGGAACGTCCAAAACGGAGTCCGGATGCGATCTGGGCGTCCGTTTTAGTGCGGCCTGGTCCTGGACTCCGAATTGGATTCGAACTGGACTCCGAATTGGATTCGAAGTCGGCTTGAGTTGGACCTCCAACATGATTCGACCGCCCTTGCTGGACTTGTGCGTCCCGTAGCCCTTCTCCAAGTACTTCTAGGTCTTCTCCATGATTCCTAATCATAATTAAATTATTAGGTAGCAATCTATTCTCAAATGAACAAAAAGAAGTACTTAGGAACGAGCTCACCTGTAAATTCAATTGTCGGACGTGAGCTCTAGTGATTGGTCCTTGAATGTCAAGTGGAGGAGTGTTGTGTGTATCCGAAGAAGTGATGTCCTCATCACTTCTCAGGGCCCGTGAGTACTCGTTGAAAAGATCTTGGAGTCTACTTTCAGATGGATGTAGTCTCACCTCCAAACTCCATCCGAGCATATCAGAAACTACAAAACAATTCACGTCACTTTTCCAGTCCGAGTCAAAGTGGGCCGAGGGCCTTGTAACTTGGGCTATTTGGGCCAGTACTGTTCACGTGAACAGTACCACGGCCACATGAACAGTAACCACAAATAGTACCATATCCCTTGTCATTAGATAAGTGCGGCTTTCCTCTCCCCTATTTAAGAAGGCCGCACCCCTTTAGTTTTCCTTGGGTTTTTCTTAAGTGATTATTCTTCTTAGCAGTTTCGCCGCATGTTCGGTTGAGGAACCCCAACTTGTGAACTTAATATTTATTCGCAATACAGATTGCATCTTTTACTCTCTTGCTCGTGTTCTCGATTCTCTTGCAGGAGATAGCCTTCTTGGCGAGGTCAATCGTGTTCGACACGGTTGATAACCAACGGAGCAGTGGTGTAGTGATTGCGAGGGGTTCAATCTGTTTTGGTCGGAGCCTTTGGATCATCAACGTCGAGATCTCCACAATCGACTTATCAGTACCTCTCGAAAGATCGGGCCATCGTCACATCAGCCGTGCCCACGGTCATGGGCATGCTGAGTAAAAGTTTTTCATGGATTAGACTTTGTTTTTCAAAAATGTTTTTGAAAACCTTGTGGATGGATGAAATCCACAATTGATGAAAACCTTGTGGATGGATGGAATCCATCAGAGTTGCACAGTGAAAGCGTGTGGATGGATGGAATCCATATGTGATCTTTTGGAAAAGATGGTCCGGGTGGGATGCCCGTGGATAGGTTGGTGTTTGGTCGGAGCCTGCACTAACGGTATTATTTTCAACCACAAACATTGTTTTACTTATTCTATTAAATTTTGCAGTTTCAATCTATCTACTGTATTTCCTTAAATGCTGTTTTATGCAAAATAACCCTATAAACTTTTCTTTGTTGCCTTTATCATTATGTTGCATTTCTCCGTGTGACTTGTGGAGTACAAGTTTGTACTCATCTTGCAATCTCCATACAGAGGAAGATGCCGTCGACTACGGTGAAGATTTGGACGAGTAGGCCGCGTCTTACTGTCGTTTGCCTGTGGGCAGGCTTGGGCTTCGCTTTTATCAGTTTGCTTCCGTAGTTATTTGCTTTATTTATCTTTGCCAATGGGCGTGGATGTAAGACTTCGCCATAAGGTCGTACTCTTTTGTTTAATATAAGAAGTCATTTGTGCTTGGTATTTATCTTTGTTGTCTCTGTGTGCACTAGCTGATCCTGGACTAGTGCGATTTACACAGAGGATCCAGGAGCCGTTACTCCAGGTTCCGACAGAGCGCATAGCGAAGGAAGCTCTTGCGGCAGTGCAGAGACACATGGATAACCTTGCCGATCAAGCAGAATCGGCCGATTCTGAGAAAGCTTATTATGGCATCCTCTTTGAGATTATGGAACATGCTAATGATTTGCCTAGGATTGAGGAGGAAGTGGAGAGGGCAAGGACAATCTTGACGGCATTCAAGAACACAACAGCTGATCCTCCAACTCCAGAAGTCGACGAGGAAGCATATGAAGCCTAGAAGATTAAAATCTGGGAATCTCTTTTTTGGACTTTTGTAATAAAATTGTCTTGAATTTGACTCTTGTCTCAGTATAGCTTCTGTAGTTCATACGACAAAGGTCTATCAGGATTACCACAAACGGTTTGTATTAAGAACCATCATTGAAAGTTCACAGACGGTTATTGACACGAACCGTCTGTGTTGTCTAGATTATCACAGACGGTTCGTATTAAGAACCGTCTGTGAAAGTTCACAGACGGTTCTTAAATTGAACGGTTCGTGTTAATAACCGTCTGTGAAAATATCATATACGGCTGCCAGTATAAACCATCTGTGACAGTTTAATCACAGACGATTCCGTATGAACCGTCTGTGATGTAGCCGTCCAGTATAGCCTCTTTTGTAGTAGTGGTATATGTTGCAATTAATTTGCCCAGACCCACAAAAGCTGCTCTAACTCCTAGGAACTAATTAACGGTAAAGTGGTCAATCACTAATGAAATGTTGCCACTAGCTTGCTTTGCCTTTGTGGGACCCAGGGTCATAAATCACGTAACACATTGTCGTGGTATTTATTAATTTATACATGTAACAGAGAGCTAGAATTAAAGCAGAATCGATTCAAGGGGATGTCAGCTGGAGATTCTCGATCCCTTTTGGCCTTTAACTCTCTAGTTTTATTTTTGGCACCACGCCTAATTAGGGCATCTCCAATAATATCACTTTAACTATCTCTTAGTTGTACCACATCAGCAAATTCCTATATGAAGAAAAGAGGAGGTGAGAAAAGAGAATGCAATATCTCTTATGCAAGAGCCAACATGAGCATACAAACCAATGCTATAAGAAGGTTTTACCTCATCAGGATCACTGTAAAGATCACCATCGTTGAGCTCCTCACTGTTGATCATAAAACACATCCCTGTGAAGTCCATCTCCTTTGCCTTCTTACCTTTTTCTTCATCGTCGCTCGTAGAATCAACATCACTCAAATTAATCTAGAACCAACATCACTCAAATTAATCTCCTCAACTACTGAAAGTACTTTGTTAACCACCCTGCGATAGTTGCACTTCTTGCTTGGGTCAATCTTGAATTGAGTGCGACGAGTTGGAGCCTTGTTATCCGAACTTCCTTGCTCCTCAGTTTGGGGCAATCCATCTTAATGTGGCCTGACTCGTCACACTCATAGCATCTGATTGGACCTGACACACCACCTCGCTTCCTCATCCTCACATTGTTGAGTTCCTTATATGCTCGTGAGGAGATCAACACCAAGTCCTCTTCAGGGAGCTGCTCGAACTGTTCCTCTGAAAAGAAGACAAGGTCGACAAATAAACACAAGACAAAACACTCGACGAAGCAGCCTACACGGGGTTAGTCACAAGTGCTAGGATGGCAAAACTTCCATCTCATAGGTTTTCAATCAAGAATAAAGATCATCCATTGTTAAAGTATCTAGATCGATAATTTAATTAATAGTTGTGACAACCATCAACTACTCAAAACCTAAAGATCTCAAAATTTTAGTTGCATTATCTTCATCAGTAGGAATAACATTAACACTGCATACATCACTCAATATTTTCTCAAAACGAGCAAAGAGATCATCAATGGATTCACCAGGCTTCATAGCAAAGTCAGAAAATTCTTTTTGAGAAAGATTTTTGCGCACTTTCTTGATTTTAGTGGTTCCTTCATGATAATCAGAAAGAGTTTTCCATATTAAGTGGGAAGAATTATTATGAGCTACATAATCAAACTCTTTGCAAGAAATCCCTTGAAACAGCAAGTTGCGAGCTTGAGCATTTAAATCAACATCTATTTTATTTAAATTAGTAACAACAGCAGGAACCTCATATGGTGTAGCAACTTTATTCCAAACATCACTACCTTGAGCCTCAATGTAAGTCTGAATCTGACACTTCTAAAAAGCAAAATTAGTACCATCTAGCATGGGGGATGATTCACATACCTCTCTGACACCATAGCAACCTACTCTGATACCACTTGTAGGATCGTATGGCACAATCAGAGGGGGTGAATGATTGTCTATGCTTTTACCACCTAAAATCAAAACCCAACACAGAGAAACAAAAAGAAGCAATCTGGATTACCGAACGAAGATAACAACTGAAGATAACAACCGTAGATGCTTGCTTGTACGTGCTTGAAGAGCTACTGTCATCTGACTGCTTGTTATGACCGCTCGTTATGACCACTCATCCGACTGCTCGCTTATGACTACTCACTTATGAGTGCTTGGATCAATCGCCTACTCAACCCAATCGCTCCGCATGATCTTGGATCGACTGCCAACTCATTCCGATTGCTCAGCATGATCTCAGATCGATCGCAGGCTTGTTCTGATCGCTCGGCATGACAACAATGCACCTAGTCGTGACCTCCTTCCACCTGATGTCCCGAGCCAACCACCGCCCGAACGAGGACAAACCGAAGACAAAATAGAGCACGTAAAGCGGAGAGGAAAACAAGTTGCCAAAGAACTTTTGTAGAAAGGATTTGATTTACTATTTCTTCACCAAGTTCTTGGCTACAAAGCACCTCACGGTACCCATAAAAACCTTCTCTTTGAAAGCCCTAAAACTCCATGCGCTAACCTATAGCCTCTCGTGCTTTTATAGGGCAGCGCACAAAGCGTGTTCCACTCGGACATCTCAAACCGTGTTCTTTTCCACCTGGACACGAAATCTATCTCTTCCTCAAATCATGGGACTCAAAATCCTTCCTAACACAGGTTTTAACCACCTCGTACAAGTCATGGACTCCATCCACAACTCCATACATCACACACAATGAAGCCTCCAGGATATCCCCTCCTGTATCTCCATCGTGCACCATCACCGCATGCTCTCGCATGACCTCGTTCACCTCCATGACATCCTGGCCACCTGGACCTCATATTACCCCCTCCTAGTCCTGGTCCTCCTCATCACTGACCGTAACTATCTCCACGCCTCCACGCAGCATCCATCCTTGACCTCCACGTACTCCAGCATGAGCTCGATCAGCTCGCGTGAAATCCTGATCATCTGGACCTTAGATTACCCCCTCCTAGTCCTGGTCCTCCTCGTCACCAACCCTGGCCGCGTCCATGCCCACCTGCACATGCAAAGACCAAAGAAACTCTCTCCTGGTACAAGTTCTTCCCAACTTGACCATAATCAATACACATTAGCAAAACACACCCTTGTCTATCCCCAGACAAGAACCAAACTTTCTATGACCATCCCTCAGAATGTTTACGACCGCATAGTCGATCCCTAACTAGAACAGACCCTCAGATCACTCAATACGACCGCTACCTTAGAGTACTCATAACCCACAAGTACTCAGAAACCAACCACACCGCTACAGACCGACTATCAAGTACCGACTACTGAGTATCGATAAAAAATCACAGCCGCAACACGTACTCAAAACTTACGAGTATAGACGACACTCCAACACACGACCGCTTACCACAATTGCGAAACCACTTATATGAGTACCGAGTCCTTCGACTATGAGTACCTCAATCCTCAAGTACCCACCAGGTACTACAGCAATGACCATTCATCATCAATCACCACACACCAACCAGTCAACACTGGCCCAACATGAGTACGCAACGTACTCGAAGATCTCAAGAGTGAAGTACTCGTATCGGCCATGAATGCCTATGAGTACCGACCATGAAGCCTACGGCAACTGATCGCTAAGCCTTTGACAATCGAAGACAGAACAATAGACTACAAAGTCTACGAGTATTGACAAGACTGTCAAAACTACGACCATGAAAGAGTACTATAGCTACGACCATGAAAGAGTACTGTAGCTACAACCATGAAAGAGTAGTGTAGCTACGACCATGAAAGAGTTCTGTAGCTACGACCATGAAAAAGTATTGTAGCTATGACTACCTGCCATGGTCGTAAGATCGAAGTCATACTGTCATGGTCGAAAGGTCGAAGTCATACTGCCGTGGTCGAAGCCAGACGTGGTCAAAAGCTGCTGTGGCCGCAAGGTTGACGTGGTCGAAATCTGCCATGGTCGAAGCTAGCCATAGTCGAAAGCTGCCATGGTCGTAAGGTCGAAGTCATACTTGCCGTGGTCGAGATCAGACGTGGTCAAAAGCTGCCATGCTCAAAAGCTGGATGTGGTCAAAAAATGCTGTGGTCGTAAACTAGCCGTAGTCAAAGTCATGTTCATGCTATGATCGAGGAGACGGCGGCACGTGCGACTGGGCGGCGACAAGGAGACCGAGGGCGGCTGAGAGAGCGGTGGAGCTCATTGGCGACAGGACAGTGTAACGGAGGTTGACCGGCGGTGATAGAACTCATTGGCGGCAGAGCTCAGTCAGCGGAGGATGGAGTCGATGAAAGCGATGGCGAGGCACACCGACGACAAAGCTGCAAACGGCAACAACTACGCACGGTGAAACCGGCGATGGTGACAAAGGTGATGCACTCGACGGCAAAGCTCAGAGAGTGAGGTGGCAGCTCGAGATGCGAGGAACAAGGGGATCAGCCGGCTTTATACCCGGACCTCGAGGCGTCCACGGTGGGTATGGACACCGAGTCTGGAGAGGAGACGGAGCAGCGGCGACGGCGTGCCGAACTCGGAGATGAGAGTCCTGGTTGGAGACGAAGACTTTGACAGGTGGGCCCCACCTGTCGGTGGCACGGAGGTGACGAACGACTGACATCAACTACGACTGAGATGACCGCACGGATGGGCGACGCGTGTCGGCCATCCGGCTGACGGGCTTGGAAGCGGATGCGCGCCGCATGGCCTAGGGCGGGGCAGGTTGGTCCGGTGGCTGGAGCGGGCTGGGCTAGTCCGGGCTTCGACCCAGTTGGGTTTTGGGGTTTTAGAAAATTCATTTTCTTTTTCCAGAATTCAAATAAATTCTTTTAAGCTCTAGAAATTAGCACATAAACCTAGAAAAATCCAAGAAAATTCTAAAAAAATTCCTTGAGACTCAAGGAACCCAAATAAAATAATTTTTATAAATGTTAATGTTTAATTTAGTCATATTAAATCTTTTAATTAATAAAATTTCCAATTAAGCTTTAATTAATTCCAGAAAAATTTAAATCATGAATTTTATTTTTAAAAAACTTCAGAAAGGCCCTAATAATCTAGGTGTTACATCTAGACGGTCAAGATGTCACGTGAGCTGGTCGAGCTCATGCTGGAGCATGTGGAGATCAAAGATGGATGCTGCGTCGAGGCGTGGAGACGGTTACGGTCGGTGACGAGGAGGACTAGGACTAGGAGGCGGTAATTTGAGGTCCAGGCAGTCAGGATGTCATGCGAGGTGATCGGGCTCATATGAGAGCACGCGGTGATAGTGCACGATGGAGATACAGGAGGGGATATCCTGGAGGCTTCGTCGTGTGTGATATATGGAGTTGTGGATGGAGTCCATGACTTGTACAAGGTGGTTAAAACCCGTGTTAGGAAGGGTTTCAGGTCCCTTGATTTGAGGAAGAGATAGATTTCGTGTCCAGCTGGAAAAGGACATAGTTTGAGGTGTTTGAGTGGAACACGTTTTGTGCGCTGGCCTATAAAAGTAGGGGGAGGCTGTAGGTTAGCGCATGGAGTTTTAGGGCATTCAAAGAGAAGGTTTTTAGGGGTGTTGTGAGGTGCTTTGTTACCAAGAATTTGATGAAGAAATAGTAGAACAGATCCTTTTCAGAAGAAGTTCTTCGGCGACTTGTTTTTCTCTCCGCTTTATGTGCTCTGTTTTGTCTTCGGCTTGTGCTCGTTCGGGTGGTGGTCGAATAGCTGGGGACATTAGGTGGAAGGAGGTCACGACTATGTACGTCATTGTCATGCCGAGCGATCTGAACAAGCAGGTGTTGATCTGAGATCATGCCGAGCGATCGGAACTAGCAGGCGGTCTATCCGACATCGTGCCAAGTGATCGGGATGAGTGGGCGATCAATCCGAGCACTCATAAGCGAGCGGTTGTAAGTGAGCGGTCATAACGAGTAGTCGGACGATAGTAGCTCTTCAAGCACGTACGAGCAAGTAGCTGTGGTCGTTATCTCCTTTCGGTAATCCATATTGCTTCTTTTTGTTTCTCTATGTTGAGTTTTGATTTCAGGTGGTAAAAGCGGAGACAATCATTCACCCTCTCTGATTGTGCCATACGATCCTACAATATCCTCCTGAAATAAAATTAGAAAGGTTAATGACAAGCTCCCACTACTCCATCAATCAAGTAAATTTCACATATAGCAATGTCAGGAAACCGTGAGCAAAGAAATGTCTATAACATAAGGCACTGGTCAAAAGCCTATATTCTACATTGTTCATAATTATCCTATCAAATTTGGTAAAACATTCCCATGTTAACTGGAGAAATAAAGATACTCGAAAATACAAAATTTCACGTTGTTTAGGGAAAAGCCATCGCAAATAATGAGGCAAACAACTAGCAAACATCAAAGGATAAGCGGACATTCTAAATCAAACCAACCGCAGCAATGTTCTAAGTCCCTGTATTAAAAGTTCTGAGGAAATACAACACTAACTCACATGAATCAAAACAAAAATAACGTAAAACACCTAAGCACTAACTAAATTGGAGCAATTTAGCCACAGATTCCACAATTCCATCAGTTTTATACAATGAAGCCAACCAGGATAGTAAAGCAACAGAGTTACACACAATGATCATATCTAGTAATTAGAGTTTACCGCCTTTAGCAATTAGTGTTTTTTAACCATGTAATGCTTGCATATCACACAACTGGAAGTGATTTTTGACTTGAAAGTATTACAAAGGCTCAAATGAAGCCGTCACCATGGTGACTACATGCTACTATCCTCCACTCCACTACCTCGCCACCGCAGCCCTCGTCACTAAGGGACCTCGCCGCCGCTACCAAGAAACATGAACTAGGTCACAATAAGCCAAGCAAGAGAGGGAGATTGGAAGAGGAAGAATGAAGAAGGGAGCAGTACGATAGAAGGGTCATCACAGATAATTCAAACTGTCATCATAGACAGTTATCAAACTGTCTGAATTTATGTGTTTATGATAATATATGGTTATCACATACGACTCTCAAACTATCTATGATAAATACAACACAGACGATTTTTCAAAAAACCATCTGTGATATATCAGGCATCACAGACGGTTCTTAAAAATAGCCGTCTGTGATATACTAATTATCACAAATGGTTAATGCCAAAACCTCTCTGTGATATGTCATATATCACAGATGGTTCTCAAACATAGCTGTTTGTGATATCTTACATACCATAGATGGCTAATACTAAAAATCGTCAGTGATATTCATATAGCACAGATGGTTTATTGCTACAAATCGTCTGTTATAGCTATTTGAATATATGTATTATTTCCTATTTTTTGGCTAGCCTTAGGAAATGCTAGCCATGCCCTCTGAAAACTAGGAAACATATTACATAAATAGCATACGACAATCATTACACAGATCTCACAGATGAATTAAACAACTAAATGACGTACATTTCATTGAATTGTTTGATTAAGCACAATTGAGTGATTACAATTGTATGAAATGTTTCAACATCTAATCTTCGTCACCAGGGTAGAACTCTGTAGTCTTATTTATGACCTCCACTATCAAGAATTGGGAGAGCTTTCCTCAAATTTTGGCGAGTTTGTCAAGATCGAATGTACTTACATCAAATTCCATGCACTATCGCTAGGAGTGTTAAAGTCATTAGCATATATATATATATATATATATATATATATATATATATATATATATATATATATATATATATATATATATATATATATATATATATATATATTGATGATCATGAAATAATTATTGGCAAGTTGAAAAAACCTCTGGATCATTCATCTTAGTGCCCATGATGTAGAATCCACATACGTTGCCTTGTAGCTGCTGGTGGCACTGGAAAAATAGAATTACGTACTTAGGTATTGTTAGTTCTAGAGGCATTAGAGGAGTAGTGTGATATAGGATTGTTGTATTGTAGTGGGTATTGGAAATCACGTGCTGTGTCGCAGTGTGGTGCTGGATTTCTTGTGTCTCCCTCCCTAGGCACCATAAGTGCTGAATGACCTACGTGATTCCAAAAAGTTAGCCTCAGCTATTGCAAATGAAGGGAAGACTACAATAGAGTTATGTATGGATTAAGAGGAAGTAAGTTTACCTATTAAGTGTTTGTTGCAGATGGGTGAAGTCATGATTGCTCCTAAGTAGGGAATCAAGGTATATTACCTTGCTCCATTTTGGTACAATCACAATCAGGATCCAATGATCTCTAGTCATGTATGTTGCCATAGTGATTAATCCTAAGTTCATGTTGTATATAAAGTACAAATGAAATTTGTATGGCAACTAGTGAAGTACATACCCCTGGTTGAAGGGTACCATGATACAGTCCTTGTCACTGTGAGTAAGCAATCTTCTCGTTATGTAATATTGGATGAGGGTCCATTATCAACGAAGGATTGCTTAGAGACCAAGTGTGGGTCGAGGAAACCTACCGGTTCTCGCCGTCGCCAGACTTTTTGGATCATGGATCTACACATAAGCAATGAGTTATGACATTTATTGGAATTATGTGAATGTAGAACTTGATTGTATAGTACACTTACAGTGTCCAGCATCATAGAAGTGAGGCGTCGTGTTTATCAAGATTGAATAGTAAGAATAAATCCTCGAAAGTCACAACGAAGTAGCTCGAGTGGTGGAGGAAATACACCTCCGTGTATCTCATGGTGATTCCACTGTGCTGGTTTGGCTTCATGTTGGACCTCTGCATGTACCAGGTATGCAAAGTATTACAAATCAGTCTAAGCCTTTGTGATTGTGATTTGGGGACCAACAACACTCCGAGCATGAACTTTCATTCCCTGAGAGGCGCATTAATCTTCTTCGATTGGACTTTAGCAGCTCGCTTACAATAGATTTTTGGCATCACCTTCACAGGAGGAGTTTGAGGTGGAGTCATAGAGCGTTATGTTTGATAGGTATGGTCATGTGGAGATCACATCACGAGTGGTCCAGGGTGATGTCCCTCTTGGGCCGCTGGACGAATGTGTGGACAACATCCCCTAGTATCATAATTTCTCTGTTTGAGGGCCTCTCCAATGAGACAGTCCTGAAAACATCATTAATCATGTCCACCTAAACCTTCATGAAACCGGCCCTTAGCTAGGCACTGTCTAGACCAGAACATGCAAATCCGGACTCTCCTATGTATTCTGCACTAGTCCAGGATCACGCTAGTGCACACAGTGTAAATATAGATGAAATATCGACCATATCATGATTTACTAAGATAAAACTCAAATATTATTAATCATCAGAGTTGCAACCTTATGGCCAAGCTTACAGATAATAGCCTGAAAGGCTTAGGAAACTTGCAGCGGAAAACAGAAAATAAACATAGTAGTCATTCGATATGCCCATAGGCAATCGACTAGAAAGTGAAGTCCTAATCCATGAATTCATCGAAGTATCCTCCTTTTGGTTCCTCTTACTGATATGGATCCTCTTCTTCAATTGAGCAAATATGGATATAGCCGTAAGTACAAAGAGTACTCAGCAAGTCATTTATAACAAAGAATGCAATATAATATGCAAATCTTACCAAAGGATGGCTGAGTGGTTATTTTGCAGAAACCAACAATTTAAAGTAAATACAATAGATAGATTGAAAGTGAACTTTGAAAATGATTAATAAGTAAATAATCAAAGGAATGAAGAATAACCACAAGTGAACTGACCATTCACTCCAATGAACCACCTGTGAACTAACCATTCATGTAATAAACTACTAGTGAATTAACCATCCACATCCCAACTTAACCCAACCAGTTTTTATAGAAACTCTACCCCTCGTGTGAAATCACGAGCATTGTCCATAACTGGGGACATGGCTATTCGAATAGTTTTACACTCTGCAGAGATTGCACAACTTTAACCATGAGAGATAATGCATGTTGTGGTTACAGACCAAACAGAGAGAGAGATGGTAGTGGAGAGTGAGTAATGGCTTGGGTCTTCCCCATGGCCTGTACTTCATATATATATACATGGGGAGTGCTTTTACAATTATACCCTTACATCTGAGTATCCCCTCCAGGGGCACTTATGTCATTACACATGGCCTATTCTGGACCTTATACCCTTCTATCAGGCTTGCTGGGTTTAGGTGGGGGCCACCCCTACAATAGGAGCCTCTCATGGTAAAGGGCTTCACAGGGCCGAAGCCATGTTGCTGAGTCCTTTGGCCCCCTCCGTCCCTGCGGCCCGTGAGTTCCCTCCGAATTTCGCAGAGCTTTGGTGCTGAGGCTGTGGCCGGGGTCGATGGGTGGGTTGCAGTTGATGCAGACGCGTGCTCCGTCCCCTGCCCTTCGGACGCGCCTACCCGGAGTGAATCGGGGGCGTTGCGCCGGCATGGGTAAGCGTAGCGGGCACCTGAGCCGCCGCCTGTGCCTTAAGTGATGAGGGGCACGCTGCGGCGCTCGTCCTTCTGGCCGTCCACGTGGCGAAGCGTGCTTGGCGCGATGCAGGCCTTGAGGCGTCGCGATCGTTAATGTAGCGACGGATTTCCGGCGATTGGACCTCCGCCGGTTGGACTCCTGCCGATTGGGCTCCCGCCGGTTGGCTCTCCTGTTGATGGGGTATATATACGGTGCTGGCGTGCCGTTGTTCCTGCATGTGCTTGGATAGAAGCTGCTCCGCTAAAATGGCCCTTCCGTGCATCAACCTTCCCTAGCGACGCTGAGCGGCTCGAGGGATGTTGATGTACGGACGGAGGTCCATTTTTCTCGGGAGCTTGGTTAGCGTCTGTTATGGATGATCAATGGCGCTTCCTGACCCCGGGCTGTGCTTCTACATACGATGGCAAGGTTTGCCCGGTTCTTCTTAACAGACCTACCTTAAGTCGGTGTTCCTGATGGAGCCCGTCCGCATCGCTTTGAAAGATGCCGATGCACTGTAGGTGGCCTGTTAAGGAGAACGAGGCAGACCTTGCGGAACTCAGCCCTCGCCTTTGCCGTGTGTGGAAGGCGCTACCAGGCGAGTTCGTGTGTGTAGGTTCGCTTCTCGAAGCCGAGGTCCAGGCCGAAGCCGCCGCCAGGCTGGTGTGGCGGTTGGGAAGACGGCCTCCTACGCGCGCGCCACGCTTGCGGAGTAGACGCGTGGACCCCGTCCCCTACCATTCGAACGGGTGGCAGCGGGGCTGGCGCCTAGTCGAAGTAGCCGCGCGTGCTCCGTCCCCTACCCTTTGAACGGGTGGCAGCGGAGCTGGCGCCTAGTCGAAGTAGACGCGTGCGCTCTGTCCCCTACCCTTGGAACGGGTGGCAGCGGAGCTGGCGCCTAGTCGAAGTAGACGCGCGCGCTCTGTCCCCTACCCTTCGAACGGGTGGCAGCGGAGCTGACGCCTAGTCGAAGTAGACGCGCGCGCTCCGTCCCCTACCCTGCGAACGGGTGACAGTGGAACAGGCGCCTAGTCGAAGTAGACGCGCGCGCTCCGTCCCCTACCCTCCGAACGGGTGGCAGCGGGGCTGACGCCTAGTCGAAGTAGACGCGCGCGCTCCGTCCCCTACCCTTCGAACGGGTGGCAGCGGAGCTGGCGCCTAGTCCAAGTAGACGCGTGCGCTCCGTCCCCTACCCTCCGAACGGGTGGCAGCGGAGCTGACGCCTAGTCGAAGTAGGCGCGCGCGCGCCGTCCCCTACCCTTCGAACGGGTGGCAGCGGAGCTGACGCCTAGTCGAAGTAGACGCGCGCGCTCCGTCCCCTACCCTGCGAACGGGTGGCAGTGGAGCTGGCGCCTAGTCGAAGTAGACGCACGCGCTCCGTCCCCTACGCTCCAAACGGGTGGAAGCGGAGCTGACGCCTAGTCGAAGTAGGCGCGCGCGCTTCGTTTCCTACCCTTCGAACGGGTGGGAGCGGAGCTGACGCCTAGTCGAAGTAGCCGCGCGCGCTCCGTCCCCTACCCTTCGAACGGGTGGCAGCGGAGCTGGCATCTAGTCGAAGTAGACGCGCGCGCTCCGTCCCCTACCCTTCGAACGGGTGGCAGCGGAGCTGGCGCCTAGTCGAAGTATACGCGCGCGCTCCGTCCCCTACCCTTTGAACGGGTGGCAGCGGTGCTGGCGCCTAGTCGAAGTAGACGCGCGCGCTTCGTCGCCTACCTTGCGAACGGGTGGCAACGGACCTGGCGCCTAGTCGAAGTAGACGCGCGCGCTCCGTCCCCTACCCTCCGAACGGGTGGCAGCAGGGCTGACGCCTAGTCGAAGTAGACGCGCATGCTCCGTCCCCTACCCTTCGAAAGGGTGGCAGCGGCGCTGACGCCTAGTCGAAGTAGACACGCACGCTCCGTCCCCTACCCTTCGAACGGGTGGCAGCGGAGCTGGCGCCTAGTCGAAGTAGACGCGCGCGCTCCGTCCCCTACCCTCCGAACGGGTGGCAGCGGAGCTGACGCCTAGTCGAAGTAGGCGCGCGCGCTCCGTCCCCTACCCTTCGAACGGGTGGAAGTGGAGCTGACGCCTAGTCGAAGTAGGCGCGCGCGCCGTCCCCTACCCTTCGAACGGGTGGCAGCGGAGCTGGCGCCTAGTCGAAGTAGACGCGCGCGCCGTCCCCTACCCTCCGAACGGGTGGCAGCGGAGCTGACGCCTAGTCGAAGTAGGGCAGTGGAGCTGACGCCTAGTCGAAGTAGACGCGCGCGCTCCGTCCCCTACCCTTCGAACGGGTGGCAGCAGAGCTGGCGCCTAGTCGAAGTAGACGCGCGCGATCTCCTGATGCGGTAATACGCTGTAAAGGTTCCTGAAATCGCGCCGGCCCCCGGCCTGCCAGGGCTAGGCCGTCATACCGCGCGCCTTGCCTCAGCACGCGTGTGGCACGCGGTGGTTTGTGACTGGTGCGCGACGGGATGTGGGCGGTTGCGTGATCGCAGCGGTTCGCCCCTTCCCTAGGGAAAGGGGACACGGGGCGGGCGAGGAATGGCGTGGCTTCGAGGCTGTTGTGATCCCACGGCCCGCTGTGCCGCTTTTAATGGCGATTGGGGTTGTTCTGACGCCTGGCCTCGTGTGCTCCAGCTTGCTCGTACGGGGGGTGGCCACGCCGCGGGGACCATTGGAGCAACGTGCTCTGTTGGTCCCCACTGCCGTGGTCGCATCGCTTCATCTTCGGTTATGGGGGAGTGTGCGGGGCAGACCCTTGTGCGACTGCGGTTGCGTCCTGCTCGTGGACCGTCGCGACGCTTCGGCGTTGGGGACGAGGAGGCCTGAAATAACCCCTTGTAACCGCGCCCCCGCAGCTCTACGCCCTCTTCTCGCTTGCATCGCCTTCTACACTCCGACGGTACAATCGCCACTATACTCCTTTTGCCAGAGGCGATGGCGTCTGGTGGCAAGCGTAGCCAGTCGACTGGTGCCTGCGACATCCGCCGGCGGTCTTCACCGTTAGAGGTGAAATACTCGCTCGGCGAACGCGACCTGGCGGTGGCGGATAAGTGGTGGCTGGAAAAGGAGGGCTTGTTTTCCGGCGAGTTGGGCCCCTCGCTTGTGATCGAGAAGACGATCCAGGCACTGCTGCGTGCGGGGAAGCTATCCGAGCGCCAGGCGGTGCGGCTACCTGCCGCCGACGAAACAGAACCTCGCCCCGAAGAGTCGGAGGCGGTCGTATTCGTCGCCTTCTTCGACGCAGGGCTCCGCGTCCCCGCGGCGGCGATCGTGGGCGACGTGCTGCGGACCTTCAGGCTGGAGCTGTAGCAGCTGACTCCGAATGCCGTGGCCCAACTTGCGGTTTACAGCTGGGCCTTGCGCTCGGGAGCATGTTGGCCCAGTGCGTCGTTATTTGCCTATGTGCACGAGGCGCGGTGCCAGCCCAAGGAGCGGAAGGATGGGACGGTGTCGAGCTTCGGCAGCGTCTCCTTTATCCTCCGGCCAACTTGCGGCAAGCTCTTCCCCGCGAACTCCACTCGCGGGAAGTGGGAGTCGCAGTGGATGAAGCGGTGGTTCTACCACCGTGTGGAGAGCGGGAGCGGTCTTGAGTGCACGGGCCGACCGATCACGTTCAAGCCCTCGCCCGGCCGGACGCTCAATGATGAGGACAGGCGGAGGGCCCGGCGGCTCGTAGGCATGGCCGCCCGCTTCAACATGCGCGATCTCGCCGAAGAGTACGTGATGTACGGCGTGGTGCCGCTTGCTCGCGATTGGCGTCTTGCCGCCGAGAAGCACCGAGACGACAATGTTTCGCCGTCGACCTGCTTGCTGCCAGCGCCCTCCGCTCTTCGTAAGCCTCGACCGCATCCCTCCTCCGTTCACGCGAAATGCGTTATATGCTAATGTTATCTCCTTTGCTTCAGGGATTTTCTTGGACGATGCGGAGCAGGCCGCGCGCGTATTCCTGGGGCTGTATACCGACAGGAAGCACGAGCAGCGCGCATCTGCTACCGCCGAGGCGGGGCTGGGGCAGATAAACCGCGTGTGCGAGGCCCTGGGCCTCGCCGTGCCGGACCGTGCTGCTCCAGACGACGGTGCAACGAGGAGGAAGGCGCCGTCTCAGAAGAGGGGCCGAGGAGGGGCGCCTGCCGTGCTTGGTGCGGCAGCTGGTACTGCTGCTGCTAGCGCTCTCGAAGGCGCGGCAGACGCGGAGTCAGATTCGGCGAAGTATGCCGACTCGGGTTTGTATGGCGCGGACGCCGGAGGCGAAGGATCTTCGGCGAGTGCCCTAGACGGCGGGCTTGCCGCGAGCAGCCGGCGAGGGGAAGCCTCGTCACCCGCTGCGGTCGCTGAGATAGAATCCGTGCGGACCGGCGATGCCGAGGTGGAGCCTTCGACCGTGGCCGCTGTGGTGCCGGGGGCGCCCCCTGCGAGGGCGCACGGAGCCGTGCTGCCGTCACCGGCCGCAGAAGCAGACGTCGAGGTACCCCCTGCAGAAACTACCACAGCGGAACCTTCGCCCCCGTGTGCTGCAGCCGCGGGGGCCTCCTCGGCCGCGACCGCTGGGGCGGTGCCGTTGCCGCCTGCCCCGGCTAAGGGGCCGTGTCTGCGCCCGGAGCTTCACCGGACGAGGAGGGGATTCGTGGTGGCTACGAGCATCGGGAGCTTGTGGGACTCGGATGCGCCTGCCGAAGTCCCCGCGGTGCCCGCCCCCTCTGCTCCCCAGGCCACGCCGTCTGCTGTGCGGGGACGGTTGGCGCCGGCCCCGAGCGCGGAGGCTTCTTTTCCTTGCGGGACCATGCCCTCCACGAGCCTTTACGCGCTGAAGAGGTGCGCGATTGCTGGCCACGGAGCTTCGTGCTGCGCTTGCGCGTTGCTAAATGCACGATAGCCTTCGCAGCTTATTTACCCTCCGTGGAGTGCGCGGGGTCAGCGTCCACGTCTTATTTATACTCCGGAGAGTACGAGCAGGGACAAAGTCCCTGGTGTGCGCGGGGTCCGCGTCTTGTTTATACTCAGTAGAGTGCGCAGGGAGAACATCCGCGTCTTATTTATACTCCGTAGAGTGCGCAGGGAGAACATCCGCGTCTTATTTATACTCCGTAGAGTGCGTGCAGAGGCGTCCCCCCACACGTTTTTGTTTATACTCATGCCCGTGTCTTTGACGGAGAGTGCACACGCGAACGTGCGTCTTCGTTTATACTCATGCCCGTGTCTTTGACGGAGAGTGCACACGCGAACGTGCGTCTTCGTTTATACTCATGCCCGTGTCTTTGACGGAGAGTGCACACGCGAACGTGCGTCTTCGTTTATACTCATGCCCGTGTCTTTGACGGAGAGTGCACACGCGAATGTGCGTCTTCGTTTATACTCATGCCCGTGTCTTTGACGGAGAGTGCACACGCGAACGTGCGTCTTTGGTTCATACTCATACCCGTACCCCTGGCTACGGAGAGTGCACACGCGAACGTGCGTCTTTGGTTTATACTCATACCCGTACCCCTGGCTACGGAGAGTGCACACGTGAACGTGCGTCTTTGGTTTATACTCCGGGAGTACGCGCGTAGGCGAAGCCTCCGCGCGCTCTCGCCGTATCTTTTTGCACAAATGAAAATGGGTGGCGACAAACGGAACTTTATTTCATTCCCGTTTGCGCGGGTACGCAATTACATGTGGCGGAGGTACTAACCACTTGTGATGGCGCCGCGGGTCCTGCGCTGTGGTGCCGATTCTAGGTGTGTCGTTGGTCGCTGCGACGGGGATGTCTGGTGCCGTGCTCGATGCGCCGGGCCATGTCCTGATCGCCACGAACGGTAATGATGGCCCGGGGCCCCGGGAGCTTCATGCATAGATAGCCGTGATGCGGTACCGCCCCGAAGGAGTTGAGGACCGGACGCCCCAGTATGGCGTTGTAAGGGTATGGGAGATCGACGACGTCGAATATGGCATCTTCGACCCTTGCATTGTCACCCTGGCCGAAGGAGACCTGAAGGCATATTTGACCGAGCGCCCGTAGAGGTTGTCCTCCGAAGCCTTGCAGCGGGACTCCCGATGGGCTGAGGCGGCTTCGGGGGATCCCCATCTGGTCGAAGGCTGCCGCAAACAGAATGTTCGCGGAGCTGCCGCCGTCGACTAGGGCACGTCCCACGTCGCATCCCGCTATTACGGCCCGGACGACCAGGGGGTCCTGGTGAGGAAGCTCCACGCCTTCGGCATCGGCGGGGGTGAATGTAACCTCATGCTGTGCCTAGTCCAGCGGTGTCTGTGCTGGATATGCCGCCACGTGGTGTAGCCTTCATACGTAGGCCTTCCGCTACCGCGCCGAGGCAAAGTCCAACGAGGAGCCTCCGGAGATGACGTTGATAACCCTGCGGTGGCTGGCCTCCGGAGCCTACAGCTGCAGAAAGCCCTCCTGAGGCTGCTGCACGTGGGCCTGAATCCGCAGCGGACCCTCGTGAAGCTGCGTCCCTTGTGCCTGAATGTGCACAGGGGCTTCGTATGGGTGCTGCACGTGGGCCACCACGGGCGGGCGTGCTTCCAGGTTCCTGTCCCTAGTGACGCTCTCGCGGAGCGCCGCGATAGAGGTGCACGTGCGGGTGTCGTGGTTGCCACGACCGTGGACTGCGCACCATAGCCCCTGGTGTTGGTCGTCGTAATCTCCGCGGCCTTTATCGTCGCGGCCCCGTCCACGGCTGCGCCCCCGGCCTCGGCGCCCTCGACCGCTCCGACCCGCGGGAGCACTTTCGTCGAATCCGCCTTCGATGTCGAGGACGTAACGGCCTCGCCGCGACTTCTGCTGGCCACGCTTGGGCCTGTCGGACGACTCCTTGTGCGGAGCGTCCTTGGACGACTCCTGCTTCCATTTCCCCTTCGACGAACCGTCCTTCGGCTGGTCTTCGGCTTTTGTCGAGGCACTGGCCTGGTTGGTGTCGGAGTCGTCGCCTTGCCTTCGCCACGCGTCTTCTTCCGCCCTGGCGTATTCTTCCATTTTGTCAAAGAGCTTCGCCACTGTCTTGATTGGCTTCCGCGCGTTGTACTCGGCCATCGGGCCCGGGCGAAGGCCTTGTATGGCTGCATTGACAACGGTGGTCTCATTAACGTCTTTGACTTGACAACGTATCTTCGCGAAGCATTTGAAGCAGTCCTGGAGCTTCTCTGAAGGTTTTTGCTTCACCGCGAAGAGCTGGTCCGTGTCGACCCGCTCGACATAGTTTCCCTGAAAGTTGTTGTGAAGGCGGTCGCGGGTCTGCTCCCATGCGTAGATGGAGTTCGGCTCTATGGTAAAAAAACCACGAGAGCGCCACTCCTTGCAACGCGAGGGGGAGTCCTTTCGCCTTTGTGGTGTCATCTCCGTCCGCGGCCTCGATCGCGGTTTCGTACACGCGTACGAACTCACGGGGGTCCGTGTCGCCTTTGTAGGGCTCGATGACACTGGGGAATTTGAAGTCTTCGGGCCACGTCGCTTGCTGTAGCCCTGCCGAAAGTGGGGACTCCGGATCGATGCGTCGTAGCGGGACGCGGCTGGAAGCGGGGGCATCGCGGCTGTCCGCCCTTTCCGGCGTGGGCTCTGGCGCGGCCGCCGGCGCGGCCTGTTGGCTCCGAGCCTCTTGTATGCCTCGGACAGCCCCGCGAAGATCCCCTAGCTCCTGTTGGAATGCTTTGAGGGCCGCCAGCAGGGCGCTTTCCACCGCCTGCGCGGGCGGGACCGCCGGCGCGCCCACCGGACGGGTCGGCGCGGGCACGACCGCGTCGCGAGCTCCCGAACTGCCGGTCGCTCCGTTGTGGCTACCTCGAGCTGCCCGGTCCGCGCTACCGGCGAGGGCGGCGAGGTTGGCTGCTGTCGCGTCGGCGGGGTCGGCCGTTGCCGTGCCAGCGTCGACGTCGTCGACCTCGAGGTTGGTCGTCGCAGTGTTGGTCGTCGCAGTGCCGGGGTTGGTCGTCGCATTGCCGGGGTTGGTCGTCGCAGTGCCGATGACGGGGTCGGCCGTCGCAGTGCCGTTGACGGGGTCGGTCGTCGCAGTGCCGGGGTTGGTCGTCGCAGTGCCGATGACGGGGTCGGTCGTCACAGTGCGAGCGTCGACGTCCTCGGCCACCACGCCTGTGTCGCCACCCGCGCCCGCAACAGCCGTTGCCGAAGCCCTGGTACTCATGCGACGCTCCGACCCAACCGCCTTCTTTCCCTTCGCCGCCGCTGACGAAGCTTTTTTCGGTGCCATCCTTCTTCAGATTTCAGGCTTGCTCCTGTCCTCCCCACGGACGGCGCCAACTGTTGTAGTTATAGACCAAACAGAGAGAGAGAGATGGTAGTGGAGAGTGAGTAATGGCTTGGGTCTTCCCCATGGCCTGTACTTCATATATATACATGAGGAGTGCTTTTACAATTATACCCTTACATCTGAGTATCCCCTCCAGGGGCACTTATGTCATTACACATGGCCTATTCTGGACCTTATACCCTTCTATCAGGCCTGCTGGGTTTAGGTGGGGGCCACCCCTACAACAATGCACTTATCATGTCGGCCAATACATGCTTCCTTGGGCGTGCAACTAAGTGATTATCACAAGGCCTTTACAATGTTCAATCTCAACCTGGTTCTGCCTCGCTAAGTTCTTGCTGTCAAGTAGGTAAATCCCCTAGTCAATAATTGCCCCTCATGCACCAATGTGAATCCATAGCTATGACTAAACCACATTCATCACAATGACGGAACCAGAATTGAAACATCACAAATTAATCAGCCGAGTTCATCCCATACTAGACATGTGGTGTACGATAAGGCTTAGGTCAATAGCACATAAAGTTAAGTCCTTAGACATTATCCAGGTGAGACATCCACATCCCTTGAAGTACTGACCACACTTTCCCTTTTATAGCATGATCACTCACCCAAGTGAAAATCATTTTGTATAACCAACACCATTGACACACCAATATCATGGCGCACAAATTTTACCTCCATGGCTACAACCATAATTGAATATCTCATTAAGTCAAATTAATTATTTAACTACATATGATGATGAACCCAATGGGACTAAAAGCATGGCTAAGCAATTAATTGTAGAAACCATGTGATAACTAATATTTCATCGCTAGATAATTACTCATCCTAAGGTGACAATGGAATCACGGTATTCAAATTATCAAATGAGGCATTAATCAAATTGGACAATAACTACCAATACGAAGTTTTTATAATAAAATAGCGATGCATGATAATTTAAAATAAAATAATACAAAATAGATTTGAAAACTAGGTTCAACATGATCAAAGGACACGACTTGCCTTGTCCTTGCTTAGTTACTAATTCTTGGTCTTCTGCTACTTCTTCAACTCCTCCGAAGACGTGATCTAATAGGAGAGAAAATAAATGAAGCACAAATAAAATCTAAATGAACTCCAAAAACTTCAAAACTAGAACTAAAAGATAGAGCTCAATTTTAGATGAATTTATGAAAAGAATTGGGTCAATCGGAGCTAGGACGGAGAAGAACGGGCTCTTGGAAAATCTAATCTAAAGAAAATACTGGAAATTCAGAAATTTGATTGTGTTGTGGACTCAGTTCACGGGATAGCAGGTCTACGGTGAACTCGGTGCATGGAACAGAGCACAGCGATTGGCTTGCTGGCGTGGCAACTAAGGTTGACGTGGACGACTTGCACGGCTTGCTGACTCCGCTTGACTCAGGGGTCTACGGAATAGTGACTGTTGACATGTGGGGCCCGGTTAGTAGGGTAACGGTGCACTATGGTCCAGTCTATGTAGAAGTTGAAGCATCGGCCGAGCAGGTATGGGGTGACGTAGCGGCATGTGGTGCGAGGTGTGCACACAGTTTGAGGGGAGCGTGGCCGACGGTGACTAACCAGACAGGGGCAGCGAATGGTGGAGACTCACTGGTGATGAGGGAGGGTTGACCGAAGACGACGACGAAGCGAATAGGATGGAGGCAACGACAATAGATGGATCACCGGTGAACTCGACTCAAATGATAGTGGTGCATGGCAAGGATCGGTGAGAGCAGCGGCTGCGGGATGAAGAAAATGAGGTGGTGGCTCGGGGCTTTATAGGCATGGACATCGAGGTTGGTTTGGGTGTGGACGCCGAGTCGGGGCGAAGACGGTGCTCGAGTCCAGATCATTGTCGACACAGACACTGAGGCGGACTTTGACGTGTGCATGATGAGAATACCGGGAAGAAGATAAATAGTACGAGCGCGGCTCGATGCCCGACACATGGCATGGTGGCAATCGGATGACCAAAGCGGTGAACGATCGGATGACCGACACGCGGACGACGGGATGAGGCGGCTGGCTGGCCGGACTACACTGAGCGGAGGTGGGCTGGGATCTACGGTTTTGGCCCAAGAGGCTTTTAGGGTTTGTAGGCTTTTCTATTTTTAGAAATCCTTATAAATTCATTTGAGCTCTAGAAAATAGCAACTAAATCTAGAAAATTCTTAGAAAATTCCAAAAAATACTTTGGACTCAAGGAAATCAAATAATATACTTCCATGAAATTTAAATTTTAATTTAGTCATATTAAATCCTTTTAAATTCATAAAAATTCTATTTAAGGTTTAATTAATTCTAGAAAGATGCAATTGGTGAATTTTATTTTAGAAGCTTCAAAAAGGCTCTGAAAATTAGGATGTTACGGGCACTGTGCACCAACGTCCCTAATAGGCATGGATACGCCAACCCCCGCCCAACGTCAACGGGAATGGAGCCAACAACCCTGATTCTAAGGATGCATGGTGTGGCCTCCTACATTATGATATACGATGAGTTAAGACATCCACCAGGTCTATCTATGTAGTATTTAAGAGATGTACATTACTTGAATGTCGTCGATAGGTAAGTAGGGTGGCTTGCGACTGGATGTAGACTTTTCTCAGTTCTTTTTTCAATACATCTATCTCTCTTCGAAGTGAGGCAGTTGTGTCCTCAAGTTTTGCATCAAAGTCCCGTTTCATATTTTCCTCACACTCGGCCTTGGATCTTTTCCTACTCCTATATTCTTTGGAGTCATTTGAGAATCCGTGCCTCCAAGTTACGTAAACCCCTAAGCCTTATGTGCGACCTGGGTGCTCCTTGTTTCCCAGGGCTGTGGACAGTATATCCCTCTCCCTGACTACTTGGAAGGAGCCTTCGGAATATTCGGTAGTCAATGTTTGCTACAAGAGACAATCATATTATTTTAGACCCCATGAAGTTATGGACCTATTATCATCTAGGTAGCCTAACATATTTTACCAGGCATTGGGATGCTTCCTCATCCACAGGGTTTTTGAAAGAGACGACGCCCAAAGACGTGATTGATGACCTCGCTCTTAACTAGTTTTTGGGCGTGCTCATTTGTGATCCTGGCAAATGGTGGGGCGACTTCCAATCGAATTCCGACGTCATCCTCCATCCTCCATTGTGGGATTTTACTGCATACCTAGCGGTGCCAAGTCTATGGGGTGAGTGTTTCGTGCCTGGATAGCCTTGTGCACCACACTTTCCTATTGAAATTCGATCATCGTCTTCATGTGCGCAAAGGCCTTCCATGTTTCCAGTGACACGAAAGGATACCTCGTGAAGGGCATGCGATCCTTGGTCATGTATTGCATGACACGCATGCTCTTGAAGGTCTTCCACGCTTTCCCATAGCGAGGAGTGCATGCCATTGCACGCGTTCCTAGACTTCTGCTGGGATCTCAAACGAGTTTGAAATTACTATCCATAGCACATTTCTCTCATCTTTTGTCAAACCTTTCCAGTTTGCTACGGTGATAGGGACCTGATCCCCTCCAATTATCCTACAGGTAGTCTGAAATGTTGCAGCTGCTTTCTTTGATTGCAAAGGGACCATAACTAGAGAGACCTCCGTGATGATCATTCAGCCCGCTGGCCTTTTAGATACTCCTCTGCCATACTTAGTTATCCCAATCTTCTAAGCGTCAGACCCAATCAGCAACATCAATGACGACAATGACATTTCTCTTTAAAAGAACTGTCTATGATATTAGTATCAGTTTAAATTGATTTCATCTGCCCTTAAAGCTTTCATCTTTGCATTGATTTCATAAGAATTTCAATAGTGCAAACCCTTTTTTTTACATGGCACACTGAACTATGTAATTTGTTTTATGCCATTTGAAGGTCTATATGGCACATATTATTGTAAATGGCCCCTTTGGAATAGTAACATGCCATTCCAAATAGATCTTGTAGCAATAACACAACATCCTCCCATATTATAGTAATGTAATTCTACCAAGTCATTAAAAGTATAAATATAAAGCAAGAAGCATGATGGCTACTAAAATGAGCGTAAAGAGCATTCTCAAGAATAGGGAATCAACTAAAATTAGCATAAAGCTCAAATTTTAGTTTAGTGCTCTCAGATGTAGGATTACAAAAGCATTAATCTTAGCCGTCCTGCTACTATGGTCTATACTCTTCACTAATTGGATATAACAAATGTGATTCAAACATTGAGCTCTTAAATAACAAATTACTTATCTACCAAGATTAAATTCATCAATTAAACTTTCGGCCAGTGGGAAGGCAAAGCTAGTGATCGTAGGATAGTACATCAACTAAATATACTCCCAACAATACAATCACAGATTCAACAAGTTTGATAGCAAACCGAATTAGCTAACAAGTGAAGCATATATCATGAAATACTAAAGATCACAAAACAAATTAGCCAACTATTTCGAAAGTGATAGACCACAAGATTAACAAATAATAGTAATAGTAATAATTTAGAGATCAAGCTTAAATATCCAATTTTAGTATTAGACCAGTATTATCATCGAGCTAATATCTGAACCCACATATATCATTGGTCCAAATCCTAGAACATAGAAAAACTAGTCATGGCTAACTCATAAGCACATAGATAAACTGCTAACTCACATACCGATGGGGAGTAATACCAGTAGAGGAAATCAATGAAGATGTTGTTGTGGTTGGGAAAGAAGAATCTGATCGAGCACATCGGTGGTGAAGACATTGTTTGATGATGACATCACTTCCATACATACAACCAATAGATCTGAACCTATGTACTTGCAAGGACCAATTACAAGAGCTCGCGCACAACAATTGAACTATCAGGTAACTTAATTTCTAGGAGTGCATTTTGTTTCTAATAAGAATATGATACTACCTAATGCATGTGATGTTCTTTTACTTAGGAACTTAGGAGCTGATCATGAAGACAAACATGTGCGATTCAATTTCGGCCTCCGAAGACAGCACCAACTTCAAATGTGCATAACTTTCACATACTCGATGCAAAGCTTATCTCATTATCTTTCCAATGGATCTAGCCTTATCTCCAAATTCCTCTTGTGCATACTGCAATCACTAAAAAAATATGTTGCATCACCTCTTTGGGCCAAATTGGGCCTTGTAATGCTTGGGCCCAAGGGGAAGGCGCCCCCCCCTCTCTTGGCTTGTACTATTCATGGCCATACTATTCATGTAAACAGCACCATGAATAGTACCATCTCATATTTCTTAATTTTGCACGGCTTTTCCTCTACTATTTAAGGAGGCCACACCCTTCTAGTTTTGTTGGATTTCGTTTGGTTAGTCTCTCGATTGTGAAAACTCTTGTTCTTCATTTGTGTCGACTAGACCAACCATAAAGAACCTCTATGGAATCCCACCTTTTCGAACTCAATTCATATATTTGGAATTCAGATTGCTTATTACTTTGTTCTTGCTTATTCTTCGATTGCTTACAGGAATTGAACCTCGTGATCAGGTCAATCGGGTCTTTGGCATGGTTGATGACAACATGGTGATCAGTTCATCGATTGCTTGGTTCATACGTGTTGCGTTCGTTTCCTGTATCATGAGAGTTGATCATCGTCCAATCGAAATTATCCTTCTCTCCTTCTCATCGAAAGATTAGGACAACATTAGCTCATCAAGTGGTATAAGTAGTAGAAAACAGCAACTTGGTACCCAATTTCGCCCACAGTGTGCGCCGAAAGTGACTCAAAAACTTCGCATCTTGATCTGAAACAATGGTATTGGGCACTCCATTTAGTCGAATAATCTCTTTGAAAAATAAACCGGCAACATTTGTAGCATCATCGCTCTTATGACAAGATAATGTGCCATTTTAGTAAACCTATCCACAACAACAAAAACACTAACTCTCCCCTTCTTTGTTCTAGGTAGTCCTAAAACAAAGTCCATTGAAATATCCTCCCAAGGAATGCTAGGTACAGGAAGAGGCATATATAAACCATATGGATTAAGTCAGGACTTAGCTTTATTGCATATAGTGCAACGAGATACATAGCGCTCAATGTCGCACCTCATCCTTGGCCAATAGAAGTGTTCAGCGATGATGTCCTCTATCTTTTTGATGCCAAAATGACCCATTAGTCCTCCCCCATGCGCCTCTTATAACAATAAAAGATGCACAGAGCTGGCTGGAACGCATAGTTTGTTAACTCTAAATAAAACTCCATTATTGAAAATAAATTTATTCCAGCATCTACCATTTTTGCAATTGGACAGGGCATCTCTAAACTCATCATCAGAAGTGTATAGTTCTTTTATTATCTCTAAGCCGAAAATTTAACAATCAAGTTAAGACAACATTGTATACTGTCTAGACAAAGCATTAGCAATCACATTTTCCTTCCCTTTCTTCTGTTTTATGACATAAGGAAAAGATTCAATGAATTCAACCCAACGAGCATGTCTATAGTTCAGTTTAGCTTGACTTCTAATATGTTTCAATGATTCATGATCAGAAGGGATAACAAATTCTTTGTGCCATAAATAATGTTGCCATGTTTCTAAAGTTCGAATGAGAGCAAGTAATTCCTTATCATAGGGAGAATAGTTCAAACAAGGCCCACTCAATTTTTCACTAAAATAAGCAACATGTTTACCTTCTTGTAGTAACACACCTCCAAGTCCAATTCCACTAGTATCACATTCAAGCTCAAAAGTCTTACCAAAATCAGGAAGTTGGAGAAGCGACGCATTTGTGAGCTTCTCTTTCAGAAGGTTGAACGATTGTTCTTGTGTAGGGCCCCAATGGAAAGGAGCACCCTTCTTGGTGAGCTCATTCAATGGTGCGGCAATAGTGTTGAAATCCTTGACAAAGCGTCGATAAAATCTAGCTAGTCTGTGTTAGGAGTTAGCCAACTCTGTATAGCGTCGATCTTGGCTTGATTGACTTCAATGACCTGTGGAGTAACAACATAGTGAAGAAACGATACTCAATCGGTGCAAAAGGTGCACTTCTCAAGAGCTCGTAAAGTATTAAAAACAACACGTAAATGATTAAAATGTTCCTCAAGTGACTTGCTATATATCAATATGTCATCAAAATATATCACCACAAATTTTCTTACGAAAGCATGCAAAACTTTGTTCATCAATCTCATGAAAGTACTAGGTGCATTAGTTAAACCGAAAGGCAATACTAACCACTAATATGGACTGAACTTAGTTTTGAACACTGTTTTCCATTTATCTCCTAATTTCATACGAATTTGGTGATATCCACTATGCAAATCAACTTTAGAAAATATGTTAGAGCCACTTAATTCATCAAGCATGTTGTCTAACCTAGGAATAGGACGACGGTATCTAATGGTAATATTATTGATAGCTCTACAATCAACACACATACGCCATGCTCCATCTTTCTTTGTAAACAAAAGTACAGGAACAGCATATGGACTAAGGCTTTCATGTACGTACCCTTTATCAAGCAAGTCTCGCATTTGACGCTCAATCTCCTTAGTCTCCTCTGGGTTGGTTCGGTATGGCGTGCAGTTGGGTAGGGAAGCTCCTGGGATCAAGTTAATTTGATGTTTAATACCCCTAATTGGTGGCAGCCCTATGGGTATCTTAGCGGAAAACACATCATCAAACTCCTGCAAAAGGTTAGTGATAGTAGGAGGCAAAGAACAGGAAGATCCTCAAGTGAAAACAAAGTATCCTTCACAAAAGAGCATAGCAAAAAGTATTATTTACTTCAAATTCATTCAAATCAGATTTGGTAGCTAATAGAACGACCCCTTTCAGTTTACTTTTATTATTCCTAGCACTTGTTCCTTTTATATCTTTCTTTTTAGATGGAAAGCATGCTTTAGCTAAAATCTAATTTTCACTCTTCTATTTTTCCTTATTTACTCGTTCAGCACGTTCAAGTTCATCTTTTAAAATAGCTTCAGAGACATTAGAAGTAAAATATTTTTTTGCCCTTATGCATGAGAGTACATTGGTTAGTCCTACCATGATGTATAGTGTCTTTATCATATTGCCATGGTCTACCTAATAATAAAGAGCATGCTTGCATAGGTACGAATCGCAATTAGCATAATCTTGGTATGAACCAATAGAAAAATAAACTCTCACAATGCGAGTTACCTTCAGCTTACCACATGAATTAAACCATTGAATGTAGTAAGGACGAGGGTGATGTTGCGTGGTCAAGGACAAAACCCTATCTCTTTCTCAAATCAAGGGACCTGAAACCCTTCCGAGCACGGGTTTTATTCAAACTCTCAATCTTCTCAGTTATGGACTCTATCCACAACTTCTAACCCAACACGCGACAAAGTCTCCAGGACCACACCTCTTGTAGCTTCTCCATGCATCATCACCGCTCGTGTCGAACCCTCTTGGATCGCACCACCCGTAACTTCTTCATGAATCATCACCTTTGATCTCCATGTGCTCCAACGTGAGTCTGACCGACCACCTAGATCTCGTATTTCCCCATCCTAGTCTTGATCCTCCTCATCACCAACCATGAACGTTCCACGCCACCTTGCACATCAAAGTCCAAAGAACATTTTCCCGGCACAAGTTCTCCACAACTTGATCATCATTAGCACACACACTCAAACCACACCTTTAACCATCCACAAACACCAAACAGGTCATCCATGACCACAATATCTATCGCTTTCCAAAAAATCACCAACTTTAGATCACTCATTACGACCGATTACAACCGTTATGCAAGACCGATCACTCACTCATCGAGTACTCGAATACAAGTACTTGCGAATTCCTATTGGTTCAAACCCTTGGGAATAACAGGCATCGCTACTGACCATAGAACCATCGAGTGCTGATCGCTACAACTAAGGCACCAGATCGCTAAGTCTACGACTGCCAATCTCCAACCATTCACTGCACCATTGATCACCGAGTACTTGCATCTTCTGAGTATCAAATCCTTTGAGTACTTGTCCTCTGAGCACTTGTTCACTGGTTACCGACAACCATGAAACAGCTAGTCATAGCAATAATTGAAGTACTCGAACCCACCATGAAGTCTACGAGTATCGACCATGAAGCCTACAGCAGCCAATCACAAAAGCCTAAGACTATTGATCGTGACATCTACAACAACTTATCAAAAACCTAAGACAATGACAACAGATCTCAACTATGGAGTACTGACCAGTAAAGTCTACGACTATCGAGTATCGACCAATAAAATCTATGACTATCGAGTACTGACCAGTAAAGTCTACGACTATCGAGTATCAACTAATAAAATCTATGACTATCGAGTACTGACCAGTAATGTTTACGACCATGGAAAAGTACTATAGCTACGACCATCGAAAAGTATTGTAATTTACCATCTTCAACCAGGTATGGTCATTCTGCCGTAGTTGATGTTCCGTGGTCAAAATGTCGTGATGGAAGAATGACGAGGTTGAAATACCATGGTCGGATTGCCGTGGTCAAAATCTGTAGTACTCAACTTGCCATGGTTGAAGCCGAACGTAGTCAAAGTCTGCCATAATCGAAATGCCGTGGTTGAAGGCTGTTGTGGTCGAAATTTGCCATTCGGACCATCTATCACAAGGCTGATCGGGCCAACCATCATAAGGTCGATCGGACGACTATCCATAGTCGAAACTAGACATGGTCGTTTTACCATCCTGAAAACTCAAATACAGAAGCGCATCGACCAGAACTTTCACAAATACAAATTACAATAAAACCAAATATCAATTATTCATCATCAACAAAATGTACGACCATCACATGGTCTCATAAACAGACTTTCCCTATTATTAACCTCGCCAATTTTTTTAAACTTAAATCACCAATTCTACACATATATACAATAATGTTACATTAAGTCACTTTGCCTGTGGAGCTGAACACAGTATAAACACTGATTTGTATTGACATTATTTAGTGGCAAGTGGGGAGAATCTGGAGGGACATAACAGCAGCGCTTGCATGAGGAACTCCGACGAAATGTCGTCTGGGAGTATCAGAGATGAATGCTAAAGCATATACCTAGCCACAGTTCCAACCCTCGAATATTCCATCGGAAGTCGTGCCCCGAGAGCTGGTGCACGTGCGCATGCATGCAGCTCCACTACAAAATCCAAAGTGACGGCGCGCGCGTGCACGCACCAGCGTTCACGTCCGAAAGAGAGCTAGCTAGCGCCAAGGATCAATGGACCTACGCTCTGCGTTGAGGAATAAATAGACTGTAGTAAATATTATATTGATTTTATCTATTTTAGTTGAAATTATATATAAATATTTTTCTCCATACTTTTTTTCCGTGAACAATAAAAATTTAAAATTTTAAGGCAGAGACTATAAAGGTCCAAAAGGAACTCACATAGGCTCAGCTAGTACATTCTCCAAAATGACTTGGCGTAGCTAGGAGCTAACTAGCCTGTGCACGCATGTGTGCTCACTATGATTGTTGTCATGAGACGCCACCCCTGCCAATTGGTAACATATATACAAGGAAATGCTATACGGCATTTAACTAAAAATTCTCAATGTTTCAATCGATTTTCTCAATGCTGAATGTGCCCTAAGATTTGTACAGTTCTACAAAAAAAAGCTATACTGAACGGTTACATCACAGACAGTTTCTATGAATCGTCTATGCTGCAACTAGCACAGACGATTCATACTAACAACCGTCTATGATATTTTCACCGATAATTATTTATATGAACCGTCTATGATAAAGCAGGACATCACAGACGATTCTTATTAATAACCATCTGTGAAAATATCACAGACGGTTGTTAGTCTGTGATAATGTAAGATATCACAGATCACAGACGGTTCGTATTAATAACTACTTTTGATAATTCACATACGTTTATTTATAAGAATCATCTATGATATGTGTATTATCACAGACGGTTCACATAACAAACCGTTGTTATATGAACTGTCTATGATAATGCACATATCACAGACAGTTCGTATTAATAACCGTCTGCGATAATTCATAAACGTTTATTTATAAGACCGTATGTGATATATGTATTATCACAGACGATTCGTATAACAAACTGTCTCTGATAATGCCACAACACCGATTCGTGGCATCTTACCCAGGATTTTGATATCACCCGTCCATTCTCTTCGCATCGAACGGCAGGCACCAGTTGCCCCACCTCTTGCCGCTTATTAATTACTCCCCCTCTCCCTTTCACTCCAAGATGTGTGAGTTCTACTGGCTGCTCCTAACTAGTTTATGCACTCCTATCTTTTTCCTCGACGACGCTGACTACTGTTGTGAGCTAGCGCCTCCATTGTGACTCCATGGTCGACTGCACAACACACTCTTTTCGTAAATGTTGTAAGAGTGTCTTGTGCAGTCTCACCGTCGTGACACAAAGATGATGCTACTGCTGCCTCTCCTTCGCTGCAAGGCACCGTGGAAACAGCTGGCTAGTAAGATAGTGCTCAAGTCAGCGTCAAAAACATCTAGCTCACACGCTACTAGGATTCCTTCTATGTTTTTGCCATGGGTTCGTAGGATTAGGAGATGTGTTCTTGCAATGTTTAAGAGTTGGGTTCGTAGGATTAGGAGATGTATTCTTGCCATGTTTAAGAGTTGGGTTCGTAAGATTAGGATGTGTTCTTGCCATGTTCTTACTATGTTAGATGAGTAACCTACTCATTATCTTGTGATGCTGTAATGGTGGATTCTAATAGAATGTGCTGTTGTATTTACTTGTTTTCAAAGGGCATAAATAACATTTCTTGAGACTAGCAAAAAACAGAAAAATTTAGGTATAGTATGAACTATCATAGACGATTTTGTGATATAAACTGTCTATGAAGTATTATCATAGACAGTTTTATATTAGAACAGTTTTCCTATCCTTGAGGAGGTACCAAGAGGTACCAAATTAGATCCAGCCGTTCAATCAGTGTGATCAACGGCTCAAAATTTGGTGCCTCTTGGTACCTTGTACCTCTTGGTACCTCGCGTCCGGTACCACTAAGTACTGCCAAATCTCAGCCGTTCGATCAGTGTGATCAACGGCTCAAATTTGGTACCTCTTCCTCTTAAGGATGGTAAAATTTCTCTTTATATTACAACCGTATGTGATACTGCAGGAGAAGGCGTCACACGGGCCACGTATCTCGTGTACGTTCAAACGCAATTGCTCTCTAGATGCTCTGTGTGGTGGCGACATAGTTAGGGACGGGGAGAGGAGGGTGTTCTATGTAGGGGAGGGAGGGTGGAGATCTAGAGCAATAGTAGTAAATAGTAAATAGGTAGTCCCATGCGTATACGTATACTCGAATAGATCCAGAAAACTAGTTCCAATGCACTTCACTTAAAACAGCAATATCTTGATGTCATTTACTAGCTAGCAGTGGTATTATTATTTCGGGTGCTGTTTGACCGTCACTACTGATAAGTACTTGTAAGGAAAAAAATTAGGTTTGAGGGTTTGTGTTTTGTATGCATACGTGATGGATCAAAAAGCCAAATGCCATGATTTCTCTAGCCCTACCTTTGAACCATAATATTTCCCTCCAAAGTAATAATATATGCTTCTAGTGATCTTGGAAAATTTATATGCATATATGTTACACTTAGCTTTAGAAAGTGAGCGCACTTGACTTGAATTTGTCTTAGCTGATTGGTGGTGAAACAGTGTGATTGCTCGATCATTTCGTAGGTAGTCTTTTCTGTATATGGTTCATCTAGTGACACTACTACAGAAATCATCATCACAGACGGTTGAAAAACGTCATCACAGACGGTTATATGAACCGTCTGAATTTATGGGTCAGTGATAGTCGAAGGTTATCACAGACGGTTTTTGAACCGTCTGTGGTGTACATATCACAGACGGTTTGGAATCAAAAACCGTCTGCGATGTATCGATATCACAGACGGTTTTTAATAAAAAACCGTCTGTGATATTAATATATCACAGACGGTTTTTATTCCAAACCGTCTGTGATATTGATACATCGCAGACGGTTTTTGATTTCAAACCGTCTGTGATATTGATATATCGAAGACGGTTTTTACTTAAAAACCGTCTGTGATATTGATTTCTACCCCTAAATCTATTTCTGTTTAAATGGCTAGCCTCAGGAAATGCTAGCCATGCCCTCTGAAACAAGCAGATATATACATACAATTCACATGGGAAATCATTTCACATACATAAAACATCCAATTCACATCTCAATTCATTTCACAAACATAAAACATGCACTTCACATCTCACTCATTTGACAAACATAAAACATCCATTTCACAAAGCAAATAATTGAAATAAAATATCCATTTAGAAATATACAATTACAAATCCGGAGTGATAAGAGCAATAAAAACTCATGGTGCGCAGTGGAACCGTCCTTCTGGCTTTATAACTTGAGTCAGCAAAAAGTACGCTAACTCTGATCAAATTCGGCCAAGGTCAGGCTGTTTCAATGCAGATGACGGGATAAATGCAGCATGTCGATAGGAATATCAATGTGCGTATATATAACATGATAAGTATGAAGTAATTATGGGAAGATTGACAAACCTTGGGATTGGTAATCCTCGAGGAATCGAGGAGTAGTTCCATATGGTGGCAAACGTAGTAGCCACATGTGTTGCCCGGCGGCTGCTGGTGGCACTGCAAAAAATAGAATGTGTCAATTCAAGAGGCATTAATTACTACAAACTGTTGCATAGGATTAATTAATGTGTAATAGCGAATACTTTAAAATCTCGAGCATGTGTCAGGCCTTTGGCCCCTGGCTTGGAGTCACCTCCCTTTGCAACGTACATCTCGAACGCCCTACGTGATTCGAAAAGATTAACCTTAGTCATTCGGAAGGAAAGAAAGAGTTCAATATAGGTATGTATGGAGAAAATGTACTTACGCATCGATTACTTGGCTGATAAGTGTGAAGTCCATTTTATTCTTACTTAGGGAATCAAGGTAATATACCATGTTCCATTTTGGTACAATCACTATTAAAATCCAATGATAGCTCTGGTTGTAGGGCATAAGTACGTATTCATCAGTGCGGTAATCCAGCAGTCCAGCTGCAATGTACCTCTGGACGAAGGGTCTATCCTCGTCGATGGTATACTTGGCGACCATGTGTGGGTCCAATAAACCAACCGATGCTTTGGATGCCCTAGCTTTACTCAGCATGTGGCTACATATATACACAAGAAATCAACAAATTATACGAAATTTATCGGTATGACATGAACTGAGACTGTGATTGTACACACTTACAGCGTCCAGCATCGCATGAGAGAGACGTCCAGAGTGTTGAGCGTGTAAAGATCGAATAAATCATCAAAGGTGACTACGAAGACACCGTTTTGCATATTGTGATGTAAATCACTCGGCAAGAATTTGATAGAGATACTTGAGATCCGCTCTTGCTCTGGTTTATTGGACTGTTGCATGTACCACATGTGTAATTGCACGCAACTATATGCTAGGCGTTGGAGGGCCTTTTCCTCGAGCAACGGCTCGCCAAGCACGAATTTGCGAGCTAATGGCTTGTACGAGATTTCATCATTGGTCTTTGCTTTGCTTTTGCCCTTGCTGCCCTTGCTGCCCCGACTGTTGGTCGACTTTACAGGTAGCACCGGTGGTGGAGGTTGCACTTGTTCAGGTAGCGGGTCCGGTTCCGGTTGCCCTTGTGGAGAAGGCACCAGTGCACATTGCTGATCTGCCACCGGTGAATAAGCCTCCAGGCAGATATCACTTTTGGGCCACTGGATGAAGGATCCAATGGCTTGCCCTAAAGTCACGAGCTCGTCGTTGGTGGGCTTCGGTAGTGGGACGACCTCAAAATTGGTGTTTACCCCATCTACTGACACTTTTGCGAAGCCTGTTGCTAAAGGTTGACTGTGCACCCTGGCCTCGATACCAGACGGATATGCCATGCCCCACGCAGCGCTCAACGCAACGGAGGCATATCTTACTTGGAGCGTGCACTTCGTAGGCTCCTACATAACGATACAAAATTAGCTACTCAATTAATAGGCATATCAATGGAGCAAGCATTCGAGAGATAATAATTATTACCAGGATGTCGTCCACCGGAAATCTGCCCTCGCTTTGCGCCGGATTGGACGCACAACTACTCGGATGGTTGCGCGGGCTAGCTAGACCAGTAGCGGCGGCGGCGGCCTGCTGATTTTCTGTAATTCTCCGCACCTCATCTCTAACATAATCAGCAAGCTCCTCTCTAAGAGATGCCTTGATCTCTTCTCGTAGCTGTGCCTCGCGATCGGCTTTGCTTCTCTTCCTACGCCGATACTGGTCAGAGTCATCTTGGAAACCATGTTTCCAAGGAACATAAAGCCCAAGGCCTCTCGTACGGCCTGGGTGCTCCTTGTTTCCCAGGGCAGCGGAGAGCATATCATTCTCCCTTCGTCCCTGGAATGATCCCAGCGTAGATTCAAAACTCAGCTCTTCCTGCAAGAACACGACATGTCATTTTACTTCGTAGGAGGTTGTGGAGTAATTACAAGCTACGTAGTTCGTTCGATATCTTACCAGGCGCTGGGACACTTGCTGGTCTGCAGGGTTTCGAAAGGAGACGTCCCCCGATGTCGTTGTAGATGACCTTGCTCTAATCCAATTTCGAGCGCGGTCATCCGGGATATTTGAAAATGGCGGGGCGATGTCCTGCTGGGCTGCCAGTTCATCCTCCCTCGTCCACTGCAGGATTTTACCCGCATACCCAGCTGTGCCAAGTCTGTGGGGGTGGGTGTTTTTTGCCTGGAGGGCCTTGTGCGCCGCACTTGTACTTTTGAACTCGTCGGTAATCTTCATCGCCTTGAACTGTTCCCATTGTGATTCCAAGAATGGGTATTTATGATAAGGCGTTTCGTCTGTCTCCACATATTTCTTGACAAGCGTGCTCTTGAAGTTCTTCCATGCTTTGCACGCCGCTAGTAAGGTTTGTCGTTGCACGGCGTCTTGATGTTCTTCTGGGATCTCAAACGACGCCAAAATTTCTGTCCACAGCTCACTTTTCCGAGTCGGAGGCACGTCCTTCCACGAATTGAATGTGATCTCAATTCGTTCTCGTGCAACTATGCCGATCATTCTTCTCCATGCGCTTACTGTTTTCTTAGGAATGAGAGGCACCCCAGATACATTGACCTGTGTGATGATAAATCGGCCCTCAGGCTTCTTCGATAGCCCTCTTCCTTGGCGTTTTGCTTTTGGAGCGGACTCCTCCGGCGAAGATGGTGAAGAATGAGTGGAAGACATGTTGCTCTATTAGGACAGGATGAGGAAACATGATGCTCAATGATATGAAGAGAGGAGAGGAGTAGAGGGGAGGGGAGAAGGGAGGGGGAGAAGGGAGGGGGTGATGTGGACAGAGAGAGGAGGTAATGTGCCTATCTTAGTTCCATATTTAATTCCAACTAAATTCAATTTATATTTCCAACATAACATGAATGACATAAATTGCATGTAAACATATAATTCTATCTTGCCATTCATAACCATGTAAATATTCAATGAATATAAACACCAACATGCTGAAATAACATGACAATCTGTCTTCTAAGCAAATAAACAATTAAATCCAGCATTACACAAATTAATTGTTTTAGATTTGCTCTCAGTACAGAGTTGCGCAAGATTGAAAATCTTGGCCATCTCATGCTAATATCGACACTCATCATCAATAATCTGATTATTAAAGATTTGAGCTCACAAAAATACATGTCTAGACAAGATTAATACTGCATCACAAATAGATCAATTGAATAAAAGGATCTGTTCTACACAAGATTAATACTGCATCACAAGATTAATATAATACTGCATCACAAACAGATCTCAAAAGATGTAAACTTATATGCCCAGCCGAAATAAGGTCTAACAGTATAGCCGAAATACCAAGGAGCTCAAATCTAACTCAACCAGATTATTTCTGTTTTCGATATTATCATCACAGAGCAGGAGGAGGCGGCGACGGAGGATTGAATGCACTCACAGTAGGAGGCGGAGGAGGAGGAGGCGGCAACGGAGGAGGAGGAGGCTGCGGCGACGTCTTCGTCCGAGGAGGCGACGACGGAGGAGGAGAGGAGGCGGCGGCGACGGGCTCGGGGGCTCGGGGATGGCGGCGGCGACGGGCTCGGGGGCTCGGGGATGGCGGCGGCGACGGAGGAGGAGGCCTACAGCGGCGACGGAGGAGGAGGAGCGGGAGAGCCGCGAGTTTAATTAGATGTATATCACTGCAGCGGAAAACCCTAGCCAGAGGGAATATATAGCGGGATTAGCACAGACGGTTCCACATTTAGAACCGTCTGTGAAATTATTATCACAGACGGTTCTAAATGTGGAACCGTCTGTGATATTAATATCACAGACGGTTCTAAAGTGTGGAACCGTCTGTGATAATCATTTACACCCGCACCTACCAGCTGCATTACAACACCAACCAGCTTAAATGCCAACATACAACACAATATATTTCTTCACACATTTGCCACATACATCACACACATGCATTGTTGTATACAAATATGCCAATTCACATATACATAACACATATACATCATTCTACTTGCTTATTTCCTTGGCAACATATAACACAATGTATTTCTTGACACATTTGCCACATACATCACACACATGCATTATTGTATACAAATATGCCAATTCACATATACATAAGACATATACATCATTCTACTTGCTTATTTCCTTTAAAAATTAGCCCTTCATGATGATCAATGCGTACGTAACTAGTTTCGTCACGTTGTTCGTCGTCGACCCTTATGCCTTTTCCAAAAGGAGGTAACTCGTCAAATTGATTGTATTCTTCCTCATCCACTACATTCTCTACTCCGACAATTCTCCTTTTTCCATGAAGAACTACATGACGTCTCTTATTTGCCGGGTCGGTTACATAGAAAACTTGAACAACTTGGTTGGCGAGTGCGAATGGTTCGTCTTTGTACCCGACACGTTGCAGGTCCACGGTAGTGACACCGTACTTGTCAACCTTCACCTGTGGGAGATGCACCCAACGGCAGCGAAATAAGGGGATCTTGAACAACACGTAGTCGAGCTCCCAAATCTCTTCTATAAACCCATAGTACGAGTTTCTCGACCCATCGGTACTGAACGCATCTATGCGGACACCGCTGTTCTGGTTAGTGCTCTTAACATCCTGAGACTGTGTATAAAATGTGTACCCATTTATGTCATATCCTTGCCATGTCACAACTGTAAATGTTGGCCCTTTTGCCAACCATGTCATCGTCTCACTTGGCGAGCTCCTAGCGATTTCCTCCTTCAACCATTGGTTGAACCGACTGTTGTGTTGTCTCATGATCCAAACATCTGGCCGCTCCGGATTCTGTTGCCGAAGCACATCCTTGTGCTGGTCGACATAAGGCGCCACTTCAGTCATGTGTTGCAAGACCGTGAAATGGGCTTGAGTATACGTGTCTATATCTGCAGTGATTGCTTTCCTTCCGATAGTTCCGATACCTTTCAGTCTCCCCTCATGACGAGATCGAGGCACACCTATCGGTTGAATCTGTGCGATATAATCGACACAAAACTCAATAACCTCTTCGCTTGCATAACCTTCGACGATGCTGCCTTCCGGCCGAGATCGATTCCGTACGTAAGACTTGAGAATTCCCATGAACCTCTCAAATGGGTACATGCTACGTAGGAATACGGGCCCGCACATTTTTATCTCCCACACAACATGAACAATGAGATGGACCATGATGTCGAAAAACGAAGGAGGGAAATACATTTCAAGATGACATAGAGTCATCACCACCTCGTCCTGCAAAGCATCTAGTCCTTCGGGATCAATGACCTTCTGAGCAATTGTGTTAAAGAAATAACATAGCCTCATGACTGTCTCTCGAACTTTGATCGGCAAAATATTTCTAATTGCAATAGGGAGCATCTGTGTCATCAGCACATGACAATCATGAGACTTCATGCCATTTAACTTCAAATCTTGCATCGAAACAAGTTTCCTCACGTTGCCGGAGTAACCAGACGGAACTTTGACACCATGCAAGCACTGGCACAGTTCTGTTTTCTCGGCCTTGGACAGAGTGTAACACGCAGGGGGAAGGTACGTTCGTCCATTATCTGTTGTCGGTGCTAACTCAGGCCTGATGTCCATATCAGCCAAGTCAAGCCGTGCATTGACGCTGTCCTTTGTTTTATGAGGAATGTTCAGTAAGAGACCAATCAAGCTGTCACATACATTCTTTTCTACGTGCATGACGTCGATGCAGTGTCGAACATCTAGGTACTTCCAATAAGGTAAGTCCCAAAATATTGATCTCTTCTTCCAGCTAGTGTTCTTCTCATGAGCCCTCAATTTACGTCCCTTTCCGAGGATAACATCTAAATCCTTAACCATATCATAAACCTCGTTTCCCCTTAAATGCCTTGGAGCTGAACCGTCTTCCTTCTCTCCATCAAATTGTTTCTTCATCTTGCGGTATGGGTGAGCCCTCCGAAGGAACCGGCGGTGACGCATGTAGACAGTTTTGCGTGAGTGTCTCAGCCACACACTCTCGGTACCATCTAAACAGTGGGTACAAGCTTTCGCACCTTTAGTACTCTGTCCCGATAGGTTACCAAGGGCAGGATAATCATTTATGGTGCAGAACAATAAGGTGCGCAAAGTGAAGTTCTCTCGTTTGTATGCATCTCATACCTGTACCCCTTCGTTCCACAGTACTTTTAGATCTTCCACCAATGGTGCTAGGTACACATCGATATCATTCCCAGGTTGCTTCGGCCCTTGGATAAGTATCGACAACAAGATATACTTTCGCTTCATACACAACCAAGGAGGAAGGTTATACATGCAGAGAGTCACGGGCCATGTGCTATGTCTGCTGCTCATGCTACTGAAAGGATTCATTCCATCTGTACTCAGTCCAAACCTAATATTCCTTGGTTCTGCACCGAAGTCTGCAAAACTCCTATCGATGTTTCTCCACTGGGCAGAATCCGCAAGGTGTCTTAGCATTCCATCCTTCTTCCACTCCTCCGAGTGCCAACGCAGTAGTTTTGCCTCCTTTGGATTTGCAAAAAACCTTTTCAAACGGGGAATTATAGGAAAATACCATGCCACCTTAGCAGGCGGTCCTTTCTTCGCCTCTGTTCCCTCGCTGTCATCTGATTGATTGTTACGTTTGTATCGGGATGCGTTGCACACCGGACATACATGCATGTCTGCATACTCTTTACGGTAGAGGATACAGTCGTTCGGACATGCATGCATTCTTTCTATTTCCATTCCCAATGGACAAAGAACCTTCTTGGCTTTATACGTGGTTTTAGGCAACTCATTTCCCACCGGAAGCATGTCGGCTAAAAGACCTAGCAGTGCTGTGAAACTCTTGTCGGACCAACCGTTGCTTGCCTTCAATTTCAACAGTTCAAGCACGGCCGACAACCGCGTGTACTTTGACCTGCAGCACGTGAACAAAGGTTTCTCCGAGTCCTCCATCAAGCCCCGGAATTTAACATACTCTCTCTCATCATAGTTCTCTTCTACATCGCGAAGCATCTGATCCAGATTGTCGTCGTGCAACCTATCTGAATTCGCACAACAATCGACATCATCCGGCAGCATATCATTCACTTCACCGGCGATGTCGTCCGGCGGCATTTCATTCACTTCACCGGCGATGTCATCCGGCGGCATTTCATTAACTTCACCGGCAATATCATCCGGCGGCATATGATCGTTGACTTCGCCATGACTGGTCCAACACGTATAACCCTTTTTGAAACCCCTCCGAATCAAGTGCGCTTCAATTTGCCCTCGGTTCTTAAACATCTTTAAATTCTCGCAGTCAGTGCATGGACAGTACATATATTCCACCCCCTTATTCAACATATCCTCCTCGGCAGCTCTTGTAAAATCAGACACGCCATTAATGTACTCTTCACTCACACGGCTAGCGGCATACATCCAGCTTCGGTCCTATGTTACGTACATATATAACAACTTAGTATTACAAATTAAATTAACTAATTATTACTACATATATATCGGCCACATGTATTATATTGAGGCTTATTAATTTGCTAGCTCAATTCCTATTATAAACACAACAACTATTATTGCAAACTATCTTCAATTAATAACACTCACCAATTACTTATATCTAGAGCATGAAATTCATTACTAACCAAATCTAGAGCAAATTTGTAATGCATGCAAAGAAAAAATGAAATTCATTACTAACCATATCTAGAGCAACCGGGAAAATATAAGTAGCTTCAAAGCTCAATATCTGCCTCCTCCCACCAAATTAAGTGGCCTGAAATCGCCAAGCTTGCCTCCAGAGCGAAAGAGTAAAGCAACCAGCTAGATTGTGGATCGAAATGAAGACAGATGCGGTCTGAGCAGCGCAATAAATGCCTTAGCCATTATCACAGACGGTTTTTAACTAAAAACCGTCTGTGAATTATCACAGACGGTTTTTAATAATAAACCGTCTGTGATAACTAGCTTATCACAGACGGTTTTTTATTAAAAACCGTCTGTGATAATCTGGGATTATCACAGACGGTTTTTAATACAGACCGTCTGTGATACTTAGGTAATAACCGCCTGTGATAATCCATTTTCCCGCCACAAATACCACAGACGGCCTCCTAATTACAACCGTCTGTAATAGTGTTCATCAGAGACGGTTTCACAAAACCGTCTGTGATGAGGCGTCTCCTATGAGGCTTTCTGTAGTAGTGTGATGTACATGCCAACTAAATAACTTTCTTTTCTCCCACTCCTTTGCGTTGGTATACAATATTTATGTTTATTCAAATGATCCACATACAAATGCATACATTATTTATGTTGTACATTCGACCGGTAATTTCATAATCTATAGTATTATTAAAACGATGTTAAAAAAAAGCCTCCACGTACGCAGCTGAAACTCCCGCATTAATCAGAGAAAAAGAAAAAGATATATATACACTTATTTTGGTGGATCCATATTATAAATGTGTGGATTAATCATATGTATATTGGAGCATCTATAGTTGTATCTCTTATATGTATAACTGATTTTTCAGTCATAAGAATTATTCACTCATAAGAATTAGATTATTAACAAATACAACTATGTTTCCAAACACATAAGTATGTGTATTGTAGTATCTATCTGTACAATTGCGCAGAATATTGGACTAGTTCATATATCAATATGTGTGATGTACAACATCGGTACACAAACACTAGCTAGTCCCTAAGGAGGGAAGGACTGGTTGATGCATGTCATATTAACAATAAGGCAATGCAATTTCATTTTAGAATTTTGACACGCGTGTCATTCGAAAGGTATATACTGAAAGGCATATCGAACAAGTGCTTCGACACGAAATCAATTGGAAAAGATTGAATTGGCTTTCCTGTTCAAATACTATGGATCATACCATGGCATATTCTCATGGATACAAACATATGTTGCTTTAGGTCACATGCAGCTATATGTATACTGCCATTAATTGTTTATGTTTCTTTTTTCAAAAATAACACAGAAGCTTAATTAATGCTATTCTGTATATTGCAAGGCCTCAAATTTCGTCAAAACTAAAGATGATGTTAATTAATGAGCATGATGAAACAAACAGAATTAATAACAGGATTAACTGCTTCAAGGAATGACCAACAGGGTACAGTGCGTAAAATATGTTCATCCAATGCCTCCATTAAAAGTTTAGAAAATTAGCTTCCCTCACACATTTATAGAAAAAAAAAGATACCTCTGATGAATTTCCATCATTCATATTATTTTTCATGTGAGATTAAAGAATAAACCCAAGAGCTAGGTTAAGCTAGTAGTAACATGGATGCACTGACCCAGTGCCCTGCATCTGTTACTACATTTTTTTGTCAATATAAACAGTTAAGGCCATTTCATGTACCACCAGATCTCTGCCACAGAACTAATTTTCAAACCGGTTAAAGACAACTCTAACGTAGAATAATTAACTTTTTTAGGGATATAACAACAACAATAATAAACTTTGGTAGTACTGTAGTACAAAGCAAAAGTTCCTTCACATGCATGATTGAGCGCCACTAGTACTAGCAATCTAACTGTCGCAGCCATCTCTTATGCGTATATTCCACACACACACATTGACACATCAAGCCACCGGCTCATTGCCGTTAGCCTGCCAATCTTGTCTTCTCCAAATGATGGCCCTATGTACATTCTAAGAGTCACTAAAGGCGTCAGTACCTTTGTTTTAGTCCTAATAAATTTGCAACGTGAGCCCAACATTGACACTTCAGGAACATGAAGGGTAACTTAAATAATTGTCTCAAAAGCTTGACAAGCATATAGTACAGCATGTCATGTGATGGCTCATATTTAGCATATAAAGTTCAGGCAGCGAAAGTACCAACTAGCTGTAATTAACTCTCATCAGTGAAGTAGTCGAGGGAATCTCTCAAAGATTCGCATTGAGCCTCCGCCTTAGGAGGAGATTCCAATTGCATCTCAAGATTCTTTCCTTGAGTGCTAGCTGGTTGTATTGTCGTTGTTGTACTTAGCTTCCTGATTCATACGTTTGTTGGTATCTTAATTACACATTAATTCCTAATTCATTATTTCTGTGATAGCTAGAGACGCTCTTATTCCAAGCCTACAAGCAGACCTTCAAGCTATTCAGCTTAACTAAACTTTTCTTTTTGAGTTGACTGGTGTAGTGAACATGCATGGTATGAGAGGGCACAGTTGCTGAGTTCAAGACCTATCTGCTGACATATTTATGAAAAAGAAATAATCAGGATGGTTGGAGCTAGCGTCCAGAGGATCGTCACCACATGAAAACACCCAAGTTCTGTGGCACACCACACCACACCATAATTTGTGATGCCTAATTAATTGTCACCAAGATCGTACACCTACTCCGAAAACCGTCACCATTTGAAATGCACAATTCCAATTGGCACACCACATACATACACTTGCCTCCTCAGATCTTTGACTTTCTTCCATGCTTCTCCACTTGAGATGATGCTTCACATGATTTATGCGACATGCCATGGACATTTTCCCTAGCCTCAGTCTTGTCGTTGACCATAACAGTCACCATGTGTAGTAGAGGTCTTCTATTTTTGCAAGTGGTTTCTTTTGCTTTAGCTCTTGCTTTTCTTTTACAAGTGGTTCTCTTAGTAGGGGGAATTTGATTTTCTTGCTTCCGTTTGCATCATGCATACATGACATTGCATTATAAGATATGCACTTAGATATGAGTTTTGACTATGACTTAAGTAAGATGTAATTCTAATTTAATGTTGCTCATTGCCATGTTATGCCTACTAGGCTAGCTCTATCATACTTTTGTATGTATGATTAAATCTTTGCCATACTAGCTTGATTTACAAACTTGAACAAAATTTCACAAGTGGTGTCAATTTTTACAATTGGTATCTTTTAAATTTGCAAGGATGAATCTTTTTACTAGTTTGCTCTCTAGTGATCCTTTTATGATATATAAAATGTTAAAAATATTCTATTGAATCTTAGTCTAGAATTGTGCTTTATTTAGTGCGTTGCTAGTTCTTTGGTGAATCATGTCCTTGCTAAATGAATTAGTTCCTAACTTGAATAATTGATCTTATTTGTGCTTAATCTTGAATCTCAACAATTCTTCTTCATGAGATAACTTGTTATTGCACTTGGCATGAACTCAGGGGAGTTTTATTACGACCATTGTTTTAAGTGTAATGCATGAGACGGTCAATAATGGCATGAGATCAATGAAAATGTAATTAATTCAAATTGGTTGAAACTCAGAAAGCGGTTATAGATGTCCCCTAGTATAGGACTTGCTTTACTAAGCTAGACCATACAATTGAGTTCATTGGTTGAAGCATAGAAGGTAGCTATGGATGACTACTAGTTTATGACTTGCTTTGCTAAGATAAGGCACCAAAATTATGTTTAAAATCTCAAGTTTGTCTTTAATTAAGTCTTGAGCATAATTGGTCATTATTGAATTTTTAGCGCCCTAATTTGATTGAATTTAAGCTTCTCGGTTCCATTTAGCGTTCCTGATGTGGCTTAGCTCATACTTGGATAACTTTAGATGAACTTGTAATTTTTGAAACCTTGCTTATCTTGAAATCAATATGAATGCTTTAAATTGTACTATCTTGCCTAGATTGGTTATATATGCTTCATCATGATCAGTTGGTATCCTTTTAATTTGAACCTCACTTTGAATAAATTTCAAAACTTTTTTATGTTATGCATTTTCATTCATTCATACATGCTCTTTCTTTTGCTTTTTTTGTGCTCTTACTTATTAGCATGCATCATTGAAGGGAGAAAATTAGAAAGGGGTACTATTAGTGAACTTGCATAGCCCCTTGACTCTTGATGACTATTTTGCCAAATGGGGAGAATAGTTAATAAAAATTTTGGTTTTAGTCAAAAAGGGGGAAAATATTGAGAATAATCTTCTATGGGGAAGAATGAACTAAAAATGTGAAAAATGACCATTGCGAGGTTGAAAAGGAGCAAAATGAACTATTGATTGAGAAAAATGTAGTTTGAGTAATTATTGAGATCATGAGTTAACAGGAATCTCATTTGCATTGCATTTAATCTCTTGTGCTTCTTTTGGTGCTTTTTATTTCTATGAAAATGGTCATGTTGAACAATTATTCTTTTAGCTGGACCATGAGCAAGATTGTGCTATTTGAGGAGCTTTTGGTGTGGATTAGAGCTATTGTTGAAAACATGCTCTTCCTTGGTGTTAGTACCATTCCACGTCTTGTCACATTGGTCATGTTCATTTCTTTCTCTTGAAAATGGACCATTTGTGGCTCTTGCAACTTTTTTGCTTTTATTGTCCAAATTGAAACTCAAATTGTTAACTTTTGTGATTTTTGTCAAATTACTTATTAAGGGAGAGATTATGAGACCATGTAGAGGTCACCCTATGTGTGTGACAAGTATTTGATTTTTCTTGTGCTTCAATGTCAAAGTTTAAGTTTTATTTTGTGTCTTTTGATCTATGGTTTGGCTGTCTGGGAGATAACGGTCTGACTGACCTGCAGAGACAGTATGACCGGTGTGAGTGTTGCGACTATTGAGAGAGACAGTCTGACTGGAAATCATTGGACTGTTGTCAGACCTTGATTTTGTCAATTTAGAATCTTCTATGATTCTATCGTACTATTCCCTAGATCAGTAGATAGTGCTCATAGATACACTATTGTGTATCGAATACATGTCTTGCGGAAGTGTAAATAGTATATTAATAAGTTACACATGGGCCGATTAAGCGAAAATCATTAAAAAGTAGCTACAAAATGGAACTTCACACATGCAGGACCCTCGGGACACCCACAGGAAGCCAATTGGGGTTTATGACCTAGTTCATGGCCTCATCGTCTTCGACCTCTGTCGACTCCTTTAGATGACCACATGACTTGGCTTTCTCCTTCTTACTGATTGAATATTGGTAATTAAGCAACGATGAGTACAAAGGTACTCATCAAGCAACCACACAGAATATAATAATAATAGATGCAAAGTTGTCTAGGGAGGCTTGAGATTCTTTTATTTGTGAAAACGCCATCATTTTGAGATACAATTATAGAAAATTCCTAAGACCTAGCATTTTTACTAAACCATGTTTTTAAATATTATAAGAGTATGTAATAATAATAGTACTGTAGGTTACTTCTACCTGTTACAGCGCATGGTTACTTCACTGTATGCTAGTTTTGTTACCAGGGTTACATCCACCCATTATAATCGCTGGGTTACGTCCGCCTAGGGGAAATCAATTCATGGCTACATCCACTGGTGATTTATCATCCCACCGATAAAGTTTTAGAAATAGATACTAACTCAAGTAAGTTTCCATACCTGCCTATGACCGTGGGCATGACTATTTAAATAGTTTACACTTTGCAAAGTTCGCACACTTTACCCCTAAGAGACAGCAATTCGTTATGTTTCACTTGTGTTCCTTAGACATGTAGATCAAAAAGATCACCATTAAGCCTTTATAATACCTCACCTCTTCATCATCCTAACCAATGGGTTTATCCCTTCTAAAGAAGGACCAATAGTTGTTCAGGAAGTTTACCCCAACGACTAGCACAGTAGGAACGCAAAAGCTCCCCAACATCTAGCGCAACAGGAAACATCACCCTCCCTCGGTGTCCCATTCAAGCCGAATCAGAATCTGCATGCACCACATCCACACCACCATTCGAGACTCTAAGGTATGGTAAATTATTTAGCCAAGTTGTAACCAGTATAGACTTGTGGTTGCACTATTTTATATTGTGAGGTTGTCACAGGATTCAATCCTTAGAATTATCTGGGTGGTGCTACCACAAACCCTAAATTCTCGTGCTATGTCTGCGCCAACACCTCTTACCATCCAACTAGATAGGAAAAGTAAGTTTTAGGGTTTCAAGAAGTATAAAACTAAGTTACCTCAACATACTAGCTATTTCCCTCCAATGGCTGCCCAAAACCAGTTTCATGTTTGAAATTGATGACAGGGCAACTTAATGCCCCCGAGTATCTAAGCAAGACTAGGCATAGGCTTAGATACAACTTATGACTAGTATAATTACCATTAATTCTAGGGTGACAAGGGTTTGTGTCCAAAGCCAAGGAGAGGGGTATAATTAAGCAATTATCCATAGGAATTAACTATAAACAAGTGTGAATATAATTTGCGTAACGAAAAACCATGCAATTTGATATTTTGAATTAAAATAATTTATATTCAAAAGGTATGTGTGATATGACCAAAGTAATGACTTGGCTTACTCAATTTACCATAGTCTTGATCTTACTCAAACCCTTCTCAGTCAACAATCTTGAAACTCTTGGTCTCCGCTTTATCCGAATCTTGATCCCGCTCAAGTTGTCGCTCTTCAGGACTCTGCCTTCTAATTATGTGATAAACGATTGAAAAACTAAATAAATCCAAAGAACTTCAAAGGATCCAAACAAATCCAAAACAAACTTAATTTAGTTTTATTAGTATTGAGTTGGCGATATGAGATAAGTTTTGCGAGTGTGAGACGCTTGACAAAGTCGACTGGAGTTTGAGCGAAGGGGGAAAATGGCAAAGACATTTTGCCAGGAAGTATATAAGAAGGATCGATATCGAAGGAACATTCATTGGAATATTCTGCTTTGGATTGGAAGGTGGCCAGACATAGCCGATTGCAAGATGCGAAGGTTTGATCTTTAATTTAATTGCTTCTTTAATTATTTTATATTGATTAGTAAATTCCATGAGGTGGGTTTGACTTATGATATATATGAGAGTCTAAAAGAAGATTGGACATTGTTTGATGCGTGTTAACAATTAGAGATTAGGGTGCGAGTACAACATGCAAAGAGTATAACTTTAATTTGTTAAGTTAATCTTGGAGTCCATATTCTACTAGCGTTCCTTCTTTAGGTTATGCCACAAATTGTGGGCATATTAATTATTCTTAATTACCACTGGTGATTTTTAAATCCAGCGAAAATGATAGGATGATTATTATTTAGGCAAGATTATATTTTTTTTATCAAGATTTATAATTTAAATTTGTATTTAATTTTAGACGGCAAAGCCATAATTAATTACCTTTTCTTTAACTTAATTGCCATTTACACAAAGTTGTATATGTGTGTGTGTCTCAATAATGTCTTTGATTAACAATTGGGTTTGAGACAAATATTAATGACTTCCTAATTATGATTGAGAATTTCTTAATCATGTACAAGGAAATCTTTAATTTAAATCTCAGCATTTCCAAATAAATATTAAAGACTTAAAAATTTAAAAGAATTACCTTAAATATTTAATCATTATTTGAAAAAGGGGCCACATAACTTTTTGAGACAATTTAATATCCTAATTTTCATAGCCTTTTTGAAGCTTTTAAAATAGAAAAACCATTTAGATTTTTCTGGAATTAATTAAAGCTTAAAATGAACTTTCATGAATTAAAAGGATTTAATATGATTAAACTAAACTTTAATATTTGTTGAAAGTATTTTATTTGGGTTCCTTGAGTCTCAAGGATTTGGTTTGGAATTTGTCAAGATTTTTTCGGAGTTATTTGCTATTTTCTAGAGCTCAATTGAATTTCTAGATATTTCTGGAATTAGAAAACCTATGTAAAATTTCCTCCAGCCTAGCCAGCCTATCTTCTCTCTGGCCTAGCCCGCTAGCCTAAGCCTGCTTTTGCCACGTGTCTTGCATCTGATGCCACATGCGACCGTCGGATGAGTGACACGTGTCGGCTATCCGCGCGCTCCATCGTCTGCATCGTATCTTGGCTGTTCTGCTCTCCCCGTACGACCGATAGGTGGGGCCCTCCTATTAGGCCATCATCTCCAGAGGAGACTCCATCACCGTGTCCGTTCGGGACACTGTAGCACATCCGCTCTCCATGTCCGCCTTAGACTCCTAAGCATCCGTGCATAAAATCTGTGCCACCCCCTCGATCTCCACATCCTGTAGCTGCTCACTCTCGCCATGCCTCGCCGTCATCCTCGTCGAGCTTAGGCACTGGAGTTCGTTTGTGCTGCCGCTTTCATCTTCAACGTCGATGAGGTCGTCATCTTCGCCATTCATCGTCCCATTGGTCAGTAGTCCACGCCGCTCAACGAGCCACCCTCGAGACTGATGAGTCCACCACTGAGCTAGTCTTTCCTCTCCCATCCCAGGCATTGTCTCGTCAACCAGACCCCTCCGTTCGCCGCGCTGTGCATCACCTCGGTTGACGTGTCGTCCATGTCACACCACACTCGTGCCGGTCGACGTTTCAAATTCTCCGTGCAACAAGTCTACCATGTGTTGTCTCACTGACGCATGGGCCCACAAATCAGCCACACTGTTCCATGAGCTGAGTCCACCATAGACTAGTCTTTCCATGCACCAAGTCCATAGCACAGTGGAATTTACGATTTTCATTCTTTTTTCTTTAGATTAGATTTTCCAAGAACCTGTTCTCCTTCGTCCTAGCTCCAATTAACCAGATTCTTTTCCCTAAATTCATCTAAAATTACGCGCTATCTTTTGGTTCTAGTTTTAAGTTTTTTGGAGTTCATTTGATTTTATTTGTGCTTTATTTTTTTCTCTCTCGTTAGATAATGTCTTCAAAGGAGCAGAAGCAGGAACCAAAGATCAAGAAATTGGTAACTGAGCAAAACCAAAGCATGCCATGTTCTTTGATCATGTTAAACATAGTTTTTAAATCTATTATTTTTTATTTTTTATAATTATCATGCATCGTTATTTTAATATAAAACCTTTGTATTGGTAGTTAATGACCTATTTGACTAATCCCTCCTTTGATAATTTGAATGCCATGATTCCACTATCACTGTAGGATGGGTAATTATCTAGTAATACAATACTAGTATCCACTTGGGTTGTACGTCTAGTATGCTTCGCCATGCTTTTAGTTACATTGGGCTTATTATCAAATGTGATCAATTAATCAATTTTGACTTAATAAGATATTGAATCATTGTGGTCAGCCACAAATATAAAATTTGTGTACCATGGTATGGGTAGTGTCATTGGTTGTGGTTATACAAAATGGTTTTCACTTGGGCGAATGGTCATGTAGTAAAGGGGTGCAATAACACATTGGGATGTGATGTTTCACTTGGGTAATATTTAAGGACTTAACTTTATGCGCCATTGATTTGACTCTTATCGTATAAGTACATGCCTAGTATGGGATGGACCTGACAGATTAATTTGTGATGTTTCAATTTTAGTTCCATCAATGAGATGAATATGGTTTGGCCTTAGCCATGGATCCACATTGGCACAAGAGAGGGCAATTATCAACTAGGGGATTTACTTACTCGAAGGCGAGCATTGTAAAGGCCTTGTCATGATTTCTCTGCCACACACCAAAGGAAGTGTGTTAATCATGTGGCAATGTGAGATTATTATGTTTTGTGGGTAAAGTTGTGCAACCTCTGCAAAGTGTAAAACTATTTGAATATCTTGGTTGGGTTGAGAGTAAGTTGTTCGAGAAGTGAATGGTTAATTCACTTATGGTTCATACAATCCTTTGATTCATTAATTATTTATATATGTCCTTTCCAAAATTGCATTTTCAATTTATTTATTGTATTTACTTTAAATTATTGCTTTCTGCAAAATAACCATTCAGCCATCCTTTGGTAAGCCTTGCATACTATATTGCATTTTTGTTACAAACGACTTGCTGAGTACGCTATGTACTCATGGCCATATCCATATTTGCTAAGTTGCTAAAAACGAGCCAGATCAGATAGAGGAATTTGAAGGAGGTTTCTTCGGCAACTTCGTAGATTAGGGCTTCGCTCCCCAGTCGATTGCCTGTGGGCATATCGAGTGGCCTTGATGTTTATCTTTCGTATTCCGCTGAAAGTTTCTTAAGCCTTTTCAGGCTATTATCTGTAAGCTTGGCCATAAGGTTGCAACTCTTAAAATTAATAATATTTGAGTTTTTCTTAGTAAATCATGATATGGTCGATATTTCATCTACGATTACACTATGTGTACTAGCATGAACTTGGACTAATGCAGAATATACAAGAGAGTCTGGATTTGCTGATTCGAGTCTCTACAGCCAAGCAAATAATATTTACTATTTTTTACATTGCTTAACTTACACTGATTATTTTTATATGATAATAAATTTGCTAATTTTTTATGTGATGCAAAATTATTCAAGATTAAAGCTCTATTATTTTTATCTTGCATGGATCTTATTCCAATTCACAGTTTAACTTTATTCTTATTTCTATTTATAAAAACATGTTTTATCAACTTCTTATTTGAATATTCCTTAGACATGGAATTCAAATTTTGGCCTCATGCTAAAAGGTCACTAGAGATACATGCATTAGTTGGCCATTTATTTTGTTGGGCCCATATGTCATAAGAAGAGAGGGCCAATGAGCAACAATGAAAATAGAGGAGGGAGAGTGGGTTAACCAAACAGAGGAATGCAGGGGCGACAGCGCATGGCCTTGGCGATGGTGGTGCCAGCGATGGCTAGTCGAAGGGGCAGAATGCGGGCAGCAAAATAGGTTGCCCAGGAGGCGAGGAGGCCCTGGGAGGTGGTGCATCAACTGGGGCAGCACCATGGTGGGTAGGTGACTGCATGCGACGGCCAAAGGTGAGGCTGAACGGGGACGGTGGGGCCGAAGGGGGAGTAGAAGAAGAAGGTGGTGAGCATGAGCATGAGGATTGTCAAGGAAGCTTACCAAATAGTTCGTGGAGGTGGAAAAGCATCGGAGAGGCCAACGATGTGCACTAGGGTCGGCGTAGGGAGGTCGATTGTGCCGAAGACCTAGGGTGAGGAAAAAGCCCATGTGACATTTGGGGAAGGTAGAGGGGGTTGCGATGAAGCCTCAAGGGGAGGAATCATTGGGAGAAGCTCTATAGAAGAAATGGCGATGGTGGTGGCTCAATTTGGCCAAAGTGGAGGGAGAACGTCATTCCGGTGAGCTAGGGGCATAGAATTGCAATTAAGTGGGAGGGGAGGAGGAGAACACTCAGGAACATGATATGACATGGGTGTTTTTTGAGAGAGAACCATCGGAGCAGCTGGAACAGTAATAGGGAAGTGGCGGTCGGTGTGCACACAAGGAGCGTCTCGGTTGAGCTCAGCTTGGGGGGGAGAAATGGAGGGGTAATGGGAGGTGCAATGGGTTGCTCAAGGTGTTTTATAGCTTGGGGGAGGTGCTCAGGATGTCGTTGCCCAACAATGGAAGTCAGCACGGCTGAGGACATGTAGGCATGGTTGGTCGGTGCAGCAGGGATGGCGTGGCATGGATAGCATGCGAGCAGCACGGGTGGGTGCAGGGGTGCACACTGGGTCTTGGTCAGGCTCAAGTGAAGCAACAGAGAGGGAGGGAGGAAAGAAAAAGAGGTCGGGCTCGACTGACAGAGAAAGAAAAAGAAGGAGAAGGAAGCAGAAAAGAATTGACCTGGCAAAATTGAACTTAAAAATTGATTTGCACACTCATAAATGAGATTTGAAGTTGCATTTGAAATTGAATTTGAAATCTTGGCTCAGATATTGGATGCCAATTTTTAACATTGCTTTGCCTTTGATTTTGTTTAATTTGATTTCAAATTTTGGTTTGAAATTCATATTCAAACTTTGCTCAATTGGTTTTCCAAACATTTTGGCTCTCGATCAATATTTCATCTTTATTATTTTATTTGGATTTGGCAAACCAACTTGAGGTTCTCAAATAAACGCTAAAAATTTTGAATAGAATTGAAAAGCAACAAAAGATTTTAATTTTTTTCACTATTACAACATTTCCCAAATTTGGGATGTTACTGTGGTCTAACTGACATGGGTGCCTCGGTCAGATCGGTCCCCTGTTACCTGGAGTTCTTAAGTTGGTTTGTGGCAGTTTGACTGGCTGTTGGTTGGCAGTCAGATCAATCAATGCTGAGTTAAGCGAGTTGAGTTGGTTTCAGTTGTGTTAGTCATGACGGGAGTCCATGAATGTTTTAGTCATATTGGGAATCCATGCATTATGGGAATCTTAGTGTGGGTGTCAAGTTGTTCATGTTTGCATCGGTTATGTTGATGAGAGTTAAGCTCATGTCATGTAAGCTTGAAATGGTTGCTTGTTGTTTAATGTGCAAGACGCTTGGTGATGGTTGTAGTCAATGGCAAGACCAAGGCTTGGAGAGATGCCCTGAGGCTATTGTCTATCGTGTAAGTCCGGGTGAAGCATCATCACAAGCAAAGAAGCATAAAAAAGACAAGGATACATTGGATTTGAGCATTTCAAGTGGTGACGGTCCTCATAGCAGGCGTACGATCTTGGCAGCAGCAATTCATTGGGCATCATAGACTTTGTGTGGTGGTTGCTTTGAGGAAAAGCACTGTGAAGGCCGGTGGGTGACAATTGAGAAAATTGTCTAATACGGGGTGGAGAAGCGGTTTGCAAAATTTCTGCAGTGGCCAAATGGGTTTACGTCACATCTTGGAAAGTGAAGCATCTTATCGAGCCATCGGAGCCATATGGAAGTCATGCTTTAAAAAGCATACAAGTGTAAGTGTAAAACCTATTTATATGTGGGTTACCGGGTTTTCCCATTTATAGGTGGTTGTACCCACTAAGGGTTGCTGGTGGCTAAGGTTTGGTGGTAGGTGAGGAGCCTCCACTATTTTAAGCCCTTGTGTGTCATTATTACAAAGAGGATAACACTGGACGCATCATCACAGATGGTTGACCAAAACAGTCAGTATTGAATATAATCATAGATAGTTTTGGTTCAATGACTTTTTGTGTTATTGGTAGCACTAAAAATCGTCTATGAAGAGGTAATATCACAGACGGTTCATATTCAACACTGTCTGTGAAGTATCACAGATGGTTTTGAACAAGAGCCATCTGTGATATTTAGAACCATATGTGATATTGCTAAATATCACAAACAAATTTTTATTAAACATTGTATTAAAAACCATATGTCGTAATTAAGTCATCACAAATGATTTGTATTAAAAACTATCTGTGAAAATACCACTTATTGGCAGACCCAACCCTCACAGATGTATCTTAAATTCCAGATCTGTTATCACAGGCTGCTGCTTTGAGGAGATGGGGCTTTGAGGCCATTTGGTGAAAGGAGACCGCGGATTTGGGAAGAGTGATTGTAGATCCATTTGTTCTTGACTTTCTATGGTTAATAATTTGCTCCTAATTGCTTTATATTCTAGATGTAGCTTGGTAAAGGGAGAATTGAAGATGGTTTAAATCTAGCTTGATATAGAGAGAAGATTATTTATATCTAGGATGATTTAGGGTTTAGCCAATTCATAGTCTATTTCTACTTACTTCAATTTAATTAATTATTCTTACTACATATAGCTACTTTAGATCATATATAGTATATTAATTAATTAATTCAATATTTAACACTAAATTATTACATGTGTAGCGTAGGACCGAAGCTGGATGTACACTAAGAACCATGTGAGTGAATATTATATTAATGGCATGTCTGCTTTTACAAGAGCTGCTGAGGAGGATATATTGAATAAGAGGGTGGAATATATCTATTATCCATGCATTGACTGTGAGAATCTGAAGTTGTTTTAGAACCGAGCGCAGATCAAAACACACTTGATTCAAAAGGGTTTCAAAAAGGGGTATACACATTAGACTAGTCACAGTGAAGAGTAGATTACATAGTAAGGTAGTAATAAGAACATCACTGACGAAGTCAACGATATGCCGTCGGATGATGTCGTTGTGGTTCTAATTCGGATAGGTTGCACTATGACAATCTAAATTAGATGCTTCGTGATGCAGAAGGGAACAGTGATAAGAGAGAGTATGTTAAATTCAATGGCTTGTTGGAGGACTCAGATAAACCTTTGTTCACATGCGATAAGTCAAAGTACACAAGGTTGTTAGCCGTGCTTAAACTGCTGAAATTGAAGGCAAGCAACGGTTGGTCTGACAAGAGTTTCACTGTGCTGTTAGGTCTCTTTGTGAACATGCTTCCAGAGGAAAACGAGTTGCTCAAAACCACCTACAAAGCCAAGAAGGTTCTTTGTCCATTGGGAATGGAAGTAGAAAGAATACATGCATATCCAAATAACTGTATCCTCTACCGTAAAGAGTATTCAAACATGCATGTATGTCCAGTGTGCAACACATCTTGATACAAGAGTAAGAATCAATGAGATGACAGCGAGAGAATCGAGGTGAAGAAATGACCTCCTTTTAAGGTGGCGTGGAATGTTCCTATAATTTCCCGTTTGAAGCGGGTTTTTACAAACCCTAAGGAGGCAAAACTACTGCGTTGGCACTTGGAGAGTGTAAGAAGGATGGAAAGCTAAGACACCTTGCTGATTTTTCCCAGTGGAGAAACACCGATAGGGGGTTTGTAGACTTTGGTGCAGAACCAAGGAACTTAAGGTTTGGATTGAGTACAGATGGAATGAAATCTTTCAGTAACATGAGCAGCTGACATAGCACTTGGCCTGTGACTCTCTATATCTACAACCTTCCTCCTTGGTTGTGTATGAAGCGAAAGTATATTTTGCTATTGATACTTATCCAAGGGCTAAAGTAGCCTGAGAATAATATTGATGTGTACCTAGCACCATTAGTGGAAGATCTAAAAATACTATAGATCAAAGAGGTACAGGTATGCGATGCATACAATTGAGAGAACTTCATTTTATGCTCCTTATTATTCTACACCATAAATGATTATCCTACCCTTACTAATCTATCGGGCCAGTGTACAAAAGGGGCCAAAGCCTGTACTCACTATTTAGGTAATACCGACAGTGTGTGGCTAAAGCACTCACGCATACCACAGGATCAAGAAACAATTCAATGGAAAGAAGGAGGACAGCTCAGCTCCATGGCATTTAAGCAGAAAAGAGGTCTATAATATGGTTAAGAATTTAGATGTTGTGCTCGAAAAGGGTCGTAAATCGAGGACTCATGAGAAGAGCATCTAGAAGAAGAGATCAATATTTTGGGACTTACCTAATTGGAAGCACCTAGAAGTTCGGCAATGCATTGACATCATGCATGTAGAGAAGAATGTATGTGACAGCTTGATTGGTCTCTTACTGAACATTCATGACAAAACAAACGATGGTGTCAACACATGGCTTGACTTGGTTGATATAGACATTAGACCTGAGTTAGCACTAACAAAGACCAATAAAGGACAAACATACCTTCCCCTGCTTGTTACACTCTATCCAAGGCCGAGAGAATTGAATTGTGCCAGTACTTGCATGGTGTGAAAGTTCCTTCTGGTTACTTTGCCAACATGAATAAACTTGTTTTGACAGAAGAATTAAAGTTAATTAGCATGAAGTCTCATGATTGTTATGTACTGATGACACATATACTCCTTATTGCAATAGAAGTATTTTGCTGATCAAGGACTGAGAGACAATAATGAGATTGTGTTATTTCTTTAACACAATTACTTAGAAGGTCATCAATCCTAAAGGACTAGATGCTCTGTATGATAAGGTGGTGACGACTCTATGTCATCTTGAGATGTATTTCCCTCTGTTGTTTTGATGAGGAATTGAGAATGTAGTTGACAAGGAAGAATACAATCAATTTGACGAGTTGCCTCCTTTCGAAAATGGCATAAGGGTCGAGAAAGAACAACGTGATGAAACTAGCTACATACACATTGACCATCATGAATGGCTATTGCATTTATGTATATGAGTACATGTAATATATATATATATATATATATATATATATATATATATATATATATATATATATATATATATATATATATATATATGTGTGTGTGTGTGTGTGTGTGTGTGTGTGTGTGTGTGTGTGTGTGTGTGATTTTGCATTTATGTATATGAGAATGTGTCATATATATGTGAATTTGCATTTATGCATATGAGAATGTGTCATACACGCACGCACACACACACACATATATATATATGAATTTCCATTTATGTATATGAGAATATGTCATATATATGTGAATTTTCATTTATGTATATGAGAGTGCATTTAGAATCATCTATGATGTGCATTTATCACAGATGATTCTAATTTAGAACCATCTATGATGTGTATTATTATAGACTGTTCTAAATTATAACCATATGTGATGTGTATCTATCACAGATGGTTCTAATTTAGAACCATCTATGATGTGTATTATCACGGAAGATTCTAACTAAGAACTATATGTAATGTCTAACCTATTTGTATTCGGACTATAGGGTTTGCCCAAGCCCCCACTCAAATGCTTAATATTCTCTAACTCTCCTGAGCATGAGTCACTGCCTCCTCTCTGAGCATGAGCTACCACCTCTTCCCCTGAGCCCACCGCCTCCTCCTCGAGCATGCTGCCTCCTCCCCAGTGCACCTCCTTCCCAAGCACGCCACCTCCTCCCCGAGCATGTTGTATATAACTCTTCTTTTTGGTTTACGATATGGCAATGAATAATGTATCATCATGGTTACCAATTATCCATTTTTCTCTATTGTTTATTCATTAATACACGTCCCGAGGATGAATGCTTGGGCTTAAGTTTTAATTATGCCCTTTTGATGTCAATATCCCGAAGATGAATTGCTAATGCTCTTATGTATCAATTCCCTAAATAAGAGATAAGTCATATTTTAGTTCTCTTTGGTCCAAATAGAAACAAAAGCAATTATATAATAATCATTGAATTTGATAGTACTCATATTCACACTATGGTTTTATTAAATCTCACATGTTGTTAACAACAAAATGGTTAGATAATTCACATATGGAGGTGTTTAGGTTGAGAAATGGGTACACTAAGTCCTTCCTCATTAATAGTGCTTATAGGGAAATTGAGGAATGGAGTAAAAATGAGTTATGCTATCACCTCATGATTAGTGCACCTATTATCTATTTTCAATAGATTATTCTGTTCAAATAATGAATCCTTGCACTATTAATTTCTTGATTTTCTGTCAAAAGGAGGCATTGGATTATTGTCAGTAGTATTGTTCTTGACTAAATGTAGAGAATATTCATGAAAGCTCAATGTATGATTCATAGGTATCATATTTAATTAGTGAAGAAATTGACAACTATTAAGAAGGCCAAGATTTTATCTTGTGCAACTCTGCATCTTAGAGCAAGACAACACACTTTAAATATGAGCTCTATGCTTATTGATGAAAATTTTGTGAAATATTTGTGGACATCCCATACTTATATTTAAGGTATTCTATTTCAAGTATAATAAGTAATTATATAACTTTGCAAATTTATTCTCTTCTTATATGTAGCATGTATGGATTTTTTTGTGGTGGCTATACACAAAGAGAATCTGATGATATATCTTCACACATGTCAGAACTTCTATCACTTGTGAAAATGTCATCCGCTCATTCTCTGTCATCGTTGCCTCATGCATCTGATGCACCATCCTCTGAAAAATCCAAGCACCATAGACGAGGACTATCGAAAAGGTCTGAGGGCTGATTTACCATCACAGATGTCGATGCATCTGGGACCCCTCTTAATCCTTATCAAGCAACATTCACATTCTATTGAATGGTCAGAATAGTTGCACATGAATGGGTCAAGATCACTTACGATTCATGGAAGGACTTGACCAAAGATCAGAAAGATGAGTTGCTGATAGAAATTTTTTGATCGTTCAAGATCCTGGAAGAACACCATGCCTCTGTGCGATGACATGCATTGCTAGCGGTGTGCAAAGCAAGGAAAAACTTCAAGAGCATGCTTATCAAGCAATATGTGGAGAAGGATCTGACACACTACAAAAAGTATCCGTTTTTGGAACCGTGCTGGCAAGACTTTGTGGCAAAGAAGATGATAGATGATTTTAGGAGTAAAAGTGTGACGCATAGGGCCCTCTAGGCCAAAAACATGCACCCTCATAGACTCGGCACCATTGGATATGTGGGTAAAATCCTGCAATGGAGGAAGAAAGATGAGCAAGCAATCTTATAGAAGGCCTCCCCGTCATTTGCCGGGATCCCTAATGAGCACACCTGAAACAGGATAAAAGCGAGGTCATTTACTATATCTTTAGGGGCCATCTCCTTTCCAAACCTGGTAGACGTGGAAGTGTCTTAGTGCCTAGTAAGATATTGAACTACCTAGTTTGTGTTGGACCGAAATGGCGACAGAGGGGGGGGGTGAATGTCGCTTTCTAAAAATCGCCCCCAACACGTATCTTCTTCTTCAATAGCTATGGGAGCTATGAAGGTAGAAGACCAGTGCTCACAAGATACCCCAACAGCAGGAAAAACACAAATACAGAGACCAGCAAGCGAGAAAAATCAAATCGGGAAAAATCTGGCCTCAAGCGGTAGTACCGCTGTGACCGGCGGTAGTACCGTTGTGACGGGCGGTAGTACCGCTGAGCGGTAGTACCGCTCCAGGAGCGGTAGTACCTCTCGAGAAAAACAGCAAACGGGATTTTCAGGCTGGAACTTTGAGACTTCGGATTTTGGCTAAAAAATATGTTTGCTCTCAAACTTTTTGATCTAAGGCCTTACTACAACATACTAAATAGTAAGGGGACCTTGGGAAACAAGAGTGTCAAACCAAGAAGCAAGAATTTCAGATTATGGGTAAAAATCTGAATTTTTGCACAACCCGAGCCAAAAATCAAATTACTCCCTAACCGTTGATCCTTTGGCCATGAAACTTTGAGGATAGGTATTGAATACCCTCTGGACCTTCCATGCTTAATTTTAAGCCATCTCAACAAGGGAATCAAGCGCAGCACTAAAACCCTAGAAATGCAACCATGAACAGAGGAAGGTCAACACCAAAATCTGAGATTAATATGAAGTTTGCTCTTGGGAAACTTGATCAAATGATCTTGAGGCACTATCCCATCAAGGAGCAACCCATTTTGGGCCTTCCCAACAAGAAATAGCAAGAAACGCAAAATCTCAAGAATCAAGCCTAGAAGGCATCGAAGTAAGAACAAAGAGCACGGGAGAAAAACTCAGAAATTTCATTCCATGAACAGGAGATACAAGGAGCTACGTCCCCATATGCATGGACATTAGAACCATGGATGATTACAAGGTGAATCAACTCTCCCTCTCCATCTCAAGAACACACCACTACAAGATTGGAGGAGGATGAACTCACATAGAACACATCGTAGGAGACACTCAGGGGACACACACTCTGCCCCTCAACCACTAAAGCCTAAAACCAAAACAACCACTAAAGCCTATTTTGACTAAAGGAAACCCTAAAAACTCTTGGAGTGCTCAAGTGGGCATGCAGCCCCTCCTCTCCTTTTATAGCCCATGGCTAACGGGTCTCCACCCCGTTACGCCCGCTATTTCCAACGGAGCCCGCTCCCGCTTGTGCAGCCTTGCGAAATTCCCGTTTCGCCCCTCCTGCACCTTCCGGGAAGCTACCGCGCTTCTTGTCTCGCACGCCTCGCAACCACCTCGAGTCCACGTCGTCTTCGACACATCCCGACCGTTCTGACCTCAGCGCCACCTGCGCCTAGTCCGGTCCACGTGTCTCACCACGACTCCACTCGACGTCCTGCAGTCACACAGACAAGAAAACATGTCAAATAGCACCGCCCGATACATGAAAGCATAAATACCATCATACTTACCATGACAAAGTCCAAACCTGTCGAATCATCTGAATATTCATCCTAATCCCATACGACCAAGTTTGACCAAACTCCGACCTAGCCCATTGCACCCTGCAACGACATGGTCCGACCACACAATCCAAACTCGACTATCCTAAACCTTTGTCAATTACTCATCATTCACATGGAGTCACGACCACATGGTCTCTCAGTTTGTAATTACTTCATAACTTCATAAGAAGTGAAATAATATGTCGGGCTCTTGTACGAAGCGTTGAGTACACAATCTTTCCAAGGCTCATTCTAGGTAGTCAGAGAGAGAGATATATATATATACTCTCCACGACCCTGGGAAACAAAGAGCACCTAGGTCACACAAGAGGCCTTGGTCTTTATGTTCCATAGAAATAGGGATTCTCAGAGGACTATGAAGCATATCGATGTAGGAAGAGAGCAAAAGCCGAGCACGATGCATAGCTACGAGAGGAGATTCATGAATTTCTCAAAGAGGAGATCACTGATGCCATCAGAGAGGAGATCACTGGGGCCATCAAAGAGCAGATGTGACGGCAGATGGAAAGCATGGGGGAAAGGTTTAGTGGAAATCATTTGCAAGCCCCCACTGCTACTATGCTAGCCAGCCTCCAACCATCAGAGTAGCTGTGTGTCCAACCCTACCTCAAAAAGTGACCATAGATTTCCTGTCGATGACATCCTGGTAATACTTATTATATCTGGAATGCTCGATCCATTGATAGACTTGTTGGAGTAGCTAATTTTGTATCGCTATGTAGGTGACTATGAAGTGTAAGCTCCAAGTGAGATATGCTTGGGGCCAGGCGTATCCATTCAATTCTAGGCCTTGGTGCACAATGTAACTCTTGCATCGGGTTTCGCAAAAATGAATGTGGATGGTGTTCTTGCCAACTTTGAGGTTGTCCTACTACAGATGCCCACAAACGATGAGGTTATAACTCTAGGGCAAGTCATTGGGATATTCATTTAGTGGCCCAAGAGGGACATTTGCCTAGAGGCACCTGCGACGGTGTCAACTTCACAGGAAAGTCCTGCACCGGTGCCAAATCTACAGGAGCTATATGCACCAGAGTTACCTGTACCGATGTCAACTTCACAAGAAAGTCCTACAACTATGCTAAGTCCACGGGAGCTATATGCACTGGAACTACTAACACTAGAGTTACCTGCACTAACACGGCAAGGGCACGGTGCATCACATGCATCTACACCTCATGCCCAGCTGACATATGTGAAGTCAACCTCTAAACAACGAGGTGACAAGGGCAAACTGAAGAAGAATGATGATATCCCCTTCTTGTCATATACCTAGAAATTCATGCTACGCGAGCCGTTGGTTGACCTGGTAGAGTGCCTCCTAACCCTAGGATTCACTTGCTAGAGATTGTATGCATGGTATATGGAACAAGCCAACAAGACAGATGGACAGTGGCACTTGGGTGTCAACATCAAGTTCAAGCTGCACCATCTTAACCATGAGATTCAAGATTGTGTTTTCACGATGACCTTTGAGGACATATTCTTTCTCTTCAATCTCGATGCCCTCAACACCTCACTCATTCGATACTAGACATTGTAAGTGTGTACAATCATGATCTACGTTCATGTAATACTGATAAATGTCATATAACTCCTTGCTTTTGTGTGTGTATAGATACATGGTTTATGATGCGAGATTAAAGAAATCACTGGTAGGTTTCCTTGACTCACACTTGGTCTCCATGCAAATCATCTAGGAGGATTTATCCTTCGTCCACAACGTCATTGCTAGCTCACCGCAATAAGGAATTCATACCTTTGCGCTACAACCAGGGGTAAGTTCTGCATAGTGGCTATGCTTGTTGATTTGTACTTTATAAGCAACTCGAATCTAGGCATAATGACCATGGTGACATACATCAGCTATCACAGATGATCTCAACTACAAACTGTCTATTATAATCAACTATCACAGACAGTTCTAAGTTAATAACCATTTGTGATAGTCTACATCACAGGTGGTTCAAAAACCATCAGGGATGACCACATGTCATTACTGACCCATAAACTCAAATAGCTCATGAAACCGTCTATGATGATATTTTTAAACCATCTGTGATGGCCTTTTCTGCAGTAGTGTGTGTTGAGAGATGTATCAAATGGGAGAGAGAGGTTAGGGTTTCCTTATGTTAGAAACTTTGTGTGTGTGTGTGTGCTCTATAGTTAGAACTCTGTCCTCCATGAGGGAGTGACTGTAAATCATTTCTCTTCAAGTGAAATGAACATCCAAACTTCGTCCAATGAGTTGTGCCATAGATTTCCACTTCACACTCCTTTTCTTCATCTCCAGATCTAAGAAGCTGATGGATAATCCCAAAGAAGGCAGCGAAGTACACCTAAGACAGCAACCAAGCCCAACACGCAGTATAATGAGGAAGACACAACAATCATAACCTATTTCATAGAACCTAACATATTAGAGTGTGTGATTTGATTCATGCCCTTTGAAGCCTAAGTGTATGATGCTTTAATGTACTCTTATAGTTGTTGAGTAATACCAATATGAGCAGACTGACTACTTTCCAGAAGAATTTGTGAACAATTGGTTCTCTTTTTCTCATCTTAGCATATATTATTACTACAAGATCTAATTGGAAGGGTGTTTTAAAAATAACTACTACTCCAATTGACATAGTTTTAGCTGTCAAGTGTGATATGGGATCTGACTTTGTCTCTAGCTCATTAACATTATGGGGTGTGCAAGACTATATTAGTGTTACCATGAAATATGTGGGCATCATCCATGTTAATCAAGAACAAGTTGTGAGTTGTGACTTTATGTTGTATAGTTTACTACCTCAGTGTCAAAAGAGGAGCCGTTTTCCAATCTCGAAGGACCTTCATGATGGTCATCAGATGCATTTGGCGAAGATTGTGTGGACGCCATCTCCGGTGTTAGTTGCACTCTATTTTCAACGAACATCATGTTCCTTAGAAACTATAATGTATACATGCATGTATGCACATACATTTGCATTAACTGAAACACGACACTAATACTACAATCTGAGCATAGCAAATTGAATCACACTAGTATGCTTCTACACTTAGAATTGATTAATCAATCATGTAGGATTTCATAACTTCAAGGACATGCTTGACATAAAGAAAACCCTATTCATACTAATGTTTAGGCCAATCCTATGATTCCAGTTTAGGAACAGTAGTAACATTCATGTAGAATTTTATTTTTCAAGTTGTATCCTTTATGCATGTCAAATATTCCATTTTTATTTGCCTTATATTAGCAAAGGAATCCCAAATGACTTACCACATGGCAGTTTATTAAATTGGATCATCTATGAAAATGTAGCATCATACTCACACACATGTCAACTATTCATACATGTTATGGCACTCACATAAGCATGGAAATGCACACCTTGAGCAATGGCAATGAGGAGCCAGGAGGAGTAGCCACAAGACGGGAGCCAAGGAGGACGCAACGGTGATGGGGAGCCGCAAGGAGGAGCCGCGCGATGGGGAGCCGAGGAGGAGGCGACGGCAACGGGGAGCCAAGGAGGAGGTGGCGGTGTAGGAGCTGGAGAATTGGGAGATGAGAAGGCGAGCAGGTTGTTGGAAACCTAAGTGTGCACATGAGTATAGTGAGTTAGGTTTTTACCCCTACACATATATAGGATAAATATCACAGACAGTTTTTATTAAAAAAAACCATCTATGATATGTAGGATATTGTAACATCCCAAAATTTCACTTTCTGAAAAATTTAATTTCAAATTAATTATTTTAAATTATTTAAGTTTTATTTGGATTTGCCCTGAATGTCTGTTTGTGAAAAAAAACTAGATATGAAAAGTATTTTAAGTAAAACCTAAAAATATTGTTAAATAAAAATATATTTTAAATTTCTATAAAAATCCTAATTCAAATTAATTCTTTGGAGTTATTTGGCTTTTATTTGGTTTCCTGGATTTTCTGGAGTTTAAAAATGTATTTTTAAAATTAAAAATTATTTTAAAGTATGAAAATTTAAATACCAACAGTAGTTGAAACTAATTTTATTAAGTCCAAAATATGTCCAGGAGCTTCTGTGAATTTTTCTGGAATTTTTGGAGGTATTTTCATATTACTCTGAGGCCTAAATAATTTCCTAACCTTTTCTGAAAATATAAATCAAATTCAAAAATTAAAAATTCCTCCCCTCCCCCACCATCCGACGCGTGGACGGCCCAGGACCGCCCGCGTCGCCCCTCGGCCCCAATCCGGCCGCTCTCTCCCTCTTCCCCTGCCAAGCGGGCCCGGCCCAACTAGCCCCGCCTTTCCCTCCTCCTCGCCCGACGCGTGGACGGCCTAGATGAGCCGCGTCCCCGCGCCCGGCCCATCTAACCATCCCTTATCACTTAACCGCGTCCACCGCCCGATCTTCTTCCCCTGCCATGCATCTCCATCCTAGCCGCCCGTGAATCGCTCTCTCTCTCTCTCTCTCCCTTATCTCTCTGCCCTGCGGGCCCCGCCCGTCAGCCGCGCCCCCGCTCCCGCTGCCGCCCGGCCCCGCCCGTCAGGCCCTTCTTCCCCGCGGAGCGCCCGCCTTCCTTCTTTCTTCCCCCTCTTTCCTTTCTTGTGCCGGCGACCAATCCTAGCCGATCCCGGCCTTCCCTTACCCGGCTCTCCCCGGTTTTGGAAACCCCAAGCCCCGCCGCGACCAAATACCCTCTTCCCCGCGTCTCCCCTTCCTTCTGCGGCCCCAATTTCCTTTTTCCCCCGCCCCCTTCCATTTCTGGCCGCCAGCACCGGCGAGCGATTGCCGTTGCCATGTCCCCTCTCCGCCCCTATAAATAACCCCCTCGGCCTCCCCTCTCACCGCACCACCTCCCACCGCCCTCCGCTCTCTCTTCCGAGCTCCGTAACACCCCAGCACCGTGCCACCTCTCTCCCCGAGCGCCGCCGCACTCCGACGAGCAATTCCCACCTTTGTAACCCTAGAATTTCCTTTGTCTCAATAATGAGAGTATCATAATTAGTTGTGGATATTAGAATGGTAGTATAATGCTCAGTCATGCTATTTAATACTTTTGAAATCTTGAAAATGGGAAATTATGATTTGTTGTAATAACCTTGTGTTTACAAGTCTAGTGGTGATTGGAGTTGCCACTGATCTTTTAAAATAAAATAAAAATGTGGAAATTGGTTTAGATTAGGGTGGATGGTTGGTTTGGGTTGGTGCAGCAAGCACGAGATCTTGTAAAGTGTATGTTCCACCCTAGTCAACTAAGGACCGACGCTTGTGTTTGTCCAGACTGAGCACTACCGTACAACCCTAAGTCTATATGGGTACGACCTAGCTGATTAACTTATGATAGTCTAGTTTAGGTGCCACCAGTGGAAAGTGGGTGCCAGGGAGTTACTGGTTATTCACGGTGAGGGACAGGGATTTACTGTACTCATATGGCGCAAGAGGGGGCTTCGGATTGGGCAGATTTAACCCTTCTGCGGTGAAACCTCAGCGGGTGGTGTCTAGCTAGTCTAGAGTGAGGTAAAGGCTTTGTGATAATTTATCTGTGTCTCATGCCAAAGGAAGCGTGGTGACTGTTAAGATAATTTGTCTCTTAGGGGTAAAGCTGTACAACCTCTGCAGAGTGTCAAACTATTCGAATAGCCGTGCCCACGGTCAAGGGCGGGCAAGGAATGCATTCACATGGTAGATTTTTGGTTTTGGTTTTAAAATCAAAGTTTTGTATTCCGAGAGTGGAGGGAACTCTCGGAAGGGTATCCTGGCAGTTGGAGCCAGAGAGGGTGGATGGAACCCGCAGTTTTATACTTGACCAATTGTAATTGGTTAGCTAGTGTTGGTAGATGGAACCTTCACTATAAAGTTAATGATAGTTCTGTTAAAACATTTACTTTATTAAATTGACGCCTTCAAAAATAATTAGTAGTAATTGAAATTAAAACATTGCTTTGTGCAAAAGAACCATATAGCCTTCCTTTGTTAAAGCCTTGCATCTATTGCATTTTTCCCAAGACTTGCGGAGTACTTTATGTACTCACATGCTGCACTCAAAAATAATAATCAGAGGAATACGAAGCCCAAGAAGGAGACTACGACTACTTCGTGGGTGGATTCGACGAAGGATTCCAGGAGTTCTAGGTCGCGCTTCCCCAGTCAATTGCCTGTGGCGTATTGATGGGTCTTCGCAGGATTTATCTTTTTGCTTCCGCTGTGTTCTGTGTGTGTGAGGTCTTGAAACCTCATTTGTAATAATGAGACCTTTCGGTCAATACTCTTTATTATTGTAATAAATCGTGGTTGGTTATGAATCGTTTCTGTTTAACTGTGTGCACTAGCTTTGATCTGGGACTAGTGCTGTAATACACAGAAGGTCCGGGTTTGGAAATCCGGGGTCCCGACAGAGATGGTATCAGAGCCAAATTGACTGTAGGATGTGACCTAGTTAGGATGGTCATTAAAAGAAGAGCTTCAAAATTTATTTTATAAAATAAAAATTTAATATTATGCTATCCTTGTCTTTCTATCCTTACCTTCGTCATGGCATTCTTCCTTATTTATCTGCTTGTTTCCTTTTGGAATGGTAATTGTACTCTCTTCGCTTTGTAATTTCTATAGACAGCTCAGTAAGGTTGCGTCTAAGAAGGACTTGGAGAAGCTCGTCATCATGAAGAAGCGAGGACTAATTCTTTAGTTGTGATACCCAAGTAAAGTCGTACGATTTTAGAACGCTTATATAGTACTTACTTGTGTTAGGTGGACTGTACCAAGTCTTTGTATACTTGTAGTACAGTCGTCCTTAAAAACTATTTTGATTTCAAGTTAAGATTCTTCTAAGTTGTACCTTGTTTCTTTCTTGCGTGTTGGTTTGGGATGTTGTTTAGTTTCCCCCTAATCTCTTACCTATGCTAGTTCCCTCTTATCTTTTGCTAACCCCGGAAACCGCTTCAGATGGTGAACACAAGGAGCAACCCTGGCAACAGCCGTGATGCCAACAATCAGCCAGACAACAACATTCCACCACCTCCTGCCCAAGCCCCTAACTTGGAGCAGATGATGGCCATGCAGCTGCAACTACTCCAAGCTCTTGCTCAGAACCAAGTGCAGCAAGCCCCGCAGGCACCAAACCAAGCACCCCAGTCAAAGTTGGGAGAATTCATGAGAACAAGACCTCCTACTTTTGCTGGTTCAGTGGACCCATTGGAGGCCAATGACTGGATCAAGGATGTGGAGAAGAAGTTGATCTTAGCTCAGTGTAATGATCGTGAAAAGGTACTGTATGCCGCCCATCAACTTAAGGGAATTGCTGCTAATTGGTGGGAGAATTACTGCGCCGCCCATCAAAATGTGCAAGCCATCACATGGGATGAATTTGTTGAGGCTTTCCGCACTGCGCATATTCTACGGGAATAATGGAAATGAAGAAAAGGGAATTTTACCATCTACAGCAAGGAAACCTCAGTGTTTCTGAATACCTAAACAAGTTCACCCAACTGTCCAGGTATGCGTCAGAAGATGTCACATCAGAGGCAACGAAGATTTGGAGGTTCATGCAAGGACTTGATCCCAACCTCAAGGTGCAGTTGGTGTCCAAAGATTTTCCGACATTTCAGCACATGGTAAACAAGGCCCTTGTCCAGGAAGATGCTCAATATCAATTACAGGACTCTCGTAAGAGAAAGATGGCTTTTTAGACACAGTATAATGCAAGCAGTTCAAGACCCCGAATGAATCCACCCCAGTTCAACAAAGCTCCAGCAGCAACAAATGCACCAAGAACTCCAGGATCTGTCCGTCCTAAGAGAAGCAACACCTCAGCCGCAGGAGTGCAATGTTTTCGATGTCACGAGATGGGGCATTATGCAGGCAATTGCCCACAGAAGCCTCAGGTTACCACTCCATTTCCTTTCAAGTTGGGAAATACACCAGCGCGAACTCCAGTTGCAGGACAAGGACGGGAAGTATCTCTAACAGCAGGAAAAGCTCCAAGAACTCCGCAATCACAAGGAAGAGGACGAGCTAACCACATCACCACAAAGGGTGCCCCAGGGGCAGTAGTCACGCCTGGTAAGTTTCAATTTGGTTCAAAGAAAGAAGCAGCTTGAGAGCACAGCAAGGGAACCAAGAGTTGCGTTTTCCTCTCCTTTCTTTTTCCTAGTCCGTCCGAATCTCGGGGACGAGATTCTTTCTAAGGGGGGTAGGTTTGTAACATCCCAAAATTTCACTTTCTGAAAAATTTAATTTCAAATTAATTATTTTAAATTATTTAAGTTTTATTTGGATTTGCCCTGAATGTCTGTTTGTGAAAAAAAACTAGATATGAAAAGTATTTTAAGTAAAACCTAAAAATATTGTTAAATAAAAATATATTTTAAATTTCTATAAAAATCCTAATTCAAATTAATTCTTTGGAGTTATTTGGCTTTTATTTGGTTTCCTGGATTTTCTGGAGTTTAAAAATGTATTTTTAAAATTAAAAATTATTTTAAAGTATGAAAATTTAAATACCAACAGTAGTTGAAACTAATTTTATTAAGTCCAAAATATGTCCAGGAGCTTCTGTGAATTTTTCTGGAATTTTTGGAGGTATTTTCATATTTTTTGAGGCCTAAATAATTTCCTAGCCTTTTCTGAAAATATAAATCAAATTCTAAAATTAAAAATTCCTCCCCTCCCCCACCATCCGACGCGTGGACGGCCTAGGACCGCCCACGTCGCCCCTCGGCCCCAATCCGGCCGCTCTCTCCCTCTTCCTCTGCCAAGCGGGCCCGGCCCAGCCAGCCCCGCCTTTCCCTCCTCCTCGCCCGACGCGTGGACGGCTAGGATGAGCCGCGTCCCCGCGCCCGGCCCATCCAACCATCCCTTCTCACTTAACCACGTCCACCGCCCGATCTTCTTCCCCTGCCACGCGTCTCCATCCTAACCGCCCATGAATCGCTCTCTCTCTCTCTCTCCCTTCTCTCTCTGCCCTGCGGGCCCCGCCCGTCAGCCGCGCCCCCACTCCCGCTGCCGCCCGGCCCCGCCTGTCAGGCCCTTCTTCCCCGCGGAGCGCCCGCCTTCCTTCTTTCTTCCCCCTCTTTCCTTTCTTGTGCCGGCGACCAATCTTAGCCGATCCCGGCCTTCCCTTACCCGGCTCTCCCCGGTTTTGGAAACCCCAAGCCCCGCCACGACCAAATCCCCTCTTCCCCGCGTCTCCCCTTCCTTCTGCGGCCCCAATTTCCTTTTTTCCCCCGCCCCCTTCCTTTTCCGGTCGCCAGCACCGGCGAGCGAGTGCCGCTGCCATGTCCCCTCTCCGCACCTATAAATAACCCCCTCAGCCTCCCCTCTCACCGCACCACCTCCCACCGCCCTCCGCTCTCTCTTCCGAGCTCCGTAACACCCCAGCACCGTGCCACCTCTCTCCCCGAGCCCCGCCGCACTCCGACAAGCAATTCCCGCCGCCCCGGTTCTCCCCGGAGCCCGTCGCCGCCACCCACAGCTTCCCCGTACGTCGGCGAACCTCCCCGGCACCTCGGCCGTCCCTTCCCGCCGCCGGAGCACCGTCGCACCGGAGGACCCGTGCTGCGCCACCGCCTTCCTCGTCGCCGGCCACCTTCGCTCGTCCCCGAGCCTCGCCGACCCCTCCAACCGAACCCACTCCGCACCGGGATCGCATTTTGCGCATCAACCGGCCCTCTCCGGCCTTCCCTCGCCGCCGTCTACTACTGCCCGGCCCCTCCAACAGGTACCCCTCAAGAGGGTTACCTACCCTTTATGGGTAGGCATCGCCTCCCCACCCGATTGGTTACCAGCACTATCTCTTCCCCCCCGGCTCCCTCGGCGCGCGTTCGAGCCCCGGCTCCGCACGCTGAGGTTGAGCCTTTCTCTTATTTTTCCGTGCTGACAGATGGGTTCCACCCGTCAGCGGCCGCCAGACCGCGCTGGCCACTGCCGTCTGGGCCCCACCCGTCTGCGCTCCTCACTGACATCTGGGCCCAGAGCCCATAGGGGTCCCACATGTCAGAGGCAGGGCCAGAGGGCTCACTGTCCAGTGGGTCCCACCTGTCATAGACTCAAAATAAAAGCAATAAAATAAAGATTAAAAATTAAATCCTGCCAGTGGGCCCCACCTGTCAGAAATTTGGGAATTTCTGGATTTATTCAATCTGAGATTTTCAAATGAGCATAACTTTCTCATTTTAACTCCAAATTGAGCCATTCAAATTTCTAAATTCTTCGAAAATCATAATCTATCCGAATATGGCCTCTATTTGAGCTTTTAGAGTTTATTTGAATTTTTGTTTGTATTTATTTGTTTTGTTGCTCTGTCTTTTCTCGCGTAGAATCCAACGTTGTCGAAGACCTCTCCACTCCTCAGCCGGAAGACCCCGAGAGCATGCAAGAAGGCAAGTCTCCTTCAATCATCTTGACCCTATGACTTTGAAATGTTTTAATTATTTTAAATTATGTGCATTGCTATCTACATAAAATATTAGTTCAAATCTTAAGGCATTAGTTATATCCAACCTTGTTATGCCCTCAATTGAATTTGAATGCCATGTACCTTTGTAACCCTAGAGTTTCCTTTGTCTCAATAATGAGAGTATCATAATTAGTTGTGGATATTAGAATGGTAGTATAATGCTCAGTCATGCTATTTAATACTTTTGAAATCTTGAAAATGGGAAATTATGATTTGTTGTAATAACCTTGTGTTTACAAGTCTAGTGGTGATTGGAGTTGCCACTGATCTTTTAAAATAAAATAAAAATGTGGAAATTGGTTTAGATTAGGGTGGATGGTTGGTTTGGGTTGGTGCAGCAAGCACGAGATCTTGTAAAGTGTATGTTCCACCCTAGTCAACTAAGGACCGACGCTTGTGTTTGTCCAGACTGAGCACTACCGTACAACCCTAAGTCTATATGGGTACGCCCTAGCTGATTAACTCATGATAGTCTAGTTTAGGTGCCACCAGTGGAAAGTGGGTGCCAGGGAGTTACTGGTTATTCACGGTGAGGGACAGGGATTTACTGTACTCATATGGCGCAAGAGGGGGCTTCGGATTGGGCAGATTTAACCCTTCTGCGGTGAAACCTCAGCGGGTGGTGTCTAGCTAGTCTAGAGTGAGGTAAAGGCTTTGTGATAATTTATCTGTGTCTCATGCCAAAGGAAGTGTGGTGACTGTTAAGATAATTTGTCTCTTAGGGGTAAAGTTGTAGAACCTCTGCAGAGTGTCAAATTATTCGAATAGCCGTGCCCACGGTCAAGGGCGGGCAAGGAATGCATTCACATGGTAGATTTTTGGTTTTGGTTTTAAAATCAAAGTTTTGTATTCCGAGAGTGGAGGGAACTCTCGGAAGGGTATCCTGGCAGTTGGAGCCAGAGAGGGTGGATGGAACCCGCAATTTTAAACTTGACCAATTGTAATTGGTTAGCTAGTGTTGGTAGATGGAACCTTAGCTATAAAGTTAATGATAGTTCTGTTAAAACATTTACTTTATTAAATTGATGCCTTCGAAAATAATTAGTAGTAATTGAAATTAAAACATTGCTTTGTGCAAAAGAACCATATAGCCTTCCTTTGTTAAAGCCTTGCATCTATTGCATTTTTCCCAAGACTTGCGGAGTACTTTATGTACTCACATGCTGCACTCAAAAATAATAATCAGAGGAATACGAAGCCCAAGAAGGAGACTACGACTACTTCGCGGGTGGATTCGACGAAGGATTCCAGGAGTTCTAGGTCGCGCTTCCCCAGTCAATTGCCTGTGGCGTATTGATGGGTCTTCGCAGGATTTATCTTTTTGCTTCCGCTGTGTTCTGTGTGTGTGAGGTCTTGAAACCTCATTTGTAATAATGAGACCTTTCGGTCAATACTCTTTATTATTGTAATAAATCGTGGTTGGTTATGAATCGTTTCTGTTTAACTGTGTGCACTAGCTTTGATCTGGGACTAGTGCTGTAATACACAGAGGGTCCGGGTTTGGAAATCCGGGGTTTTTTTATAGAAAAAAGGAGAAGCTAAAACAGCATAACAAGATGAACCGTAATTAGGACAAAAGCTTATTTATCTCAATTCGTGGATTCCATAGATTGAGCAGAAGAAGAAGAAAAAAAAACCTTATCAAGCAATGAATGAGTAATCTGCTAAGGCCTCAAGAATTGAATTTCAGAAGTACTTAATGAAAATCCAAAAAAACCAACAACCAGGGAACCGAAATCCCATTTAACATGGAAAGTAAATTAGTTATTGCTCAAAATGAAAACCAGATATGTCATTTTGGTTCGTAATGATTTTGCAACAATCACACAATGGTACATATTTGCAGTCAAGCATGGTAAAAAGTAGATCAACACACATAAAAACTAATAATGCAGTAGAAAAATATATTCGCTTAACTAATGACTTTCGAAATACTACTAGTCATATTAACAAAGCACTATTAGTAAAAAGATCACTTGTAACAGAAAGGCTTAGTGTATATGTAAAAATGTCAGTTATATGAATTGGCATGTAATTTGTCTAAGCTTAATTAATTTTCTCTTCATAGGAAGATATCTTGAGAAATGCTTTCAATCGAACATTATAAGATTTGACAACAAATGTCAGGTAGAACCAATCACAGTGTTAGCATATTGGGAAAATGCTAGTGCCCGGATGTCTGATCCGGACGCTAGCTCCGTACACTCGGCTGCAACATTTTTATCTATGTTTGCAATACTTTTCGTCTATGTGTGCAACATGTTTAGTCCATGTTTTTATTGCAATATTTTTCATTTTGTGTATGCAATATTTAGATTATATATATGCAACATTTCGATTTTATGTATGCCACATTGAGATTTTTATTTGATTTCACATTTGCAAAAAAATTTATTTCATATGTGCAAAGTTTTGTTTTCATATATGCGATATTTCGATTCCATGTGTACAACATTTCGATTTCATGTATGCAACATTGAGATTTTCATTTGATTTCATGTGTGCAACTCTTTTTTATTTCATATGTGCAACATTTCGATTTCATGTCAGCAACATGTCAATTTTATGAGTGCAACATTGAGATTTCATATGTGCAACATTGAGATTTTTATTAATTATTTTTATCGCATACATAAAATCAAAATGTTGCATATATGGTTAGAAAATGTTGCAACTAAATGTATGGAACTAGCGTCCTAATTGGACATCCGGGTACTAGCAAATCCCATATGTTGCTATGGTGCACTAATTAATGTTCCAAACCATACTCCCAACCATGTACTACTACTGATTAAAAAAAAGTACTAGTACTATTGCACAAAATCCCGTGGCCTGTAATGTTGCACGCACGCTATATATATATGCCTCTAGGAGGGGCATATGCATCAAGCCATAAGCTGATCTCTCAGTTCATTGGAGTTCGTACAGCCTCTAGCGAGCTTGCTATATAAGTAGTGTAGTCTAGGTGTAAGCGTGAAATGGCAAACAAGAACATTGCTAACACTTGCACTTGTGCGCTACTACTATTTTTTCTAGTTCTATTCTCTCAGCTCTCGGCTTCTCAGGGCAAGCCTTTGCCCAATGGCGGCTCCATCCGTACCAAGCACGGGAGATACTTGTTATCGCATGGCAGTGGAGCTTTGCCCAAGGGAATGGTCGAGGGCGCTGTGTCTGCGTCGTCGGAGATACACGGCGATAAAGGCCCCATGGTCGACGTCGACGGCGTCCGTCCGACGAATCCGGGGCACAGCCCAGGCATTGGGCATGCCTTCGTCAACAAGAACGGACCAGGGAAGAAGCTTTGAACGCCTGTGCATTAGCCAGCACGCCATTGCTATTGCATGTATGTATTGTGTTGTAGCTTGTGTTTCTTTTTAGTTCTCCATGGTTTTCGGAACCTTTTGATTCCTTTGTGTTTGAGCTAGCTTTCAGCATGTTAATCTGTATTGATGCGGGCTTTTGTAAGTCCTTGAATTAATGCACATCATTCCATATTGTGTCCTCAGTTTTGTAGTTTTGCTTTTTGTTGCGACAAATTAAGTGGCTCTGGTATCACTTGTTACCACAAACGAGGAAAAAATCAAACTAAATATACCGTGTAAGATACAGCTGTTTATATGGTGTAGTAATTATACTAGTTTGAGGATCCTAAAACAAACATAGCATAGCATGAACATAACTAGCTAGCTCTCAGCTGATGAACGTATACTAGATTAAAGTTCTGACAAAGTTCTGACACGTGAGATAAGACGAATCCGATCCCAACAATACTTTGACAGTGTAAACGGTAAAAGTAGCTAGCTTGCATGCTCATGGGCCTGTTCTTTTCCTTCGAAACTGGTAGCTTTTGACTTTTAATACAGTATCTAACTTTTAAACAGAGTATTTTCTTAAGACAGGGTCTACAAGTTAAACGATGTACACGTTAAAAGCCCAACATTTGTACCAGCCAAAATCACAAGTGAGTATCTCTCTCTGTAATATATACCGTAAACAGCTAAAATTCAAAAATTTCAGCCAAAAAGCATAAGCCGCAGCCGCATGCAAACAGGCCCGAGCGCATGCCGTAGTTAGCTGCTACATGTGTCTCCACATGCATGCTTGATGAGCGCATGTAGGTTCACCGCGTGGACTGCTCTTGGATGTACGTAGCCCCCAATTTGCACTGCACAGGCTAAGAGCATATATAATAGTATAGACAATTAATATAGTGTGTGAAAAATCTTTATATCATCTATAGACAAGACTCAATACAACAAAGGAGCGGATGCATGTTTATGGGTGTGGGGGCACCACTACTACAGAAAGCCTAAAAGTAGACGCCTCATCACAGACGGTTTTGTGAAACCGTCTCTGATGAGCACTATTACAGACGGTTGTAATTTGGAGGCCGTCTGTGGTATTTGTGGCGGGAAAATGGATTATCACAGACGGTTATTACCGATGAACCGTCTGTGATACTTTTGTATCACAGACGGTCTGTATAAAAAACCGTCTGTGATAATCCCAGATTATCACAGACGGTTTTTAATTAAAAACCATCTGTGATAAGCTTGTTATCACAGACGATTTTTAATTAAAAACCATCTGTGATAATTCACAGACGATTTTTAATTAAAAACCATCTGTGATAATTCACAGACGGTTTTTAATTAAAAACCGTCTGTGATAATGGCAAAGGCATTTATTGCGCTGTTCAGACCGCATCTGTCTTCATTTCGATCCAGATCTAGCCACTGCTGCGCACTTTTTCACTCGGAAGGAAGCTAGGCGATTTCAGGCCAGTTAATTTGGTGGGAAGAGGCAGAGATTGAGCTTTGAAAGATTCAGACTTTCCTGGTTGCTCTAGATATGGTTAGTAATGAAATTTATTTTTTCTTTAATTGCATTACAATTTAGGTCTAAGTAATCCATGAGTGGTTATATTGAAGATGGTTAATTTGCAAAATTGTTGGTTATATAATAGCTGTTGTGTTTGTAATATGAATTGAGCTAGCAAATTAAGTCTCAATATAATAAATGTGGCCGGTATATATGTAGTTATAATTAGTTAATCTAGATTTTAATACTAAGTTGTTATATATGTACGTAACGTAGGATCGAAGCTGGATGTATGCCGCGAGCCGTGTGAGTGAAGAGTACATTAATGGCGTTTCTGCTTTTATAAGAGCTGCCGAGGAGGATATGTTGAATAAGGGGGTGGAATATATGTGCTGTCCATGCACTGACTGCGAGAATTTGAAGATGTTTAAGAACCGAGGGCAAATTGAATCGCACTTGATTCGGAGGGGTTTCAAAAAGGATTATACGTGTTGGACCAGTCATGGCGAAGTGAATGATCATATGCCGCCGGATGACATCGCCGGTGAAGTGAATGATATGCCCCCGGATGACATCGCCGGTGAAGTGAATGACATGCCGCCGGCTAATGTCGATTGTGGCTCAGATTCGGATAGGTTGCACGATGATAATCTGGATCAGATGCTTCGCGATGTAGAAGAGAACTATGATGAGAGAGAGTATGTTAAATTCCGTGGCTTGATGGAGGACTCAGAGAAACCTTTGTACATGGGCTGCAAGTACTCGAGGTTGTCGGCCGTGCTTGAACTGTTGAAATTGAAGGCAAGCAACGGTTGGTCCGATAAGAGTTTCACGGCGCTGCTAGGTCTTTTAGCGGACATGCTTCCGGAGGGAAATGAGTTGCCTAAAACCACGTATAAAGCCAAGAAGGTTCTTTGTCCGTTGGGAATGGAAGTAGAAAGAATACATGCATGCCCGAACGACTGTATCCTCTACTGTAAAGAGTATGCAAACATGCATGTATGTCCGGTGTGCAACGCATCCCGATACAAACGTAACAATCAATCAGATGATGGCGAGGGAACAGAGGCGAAGAAAGGACCTCCTGCTAAGGTCGCATGGTATTTTCCTATAATTCCCCGTTTGAAAAGGTTTTTTGCAAATCCCAATGAGGCAAAACTGCTGCGTTGGCACTCGGAGGAGCGCAAGAAGGATGGAATGATAAGACACCTTGCTGATTCCGCGCAGTGAAGAAACATCGATAGGAGTTTTGCAGAGTTCGGTGCAGAACCAAGGAATATAAGGTTTGGACTGAGTACAGATGGAATGAATCCTTTCAGTAGCATGAGCAGCCGACATAGCACATGGCCCGTGACTCTCTGCATCTATAACCTTCCTCCTTGGTTGTGTATGAAGCGAAAGTACATTTTGCTGTCGATACTTATCCAAGGGCCAAAACAACCTGGGAATGATATCGATGTGTCCTAGCACCGTTGGTGGAAGATCTAAAAGTACTATGGAACGAAGGGGTACAGGTATGGGATGCATACAAACGAGAGAACTTCACTCTGCGCTCCTTATTGTTCTGCACCATAAATGATTATTCTGCCCTTGGTAACCTATCGGGCCATAGTACAAAAGGTGCCAAAGCTTGTACTCACTGTTTAGATGGTACCGAGAGTGTGTGGCTGAGACACTCACGCAAAACCGTCTACATGCGTCACCGCCGGTTCCTTCGGAGGGCTCACCCATACCGCAAGATGAAGAAACAATTTGACGGAGAGAAGGAAGACGGTTCAGCTCCAAGGCATTTAAGGGGACACGAGGTTTATGAAATGGTTAAGGATTTAGATGTTGTCCTCGGAAAGGGACGTAAATTGAGGGCTCATGAGAAGAACACCTGGAAGAAGAGATCAATATTTTGGGACTTACCTTATTGGGAGTACCTAGATGTTCGGCACTGCATCGACGTCATGCACGTAGAAAAGAATGTGTGCGACAGCTTGATTGGTCTCTTACTGAACATCCGTGATAAAACAAATGACAGTGTCAACGCACGGCTTAACTTGGCTGACATGGACATCAGGCCTGAGTTAGCACCGACAAGCACTGATAATGGACGAATGTACCTTCCCCCTGCGTGTTACACTCTGTCCAAGGCAAAGAAAACAGAACTGTGCTAGTGCTTGCATGGTGTCAAAGTTCCGTCTGGTTACTCCGGCAACGTGAAGAAACTTGTTTCGATGCAAGATTTGAAGTTAAATGGCATGAAGTCTCATGATTGTCATGTGCTGATGACACAGATGCTCCCTATTGCAATTAGAAATATTTTGCCGATCAAAGTCCGAGAGACAATCATGAGGCTATGTTATTTCTTTAACACAATTGCTCAGAAGGTCATCGATCCCGAAGGACTAGATGCTCTGCAGGACGAGGTGGTGATGACTCTATGTCACCTTGAAATGTATTTCCCTCCTTCATTTTTCGATATCATGGTCCATCTCGTTGTTCACGTTGTGTGGGAGATAAAAATGTGCGGGCCCGCATTCCTACGTAGCATGTACCCATTTGAGAGGTTCATGGGAATTCTCAAGTCCTACGTACGGAATCGTTCTCGGCCGGAGGGCAGCATCGTCGAAGGTTATGCAAGCGAAGAGGTCATTGAGTTTTGTGTCGATTATATGGCTCAGATTCAACCGATAGGTGTCCCTCAATCTCGTCATGAGGGGAGGCTGAAGTGTCTCGGAACTATCCGAAGGAAAGCAATCACTCCAGATATGGACACGTATACTCAAGCCCATTTCACGGTGTTGCAACACATGACTGAAGTGGCCCCTTATGTGGACTAGCACAAGGATGTGCTTCGGCAACAGAATCCGGAGCGGCCGGATGTTTGGATCATGAGGCAACACAACCGTTGGTTCAACCAATGGTTAAAGGAGCAAATCGCTAGGAGCTCGCCGAGTGAGACGCTGACATGGTTGGCAAAAGGGCCGACATTTACAGTTGTGACATGGCAAGGATATGACATAAATGGGTACACATTCTATACGCAGTCTCAGGATGTCAAGAGCACTAACCAGAACAGCGGTGTCCGCATAGATGCATTCAGTACCGATGGGTCGAGAAACTCGTACTATGGCTTCATAGAAGAGATTTGGGAGCTCGACTATGTGGTTTGAAGATCCCCTTATTTCGCTGCCGTTGGGTGCATCTCCCACAGGTGAAGGTTGACAAGTACGGTGTCACGACTGTGGACCTCCAACGTGTCGGGTACAAAGACGAACCATTCGTACTCGCCAATCAAGTTGTTCAAGTTTTCTATGTAACCGACCCGGCAAATAAGAAACGCCATGTAGTTCTTCATGGAAAAAGGAGAATTGTCGGAGTGGAGAATGTAGTGGACGAGGAGGAATACAATCAATTTGAGGAGTTACCTCCTTTTGGAAATGGCATAAGGGTCGACGATGAACAACGTGACGAAACTAGTTATGTACGCATTGATCATGATGAAGGGCTAATTTTTAAAGGAAATAAGCACGTACAATAAGAATGTATATGTGAAAATGGGTGACAATTTTGAGATGTATATATGAAAATGTGTGATGTAGTCAATTTTGAGATGTATATGTGAAAATGTGTGATGTAGTCAATTTTGAGATGTATATGTGAAAATGTGTGATGTAGTCAATTTTGAGATGTATATGTGAAAATGTGTGACAAAATGTATATGTGAAAAATGTATATGTGTATTGGCATTTATGTATATGTGTGATGTATTTGAGAATGACAAAATGTATCAAGAAATACACTATGTGAATGCAGCTGGTTGGTGTTGTATATGAATGCAGCTGTTTAGTGGTTGATATGAATGCAGCTGTGTAGTTATTGGTGTTGTCTTAATAACAACAGCCGGCAAAGGCTTATCACAGACGATTCTAAACTTAGAACCGTCTGTGATATGATATCACAGACGGTTCTAATTTTAGAACCGTCTGTGATAGTAAACTATCACGGACGGTTCTAAGTTTAGAACCGTCTGTGAAATGATATCACAGACGGTTCTAAGTTCAGAACCGTCTGTAATAATCTCCCTATATATACCCTCTCGCTAGGGTTTCCCGTGTGCGCTGCAGTTATTCGATCTAGATCTAAATCCCGAGCCCGTCGTCGCCGCAGCCTCCCCGAGCCCTCGTCGGCTGCCTCCCCGAGCCCTCGCCGGCCGCCTCCCCGGACGAAGACGTTGCCGCAGCCTCCTCCTCCTCCGTCGCCGCCTCCCCGAGCCCGTCGCCTCCTCCTCCTCTGTTGCCGCCGCCTCCTCCTCCTCTGTCGCCGCCGCCTCCTCCTGCGTCGCCGCCTCCTCCTCCTCCTCCTCCGTTCCCGCCTCCTCCTCCTCCGTCGTCGCCGCCTCCTCGTCCGTCACCAAAACCTTAAGGTCATCAAATCCCTCCCCGAGCTTCATGCTTACTGTTAGGGTTTAGGGTTGATGCTTGATGCTTCATACTTAGTGTTAGGGTTTAGGGCTTACTGTTAGTTGCTTACTGTTATGTATATGGTTAGTTGCATTCATGTATATGCTTACTGTTATGGTATATGCTTACTGTATATTCAAGTTTGTTATGCTTACTGTTATGGTTAGTTGCTTAGTTGCATTCATGTATATTCAAGTTTGTTAATCTTCCATATACTGAGATTGCCTGTGGGATTTACAGTTGCTCGATGATGATACATTCATATACTGAGATTGGTTCATTCGGTCTTTGAGCTCTAATAGCTGTCGGTTCATGCAATTTTCAGGTTATAGCATGTTATTAAATTGAACTATTAGGATTTAATCTTGACAAGTTAAAAAACTGAATTATTGGGTAAAGTTAACTTGTATGGTCTTGATCTGTATGAATACTGCTGTCTGAATATATGCATGCTGAATATATCTTGATCTTGAGATTGTAGAGTTTGTATCTAGAGCTCAAAATACTGAAGATTGAAGAGTATATGATTTAGTAGCGGGACGGCCAAGATTAATCTTGTGCAACCCTATAATTTGAGAGCACAAATTAACCAATCAAGGAAGAGTATACGATCAAAGGGCATGAAGCAAGTAAAGCATTCTAGTGTATCCGGTTCAATGACCTTAAAACACTAGTTTGTGTGATTTGCTTCATAGAACTTTGTTTAGAGACCTTGTAGTAATAGTATTACAAAATTCAAGGCAATTTTATTACAAAAGTTCAAAAAAAAGACATTCCCAGATTCTTCGGTGAGCAGCCGACATAGCCGACTTCTTCGCTGAGCGACTATCCATCTGCTTCTTCCCACTTCTTTTCTTCATCTCTGGTCTCTGGATCACGTACGCCAGTAGCGATGATTCAGTTAGATGAATCATCGCTACTGGCGTACGTGATCCAGAGACCAGAGATGAAGAAAAGAAGTGGGAAGAAGCAGATGGATAGTCGCTCAGCGAAGAAGTCGGCTGCTCACCGAAGAATCTGGGAATGTCTTTTTTTTGCACAGTTGTAATAAAATTGCCTTGAATTTTGCGGGAAAAAGAAGGACTTGATACATTGGTTTGTGTCATTTGCTTCATAGAACTTTGTTTAGGGACTTTGCTATTTGGTTTATAGTATTAGCAACTAAAGTAGGTGCTAAGATAGGCACATCACCCCTCCCTTCTCCCCCTCCCTCTACTCTCCTCTCTTCCAATTCAATATGATCACTTTCTCATCTTATCTTAATAGACCCACAAAATGAGCAACATGTCACCTGCGCATAAAGAAATCTTGCGATTGTTGCAAAAGATACATTGACTATTTGGGTGGAAAGATGAATTGTTTCGTCAGGCGCATGACTGCCGATTCGAAGCATAGCATAGCATCCGAGGCACATCCGAGGCCTGCTGTTGTGTCTTGAGGAATGCCACATCTAAAGACCAGCTCTTGGCATTCCTCAAGACACAGCAGCAGGCCTCGGATGTGCCTCGGATGCTATGCTATGCTTCGAATTGGCAGTCATGTGCCTGACGAAACAGTTCATCTTTCCACCCAAATGCTCCATGTATCTAGCCAAAAAACAGCAAATGAAGCAAGTGACATACTCTAGTGTTCCCGTTCAATGAACTGGATACACTAGTTTGTGTCATTTGCTTCATAGACCTTTGTTTAGAGACCTTGTAGTAATAGTATATGCCACATAGGCCTTCAAGGGGCATGAAGCAAGTGACACACTCCAGTGTATCCTGTTCAATGAACTTGATACATTGGTTTGTGTCATTTGCTTCATAGAACTTTGTTTAGGGATTTTGCTATTTGGTTTATAGTATTAGCAACTAAAGTAGGTGCTAAGATAGGCACATCACCCCCTCCCTTCTCCCCCTCCCCTCTACTCCTCTCCTCTCTTCCAATTAATATGATCACTTTCTCATCTTATCTTAATACACCCACAAAATGAGCAACATGTCACCCGCGCATTCTTCAACATCATCGCCGGAGGCGTCCGCTCCAACATCAAGACGCCAAGGAAGAGGGCTATCAAAGAAGCTTGAGGGCCGACAGACCATCACAGCGGTAAACACATCTGGGGTCCCTATCCTTCCTAAAAAAGCAGTAAACGCATTTCGAACCATGGTCGGAATAGTTGCACGAGAACGAATTGAGATCACATACAATTCGTGGAAGAACGTGCCTGACACTCGGAAAAGTGAGCTGTGGACCGAAATTTTGGCATCGTTCGAGTTCCCAGAAGAACACCTACACACTGTGCAACGACAAACCTATCAAGCGGTGTGCAAAGCATGGAAGAACTTCAAGAGCACGCTTGTCAGGAAATACGTGGAGACGGACGAAACGCCTGTTCATAAATACTCATTCCTGGAACCACAATGGGAAGAGTTCAAGGCGATGAAAACGACCGAAGATTTCAAAAGTACAAGTGTGGCGCACAAGGCCCTCCAGGCAAAAAACACACACCCCCACAGACTTGGCACATCTGGGTATGCGGGTAAAATCCCGCAGTGGAGGAAGGAGGATGACCTGGCAGCTGCACAGGACATCGCCCCGCCGTTTTCCAATATCCCGGATGAGCGCGCTCGAAATTGGATTAGAGCAAGGTCATCTACAACGACATCGGGGGACGTCTCCTTTCGAAACCCTGCACCTGGTAAGATATCGATCGAACTACGTAGCATGTAATTACTCCACAACTTCGTACGAATTGAAATGACATGTTGTGCTCGTGCAGGAAGAGCTGAGTTTTGAATCTACCCTGGAATCATTCCAGGGAACAAGGGAGAATGATATACTCTCCGTGGCCCTGGGAAACAAGGAGCACCCGGTTCGTACGAGAGGCCTTGGGCTTTACGTTCCTTGGAAACATGGTTTCCAAGATGACTCTGGAATGTATCGGCGTAGGAAGAGAAACAAAGCCGAGCGTGACGCACAGCTACGAGAAGAGATCAAGGAATCTCTTAGAGAGGAGCTAATGGGTGAGCTGGCTAGTGCAATCAGAGATGAAGTGCGGAAACAAACTGAAAGTCAGCAAGCTGCTACCGTCGCTCCTGTGCTAGCTAGCCCGCACAACCGTCCGAGTAGCTGCGCGTCCAATCCGACGCAAACCCAGTCCAAATTTCCTGTGGACGACATCCTGGTAATAATTATTATCTCTCGAATGCTTGCTCCATTGATAGGCCTATTCGAGTAGCTAATTTTGTATCGTTATGTAGGAGCCTACGAAGTGCAGGCTCCAAGTGAGATATGGCTCCATTCCCTTGTACGCTGCTTGGGGCCAGGCATATTCGTCTGGTATCGGGGCCATGGTGCACGGTCAAGCTTTAGCGCCAGGCTTCGCAAAAGTTAATGTGGATGGTGTGTATGTCAATTTTGAGGTGGTCCCGCTACCGAAGCCCCCCAACGACGAGATCGTGACTCTAGGACAGGCCATTGGAACATTCATCCAGTGGCCCAAAAGCGACATCTCCCTGGAGGCTTCTTCACCGGTGGCAGGACCAGAAGTGCAGTGCGAACCACAGCAACATGCACTGGTGCCATCTCCACACGGGCAATGCGAAGCAGAGCTACCTGCACCGGTGCTATCTCCACGGGTGCTATTCTTGCCAAAGCAACTTGCACCGTCTATACCATTACAGTCGACTACCATGAAGTCGACCTGCAGTAGCTTAGTTTAATTTGCTATTTGGTACATACTACATTGGTACATTGTTTACTGCAGTTGCTTAGTTTACATTGGTACATATTACATTGCTTGTTGTGTTAGTATATAGTATATAGTATAGGCACATAACCCCTCTCTCTGTCCACATCACCCCCTGCCTTCTCCCCCTTCCCTCTACTCCTCTCCTCTCTTCCTAACATTGAGCATCATGTTTCACTTTTCTTGCTTCCTCATCTTATCATGTTTCACTTTTCTTGCTTCCTCATTTAGTAGCGGGACGGCCAAGATTAATCTTGTGCAACCCTACAATTTGAGAGCACAAATTAACCAATCAAGGACCACTCTAGTGTATATGCCACATAGACCTTCAAGGGGCATGAAGTAAGTGACACACTCGAGTGTTCCCGTTCAATGAACCGAATACACTAGTTTGTGTCATTTGCTTCATAGAACTTTGTTTAGAGACCTTGTAGTAATAGTATATGCCGACTACTACCGAGATGTGATGTCCACTCCCACAATCCATCTTTTTCCTTCTTAAATGCAAGGCAATTTTATTACAAAAGTGCAAAAAAAGACATTTCCAGATTCTTCGTGAGCAGCCACATAGCCGACTTCTTCGGTGAGCAACTATCCATCTGCTTCTTCCCACTCCTTTTCTTCATCTTTGGTCTCTGGATCACGTACGCCAGTAGAGATCATCTTTCCACCCAAATGCTCCATGTATCTAGCCAAAAAACAGCAAATGAAGCAAGTGACCTACTCTAGTGTTCCCGTTCAATGAACCGGATACACTAGTTTAGGGACTTTGCTATTTGGTTAATAGTATTACCAACTAAAGTAGGTGCTAAGATAGGCACATCACCCCCTCTCTATGTCCATATCACCCCCTCCCTTCTCTCCCTCCCCTCTACTCCTCTCCTCTCTTCCAATTCAATATGATCACTTTCTCATCTTATCTTGATAGACCCACAAAATGAGCAACATGTCACCCGCGCATTCTTTAACATCATCGCCGGAGGCGTCCGCTCCAACATCAAGACGCCAAGGAAGAGGGCTATCGAAGAAGCCTGAGGGCCGACAGACCATCACAGCGGTAAACGCATCTGGGGTCCCTATCCTTCCTCAAAAAGCGGTAAACGCATTCCGAAGCCTGGTCGGAATAGTTGCACGAGAACGAATTGAGATCACATACAATTCGTGGAAGAACGTGCCTGACAATCGGAAACGTGAGCTGTGGATCGAAATTTTGGCATCGTTCGAGTTCCCAGAAGAACACCTACACGCTGTGCAATGACAAACCTACCAAGCGGCGTGCAAAGCATGGAAGAACTTCAAGAGCACGCTTGTCAAGAAATACGTGGAGACGGACGAAACACCTTTTCATAAATACCCATTCCTGGAACCACAATGGGAAGAGTTCAAGGCGATGAAGACGTCCGAAGATTTCAAAAGTACAAGTACGGCGCACAATGCCCTCCAGGCAAAAAACACACACCCCCACAGACTTGGCACAGCTGGGTATGCGGGTAAAATCCCGCAGTGGAGGAAGGAGGATGACCTGGCAGCTGCACAGGACATCGCCCCGCCGTTTTCCAATATCCCGGATGACCACGCTCGAAATTGGATTAGAGCAAGGTCATCTAGAACGACATCGGGGGACGTCTCCTTTCGAAACCCTGCAGACCAGCAAGTGTCCCAGCGCCTGGTAAGATATCGATAGAACTACGTAGCTTGTAATTACTCCACAACTTCGTACGAATTGAAATGACATTTTGTGCTCTTGCAGGAAGAGCTGAGTTTTGAATCTACCCTGGAATCATTCCAGGGAACAAGGGAGAATGATATGCTCTCCGTGGCCCTGGGAAACAAGAAGCACCCGGGTCATACGAGAGGCCTTGGGCTTTACGTTCCTTGGAAACATGGTTTCCAAGATGACTCCGGGATGTATCGGTGTAGGAAGAGAAACAAAGCCGAGCGTGACGCACAGCTACGAGAAGAGATCGAGGAATCTCTTAGAGACGAGCTATTAGCTCAGATGGCTGATGTAATCAGAGATGAGGTGCGGAAACAGACAGAAAGTCAGCAGGCTGCTACTGCCGCTCCTGTGCTAGCTAGCCCGCACAACCATCCGAGTAGCTGCGCGTCCAATCCGACGCAAACCCAGGCCAAATTTCTTGTGGATGACATCCTGGTAATAATTATTATCTCTCGAATGCTTGCTCCATTGATAGGCCTATTCGAGTAGCTAATTTTGTATCGTTATGTAGGAGCCTACGAAGTGCAGGCTCCAAGTGAGATATGGCTCCATTCCCTTGTACGCTGCTTGGGGCCAGGCATATTCGTCTGGTATCGGGGCCATGGTGCACGGTCAAGCTTTAGCGCCAGGCTTCGCAAAAGTTAATGTGGATGGTGTGTATGTCAATTTTGAGGTGGTCCCGCTACCGAAGCCCCCCAACGACGAGATCGTGACTCTAGGACAGGCCATTGGAACATTCATCCAGTGGCCCAAAAGCGACATCTCCCTGGAGGCTTCTTCACCGGTGGCAGGACCAGAAGTGCAGTGCGAACCACAGCAACATGCACTGGTGCCATCTCCACACGGGCAGTGCGAAGCAGAGCTACCTGCACCGGTGCTATCTCCACGGGTGCTATTCTTGCCAAAGCAACTTGCACCGTCTGTACCATTACAGTCGACTACCATGAAGTCGACCTGCAGTCGAGGCAGTGGCCAGGGCAAATCAAAGACGATGGATGATGACGATATCCCGTACCATCCATTGGCCCGCAAATTCGTGCTAGGCGAGCCCATGATATTCCCAAAAGAGCACCTCTTAAAACTAGGACTTGGTTGCCAAAGATTCCACACTTGGTATATGCAACAGTCCAATAGGCCAGAGGCAGAACAGCGCTCAGGTATCACTGTCAAATTCAAGCCGGAACATTTCGTGCATGAAGCTCATGAATGTGTCTTCCCGGTGACCTTTGACGATATATTTGAACTTTTCATGCTCAACGCTCTCGACGCCTCACTCGTTCGATGCTAGACGCTGTAAGTCTGTACAATCACAGTTTCTGTTCACGTAATACTGATATATGTCACAATTTATTGCTTTTCTGTGTATATATAGATTCATGCTGACCGAAGCTAGATCATCGAAATCACCAATTGGTTTCCTGGACCCACGCTTGGTCGCCATTGATACCATCAACGAGGATGCATCCTTCGTCGAGAACTATATTACAAAAGCACTGCTGGCTCACCAAGATAAGGAATTTGTTCTTATGCCATACAATGAGCACTTCCATTGGATTTTAATTGTAATTATACCAAAATGGAACAAGGCTATATACCTTGATTCTCTAAGTAAGAACAAATCCAAGTACACAGCTATCGCCAAAATACTCGATAGGTACGTACAGTGTACATTGTACTCTTTCTTTCCTTCCGAATGACTAATCTAACTTTTTCGAATAACGAAGGTCGTTCGTCACATACGTTCAACAAACAAGTGGCTCGACGACAGCTGCCAAGCCCTTGAAACATGATCGCAATTTTCGGGTATTGGCTAGCTACACATTAATTAATCATATACAACACTTAGTAGTAATGCCACTTGATTTAACACATTCTATTTTTTGCAGTGCCACCAGCAGCAGCCGGGCAACACGTGTGGATACTACGTATGCCACCATATGAGACTACTCCTCGATTCCAGCAAGATCTCCACTCCTAAGGTTTGTCAATCTTTCCACATTTATTTCATACATGTCAAGTTTTATATGTGCGTGCGTTGATATTCCTATCGACAGGCTGTGCCCATCTCTACATCTGCATTGAAACAGCCGGATTTTGCAAAAATTCGAGGAGAGTTCATTTGGTTTTTGTGGAGTAAAGTCGTAAGATCAGATGGAGAGTTCCACTGCCCAGAAGATTTTTTATTGTAATTCTAAGTGCAAATGCAGTGTAGATCTTTTACAATTGTGTATTTGTTAATGGATATTTTATTTCAATTCAATGAATTGATTTGCGAAATGGATGCTTTATGTTTGTGAAATGAAGTGCGTTGTCAATTGGATGTTTTATGTCTGTGAAATGAATTGAGATGTGAAATGTATCTGAAATGAAATGAGATGTGTGAATTGTATATGTTTTGTGTCTGTGATTATCTGCTTGTTTCAGAGGGCATGGCTAGCATTTCCTGAGGCTAGCCAATAAACAGAAATATATTTAGGGGTTGAAGGGAATATCACAGACGGTTTTTGAGTAAAAACCGTCTGTGATAGCTGATAATCAAAGACGGTTTTTACTTAAAAACCGTCTGTGATGATCAGTATCACAAACGGTTTTTCACTAAAAACCGTCTGTGATGATAAGTATCACAGACGGTTTTTAACTCAAAATCGTCTGTGATTATCAGCTATCACAGACGGGTTTTACTCAAAAACCGTCTGTGATTGCTGATAATCACAGACGGTTCGAAAACCGTCTGTGATGACCTTCGATTATCACTGACCCATAAATACAGACGGTTCACAAAACCGTCTGTGATGACGTTTTTGAACCATCTGTGATGACCTTTTCTGTAGTAGTGTGTTTTCCCCAATCCGTTCGTTTCATATCGTGCCAAACCATCCCAGGTAGCTACATTTCAAATGGTTTTAGATTTGCTCAACCGAACACCGAGATATCGAGTTTTTCCTTTTTCTCTACCGTCGTCGTTCAAACGTCGGCTTTGATTAATTTTCAGCTTAGCCAATAATTTTTCTAGCTTCCCCATACCGTGTTCTACCCCATGCTCACCTTATATCTCCACATTCAATACCCGGTACTATCTCTCTCCAACCTGTCGTCGTCGCTACCACGCCGTCATTGCCGTTTTTGTCTCACCGCCGGTGATTGCCGCCGTTCCTCGCCGCCATACCAGTGTCACCACCTTTGCCTCATTGCCAGGATTCCATTTTGCCCATTCGCCAGCCACCTCGCAGCCAACCAACACCGTACTGTTTAAAAAGTAATCCTCGTATTTTGTTATCATTTCATGTGATGTCCAAAACTTCCAGTATTCGTTCTCTCTCATATGAACTCCGAATCTGTTGATTCTTTCTCCTTGGTTCATCTAAAATCATAATCTATTCATAAATATATATTTTATAATTTTTGGATTTATTTAGATTTTATTTGAATTTATTCGCTTTGGTTCTTCGCGTGTAGACTGCGACGTTTCGGAAGAATTCGACGACGATTCACACTAGACCGTAGAGCAAGGCAAGTCACACTCCTTGATCATGTTGATCCCAGTTTTCAAAATAAAATTATGTTGTTTTAAATTATATTGCATGCATATTTTTATTCAACGTATTTCAATTCAGTTTTAAATTTAGTTATTGCCTACTTGTTAATTCCTCCATTGATATTGAATTCCTCGATACCTTGTCACCCTAGAATCAAACTCTAGTTAATACATTAGTGTTGGCTAGAGAGTTTTAATCAAATGCTTAGACCTGCTTAGTTATAATATTTGTTTTGGGATACCTGTTCACATGAAATGACGAACCTTTTTACATAAAATGATAAGCTTGTCAAAGCAACTCTTGACTTTGGTGAGTCAAGGAGGTTTATGAAATATTTTGAAAACAAAATATAAAAACTGGTTTAGAATTAGGCAATTGGTTAGAATGGTGGGTGTAGGCATGCCCTGTTGGTCGGAGCCACAGTGGTTGACTGTCGTGCATAGGGGTATGTGGTTGGGCCTAAGTCAATTAAGGACCGGTATGTGAACTACTGTTGCAAAGCCCTAACGTACTACCACAAGGCTGGTATGGGACAGCCCTGGCTGAATAATTTGCGGGTCCCAACCTGGGTCATGTCGTAGGTTGAAAGTGAGCGTGGCATAGGCCATGAGAAGTCTCACTCGGCTCAAGAGGGGGTCCCGGTCTGGTGGATTCCTTACTGGGGTGAAACCTTAGTGTTGGCTTGGCCAGGTTGAAGGCTTTGCATTGTAAAGGCCTTGTCGTGATCTCCCTGCCGCACACCTAAGGAAGTGTGTAACTCACGTGGCAAAACAGGATGATCATGTCTTGTGGGTAAAGCTGTACAACCTCTGCAGAGTGTATAATCTATCCTGGATAGTCGTGCCCACGGTCATGGGCATGCTGAGTAAAGTTTTTCATGGATTAGACTTTGTTTTTCAAAATGATTTTGAAAACCTTGTGGATGGGTGGAATCCACGAGAGATGAAAATCTTGCAGATGGATGGAATCCGTGATAGACTGAAACCTGGTGGATGGATGGAATCCATACTTGAACTTTTGGAAAAGATGGTCCGGGTGGGATGCCCGTGGATAGGTTGGTGTTTGGTCGGAGCCTGCACTGACAGTATTATTTTCAAATACAAGTACTATTTTATTTACTGTATTAAATTCAGCAATTTCAATCTACTTACTGTATTTCTTAAATGTTGTTTTATGCAAACTAACCCTATAAGCCTTCCATTAAAGCCTTTATCATTATGATGCATTTTCTCCGTGTGATTTGCGGAGAACAAGTTTGTACTCACCTTGCTATCTCCATATAGAGAAAGATGACTTTGATTACGGTGAAGACTTGGACGAGTAGGCCGCATCTTACTATCATTTGCCTGTGGGCAGGCTCAGTGGGCTCCTTCCGCTTCGGTTTTTCTTCCGCTGCTTATGTTTAATTTTGGCTTATGTGCCATGGATGTAAACTTTGGCAATTCTGCCCATATTTAATTAATAAATGTCATTATGGTTAATATTTATCTTTGTTGTTCACTGTGTGCACTAGCTGATTCTGGACTAGTGCGATTTACACAGAGGATCCAGGAGTTGTTGCTCCGGGTTCCGACAACAAACCATCTGTGACAGTTCATTCTATACCTAAATTTTTTTCTATTTTTTGGCTAGCCTCAAGAAATAATGTTAGCTATGCCCTTTGAAAATAAGCAAATACAGTAGCAAACACAGTAGTACATTCCATTAGAATCCACCATTATAGCATCACAAGATAATGAGCAGGTTACCCATCTAACATAGCAAGAACATGGTAAGAACACTTCCTAATCCTACAAACCTAACTCTTAAACATGGCAAGAATACATCATAATCCTACAAACCCAACTCTTAAACATGGCAAGAACACATTCTAATCCTACGAACCTGTGACAAAAACATAGAAGGAGAGATCCTAGCAGCGCACGAACTGGATGTCCTTGATGCCAACTTGAGCACCATCTTGGTAGCTAGCTGATTCCGTGGTGCCTTGCAGTGAAGGAGAGATGGTGGTAGCATCACCTTTGTGTCACAATGGTGAGACTACACAAGACACTCTTACGACACTTACGACAAAGAGTGTGTTGTGCAGTTGACCGTAGTGTCACAACGGAGGCACTAGATCACGACAGTAGTCGGCATCATTGAGAAATAAGCTAGGAGTGGATGAACTAGCTAAGAGCAGCCAGTAGAACTTATCTCGGAATGAAAGGGATAGGAGAGTAATAAATAAGGGGTGAGAGGTCGGAGGAACCGGTGCCTACTGTTCGATGTGGAGAGAATGGACAGGTGAGATCAGTATCCTGGGGGAGATGCCACGGATTGGTGTCATGGCACTATCAGAGACGTTTTGTTATACAAACCATCTGTGATAATGCACATATCACAGACGGTCCATATTAATAATCGTCTATAAAAATATCATAGACGGTTATTAATACAAACTATCTGTGATGTCTTGCATTATCTTAGATGGTTTATACTAATGACCGTCTGTGATATTTTCACAAACGGTTGTTAGTATGAATCATCCGTGATAATTGTAGCACAGACGGTTCATACGAACCGTCTATGATGTAGCCGTCCAGTATAGCCTCTTTTGTAGCAGTGGATGACCCTTGCGGCCATCTTTCAAGGAGTTCTGGAGGGGACCCTCCTCCTATTCATCGAAAAGAAGATGGCAAAAGTTGTGTGGGACATGCTCAAGACAATGTATGTCGGCGCCGACCGCATCAAAGAGGCGTGCATGCAGATCCTCAAGAGTGAGTTTGAGGGTTGCGCATGATGGAAACAAAGTCCGTGGATGACTTCACCATGAGATTGATGACTCTCATCAACTAGATTCGTAGTCTTGGTGACAAGATGGAGGAGAGCTACATCGTGAAGAAACTTCTCAGCACCATCCCGAGTAAGTACCTGCAGATTATCTCAACCATTGAGCAATTTAAAGACTTAAAGACAATGATGGTGTAAGATACGATCATCTACCTCAATGCGTATGAGGAGCATCTACGTGTTCTATGTGGTGACAACAACAACGAACATCTTCTCCTCACACAAGCCAAGTGGGAGGTCCGATCGTGGCCGAAGCAATGGTGGCCGTAGTCGTAGAAATCACAAATTTGACAAGGCTAAAGTGAGATGCTATAACTACAATGACTATGGACATTTTGGCTCTAAATGCCACAAGAATAAGGAGGAGCGGGCATTTTTCATCGAGGTAGATGTCGACGATGAACCGGCACAACTATAATCTAGATGTGTGCGTGCTGCATGTGCGTGTGCATGTCGTGAGTGTTAGTTCGCATGGCTGCACGTAGTTGAATAGGTGCATGATTATCTAGTCGTTGAGTCATGGAGCAAGATGTGAAGAGGCCAGTTACTCGGCCATGCGTGTGTGTAGTTGAAGTTCCTATTTTTTTGGCATGCAGTGAGTTAGTAGGATCTATGATCCATGGAATTGGAGCCAATTGGTGGTTAGTTTAGTCCGTGTGTGTGCGTGTGGTTTATTTAAGCCTTTGTAATCAGTTTGTTAAGATAAGTTGAACAGGAGGAAAAGAGAAAAGGAAACCCAGCTTTCTTTGGTCTCACCAAACAAATGTATCTCTCTATTTTCTTTCAGTGTTCATATCCTTCCTACAAAAAGGGTGTGTGGTTCCTGGGCAAATCCCAACACTGCACGCATATGCTTTCAAGAGCCTGTTGTTTTGGTCTGCAATTTATAGCTTATGGCTACAATTTATAAATTTTGGCTATTCGTAAGAGAAAGTATGAAGTAAGAGACACTCATGTGTGGTTTTGGCTGATCTAGATCGAAGTAGCTATAGTTCTACTACAATCAACTTATAGACCCCGCCTTGAAAAGACACTCCATTTGAAATCTAGTTATTGTAGATAAGCTAAAAGCCATATGCTAAAAGCTGAAAAGAAGGGGCCATGTGTATCCAAAGTTCCAAACTCCAAGGCCATTATATGACATAATGTTATCAATGAGCATTACATTCTGTAGCATCCCAAGTTTTGACTCAAATTTGAAACTGTTTATATTGTCACAATTTTCAAAAACTTTAAGCTAATTTTGGAGTTGGTTAGCTTTGGGGGAAATTCAACACTCAAAAATTTGAATTTCGATTTGAAATTAGCATTTCAAATAAATGTTAAAACCTTTCCCTCCCCTCTTTAATCTGTGGCCCATTTCCTTCCATCTTTCTCCCCCTCTCTTTCCTAGGCCCAAAGAAGTGTTGGCCCAACCGTTCGTCTCTCCTGCTTCTTCTTTCCTTCTCCCGCACCGCCCCACCCTGCTGAGTAGTGGCTGACTCCCGCTTCCCTTTCTCTCCTATTTCGCCAAGCAAGCCTAGCTGCGCACAGCCGAGCCAACCAACGCAGCCCAGCACCACCCTGTCACCTCTCTCTCACATGCGCCGTGCAGCAGAAGGAAGGCGGGTTTCTACCACCTCGAGCCCCGTTCCCTCTCTCCATGTGTGGTAACCTTGTCCCATCATGCCAGAGCATGTGCCGTGTCGGAAGTACTACCGGTCGCGAGAAATCGCATGTGCCAGCCGTGATGCCACAAGAAGTCACCGAGCTCTCATCTCTTTTTATGCTGAGCCGAGCACATCATCCTCTCGCCCTCACCCTCTTCTCCATTTCCCGCCTCCCCCTCCCTCTCGCTCACTTAAACACCCAAAGCACCATCATCTCACCAAAGTTTAGCGATGCACCGCCGCATTCACCTCACCGTTCTGGCCAAATCGGTGAGTTCCTTCCATATCCTTTTGTGTCAAAACAAGTTTGCGAGTCACCTCTTTCTCTTTGTTTCACCTCAACCAATTTTGGTTTCTATCCACAGGAGGACCGCATCACTATTGTTTATGTTTTCGGCTGAAAAAAGTAGCCACCGATGCCATTTGCTACCCGGTGAGCTTGCGCTCGATTTCTTCCTCCTGAAGCTTCCTCTCACCTTCCTCTAACCTTCCCCACCATCAATTTGGGCCACCCTTCCCCAGTTTGTTGCCGCCATGATGTACCCGTTGTGCCACCTTTAGTTGTCATCGCCAGCCCACCTCGGATCTTCCTTGCCTCCACACTCTGTGTCGGTTAGCTCCCCTTACTCCTCTCATGCTCATGCATGCTTCCATTTCTTCCCTACCCCATCTAGTGCCGCCGCTCCTTTCCTTCCCCATTCCCAGCCGCCACACACAGCCACATGAGTTCGCCCAAGTGCTGCAGCCCGCCACACCGCCACCTCTAGTTTCCCCTCCCTCCCAAAGATCCATTTTAGAGATCGCTGCCTCCCCTCCACAGCCCCTTCACTATCGACAAGATCCTAGTGCCATGCACTGCCGCCTCCTTTGTTTTTCTCTGAAGCTTCCTCTGTCTCTCTCCCTGTAGGATCGGAAATGGCAAAGAGGGGGGTGAATGGTGCCTCTTTAAAAATTTGCCCCCAAAAGTATCCACTAAAATTTCTTCTCCAATAGCTACAAAAGCTATGAAAAAGGAGAGGTCATGCTTACTGGCATCAAAAGAGAAATCGGCAGTCAAAACAATGAAACAGAGCAGAAAACAGAAACTGGATCAGAGAATGCAGAGCAGGACGGTCAGACCGCCAGTCATAGGCCGGTCAGACCGCCGGCTTAAGGCCGGTCTGACTGCCCTTGCTGGTCCGGTCTGACCACTCCTTTGCCACCGGTCGGACCGCTGTTCATTGGCCAATCTGACCGCTAGGGTTAGCGGTCTGACCGCCGGCAGCCCTCCGGTCTGACTACCATTGAACGGCCGGTCTGACCGGGCACACTTCCAGCGAGAGGGCAAAAGCCCACAGAAAACTGAGCAGCCCAAAAACAAAACAGAAGTTACTAAAACAACTGAAAATCACAGAGATTCTTGCAAGTTGGTTGTTCTCCTTTGATCCAATGGATAGGACTCAATCTAAATAGGAGGAACTAAGAAATCAAGGCATTCAACCTAAAGGACTAAGGAATCAATCATTTGAGTAAAATACTGAAACTTGAACAGAGAGTGAGACATATGTCTAAATTGCTGGTCATTCTTGTATCTTTTGCACATGAGGCTTTGAAATACAACAAGAAATCATCTCACAGCTAGACAGCTCAAACCACATCACTTCTCATCAAGTGAAACAAGAGAATCAATGTTGCCCTGACATCAAACCCTAGAAAGGGTAGAACAGAGGAAATGAGGCAATCATGTTCTTTGAAGAAATCAGCACTTGAGTTCTTTTTCTCTTGGGAAAAGCTGACCAAATAGTCTTGAGATTAGTTCCCATACTAAGCAAAAAGATTCAGCTACTCAAGCAAACATTTTGCTCAAACTCAAAACCCAGAAAGGAACAAAAACACTGAGAACAGAAACATGAAGTAAATGCAATCCAACAACTCTCCTCCTCAAATTGATTCCATACTATGAAAGCTTACAGAGGAATGATTACATAGCTGCTACAACCCACTCACTACATCCCCATACGCAGTTGGGAAGAAAAATCAATACATTCTTGAGAACACACACACAGGAGCTCAAGCCATAAGGAAACACATGCACAGACTCACTCCCTTGAGTACACTGTCTTGTTCCACCCATTTGCTGCCTTCCTCACCTCCTCTAAATGGAGAGAGCTCACTCCCAAAGAAGGAAATCAAGAAATGGCAGCTCTTTCCCACTCATAACCCTCACATCCACATGAGGCAAAGGAAGTCAAACCACTCACAACCAGATTTTTGGAGGGAGAACCACCCACTCCACTCATTTGCTTGAGTCAATTCTCCAAATTGCCCCTCAAGTACCTTCCCGGAAGCTTCCCGCAACTGGTACCTTGACCATCTGGACCTCGACACCTCCTGTGCCTAGTCCCAGTCCTCCTCGCCTCACCATGACCTAGCTCCGAAGTCCTGCAGTCACACAGACAAGCAAATCGTCACATAGCATCGCACGAAACAACATACAACAATAGCATAAGTAAAAAAATACTCAACCCTGAAATACCCAAAACAAACTCAAACTCTCTAACACAACCGTCAATTACTCATCACAAACATGGGGATACCTCCACATGGTCCCTCAATCTCCCCCTTGATGAGTATATTGACAAACACAAAAAAATCATAGGATTGAGTTTGTTTGAAAGTCATACATGGTCCAAAAGAAATGCAAGGAGGTACAAGACCATGTTGACAAAGGAGCAAAAAGAAAGAGCAAGTTTTCCTCAAAAGTTCCCAAAGCTTTTCTCCCAAAAAGTGACTTTTTCTCCAATATTCTCCCCCTTTTGGCAATAGAATCATCAAGATGCAAAAGAGAGAATAAAGCATGGATATGGATGAAATGGCTGAAATTTATTTAATCTAAGCAATTAGAGCCATGAAGATTATCCAAATTGACTTTCGAGTATTACACCAAGCCATAAGACAATAAGATGCTATCAAGATCATGACAAGATATGCATAATCAAGCCAAGCCACATAAGAACAATCTGAATATTAGATGAATTTCTTAACATGTCAAGCCATTCAAGAGTATAGTCTAACTAAAGGTATCCAAAGATGAGGCAAGCCATGTCAATAATCTAAGTGGAACCAAGAAGTTAGAATTGAGTCAATTTAGAGTGCTACAAGTTCAAGAATGAATCATTTCTTCAAGCACTTGGTTCTTTTTGAAGTTAAGCAAATTTAGCACAATGGACATATTTTTCTTTGAAACTCATGGTCGTTTCCAACCAAAATTTTAGTCATGTGCTTGATCTCAAGCCTTATGCGACCACTCCAAGCAAGAAGCTTAAAAAGCGATCTTGGTCATCCAAAACTCCCCCTGAGTTCATGTCTAGTGCAATGGCAAGCAGTCTCATGAGAAAGAATTGGTGAGATTAGTTCTTTCGCACACAAAAAAAATCTTTTTGCTTTCTTAAACAGTTGTACTAACTCATGCTTCATCAAGAAACTAGCATAGCTCAATCTAAAGCTCAATTAAAGATTCAATACTCAATTTAGCTTATTTGACATGGCATGAATCATAAAAAGATAACTAAAGAGAGACTAGTCTCAAGAACTAACATGACATGTCTTAATTCAAGTTGTGCATTTTTAATTAACTTATCAATGGCAAAGGCTTGAAGACACATATGAAGTTATGATAAATCTAGCAAATAAGTACGGATCATGGCATGATATAAAGCATTGTAAATATGTCATAAAAGGATAATAGTCAAGGCTCCAAGCAGTTATATTACAATGCAGAATGCTAGAATGCAAGAAAATCCAGCTTCCCCTTAACATGTGATGCACTTTTAGTTCAAGTTGAGCTATGTCAATATTAAGCTCCAGAAGCTCCCAAATGAACTCTCCCTGAACCAAAGCTAAAAACTAAGAAGCTGGCAAAGAAATCAGAAAAGGCAGTCCTTAAAGCATAGACAAGATATAGAGGATACTAAGGCTCAGACTGACTCTCATCTACCTCATATGACACTAGGACTATCAACTGCTCTACTAACACACTAAGGAGCAAACACGTTCCCTGTCTACCCAAGGGTGGCCCAACCCTGCTAGAACCTATAAGAAGTGAGTGAGCTTAACCTAGTAAGAAGAGAGACAGCTAATAAGCAGCATCCTAGAACCACAAGATGAGAGGGAGAAATCTAAGCGACTAGACGAGAGAAACACTCTAATCTATGCTACGAGGACTAACCCAATGCACCCAAATGCAATGCAACAAAATGAGAATAGGAGCATAATATACAGGATAAAACAGTAAAGCACAGAGCTCCCCTCACTACAGTTCATAAGGACAAACCACCACAAGCTCTCCCCGCAAGGCTGAAAACCTAGAGCTATCCAAAGGCTTGGTAAAGATATCAGCCAACTGGTGGTCACTCTCCACAAACTGGAGCACTATGTCACCCTTCTCCACCACGCCATTTTGCTATGGGACATATGGAGAAGAGAACTGGTGCTCTACACCTGTCTCATCGCAAAACCTCTCGAAGTAGGAATTCTTGAACTCGGTGCCATTGTCACTGTGGATCGCTCGTAAGACACCCGGGAGCTCAACAGAAAGCCTACTAAACAAACCCCAAAAATGGGTAAATGTCTCATCATTCGAGGCTAAGAAAAACACCCAAGAGTACCTCAAGAAGTCATCGACCACGACAAGGACATACCACTTCCCTCCTGCTGATTGCACTCGAGCTGGTCCAACTGTGTCCATGTGAAGTAGTTGTCCTGGTGCATCAGTCATTGTCACTGTGACCGAAGGATGAGAAGCGGCAACCATCTTGCCATGCCGGCAAGGAGCACAAACTAGATCTTTGACCATCTTGAGTTTCGGCAAACCACGAATAAGGTCGTGGCCGCTAACTCGGGTCAAATGGTCAAATCCAATATGACCAAGTCTCCTATGCCAGAAAGTAAGGTCATGGGACTCAGAAGCAACTAAACACCTAAGAGGATCACCAGAAGACTCAACAAAATCAGCACGAAAGATCCTCCCATATCTAGAAAACCCGCAAACCAGACTCCTCGAAGAATAAAAAATTTTGCAAGCATTTTTCTTAAAGCTCACCTCGAAAAAGTCATCGGTAAGCTGGGAAACAGAAAGCAAATTATACTGCAGCTTACTCGCTAAGGCAACATCTTTTAAAATAAATGAATCATTTACGCGCACAGTACCTTTAGCGATGACACGCCCAGACGAAGCGTCTTCAAAGGTGATAGTCTCATCACCTGGAGCACGAGCTAGGGAAGAGAACCAACGAGAGTCTCTGGTCATATGCCGAGAACAACCGGAGTCCACAAGCCAAACCTCTCCCTTCCCAGCCCGGCGAACCTAAGTCAAACAGAGAGAGATGGCTCAGTACTAGGATAAATCAAAAGGGATTTTGGCACCCAATACTGAGTCACACAACGAGCAGAAGAAGTAGTCACACACGACTGACCTCTAACTACCCTACGCTCTTTGTCGCTCAAAGAGGCAGAAGGTTTATGTGCAGACCTGAAGCTGTTGCTGGGTCCGACTGCTATGGGAGAGCGAGTCAAAGCACCAACAACACGCTGATCTCGCCGCGGGTAGCCATCTCGATGGGGGAAACAAGATCTACCCTTAGAACGGTGGAAGTCACGACCAGAGGTATATTGAGGACGAAAATCAGAAAGACCAGAAAAGCCAAGTCCTCGATGCTGCCCAACCTATCAACAGGATCAAACCTAGACCTCGTGTTGGTCTTAGGTGCACCCAAGGTCTGGGGCTAACCCTGAATATGCCTAAGAACCTGAACACGGTCTCTATGCGCAATCTTGGCGCGCCTGAAGCATCTCTCGACCAAGTGTCCATCCTTCTAACAAAAGGTACAATGATACTTCACTTTCTGAGAGGTAGAAGTAGTATGATGGGGCTAGCAAATCCAGATCCTCTATGATTCCACTGCACTATTCCCTGGATCAGTGGATAGTGCTCACAGATACATTACTGTATATCAAAAACATATCATGCGGAAGCATAAATAATACAGTAATACTTACACATGGGCCGAATAGGCCGAAAACGATAAAATGTAGCAGCGGAAACTCCACACAGGTGGGACCGTCAGGACTTGCCCACAGGCAGCCAACTGGGGTTCGTGACCTAGTCCATGGCCTCTTTGTCTTCCAGCTCTGTTGACCCTTTTTAGGCATCGCAGGGCTTGACTTTATTTCCTTTCTGACTGAATGATGGTAATTAAGCAACAGTGAGTACGACGGTACTCAGCAAGCCACCACACAGGATGCAATAATAATAGATGCAAGGCTGTCAAAGGAGGCTTGAGGTTCTTTTATTTGCTTAATGTGACATTTGCAATAATCATAATTAAAATTCCTATGACTTGGCATTTTATAAACATGCTTTAAAGAGTTTGAAATTGTGCAATAAATATAGCAGTGTCGGTTCCATCCACCGATTACATGGTTCCATCCACCTATGCTAGCTTTTGATCATTATGCCACTTCCATTTTATCAACCACGCTGGAGTACGTCCCTCCAGGAAAAATTCAAAATCAGAGTACATCCCTTTGATAGGTTTTTATCCCACCCAAAAAGGTTTTTGAAATAGAACTAACTCGAGTGGGTTCCCATGTCCGCCCTTGACCGTGGGCACGGCTGCTCGAACAGTTTTACACTCTGCAGAGGTTGTACACTTTCACCACAAGAGATAAATCATCTTACTAGCCAACATGCTTCCTTAGGCATGAGACCCAGATAATTTATCACAAAGCCTTTACCTTACTCCAGTCTAGCTAGACACCACCCGCTGAGGTTTCACCGCTGAAGGGTTACATCCGCCACAGTCAGAAGCCCCCTCTTGCGCCGTATGAGTAAACCAGTGTGTCCTGGCACCCACTTGCCAATGGTGATATCCAACTAAACCTTTGTAAGTTAGTCAGCTAGGTCGTACCCATATAGACTTGTGATTGCACTGTTTTACACAAGGAGGTCAGCACAAGATTCAATCCTTAATTTGTCCAGGCGGTTCATTCCACTAATCACATATTCTCGTGCTACTTCCGCACCAACCACTCTTACCACCCGCCCAGACAGGTAAAGCAGGTTTTGAGGGTTTTGAGAAGCATAAAATAAGTAGCCACAAAGTATTCAGCCACGTACATCCCGTGACTGTCCCGAAACAAGTTCTTATATTTTTGAAGATTGATGATCAGGGCAACTAGCGCCCTGGACTTTGACCAGACTAGCATGGCATTTAATATGACTTATAGCTAGTAAAGTTATCAATAATATCTATGGAGACAAGGATCAGGTGATTCAAGTTCCAAAGGATGGCATAATAAATTTAATACAACAACAAGTGGGCATGTAGCTACCTTAAGCTTTGACATATATTTGCATAACAAATTAGGCATGCAAGTTGATAGTGATCAATATGATCAAAGTGATGACTTGCCTTGCTTGGTGTACCATGGCCTTCATTGACCTGAGTCAAAGCATGCTCAGTCAGCGATCTTAACTTCCTAGTCGTCGCTTTTACCCGAGTCTTGATCTTGTTCGAATCTGTCGCCTCGTTGAATCTTCAGATTCTAATACGCGGCAAAGAAAAGAAAGACCAAATAAATCCAAACACTTTAAATGCCCAATTTAGTTTAAATTATATATTTGTTACGATTTGAGAATGGAAGGATGATTCAGATTAGTGCATAATGTGTGCTATAAACACAGCGGTAGATAAACTGGGCGAAGGAATGAGATGGCTGAGTAGCTTTACTGTGAGGGAAAATTTTAGGATAACGAGGATCAAAAAATGAAAAAGAAGTAATTACAGGAATTATCCACTTTGGAAAAGGAAGTGGGCAGACTTAGCCGATTTGGGAAAGGCAAGGCTTGATTTTTTATTTGATGACTTTCTTTTAATTGATTTACATTTATCTAGGACTTATGGACAGATAAAAGAGGTTATCGAGGATAGCAAGGAGGGACAGAACTTGGTGACTTTAGAATGCAGGGATTTTACACGAGATGAGTATAATTTAAATACTTAGTGTAATTTTGATATTTTATGTGGCAAAACTTATCCAAAATTGCAACTGAACATAAGGATGGGATTAATCATTCGACCACTATTATTAATGGTCTGCCTTTTATTGGATGGGTGATTTATGAATTAACATGGATCTCCCCGATGAAGCTATTTCTTTTGTTATTAATTATTTTCAACAATTACATTTGAATTATGATTGGAGATTCGGATGTGAGGCAAGGACTATTTTAAGTACTAATGAGAGAGATGACATGATTTTAGACATGAGCAATTTATGGTCAACATTTTATGTGGCAAAATCTTATTAAATCGAATCACTTAGTTTGCACAAATAGATTTAGACCAGCGGATGAAAGATAGCACCTCAATCCCTCGAGATAAGATTAAAGTTATTATTCGAGTTTCTAGAGTATAGTTTAAAAGCATTGAATTTATATATATTATTTCTTTAAGGCTTTATACATATGTCTTTACTCATTTAGGATCGACTTCTAGAACATTTGATTTGCAAAAGAGAAGATGCTAATTAGTTTCACACATTTGATTTCTTTAACATCAATATCCATTGGATTCATATCGATTTCTTATCCTCTGAAAATAGACCATGTATATTCTCGCTTTAGTTGTATACGAAGGTTAATGTATTAATCTCAATTGGCACAATATGAACCACCGTTAACTTATTAATTTAAATGAATGAATCTTTCTCATTATGAAATTACAAGTAATTTTCTTATTCTTATTCTTAGTCACCATGTGTCTTTACATGCAATTAACCAAACTTAAATTTGTAATTTCATTCCATAACCCTTGTAGTTTTATCACACGATCAAGTTTTTATTCCATTTTCATTTACAATTCATATTCTAATATTATTCCGTGAAGTAAATTGAGATGAGGCAGTTGATACCCATTAGCTAGATGCTAATCTGCAGTGGGGCCCACATGACATAACAGAGGCATAAAGACACAGAGAGAAGGCACTGCCTTCGGCTGATCCGACAGAGAGGGAGTAGAAGTAGAGAAAACAGGGGAGGCGAGGTCGAGGCACGGCAACGGCGGTGACACCGGCGAGGAACGGCCGAGGAGGCGGAGGCGACCAGTAAAACTGAATGCCCGGGCAACGAGGAGTCTCCTGGTGGCAGTAGCTCCGGCCGGGGTGACGCAAGGCGTGCCGGCGACAGTGGGGAGCGGAGCGGACGGCGGAGGAGAGCCGGTTGGGTGCCGGTGGCCGGAGAGGAAGGAGAGAGGAGTCGAGGTGAACATGGGCACTAGAGAGGCATTAGGAGGTCACCTGAGCAGCTGGGCTGGCCGGAGAGAGGCCAACGTGGGCGGGCGACGAGCGCAAGCGGCGGCACAGCCGGGTCATCGTGGCCGGAGCGTTTGGGCGGCGGAGAGCACAGGGCGACGGCTGGAATAGCTTCGGGGTGTTGGGGTGCGGCTCCCACCGCGAGGAATCGGCCCAGGGCCGACCGTGGAGGAAATGGCGGCGACAATGGTGGCGGTCGGCCGGAGACGGAGGAGGAGCGGGCACGGCACTCTGAGGCAAATATTTTTCCATTAAACCGGTGGAGAGGTAGGGGATGACCGAGGGCATGCCGCGTCACGATCCAATCGTGGAGGAGTTGACCGAGGGGGAGGCAGCGGTGAAGGTGGCGGCGGCCAACCGGAAACGATGAGAAAGAAGGCACGACGGATTCTAGTGGCGGCTTTTCAACTCAATGCGTGGGGGCGGCAAGGTTCTTATAACCGCGGAAAAGGGGTCCCTGTGGCGGAGCTGTTGCCGGAGACCCGGGAGCAGTGCACAGCATGGCGAGCGTACTTCGGCATGGCGAGGCGTCCGGCAGTATGGCGCAGTGGGGAAAACCGGGGGCGGCGCTAAGTAAAACCGGGGGCGAAGCCCAGTAGCCAGTGGGCTGGGCGAGACCGGGGCGGAGCGACGGGGGCTGGGCCGATGGGAGGAACCGCGGCGCGTAGAGGCGGACTGGTTCGGCGCGGTGGAAGAAGTGGGAGGAGGAAGGAAGGAACAAGAAGGAGGAGGAAGGAGATAGCCTCGGTCGGGTGGGCCAACGGCCGAAGAAAAAAGAAAGGGGCGGGCTGGACGGCCCGGTAAGGGAAAAAAAGAAAGAAAAAGGAAAAAGGGTGGGAAAAGGAAATGGGCTGGGAAGGAAGCAAATGGGCTGAGCCCAAGAGGAATTTTGGGGATTTTAGAAATTTCAGATATTGGATTTGTGAGTAGATTTGAATCCAAAAACTTGGTTCAAACTTTTGGGTTCAACAATTTTAAATTTAAGATCATCGAGTTCCGGAGAAATAAACTTTAATTTTCCGAATTTGAATCTTCTTATATGCAAATCGGATGGAATGATTTTATATTGATTTTCAATTTCTATTCTTGGCTTTGAGTACTCGGAGTTCAAATTAAATTTGAAATTTATACTTCCAAGGGCATTTGGATTTTCTAAATTTTAACTTTAATTTCTAGATCTTGATTCCAAGGTTTGGATTTTTATTAATCGGCCTTTTGGCAAGAAATCCAACTCGAGAAATTTGAACTTCGCCAAAAACTTTCTGAGAAGCATCAAAGAAACGATTAAAAGATTTGAAATTTTTTGAAATTACACTAGCTCCCTAATTGGGATGTTACAGACCCTACCCCCCTTAACAGGAATCTCGTCCCCGAGATTCGGGTAGAGTAGAAGGAAGGAGGTGGGAACAATCTGGCTAGCAAAAAGGTTCTAGGGTACTGCTTGATACTACACATACTGCTCTTGGTGCTGCCGGAAAAGAGGGAAGCTGCTCCAAAGTGGGTTAGCACTTGGAGGGAAACGCCGCACAAGGGAAACCTTGCTCTTCTAGATTGGTTGCAACTGGCTTCACTCCATTGTTTGACATTTTCTGGGGCTTGTGATTACTTCCATGCTGATTGCTAACTTCTTTTAACACTGGAGTGCCAGCTGGGCTTGACATCAAGGTGTGCTGATACTTCTTGGGGACTCAGGCTACCCCCCTTAACATGACGGGTGGCCGGTACTAATTGCTCTTGTCAGCTTTAGTCATGACAAGTCTGATGGCGGCTTGAAAGCTCAGTCTCTGTATCTCAGCAGCCTTGGTCAGCAACAGGCTCATGGAGCACTCCTTGGGGGCAATGGTCTTGTCCTTCACAGAGAAAACATGTGATCTTGCTCGTTGGACACTCTCCTGGCGGGTGGTCTTCTTCGAAGTTGGGGCAGTTTGCAGTACATTGACTTTTCCCATTTCCCTTTTCTCCAAAGTGTGTACATGCCACTAGGTTCTTGAGACAGCCTTCTGGTAGATGGTGTTTCTTACAATAAGGACAGTACGATGCTGGGCAATTGTAACTGTAGTGTCCTGGTTGTCCACAGGCAAAGGATGTAACCTGTTGTAGTGGAGGGCATGATTGGGCGCCATGTCCCGTCTTGCAACATTCAATGCACACAGTAACTGACGGAGTTTCGGGACCTGGTAGTAGGGCTTCGTTAGGTCCTATTGGTTCCTGGATGACCCACTTGGAGCTAACACACTTCCCTTTGCCAAGACCGAGGTTGATGGCGACGACATCCTTTTCTTGCTTGTTCGATTTCCATTGAGGGCAATCTCTCACATACTGTCCTGGGTTACTGCATTTGAAGCAGTTGAACCCTTGGCCTGGCTTCCTCTAAGGGCCTTGATTGGTGGTGATCACATCCCAGGCTGATCTTTCTAGATTCCTTTGGGGACATTTGTTCACGCAGCATCCTGTGTTACTACAAAGGGGACGAGCACCCTTACCGCTCTTTCTTTCAGGGCCCCTACGGACGTCATGTCCTCTTTCTCTGCAATAAAAGCAGATGATATTCTTTCGGGGTCCGCATGATGTAGTGGTACGATTGTCTGTTAGGTGGCGACTCTTTCTTAGTAGCCTTTGCGGAGTGGATCTGAGTGAATACTTGGACGAGTAGTAGGGATCAAAGCGAGTAAAAATCATTGGTACCTGCTTCTTGCTTCTAGCCATGTTCTTGGCCATTGACAACGTCTTGACGATGACTGAAATAGTGAGTTTACTACGAGACAGAAACTTGAGTCTTGACCCTTTTGCCGGCTAAGGCCTTATAGTTGTTGTCCTTTTCAAAGATGTTGCCTCTTTCCACCTCAAAGCTTGAAGTGTCTTAACTTGGCTATCTGCTACCTCTTGCCTGCAGACCTAACGGGGTTTTCAGCAACAAGGTGAGGGGGAATTAGCATGAGGTACGGAAAAGATTACAGGGATGAGATATTCTAACCCATTCTAAGGAGTGCACACCCAGAAGCTGGGGTAGTACACAAGCCACACAGAATAACCAAGCTTTTGAAAACAAACTTTTCCTGTGACTATGAAATACAATGCCCGAGGGCAAAAAGGCAGTGCAAAGGCCCAATAAAATCTTTTTGACCAAGCAACGTCTATGCGCGGAGACACACACAAGAGAGCGCAGGGTTCTGAACACTAGGTTTGTTGAAGCGAGGCCACCAAATCTTCACGAGCATCCTTGACGCCTTCGAGCTTAAGCCTTTGAAGTAAGGGGGAAGAATAGGAAAAACCAAATTTCCTTTTTCAGACAGAAGTAGAGAAAGGAGAGCACCGAGAAGGGCTTTGGCAGCGAAGCTCATGCTTCTTATTATTATTTTGAAAACAGAGTAGGAAACAGTTTTCAAAAATCCCAATGTTTAAAACATTTGTTTTTCCAAGATAACCCCATCAATAATAATTGATTTTTTTTTAGTAAGTAGATTCCCAAGTTTTGGTTTTAAAAGCAAGTTCTTGGGAATTGAGCTTTTGGGTTTTCAAATACTGGGGCCAAGTTTCCAAGTAACTTGAAATCAAACCGTTTTGCAATAAGGATACACTATATACTTTTGATATAGAGTTCTATAACAAGATTGGTTTTTCTGAAATGGTTTTGGAATACTTGAACTTTTAAAATACCTTCTTTTTTTGTAAAGGTATCCTAGCATCCTCCTATGTCACAATATCGACAGACTAATTCACTCTCATAGCCCTTCCATTCATGGGCTTTTTATTCTTAGGCCTTGCTAATCCTGCTTATACTTGATTGATTCTAGGGTATCTTCCTTCACTGGTTAATCACTGCACAACTGGTGGCTAGTACTCCAAACAGTGAGTGTTATCATTTATCTGATCCATCGAGCATATAACTTCCATGATATCATCTATGGTTTCATTCACCAAATCAGAGCCACCTATTCCTCAAATGAATCTCACTTTCCTACATAAAATCATAAATCCAATCTTGGGTTCATTATTCAACAATCCTATTCAACTATTTGCATGAACATTACTCCAAATTCTTTACATTTAAATCCACCCATGCATGTTTGTATCATGGTTTCAATATTTCCATACTTTAAATCCACCAGTACCATTCACATCTTTTATATTTTAAATCCACCAATATCACTTGTATTGTGGTTCCAATATTTCATTCCACCATTAACATTTTTATTATAATCCAACCTTTTCCACCATTGATGTATACTCATAATCTGTTTATCAAGTGGTCAATCGTATTTTCCACAAATTTCCTTCCAAGCGACTTCATTGTCATAAACATCCACCGAGAATAAGATTATCACTCAAATCTATAAATCAAGGATTATTATTACTTCTCCTAATTTCCTCAAATAAGATTATCACTCAAATCTATAAATCAAGGATTATTATTACTTCTCCTAATTTCCTCAAAATTTCCATTAATCCATCCAGTAATCAGCTATATCCTATTATCCCACCAATGCAAACATTCACAGGGAGCCATACTGTTTATTAAAGTTGCAAACCAACAATTGTCATTAGACTCCCCACTTTTCTAAAATTCCACCAATCCACTTATTTTAGCCAATCCAATCTTTTTGAGCTGGTCCACTCATGTAGTCAATTCAATCATCCACATTACTCCATTTATTTAACCAATCCAGCCCTTTTACATTGGCCCACCTGTTTAGCCAATCTAATCATTTAAATTGGTCCACCCGTTTTAACCAATCCAATCATGTAAACTGGTCTATCCACTCAGTCAATCCTATCATCAAGTTGGTTCACCCATTTAGCTCATCCAGTCATTCAAATTGATTTTCCTATTTTTCACCCAGAAATTCACACCATTGATTTTTCCATACGATTGACATGAATCCACTAAGATTTACACATATATCTGAGAAACCAAAGCGAATTTTTAAAGTAAATTGGCAGGGGATTGAATTTTTTTAAAAAAAATCTTCCTTGGAAACTTAGGTTTGTTGAGGTGAGCTTGGAAATAAGCCTTACAAATAAATTTTTTTTAATAATTTAATCTTCCAAGGATGAACAACTTTTGCAAATAAAACTCAATATAGGTTTTATGATTTTGGCCCATGGTAGTTTTTTTCTTCAGAACAGAACTCAGGCACGCGTTAGTTTGAATTCAGGATAAGGGAGCCTTGGAGCTGGAAATGGCCAGGGCAGCAAGTAGATGAGAGGGAATCATCTAAGAGGGATAAGAGTGGTAATAGTACTTATATTTTGCAGTCAGATTTTGAAGAAATAATTCTAGTCATAGAGCTAACGGCCATGCTAACTAAGGTTACGACCTACAGTCGATATGGTCTGATACCAGCTCTGTCAGACCTCGGGTTAGCAAACCCAGATCCTCTGTGATTCCACTGCACTATTCCCTGGATCAGTGGATAGTGCTCACAGATACATTACTGTATATCAAAAACATATCATGCGGAAGCATAAATAATACAGTAATACTTACTCATGGGCCGAATAGGCCGAAAACGATAAAATGCAGCAGCGGAAACTCCACACAGGTGGGACCGTCAGGACTTGCCCACAGGCAGCCAACTGGGGTTCGTGACCTAGTCCATGGCCTCTTTGTCTTCCAGCTCTGTTGACCCTTTTTAGGCATCGCAGGGCTTGACTTTATTTCCTTTCTGACTGAATGATGGTAATTAAGCAACAGTGAGTACGACGGTACTCAGCAAGCCACCACACATGATGCAATAATAATAGATGCAAGGCTGTCAAAGGAGGCTTGAGGTTCTTTTATTTGCTTAATGCGACATTTGCAATAATCATAATTAAAATTCCTATGACTTGGCATTTTATAAACATGCTTTAAAGAGTTTGAAATTGTGCAATAAATATAGCGATGTCGGTTCCATCCACCGATTACATGGTTCCATCCACCTATGCTAGCTTTTGATCATTATGCCACTTCCATTTTATCAACCACGCTGGAGTACGTCCCTCCAGGAAAAATTCAAAATCAGAGTACATCCCTCTGATAGGTTTTTGTCCCACCCAAAAAGGTTTTTGAAATAGAACTAACTCGAGTGGGTTCCCATGTCCGCCCTTGACCGTGGGCACGGCTGCTCGAACAGTTTTACACTCTGCAGAGGTTGTACACTTTCACCACAAGAGATAAATCATCTTACTAGCCAACATGCTTCCTTAGGCATGAGACCCAGATAATTTATCACAAAGCCTTTACCTTACTCCAGTCTAGCTAGACACCACCCGCTGAGGTTTCACCGCTGAAAGGTTACATCCGCCACAGTCAGAAACCCCCTCTTGCGCCGTATGAGTAAACCAGTGTGTCCTGGCACCCACTTGCCAATGGTGATATCCAACTAAACCTTTGTAAGTTAGTCAGCTAGGTCGTACCCATATAGACTTGTGGTTGCACTGTTTTACACAAGGAGGTCAGCACAGGATTCAGTCCTTAATTTGTCCAGGCGGTTCATTCCACTAATCACATATTCTCGTGCTACTTCCGCACCAACCACTCTTACCACCCGCCCAGACAGGTAAAGCAGGTTTTGAGGGTTTTGAGAAGCATAAAATAAGTAGCCACAAAGTATTCAGCCACGTACATCCCGTGACTGTCCCAAAACAAGTTCTTATATTTTTGAAGATTGATGATCAGGGCAACTAGCGCCCTGGACTTTGACCAGACTAGCATGGCATTTAATATGACTTATAGCTAGTAAAGTTATCAATAATATCTATGGCGACAAGGATCAGGTGATTCAAGTTCCAAAGGATGGCATAATAAATTTAATACAACAACAAGTGGGCATGTAGCTACCTTAAGCTTTGACATATATTTGCATAACAAATTAGGCATGCAAGTTGATAGTTTAAAAGAACATAATTTTGCATAAAATATAGGATCAATATGATCAAAGTGATGACTTGCCTTGCTTGGTGTACCATGGCCTTGATTGACCTAAGTCAAAGCATGCTCAGTCAGCGATCTTAACTTCCTAGTCGTCGCTTTTACCCGAGTCTTGATCTTGTTCGAATCTGTCGCCTCGTTGAATCTTCAGATTCTAATACGCGGCAAAGAAAAGAAAGACCAAATAAATCCAAACACTTTAAATGCCCAATTTAGTTTAAATTATATATTTGTTACGATTTGAGAATGGAAGGATGATTCGGATTAGTGTGCTGTAAACACAGCGGTAGATGAACTGGGTGAAGGAATGAGATGGCTGAGTAGCTTTACTGTGAGGGAAAATTTTAGGATAACGAGGATCAAAAAATGGAAAAGAAGTAATTACAGGAATTATCCACTTTGGAAAAGGAAGTGGGCAGACTTAGCCGATTTGGGAAAGGCAAGGCTTGATTTTTTATTTGATGACTTTCTTTTAATTGATTTACATTTATCTAGGACGTATGGACAGATAAAAGAGGTTATCGAGGATAGCATGGAGGGACAGAACTTGGTGACTTTAGAATGCAGGGATTTTACACGAGATGAGTATAATTTAAATACTTAGTGTAATTTTGATATTTTATGTGGCAAAACTTATCCGAAATTGCAACTGAACATAAGGATGGGATTAATCATTCGACCACTATTATTAATGGTCTGCCTTTTATTGGATGGGTGATTTATGAATTAACATGGATCTCCCCGATGAAGCTATTTCTTTTGTTATTAATTATTTTCAACTATTACATTTGAATTATGATTGGAGATTCGGATGTGAGGCAAGGACTATTTTAAGTACTAATGAGAGAGATGACATGATTTTAGACATGAGCAATTTATGGTCAACATTTTATGTGGCAAAATCTTATTAAATCGAATCACTTAGTTTGCGTAAATAGATTTAGACCGGCGGATGAAAGATAGCACCTCAATCCCTCGAGATAAGATTAAAGTTATTATTCGAGTTTCTAGAGTATAGTTTAAAAGCATTGAATTTATATATATTATTTCTTTAAGGCTTTATACATATGTCTTTACTCATTTAGGATCGACTTCTAGAACATTTGATTTGCAAAAGAGAAGATGCTAATTAGTTTCACACATTTGATTTCTTTAACATCAATATCCATTGGATTCATATCGATTTCTTATCCTCTGAAAATAGACCATGTATATTCTCGCTTTAGTTGTATACGAAGGTTAATGTATTAATCTCAATTGGCACAATATGAACCACCGTTAACTTATTAATTTAAATGAATGAATCTTTCTCATTATGAAATTACAAGTAATTTTCTTATTCTTATTCTTAGTCACCATGTGTCTTTACATGCAATTAACCAAACTTAAATTTGTAATTTCATTCCATAACCCTTGTAGTTTTATCACACGATCAAGTTTTTATTCCATTTTCATTTACAATTCATATTCTAATATTATTCCGTGAAGTAAATTGAGATGAGGCAGTTGATACCCATTAGCTAGATGCTAATCTGCAGTGGGGCCCACATGACATAACAGAGGCATAAAGACACAGAGAGAAGGCACTACCTTCGGCTGATCCGACAGAGAGGGAGTAGAAGTAGAGAAAACAGGGGAGGCGAGGTCGAGGCACGGCAACGGCGGTGACACCGGCGAGGAACGGCCGAGGAGGCGGAGGCGACCAGTAAAACCGATTGCCCGGGCAACGAGGAGTCTCCTGGTGGCAGTAGCTCCGGCCGGGGTGACGCAAGGCGTGCCGGCGACAGTGGGGAGCGGAGCGGACAGCGGAGGAGAGCCGGTTGGGTGCCGGTGGCCGGAGAGGAAGGAGAGAGGAGTCGAGGTGAACATGGGCACTAGAGAGGCATTAGGAGGTCACCTGAGCAGCTGGGCTGGCCGGAGAGAGGCCAACGTGGGCGGGCGACGAGCGCAAGCGGCGGCACAGCCGGGTCATCGTGGCCGGAGCGTTTGGGCGGCGGAGAGCACAGGGCGACGGCTGGAACAGCTTCGGGGTGTTGGGGTGCGGCTCCCACCGCGAGGAATCGGCCCAGGGCCGACCGTGGAGGAAATGGCGGCGACAATGGTGGCGGTCGGCCGGAGACGGAGGAGGAGCGGGCACGGCACTCTCAGGCAAATATTTTTCGATTAAACCGGTGGAGAGGTAGGGGATGACCGAGGGCATGCCGCGTCACGATCCAATCATGGAGGAGTTGGCTGAGGGGGAGGCAGCGGTGAAGGTGGCGGCGGCCAACCGGAAACGATGAGAAAGAAGGTACGGCGGATTCCAGTGGCGGCTTTTCAACTCAATGCGTGGGGGCGGCAAGGTTCTTATAACCGCGGAAAAGGGGTCCCTGTGGCGGAGCTGTTGCTGGAGACCCGGGAGCAGTGCACGGCATGGCGAGCGTACTTCGGCATGGCGAGGCGTCCGGTAGTTTGGCGCAGTGGGGAAAACCGGGGGCGGCGCTAAGTAAAACCAGGGGCGGAGCGCTGTAGCCGGTGGGCTGGGCGAGACCGGGGGGAGCAGCGGGGGCTGGGCCGATGGGAGGAACCGTGGCGCGTAGAGGCAGACTGGTTTGGCGCGGTGGAAGAAGTGGGAGGAGGAAGGAAGGAACAAGAAGGAGGAGGAAGGAGATAGCCTCGGTCGGGTGGGCCAACGGCCGAAGATAAAAGAAAGGGGCGGGCCGGACGGCCCGGTAAGGGAAAAAAAGAAAGAAAAAGGAAAAAGGGTGGGAAAAGGAAATGGGCTGGGAAGGAAGCAAATGGGCTGAGCCCAAGAGGAATTTTGGGGATTATAGAAATTTCAGATATTGGATTTGTGAGTATATTTGAATCCAAAAACTTGGTTCAAACTTTTGGGTTCAACAATTTTAAATTTAAGATCATCGAGTTCTGGAGAAATAAACTTTAATTTTCCGAATTTGAATCTTCTTATATGCAAATCGGATGGGAATGATTTTATATTGATTTTCAATTTCTATTCTTGGCTTTGAGTACTCGGAGTTCAAATTAAATTTGAAATTTATACTTCCAAGGGCATTTGGATTTTCTAAATTTTAACTTTAATTTCTAGATCTTGATTCCAAGGTTTGGATTTTTATTAATCGGCCTTTTGGCAAGAAATCCAACTCGAGAAATTTGAACTTCGCCAAAAACTTTCTGAGAAGCATCGAAGAAACGATTAAAAGATTTGAAATTTTTTGAAATTACACTAGCTCCCTAATTGGGATGTTACAGACCCTACCCCCCTTAACAGGAATCTCGTCCCCGAGATTCGGGTAGAGTAGAAGGAAGGAGGTGGGAACAAGCTGGCTAGCAAAAAGGTTCTAGGGTACTGCTTGATACTACACATACTGCTCTTGGTGCTGCCGGAAAAGAGGGAAGCTGCTCCAAAGTGGGTTAGCACTTGGAGGGAAACGCCGCACAAGGGAAACCTTGCTCTTCTAGATTGGTTGCAACTGGCTTCACTCCATTGTTTGACATTTTCTGGGGCTTGTGATTACTTCCATGCTGATTGCTAACTTCTTTTTACACTGGAGTGCCAGCTGGGCTTGACATCAAGGTGTGCTGATACTTCTTGGGGACTCAGGCTACCCCCCTTAACATGACGGGTGGCCGGTACTAATTGCTCTTGTCAGCTTTAGTCATGACAAGTCTGATGGCGGCTTGAAAGCTCAGTCTCTGTATCTCAGCAGCCTTGGTCAGCAACAGGCTCATGGAGCACTCCTTGGGGGCAATGGTCTTGTCCTTCACAGAGAAAACATGTGATCTTGCTTGTTGGACACTCTCCTGGCGGGTGGTCTTCTTCGCAGTTGGGGCAGTTTGCAGTACATTGACTTTTCTCATTTCCCTTTTCTCCAAAGTGTGTACATGCCACTAGGTTCTTGAGACAGCCTTCTGGTAGATGGTGTTTCTTACAATAAGGACAGTACGATGCTGGGCAATTGTAACTGTAGTGTCCTGGTTGTCCACAGGCAAAGCATGTAACCTGTTGTAGTGGAGGGCATGATTGGGCGCCATGTCCTGTCTTGCAACATTCAATGCACACAGTAACTGACGGAGTTTCGGGACCTGGTAGTAGGGCTTCGTTAGGTCCTATTGGTTCCTGGATGACCCACTTGGAGCTAACACACTTCCCTTTGCCAAGACCGAGGTTGATGGCGACGACATCCTTTTCTTGCTTGTTCGATTTCCATTAAGGGCAATCTCTCACATAATGTCCTGGGTTACTGCATTTGAAGCAGTTGAACCCTTGGCCTGGCTTCCTCTGAGGGCCTTGATTGGTGGTGATCGCATCCCAGGCTGATCTTTCTAGATTCCTTTGGGGACATTTGTTCACGCAGCATCCTGTGTTACTGCAAAGGGGACGAGCACCCTTACCGCTCTTTCTTTCAGGGCACCTACAGACGTCATGTCCTCTTTCTCTGCAATAAAAGCAGATGGTATTCTTTCAGGGTCCGCATGATGTAGTGGTACGATTGTCTGTTAGGTGGCGACTCTTTCTTAGTAGCCTTTGCGGAGTGGATCTGAGTGAATACTTGGACGAGTAGTAGGGATCAAAGCGAGTAAAAATCATTGGTACCTGCTTCTTGCTTCTAGCCTTGTTCTTGGCCATTGACAACGTCTTGACGATGACTGAAATAGTGAGTTTACTACGAGACAGAAACTTGAGTCTTGACCCTTTTGCGGGCTAAGGCCTCATAGTTGTTGTCCTTTTCAAAGATGTTGCCTCTTTCCACCTCAAAGCTTGAAGTGTCTTAACTTGGCTATCTGCTACCTCTTGCCTGCAGACCTAACGGGGTTTTCAGCAACAAGGTGAGGGGGAATTAGCATGAGGTACGGAAAAGATTACAGGGATGAGATATTCTAACCCATTCTAAGGAGTGCACACCCAGAAGTTGGGGTAGTACACAAGCCACACAGAATAACCAAGCTTTTGAAAACAAACTTTTCCTGTGACTATGAAATACAATGCCCGAGGGCATAAAGGCAGTGCACAGGCCCAATAAAATCTTTTTGACCAAGCAACGTCTATGCGCGGAGACACACACAAGAGAGCGCAGGGTTCTGAACACTAGGTTTGTTGAAGCGAGGCCACCAAATCTTCACGAGCATCCTTGACGCCTTCGAGCTTAAGCCTTTGAAGTAAGGGGGAAGAATAGGAAAAACCAAATTTCCTTTTTCAGACAGAAGTAGAGAAAGGAGAGCATCGAGAAGGGCTTTGGCAGCGAAGCTCATGCTTCTTATTATTATTTTGAAAACAGAGTAGGAAACAGTTTTCAAAAATCCCAATGTTTAAAACATTTGTTTTTCCAAGATAACCCCATCAATAATAATTGATTTTTTTGAGTAAGTAGATTCCCAAGTTTTGGTTTTAAAAGCAAGTTCTTGGGAATTGAGCTTTTGGGTTTTCAAATACTGGGGCCAAGTTTCCAAGTAACTTGAAATCAAACCGTTTTGCAATAAGGATACACTATATACTTTTGATATAGAGTTATATAACAAGATTGGTTTTTCTGAAATGGTTTTGGAATACTTGAACTTTTAAAATACCTTCTTTTTTGTAAAGGTATCCTAGCATCCTCCTATGTCACAATATCGAAAGACTAATTCACTCTCATAGCCCTTCCATTCATGGGCTTTTTATTCTAAGGCCTTGCTAATCCTGCTTATACTTGATTGATTCTAGGGTATCTTCCTTCACTGGTTAATCACTGCACAACTGGTGGCTAGTACTCCAAACAGTGAGTGTTATCATTTATCTGATCCATCGAGCATATAACTTCCATGATATCATCTATGGTTTCATTCACCAAATCAGAGCCACCTATTCCTCAAATGAATCTCACTTTCCTACATAAAATCATAAATCCAATCTTGGGTTCATTATTCAACAATCCTATTCAACTGTTTGCCTGAACATTACTCCAAATTCTTTACATTTAAATCCACCCATGCCTGTTTGTATCATGGTTTCAATATTTCCATACTTTAAATCCACCAGTACCATTCACATCTTTTATATTTTAAATCCACCAATATCACTTGTATTATGGTTCCAATATTTCATTCCACCATTAACATTTTTATTATAATCCAACCTTTTCCACCATTGATGTATACTCATAATCTGTTTATCAAGTGGTCAATCGTATTTTCCACAAATTTCCTTCCAAGCGACTTCATTGTCATAAACATCCACCGAGAATAAGATTATCACTCAAATCTATAAATCAAGGATTATTTTTACTTCTCCTAATTTCCTCAAAATTTCCATTAATCCATCCAGTAATCAGCTATATCCTATTATCCCACGAGTGCAAACATTCACAGGGAGCCATACTGTTTATTAAAGTTGCAAACCAACAATTGTCATTAGACTCCCCACTTTTCTAAAATTCCACCAATCCACTTATTTTAGCCAATCCAATCTTTTTGAGTTGGTCCACTCATGTAGTCAATTCAATCATCCACATTACTCCATTTATTTAACCAATCCAGCCCTTTTACATTGGCCCACCTGTTTAGCCAATCTAATCATTTAAATTGGTCCACCCATTTTAACCAATCCAATCATGTAAACTGGTCTATCCACTCAGTCAATCCTATCATCAAGTTGGTTCACCCATTTAGCTCATCCAGTCATTCAAATTGATTTTCCTATTTTTCACCCAGAAATTCACACCATTGATTTTTCCATACGATTGACATAAATCCACCAAGATTTACACATATATCTGAGAAACCAAAGTGAATTTTTAAAGTAAATTGGCAGGGGATTGAATTTTTTTAAAAAAAATCTTCCTTGGAAACTTAGGTTTGTTGAGGTGAGCTTGGAAATAAGCCTTACAAATAAATTTCTTTTAATAATTTAATCTTCCAAGGATGAACAACTTTTGCAAATAAAACTCAATATAGGTTTTATGATTTTGGCCCATGGTAGTTTTTTTTCTTCAGAACAGAACTCAGGCACGCGTTAGTTTGAATTCAGGATAAGGGAGCCTTGGAGCTGGAAATGGCCAGGGCAGCAAGTAGATGAGAGGGAATCATCTAAGAGGGATAAGAGTGGTAATACTACTTATATTTTGCAGTTAGATTTTGAAGAAATAATTCTAGTCATAGAGCTAACGGCCATGCTAACTAAGGTTACGACCTATAGTCGATATGCTCTGATACCTGCTCTGTCAGACCTCGGGTTAGCAAACCTAGATCCTCTATGATTCCGCTGCACTATTCCCTGGATCAGTGGATAGTGCTCACAGATACATTACTGTATATCAAAAAAATATCATGCGGAAGCATAAATAATACAGTAATACTTGCTCACGGGCCGAATAGGCCGAAAACGATAAAATGCAGCAGCGGAAACTCCACACAGGTGGGACCGTCAGGACTTGCCCACAGGCAGCCAACTGGGGTTCGTGACCTAGTCCATGGCCTCTTTGTCTTCCAGCTCTGTCGACCCTTTTTAGGCATCGCAGGGCTTGACTATATTTCCTTTCTGACTGAATGATGGTAATTAAGCAACAGTGAGTACGACGGTACTCAGCAAGCCACCACACAGGATGCAATAATAATAGATGCAAGGCTGTCAAAGGAGGCTTGAGGTTCTTTTATTTGCTTAATGCGACATTTGCAATAATCATAATTAAAATTCCTATGACTTGGCATTTTATAAACATGCTTTAAAGAGTTTGAAATTGTGCAATAAATATAGCGGTGTCGGTTCCATCCACCGATTACGTGGTTCCATCCACCTATGCTAGCTTTTGATCATTTTGCCACTTCCATTTTGTCAACCACGCTGGAGTACGTCCCTCCAGGAAAAATTCAAAATCAGAGTACATCCCTCTGATAGGTTTTTGTCCCACCCAAAAAGGTTTTTGAAATAGAACTAACTCGAGTGGGTTCCCATGTCCGCCCTTGACCGTGGGCACGGCTGCTCGAACAGTTTTACACTCTGCAGAGGTTGTACACTTTCACCACAAGAGATAAATCATCTTACTAGCCAACATGCTTCCTTAGGTATGAGACCCAGATAATTTATCACAAAGCCTTTACCTTACTCCAGTCTAGCTAGACACCACCCGCTGAGGTTTCACCGATGAAGGGTTACATCCGCCACAGTCAGAAGCCCCCTCTTGCGCCGTATGAGTAAACCCGTGTGTCCTGGCACCCACTTGCCAATGGTGATATCCAACTAAACCTTTGTAAGTTAGTCAGCTAGGTCGTACCCATATAGACTTGTGGTTGCACTGTTTTACACAAGGAGGTCAGCACAGGATTCAGTCCTTAATTTGTCCAGGCGGTTCATTCCACAAACCAGACTCCCCGAAGAAGCAAAAATTTTGCAAGCATTTTTCTTAAAGCTCACCTCGAAACTGTCATCGGTAAGCTGGGAAACAGAAAGCAAATTATACTGCAGCTTACTCGCTAAGGCAACATCTTTTAAAATAAATGAATCATTTACGCGCACAGTACCTTTAGCGATGACACGCCCAGACGAAGCGTCTTCAAAGGTGATAGTCTCATCACCTGGAGCACGAGCTAGGGAATAGAACCAACGAGAGTCTCTGGTCATATGCCGAGAACAACCAGAGTCCACAAGCCAATCCTCTCCCTTCCCTGCCCGGCGAACCTAAGTCAAACAGAGAGAGATGGCTCAGTACTAGGATAAATCAAAAGGGATTTTGGCACCCAATACTGAGTCACACAACGAGCAGAAGAAGTAGTCACACACGACTGACCTCTAACTACCCTACGCTCTTTGTCGCTCAAAGAGGCAGAAGGTTTATGTGTAGACCTGAAGTTGTTGCTGGGTCCGGAGAGAGGCCAACGTGGGCGGGCGACGAGTGCAAGCGGCGGCACAGCCGGGTCGTCGTGGCCGGAGCGTTTGTGCGGCGGAGAGCCCAGGGCCGACCGTGGAGGAAATGGCGGCGACAATGGTGGCGGTCGGCCAGAGACGGAGGAGGAGCGGGCACGGCACTCTCAGGCAAATATTTTTCGATTAAACCGGTGCAGAGGTAGGGGATGACCGAGGGCATGCCGCGTCACGATCCAATCGTGGAGGAGTTGGCCGAGGGGGAGGCAGCGGTGAAGGCGACGGCGGCCAACCGGAAACAATGAGAAAGAAGGCACGGCGGATTCCAGTGGCGGCTTTTCAACTCGATGCGTGGGGGCGGCAAGGTTCTTATAACCGCGGAAAAGGGGTCCCTGTGGCGGAGCTGTTGCCGGAGACCCGGGAGCAGTGCACGGCATGGCGAGCGTACTTCGGCATGGCGAGGCGTCCGGTAGTATGGCGCAGTGGGGAAAACCGGGGGCGGCGCTAAGTAAAACCGGGGGCGGAGCACTGTAGCTGGTGGGCTGGGCGAGACCAGGGCGGAGCGGCGGGGGCTGGGCCGATGGGAGGAACCGCGGCGTGTAGAGGCGGACTGGTTCGGCGCGGTGGAAGAAGTGGGAGGAGGAAGGAAGGAACAAGAAGGAGGAGGAAGGAGATAGCCTCGGTCGGGTGGGCCAACGGCCGAAGAAAAAAGAATGGGGCGGGCCGGACGGCCCGGTAAGGGAAAAAAGAAAGAAAAAGGAAAAAGGGTGGGAAAAGGAAATGGGCCGGGAAGGAAGCAAATGGGCTGAGCCCAAGAGGAATTTTGGGGATTTTAGAAATTTCAGATATTGGATTTGTGAGTAGATTTGAATCCAAAAACCTGGTTCAAACTTTTGGGTTCAACAATTTTAAATTTAAGATCATCGAGTTCCGGAGAAATAAACTTTAATTTTCCGAATTTGAATCTTCTTATATGCAAATCGGATGGGAATGATTTTATATTGATTTTCAATTTCTATTCTTGGCTTTGAGTACTCAGAGTTCAAATTAAATTTGAAATTTATACTTCCAACGGCATTTGGATTTTCTAAATTTTAACTTTAATTTCTAGATCTTGATTCCAAGGTTTGGATTTTTATTAATCGGCCTTTTGGCAAGAAATCCAACTCGAGAAATTTGAAGTTCGCCAAAAACTTTCTGAGAAGCATCGAAGAAACGATTAAAAGATTTGAAAATTTTTGAAATTACACTAGCTCCCTAATTGGGATGTTACATGCACGCACAGCCGCCTCAGAAGGAACAGTCCTACTGCTAGCCATTTGGTTCACATCGCTAAGCGTATCTACCATACCCTCATACTTCTTTCCCACAATAGCACACACATTACAAGCAGATGGTGACTTCTCTAAAAGGTCCTTAGTTAGCTTCACACATTTTTCATCCAATGTAATCAAGTCAGATTTTAGTTTTTCACAATTATTGCATGGTGAGCTAACAGGGTCCTTAGAAGCATATTGAGCCATTTTCTTGTTATAATCAACCATTTCTTGAAATTGTTTGGAGACAGATTCAAGCTCAAAGGTTAATTTAGGACAGTTGGTACACGAAACAATAGGCTCAAGTAATGAAGCTTGTAATTCAGCAATTTTATGATCTACCCTTTTTAGATTCATTTTCAAATTATTACAACTTTCACAAGTCTTAGGCAGATCGAGAAGCATGGTATAAAGACCTCTAAAAGCATTATCCTTATCCTCAACAGTAGTAGATAAAAGAGCAGCTACCCTACTCATCTCTAGTTCAGCTAAAAGACTAACATTCTCCATCTTAATCATGTCAAGCTCAGAGGTCACATTATCATGCAAAGTCCTTAGCTTCTCAATGTGACCAACAAAGAAGAGCATACATCACATTCGTCACGAGAGGAAGCAGATATAAGTGAAGTAAACTCCCGTGACAATCTCTCTACTTCCTTCTCCAACTCACTACACCTAGCTCTAGATCTAGCATGAAATTTTCTTAGCTTAAGAAAAGCTTCATTGAGTTGGTCGTAGGAGGGATATACCTCATCGGAGTCAGAGTAGAGGTCGCTGTCGCTGATGTCGCCCTCAAGGGCCATGAAGCACATGCCGCTGAAGTCATCGCCATCTTGGGGTCTTGATCGTCCTTCCCATCGTCGTCGCTCCACCCCTCCACCTCGCTGAGGTCGAGGTCATCGAAGGCGGTGAGGACACGGTGGAAGAGCTTCTTAGCTTTGCCAAGGTTGCGGAACTTCTTCTCTTTGCTTGGGGGCTTCTTGTTGCGGTTCTTGTCGGTGTAGACGTTCTTGCTTGAACTGCTGCAGTCGTTCTTGCCCTCCAGCTTGGGGCAGTTTGCTCGAATGTGGTTGGGGCCACCACACTTAAAGCAAATCACACGTCCTCCTCTCTTTCTCTCCCTAACCCTCTTGTATCCATGGGAGAACTTTATGGCTAAGAGGGCTAGTTGGTTTTCCGGGAGCTGCTCTAGATGATCATCATCAATTTCACACAGAGCAGCAAGAGAGAAACCCAAAGCAATGTCAACAGAAGATCCAGAGGTAGGACTAGGATCAGTGACCAAAGCCATCGACTGTGACTTCAACTTGTGAGAAACAATGTCAATCTCGTGAGTCTTGAGGCGTGAGTACAACGCATCAAGAGTCAAAGTTGAAAGATTAGTGGTATCCTTGATGGTGGTCACCTTCATCTCCCAAACTCACAAATCCAAAGCCGAAAGCATTTGATGAGCGTTGTCCAAGTTGGGGTATGTGAGACCGACCGCTCGGAGGTTGCTCAATATCTTGTGGAACCTCGCAAAGCACTCATCAAGGGACTCTCCAGCGAGCATTTCAAACTTGTTGTAATCTCGCTTGAATTGGTCCTGTCGAACCGTCTTAATTTGGGTGGTGCCCTCATGGTAAGCATCGAGGGTCACCCAAATGTCGAAGGCCGACGTAAGATGAGAAATGCAATCAAACTCATTTCGGCTCAAACCTTGGATGATGATGTTCTTTGCCTTAGCATTCGCCTCAACATCGGGCATGTTTGCCACATTGATGTTCTCATCGGCAGGAACAACAAAGCGAGTTTTGACTTTGGGCCAAATCGCATAGCCCTGAGCCTGAATATAGGTCTCCATCCGACTCTTCCAAAAGGGATAGTCGATCCCATCGAAGATCAGGGGCTTGGTGGAATACTTGTCCGTTGCCATGGCTCACAGACTGGTTAAAGATCTATCAAGAAGAGCTAACCGGCTTTGATACCAATTGTAGGATCGGAAATGGCAATAGAGGGGTGAATGGTGCCTCTTTAAAAATTTGCCCTCAAAAGTATCCACTAAAATTTCTTCTCCAATAGCTACAAAAGCTATAAAAAAAGAGAGGTCATGCTTACTGGCATCCAGAGAGAAATCGGCTGTCAAAACAATGAAACAGAGCATAAAACATAAACTGGATTAGAGAATGCAGAGCAGGCCGGTCAGACCGCCAGTCATGGGCCGGTTAGACCGCTGGCTTAAAGCCGGTCTGACCGCCCTTGCTGGTCCGGTCTGACCGCTCCTCTGCCACCGGTCGGACCGCCGTTCATTGGCCGATCTGACCGCCTGTAGCCCTCCGGTCCAACCGCCATTGAATGGCCGGTCTGACAGGCACACTTCCAGCAAGAGGGCAAAAGCCCGCAGAAAACTGAGCAGCCCGAAAACAGAACAGAAGTTACTAAAACAACTGAAAATCACAGAGATTCTTGCAAGTTGGTTGTTCTCCTTTGATCCAATGGATAGGACTCAATCTAAATAGGAGGAGGAACTAAGAAATCAAGGCATTCAACCTAAAGGACTAAGGAATCAATCATTTGAGTAAAATACTGAAACTTGAACAGAGAGTGAGACATATGTCTAAATTGCTGGTCATTCTTGTATCTTTTGCACATGAGGCTTTGAAATACAACAAGAAATCATCTCACAGCTAGACAGCTCAAACCACATCACTTCTCATCAAGTGAAACAAGAGAATCAATGTTGCCCTGACATCAAACCCTAGAAAGGGTAGCACAGAGGAAATGAGGCAATCATGTTCTTTGAAGAAATCAGCACTTGAGTTCTTTTTCTCTTGGGAAAAGCTGACCAAATAGTCTTGAGATTAGTTCCCATACTAAGCAAAAAGATTCAGCTACTCAAGCAAACATTTTGCTCAAACTCAAAACCCAGAAAGGAACAAAAACACTGAGAACAGAAACATGAAGTAAATGCAATCCAACAACTCTCCTCCTCAAATTGATTCCATACTATGAAAGCTTACAGAGGAATGATTACATAGCTGCTACAACCCACTCACTACATCCCCATACGCAGTTGGGAAGAAAAATCAATACATTCTTGAGAACACACACACAGGAGCTCAAGCCATAAGGAAACACATGCACAGACTCACTCCCTTGAGTACACTGTCTTGTTCCACCCATTTGCTGCCTTCCTCACCTCCTCTAAATGGAGAGAGCTCACTCCCAAAGAAGGAAATCAAGAAATGGCAGCTCTTTCCCACTCATAACCCTCACATCCACATGAGGCAAAGGAAGTCAAACCACTCACAACCAGATTTTTGGAGGGAGAACCACCCACTCCACTCATTTGCTTGAGTCAATTCTCCAAATTGCCCCTCAAGTACCTTCCCGGAAGCTTCCCGCAACTGGTACCTTGACCATCTGGACCTCGACACCTCCTGTGCCTAGTCCCAGTCCTGGGGGAGATGCCACGGATTGGTGTCATGGCACTATCAGAGACGTTTTGTTATACAAACCATCTGTGATAATGCACATATCACAGACGGTCCATATTAATAATCGTCTATAAAAATATCATAGACGGTTATTAATACAAACTATCTGTGATGTCTTGCATTATCTTAGATGGTTTATACTAATGACCGTCTGTGATATTTTCACAAACGGTTGTTAGTATGAATCATCCGTGATAATTGTAGCACAGACGGTTCATACGAACCGTCTATGATGTAGCCGTCCAGTATAGCCTCTTTTGTAGCAGTGGATGACCCTTGCGGTCATCTTTCAAGGAGTTCTGGAGGGGACCCTCCTCCTATTCATCGAAAAGAAGATGGCAAAAGTTGTGTGGGACATGCTCAAGACAATGTATGTCGGCGCCGACCGCATCAAAGAGGCGTGCATGCAGATCCTCAAGAGTGAGTTTGAGGGTTGCGCATGATGGAAACAAAGTCCGTGGATGACTTCACCATGAGATTGATGACTCTCATCAACTAGATTCGTAGTCTTGGTGACAAGATGGAGGAGAGCTACATCGTGAAGAAACTTCTCAGCACCATCCCGAGTAAGTACCTGCAGATTATCTCAACCATTGAGCAATTTAAAGACTTAAAGACAATGATGGTGTAAGATACGATCATCTACCTCAATGCGTATGAGGAGCATCTACGTGTTCTATGTGGTGACAACAACAACGAACATCTTCTCCTCACACAAGCCAAGTGGGAGGTCCGATCGTGGCCGAAGCAATGGTGGCCGTAGTCGTAGAAATCACAAATTTGACAAGGCTAAAGTGAGATGCTATAACTACAATGACTATGGACATTTTGGCTCTAAATGCCACAAGAATAAGGAGGAGCGGGCATTTTTCATCGAGGTAGATGTCGACGATGAACCGGCACAACTATAATCTAGATGTGTGCGTGCTGCATGTGCGTGTGCATGTCGTGAGTGTTAGTTCGCATGGCTGCACGTAGTTGAATAGGTGCATGATTATCTAGTCGTTGAGTCATGGAGCAAGATGTGAAGAGGCCAGTTACTCGGCCATGCGTGTGTGTAGTTGAAGTTCCTATTTTTTTGGCATGCAGTGAGTTAGTAGGATCTATGATCCATGGAATTGGAGCCAATTGGTGGTTAGTTTAGTCCGTGTGTGTGCGTGTGGTTTATTTAAGCCTTTGTAATCAGTTTGTTAAGATAAGTTGAACAGGAGGAAAAGAGAAAAGGAAACCCAGCTTTCTTTGGTCTCACCAAACAAATGTATCTCTCTATTTTCTTTCAGTGTTCATATCCTTCCTACAAAAAGGGTGTGTGGTTCCTGGGCAAATCCCAACACTGCACGCATATGCTTTCAAGAGCCTGTTGTTTTGGTCTGCAATTTATAGCTTATGGCTACAATTTATAAATTTTGGCTATTCGTAAGAGAAAGTATGAAGTAAGAGACACTCATGTGTGGTTTTGGCTGATCTAGATCGAAGTAGCTATAGTTCTACTACAATCAACTTATAGACCCCGCCTTGAAAAGACACTCCATTTGAAATCTAGTTATTGTAGATAAGCTAAAAGCCATATGCTAAAAGCTGAAAAGAAGGGGCCATGTGTATCCAAAGTTCCAAACTCCAAGGCCATTATATGACATAATGTTATCAATGAGCATTACATTCTGTAGCATCCCAAGTTTTGACTCAAATTTGAAACTGTTTATATTGTCACAATTTTCAAAAACTTTAAGCTAATTTTGGAGTTGGTTAGCTTTGGGGGAAATTCAACACTCAAAAATTTGAATTTCGATTTGAAATTAGCATTTCAAATAAATGTTAAAACCTTTCCCTCCCCTCTTTAATCTGTGGCCCATTTCCTTCCATCTTTCTCCCCCTCTCTTTCCTAGGCCCAAAGAAGTGTTGGCCCAACCGTTCGTCTCTCCTGCTTCTTCTTTCCTTCTCCCGCACCGCCCCACCCTGCTGAGTAGTGGCTGACTCCCGCTTCCCTTTCTCTCCTATTTCGCCAAGCAAGCCTAGCTGCGCACAGCCGAGCCAACCAACGCAGCCCAGCACCACCCTGTCACCTCTCTCTCACATGCGCCGTGCAGCAGAAGGAAGGCGGGTTTCTACCACCTCGAGCCCCGTTCCCTCTCTCCATGTGTGGTAACCTTGTCCCATCATGCCAGAGCATGTGCCGTGTCGGAAGTACTACCGGTCGCGAGAAATCGCATGTGCCAGCCGTGATGCCACAAGAAGTCACCGAGCTCTCATCTCTTTTTATGCTGAGCCGAGCACATCATCCTCTCGCCCTCACCCTCTTCTCCATTTCCCGCCTCCCCCTCCCTCTCGCTCACTTAAACACCCAAAGCACCATCATCTCACCAAAGTTTAGCGATGCACCGCCGCATTCACCTCACCGTTCTGGCCAAATCGGTGAGTTCCTTCCATATCCTTTTGTGTCAAAACAAGTTTGCGAGTCACCTCTTTCTCTTTGTTTCACCTCAACCAATTTTGGTTTCTATCCACAGGAGGACCGCATCACTATTGTTTATGTTTTCGGCTGAAAAAAGTAGCCACCGATGCCATTTGCTACCCGGTGAGCTTGCGCTCGATTTCTTCCTCCTGAAGCTTCCTCTCACCTTCCTCTAACCTTCCCCACCATCAATTTGGGCCACCCTTCCCCAGTTTGTTGCCGCCATGATGTACCCGTTGTGCCACCTTTAGTTGTCATCGCCAGCCCACCTCGGGTCTTCCTTGCCTCCACACTCTGTGTCGGTTAGCTCCCCTTACTCCTCTCATGCTCATGCATGCTTCCATTTCTTCCCTACCCCATCTAGTGCCGCCACTCCTTTCCTTCCCCATTCCCAGCCGCCACACACAGCCACATGAGTTCGCCCAAGTGCTGCAGCCCGCCACACCGCCACCTCTAGTTTCCCCTCCCTCCCAAAGATCCATTTTAGAGATCGCTGCCTCCCCTCCACAGCCCCTTCACTATCGACAAGATCCTAGTGCCATGCACTGCCGCCTCCTTTGTTTTTCTCTGAAGCTTCCTCTGTCTCTCTCCCTGTAGGATCGGAAATGGCAAAGAGGGGGGTGAATGGTGCCTCTTTAAAAATTTGCCCCCAAAAGTATCCACTAAAATTTCTTCTCCAATAGCTACAAAAGCTATGAAAAAGGAGAGGTCATGCTTACTGGCATCAAAAGAGAAATCGGCAGTCAAAACAATGAAACAGAGCAGAAAACAGAAACTGGATCAGAGAATGCAGAGCAGGACGGTCAGACCGCCAGTCATAGGCCGGTCAGACCGCCGGCTTAAGGCCGGTCTGACTGCCCTTGCTGGTCCGGTCTGACCACTCCTTTGCCACCGGTCGGACCGCTGTTCATTGGCCAATCTGACCGCTAGGGTTAGCGGTCTGACCGCCGGCAGCCCTCCGGTCTGACTACCATTGAACGGCCGGTCTGACCGGGCACACTTCCAGCGAGAGGGCAAAAGCCCACAGAAAACTGAGCAGCCCAAAAACAAAACAGAAGTTACTAAAACAACTGAAAATCACAGAGATTCTTGCAAGTTGGTTGTTCTCCTTTGATCCAATGGATAGGACTCAATCTAAATAGGAGGAACTAAGAAATCAAGGCATTCAACCTAAAGGACTAAGGAATCAATCATTTGAGTAAAATACTGAAACTTGAACAGAGAGTGAGACATATGTCTAAATTGCTGGTCATTCTTGTATCTTTTGCACATCAGGCTTTGAAATACAACAAGAAATCATCTCACAGCTAGACAGCTCAAACCACATCACTTCTCATCAAGTGAAACAAGAGAATCAATGTTGCCCTGACATCAAACCCTAGAAAGGGTAGAACAGAGGAAATGAGGCAATCAAGTTCTTTGAAGAAATCAGCACTTGAGTTCTTTTGCTCTAGGGAAAAGCTAACCAAATGGTCTTGAGATTAGTTCCCATACTGAGCAAAAAGATTCAGCTACTCAAGCAAACATTTTGCTCAAACTCAAAACCCAGAAAGGAATAGAAACACTGAGAACAGAAACACGAAGTAAATGCAATCCAACAACTCTCCTCCTCAAATTGATTCCATACTATGAAAGCTTACAGAGGAATGATTACATAGCTGCTACAACCCACTCACTACATCCCCATACGCAGTTGGCAAGAAAAATCACTACATGCTTGAGAACACACACACAGGAGCTCAAGCCATCAGGAAACACACGCATAGACTCACTCCCTTGAGTACACTATCTTGTTCCACCCATTTGCTGCCTTCCTCACCTCCTCTAAATGGAGAGAGCTCACTCCCAAAGAAGGAAATCAAGAAATGGCAGCTCCTTCCCACTCACAACCCTCACATCCACATGTGGCAAAGGAAGTCGAACCACTCACAACCAGATTTTTTGAGGGAGAACCACCCACTCCACTCATTTGCTTGAGTCAATTCTCCAAATTGCCCCTCAAGCACCTTCCCGGAATCTTCCCGCAACCGGTACCTTGACCATCTGGACCTCGACACCTCCTGTGCCCAGTCCCGGTCCTCCTCACCTCACCATGACCTAGCTCCGAAGTCCTACAGTCACACAGACAAACAAACCGTCACATAGCACCGCACGAAACAACATATCAACAATAGCATAAGTAAAAAGTACTCAACCCTAAAATACCCAAAACAAACTCAAACTCTCTAACACAACCGTCAATTACTCATCACAAATATGGGGATACCTCCACATGGTCTCTCACTCCCCTCCCTGCATGGCTGCCAAACAGGGCCCACATGATTTTAACTGGTTATAGAAGTAAGTAATATGTATGGCCAATGGGCCCAGGTAATTAGTGACTAAGTAAGGTGATCAATTTATTTATTTAGTATTCCTTTGGCCAATGAACATTAGGGCATTGGAAGGGCTGTAGTTAAGAAAATTTATTTAATGTACAATACACAATTTAAGGAATACATGTCAATTAAAAGAAGTTAATGTTAGATATTAACCAGGGTTAATTAGTGTATCATCATTGTTTGTCTTAAGGTGCGCATTCATGTAGAAAATACGGATAAAGTATAATTTTATATACCATTTTGACTAACGAACCCTAGGTTGTTAGTATTCACATGAAGATATAGGGCCTATATTCTTTAATGGCTTCTAAAAGCAGCTTTTAGCTTTTGCGACAGTACCTAACTTTTAAACGGAGTATTTTCTCAAGACGGGGTCTACAAGTTAATTGTAGTGCACGTTGAAAGCTTAACATCTATATCAACCAAAATCGCGAGTATCTCTCTTCATAATCTTTGTTGCAAACAGCTAAAATTCAAAATTTTCAACCAAAAGTCATAAGCCGCAGCTATATCAAACATACCCATAGGTGGTTGTGAAAGGTGTGAGCTGCTAAATGCTAAATAAAATTAATTAGTTGCCATCGTGCCACTCACTTCTCCAACGTCCAGCACCGTTGCAAACGCCGCCTCCAGACACCACTGATGAGTTTGTCATCGCCTACCTCACCACTCCCATCCTTGCCGCCGTTACACCACTATTATCAAGCGTGGCCAAGCCATCCATAGTATCTCCTAGCGCACCTTTCTTTTAAACCAGGGGATAAGCATTAGCCGTTAACAAGTTGGCCCCATGAGAGTTAGTGCTAATTAAATTAATTGGTTTGTCTAGGAATAATGTTAGTATGGCATGTGGACCCATCAATTAGAATCAGCTTATAAACCAAGTCCATGCCTACCTGGTCCCACGTGTCAGTACCTGATAGTTTTTCTAATAAAAATAAAGAGAAAAGAAATTAAAATCCTAGTGGACTCTAACTATCTGGATTCTACTATTTTTCAGATTTTTTTCCTCTCGGGTCAAATCTTGGAGAGCTTGTTCTCCTTCATTTTAAATCCAAATGATGTGATTTTTTTTCTAAATTCATCTAAATTCAAGATCGTTCTGTCAGTACCAAAATTAAAGATTTCATTTGAATTTATTTGTATTCCATATTTGAATTTAGGTGTTTTCACGTTAACAAATAGTGACACTTCAAACGCCACCGTCGTAGCCAATCAAGACTTTGCGTCATACACTACTAAGAAAGACAAGTCCTTATGGATCATGTTGAACTTAGTTTTCAAATATAATTACTTTTTAAAAGTATCACTTGCATGCATATGGTTATTTATTAAATGATATGTTAAATGTTGATGATTAGTTGTGCCATGAATTGATTGTGTGTTATACTCCATCCTTGATTATAAAATTTTCCTATACCTTGTCACCCTAGCCTATGTGTATAGTAATAACTCCCCTTGATTCTAATGGTAAAGCTTAGAGATGTTTAGTGGGAAAGTGTCGAATCTGACACAAGCATTGCCAACAAAGGCATGGGATATTTTGGTGGATATTGGGTATGATAATGCGGGTTACCACCGAAAACATGAGGATATTTTATAAAATAGTGGAGAGTTGGACGAGTGGATGGATGAGACCAGTGTAGGGAACTACAAAAGGCATGGGTTTGTGGATTGTCTCGCCTAAGTCGATTAATGATTGAATTATGTGCCACAGTTTTGAACTCTTACTATATAACCACAAGTCAAGTATATATGGACGCGACCTGACCAATTATATTGCTTAGCCACCAGAATGACTCCTGCACATAGATGTAGGTGGATTTCTTTTGATGACGAATTTCTTACAATGACAAAGGGATGTAACTCTGTCACAATAGTGGGCCCTTATTGAAAACGTAACCCATAATGGTTATGTTCTGGGGGTGACCCGTAATGGTCATTGTCCCAGTGTTGAGGAGTCCTCCCACTGGGTGGAAAATGTGTTGGTGTGAGGCAATTGAAAAGCCTTGTTATGATCATCTTCGCCGCACATCTAATGGAGCGTGTGATTCAAACTTATTAAAGTTCTTTCTTATTTACTTGCTTATATATATGATTTATATTCATCGATGTTGTACTATATAAGCTAGTTACTGATCATGAGACAAGTCGGTATACACAAGGATTTGGATGTAAATCCAGATCCCGACAGATTTACAAAGCACAAATGAAGTTACATATATAGGTGTTGCAAAACCTAAAAATGTAACACTGACGTCAGCCCTAGAGCTGTAGCCGCTTGTGAGAAATATACAGCTCATTGATTAATTTGATGAATATGATACGTGGGTCAAAGATCTCCCAACAAATTTCCACATGAACATGCAGAACAAAAGACATAATACGGGACCCATGTGAGCGTCCCAAAGAGTAAAGATGGTGAGTTGATGACAACATGGCCCCACCCATAGGTAAATTTCAGGATGCGCCGCTTGTCAGCGACTCACAAAGAGAGTTTTTGTATATAAAATTTTCTTTGTGTTTCTCCGTATATATGCATATCATTTAAGTATCGCGTACATGGTCCACCACACCACATGGTCAGGTTTCGAGCCTATCATTGCACACCGTGTCAACGCTTCTTCCGAAGAAATAATACCATCATCACATGTGTGAGCTCTACTTTAAGTGGCGACCGACGATCGATTTGCGTGATGGATGTTCAGAGTTAATAAAATGTGTTTAAAGTTAATAAAATATTACTAAAAAAGAAAGATCTTTGGTGAAAAAACAATCAAAGTATAAATTGTCTAAGTAAAACATCTCAAAATAATATAGAGAAATTACAAAATAATTTAACAAAATACAATTTTAACTCTACGACCCTTCGTGCATTTTTAAGGCCTGCCATTTAATCGTTACTTAGAACCACCTTGCTAATTTGTTCAAATTTTTATGATAACAAATTTAAAAGTTCAAGGAAATTGCCTTTATTATGTTAATCTAACCAACGCTATCAGCAAAAATTTCAAATCTGCAAACTTCTTCTTCACTATTGAAGGTTCTATGATCTACATTTTATAAAGGCATAATCATTCAAAGAACTATTTGGAATTTATCAATTTCAGAATTGGGAGAGAGGGTGGGAGACCAAACGCAACTCACTTGAGAATAAGACCTCACCGCAATGCCGTGACTTTCATATCTCCCTGCTCACCACGTCACCACCCAACTAGCCGTGTCATTTTCCTGCTCACCCGCATCACCTCAAGCTCTCACTTCGCTCTAGAGCACACCTGTGGCCCTGATTTGGGAATTGGTTTGCCTTCTCGCCGGCTCACCGTTGCCAGCCACCACTGCACGTCACGCTCTCGATCCCTCTCCCTTTCCTTGGCCACCGCGTGCGACCATTATGGGCTTGGGCCACTATGGTACTACCTCGTACCTCCTATCTGATCAGCTTCCTCACCCTCCACATGCACACCACCACCGCATTGAGAGAGAGATAAACCAGTTAGGGTTAAGACTTAGGTGGCCAGTTGGGGTCTTGGAAAATTTAGACTTTGATAGGTCTGGTGGTTGTACAGGGAACTCTAGTGGGTTTAGAGAGGAAGTGTGGGTTGGATTAGGCTGATTTATTTTTTTTTTTGTTACAAATAGTAGCATTGTGGCTCAATTAATAGAGTATATATATGTAATATACCTAGTACGTACCATATTTTTTGCAAAAAATAATGGGTAGTTGAACACCCGTGAACTTAAGAGGGTCCTCCCTGTCTACTTACTAGTATATATTTAGCTGCAGCTAACCGCTCATTAAGGTTGTTAACAAATCGTTAGTGTCAGGGTGCTGCCTGCCAGCAGTGAGCTCCAAATTAAGAATAGTGTGCTCCGAATAATGGAGCAGAGAAGACACGGTCCCTGACTACAGTTCGAAAGCCACTTTGCATGCGATTTCTTGTATGGTCTCCAGTACATTATGAATACCAAATCCCACAATTTCCGGATACAGAGTTTTTGTTCTATCTTTCTCAGAACGCATGCAGTGCGTGTACTGTTGATTTGTGTTACACAGACCAGAGGCACAAGAGAAGAAAGAAATGTTGACCATTGTTAGCATTCTCATAGTACTGGGCGTTTTATGGGCAGATGCGCACAGAAATTTAGTGCGAAGCCAAAATTCAGTTATTCTTTGCCTCTTAGGATGGTTCTTCAGATCAGTGGAACAATATACCAGAACCTAAGCAACATTTGTACACCTGGAAATCAGGGGGAAGAAACACGGTAACCATCGTCCCCAAGCTGACTTACTGAGGGAAACCATTGTAACTGCCAGGAAACACGAAATACGGCATCAAATGCACCGCTCCTGGGTGAGGACGATGAAGGCCCCCCTGGCATGTCGAACGCTGGAAACGCTACTCCAAATGGAGGCTGTCGAGCTCCCACCACATGAGGACTGAATATGCCGACTAGAGAGAAGTGAATAGAAGCCGACAAGATTATATGACTTCTTTAAATCTTTTCTCAAGGCGGAAGTACGACTTTAAATTCTTCACTCTAATAAATATGAAAAGTTAAGTTTAGAGACTAATCACTCACACAAAAAGACACAAACAAAACCGAACAAAATCTGTAGTACCGCTATAGTAGAATCGGTAGTACCGTTACAACAATTTGGTAGTACCATTGCTATAGGAAAAATCAATACAGGAATAGTATAATTGACACGATTCCAAAATAAAAATCGATGAAACTTTTGATTCGTTGGTCCAAATGATTTGAAACTTAGCATGCACATTCTTTATAATATCAGGAACCTATTTCAATCAATGATCAAGAAAACCATTGTCAAAGTTCTGACCTTTTTCAATTTGAGTGAATGGTGCACCAAAACCGAGCAAAAGAGGAATATCTTAATATGCTTTTGCTCATAAGTTCTTAAAGGAATGCGCGTAGGCTACGAAAGCAGAAAACAAAACTTTTCTACCGCGCACACAAGGACATCATGCTTAAGGAGGGATCATGGATCGTTACTACTAGACGTGCAGCGCAGCGGAAGAAGAGTTGGAGAAGCCGATCCAACCACACGCGTCGAGGTAGTAGTGGAATTAGCTTATCGTCCCGAACAGATCGTCTCCTCCACGCGATCAACCACACCACGAGCAGATCCAATATGTAGATTGTTGACGCCGATCAACACCGCAACGAGCAGTGCCTCCACCGGTATCCACACGTCCGGGGCTGCAACGCCGATCGCGAGTGTACTAGCACTCGTGAGCGGCTAGGGTTTGGCTCGGGAGGTGGCGGCTAGGGTTTTGCTAGAGGTTCACAGAAAACGTATGTTCCTCAACCCCTCGCCTCCATATATATAGACCTCCTCACTTGGACCTTGTGGACCGAGGCCCAATAGGAGTCTATTCGGATCTCTATCCGAATTGAGCCCACATCCGAATCATATTCGAATTAATGTTCCAACCCGTTAAGCGTGCGACCCTGTAGGTTCACGTAGACTTGGTCGCGACCCGAAAACGCCTTTCCGGTCACCCTATTAATAGCGACCTCTAGTAAGACATATTAACCCCAAAGTATACGTAAAGATCATATCGGCTGAACCTGTAATGTTCTCATGTACGAATCCCTTTGCCTCACGATATAGATTGAGCTCAAGGTGAAACCTGTGTCATCCTCTTAATAGCTCAATCACTCTCTCGATTCCGTGATGGATTATAAACTTGTGATTGACTCCTCAATCACCTTGGCATGGCCATGCACTTTCATAATCCATTACATCGAGGGGCCCAGAGATATCTCTCCTATAAGGAGGTGCAAATTCTATCTTGACCATTCACATCCTACTACATATTTCATGGCAAACTCGAAGACTACTTTTATAACTACCCAGTTACGGAGTAGTGTTTAGTAGTCCCAAAATAAGCTACTACGCATGTTGGGAACCATGATGATATCAAGTCTAAGGATTCTACATAAACACTACTTGAGACCAACTGATGACACATGGAATCTCTGCAGTGTCTCATGGCGGGTCTATCCAACATATGTTCACTAACACATGTCCATATTATTGATTTGGTATCACCATACCATGATCCATGAGACATAATCATCAATCAATACATATGTTGATCTTTGAATCATATTTGTTCCTTATATGATATATGATCAGGGATCATTTAGAAATAGCAACATTTTAGCATTAAGAGTCTCATGAATAAGTCACATACTCATTGATCAATAATGATAATGTCTATTTCAAGGAACAAAGTAATGTATCATAAACATAGTACGTGATATATATAACATCTCCATGTTGCCTCTAGGGCATATCACCAACAGTTCTAGATGATCTAGGTGATCTTGAATGGGTTCTCACATGTCATAGTAAGCTAAATCATAGCACGAATTTAAGGCAAACCCCCAAAACAACCCTTTCTTGATCAAATTCGGGCAAACTCAAGACGTTTTCATAAAAAGTGCTTAGATGGATGTAATCTAATCTCTAAGACATATCTACACCTTTTACACATCCTTGACAGCAAAAAAGATCAAGAGAATAGAGAAATCCAAACAAGTAAGACAAGAAAATCAAAAGAACATGAGGGGATCAATGGCACAGCTCACTTAGGTAAACTTTAGATGTCCATTTCACTTGAAAAGGAATATTTACAGTCAATCCCCTAGAATAGCAAAGCTCTAAACCTAGAGCACACATACAAGGCTCCAACAAGAAAACCATAACCCTAACTCATGAGAGGCCTACCTCTCACAACACAACACAAGACTTCTATAGTGGAGACTTCCACCTCACACCAAACTAGCCACTTTTTAGTGGATCACACCACTTACATATGGGAAAACCCGATAACCTACACACAAACAAGTTTTAAACTCCTACATATTTACACACTTTTTAAAGTGTGACTTCCACAAGGCTCCACAAGCCCGATAACACAAATCATCCAACAAAGACGTGACCTAAACCACTTATACTAGCATCACGATTTTGCAAACCGTCACTCCACCCGGTATTAGGCAATTTCCTCAATTGCCACTCGCTGGTCTTTACGATGGTGCGATGCCCATGACATGTTGCCAAGATCGTACGCCTGCATCAAGATCGTCACCACTTGAAATGCCTAAGTCTCATGGCACACCAACATCACACCATCGTCTATGATGCCCAATGCTTGCTGTCAAGATCGTACAATTGCTCCAAGTAACGTCACCACTTGAAACACACAATACCAAAAGGACCTCCTTTGATAAATATCTACCAGTAACCATAGGTCGGTACTATCGCTTCGGCCGGTTATACCGCGACTTCAACATTGTTACTATTGCCAACAGCAACTCAAAATGTAACTACTAAAAATCAAATCAAAACAACAAAAGCATGGCACAAGCAATATCAGATACTCATCACTCTCGTAGGGCTACCATCACATGGTCTTATAATCCTTAGATGAGTAATTTGACAAACACCCCAAAGGCAAGAATTTGAGTTTGAATTTTAGACTTTTAAAGCACGCAAGTTGCAAGGGCCACTAGTGGTTCATATTTAAGAGAAAGAATGAATATAACCACAATGGCAAGGTGTCAAATGGTGCTAAGACCAGAAAGAGCAAGTTTTCACCAAAAGCTACATCCACACCTAAGACTCCTCAGAAAGCAAAATCTTACTCACGATCCAAATAAAAGAACATTTGTTCATCATGATCGTTGTCATAGCAAGATGAAGCTCAAAAAAGCAAATAAGAACAATGCAATACCACTTGACAGCAAAAGATCAAATAAGACTCAAGATGACTCAAAATATATTTTTCTCACATAAAACCTCTTTCTTCTGTAACACAACCTCACAAAGCTCATTTTTCTTTTTTTAACCTTTCTTGTAATTCTTCCCTTTAGAAAATCTTTCTCACCTAATCTGAATATATTCACCCCTTTCTACTATAATCAAATTTTGCCTTAATCTTTATCCCTTTTGGTAAAATAGTCATCAAGGGCAGTGTGCTATGCAAGCTCACTACCACTCCTTCCAAAATAATGCATGAAAACACTTGTAAACAACAAGGAAGCAAGAAAGAGCATGTATGCATGAATGAAAATGAATAACCTAAAAGAGAGCTTTAAAAATTATCCAAAGTGAGGTTAAAGATAAAATAATACCACTTAAAGCCATCGAATGCATACAAAACTATCTAGATCATGATAAAAACATATACAATCAATCTAAGCAAGATAGCATAATTTATAGAAATCAATGTGATTTCAAGTTAAGCAAGACTTCAAAAATGACAGGTTCAACTAAAGGTATCCAAGTATAAGCTAAGCCATGTTAAGAAGGCTAAATGGAACCAAGAAGCTCAAGTTGAATCATTAAAAGTGCTAGAAGTTCAATTGTAGCCAATTATGCTCAAGTACTAGATAAAAGCCATTTTTGATATTTTAGAAATCATTTAGTCTTTATCTTAGCAAAGCAAATCATGCACTAGGAGCCATCCACAATTGCCTCCTAATTTTCAACCATTTTTCACATTTTTTTTCTTAGCTATGTACTAGATCTCAAGCTTTACTATGACTATTCTAAGCAAGAAGCTTAAAAAAGTAGTCTTGGTCACCCAAAACTCCCCATGAGTTTATGCCTAGTGCAATGGCAAGCCGTCTTATGGAGAAAGAATTGGTGAGATCAATTTTTTTTGCACAAAAGAGATCACTTTTATTAAGTTACGCACTAGTTCAATAAGCAAGATGTGGTTTCTAAAGAACTATCAAAGCACTAAATAAAACTCAATATAAGATTGAAGATTCAACAGAGCATTATTGACATGGCATATATCATAGAAGGACCACCAGAAAGCAAACTAATAAAAAAGATTCATCCTTGCAAACTTAAAAGATACCAATTGCAGAAATTGATACCACTTGTGAAATTAAGTTAAGGTTAGCAAGTTAAGCTAGAATGACAAATGTTACATCATACATACAAAATCATGACAAAACTAGCTAAGTAAGCATAATCATGGCAATGAGCAGTATCAAATAAAAATTGCATCTCAATTGAGTAATAGTCAAAACTCATATCTAAAATGTAAATCTTACAATCTAGTGTCATGTATGCACGATGCAAAAAGAAAGCAAGAACTAAAACTCCCTATATCTACAAAACCACTTGTAGAAGAAAAAACAAGGGCTAAAAGTAAAAACAAGAAATACTCTTGCAAGACAAGAATACCTCTCACCACATGGTCTTTAGCCCAAAGAACACACACTACTAAGGAGGGAATCTACCACACTAGGCACGCCACTACTAGAAGCTAGTGCAAGAAGAAGCAAGATTAACCTAGATAGGGTAAGAAATCCTAGAGAATTTAGTAGAGAAAAAAGTGCCTAAGAAGGACATAAGGCAGAAAGTGACTCACAACACGCTGAGGACCTAAAAACTCTAACACTCCTACATTCTATGCAATGCTGAAAATGGAAGCGAGGAATTGACAAAGTTCAAGCAAAAACTTACGTCACACCGCTTGGCAATGTGATGTAGTCAAAACTAAATAAGCTGCATCCTGAGAAGTGATAGTCATCACCGAATGCCCAAAGTGAGGTAGGAGATCCAAAGAAGTTGACATGATCTACATGATCTCCTCCCCATGATAAAATCAAAGAGACAGAAGAAGCTTGTGCCTAGGTATTAGGGTTAGTGATATAAGAATTAGAAATCCAGTACTGAGACACTCAACACTAGGTGCAAATGAACCAATATGAGGGTTAGCATGATGCACATAAAGGTTCAAGCTAGCAGATCCAACAACAAATTTGGAGGTATGAGGCGAGGGGACTATTCGATGAAAAAAAGCAAGATCTACCTCTTGGAAAGCAATAGAAATCCTTCCTCGGGGCAACACGTGGACCAAAACCAAATCCATGAAAAATATGTCATGACGTCATTCAAAGCCACTAGAAGGTGGATCAAAGAAGCCATCAACAAAGAAATCCTCAGGTTAGGCTCTTCAATGTTCATATCATGTGAAAGACTATGAACACTTGGAGACTTAGACTCACGGGACTGACGTATGCATTTGGCATGCCTAAAGCAAAACTCCACAAGATGCCCATCATTTTCACAAAATGAGCAATGGTACAAAAGTCTAGAGGTGGACACGGTCCTGGAGGTGAGGTACCACTCTTGCTCAAGGGAGAAGTCCCTTGGGACAAACAAGAAGAGCCACCAACACTTCTACTGCTTGTGTCAACACTAGGTGCACGCATACCATGAGATGGGTGATGTGTATTCCTAGAAGCTTGATGACACACACGATGCTCATGTTTAACAAGGTGGAAGCAAAACTAAAAAGTGTGTCCATCTTTCTTGCAAAAGGTACAATAGTATTTCTTGTTAGAAGATATAGTACCATGTAAGGAAGAAGAACCCTAGTCATTTGAAATCCTTTAGACAACACTAGAAGAACCAAAAGAGTCATAAGACTTGACACTTATATCATTGCGCACTTTATTTAAAGGCTCAACTTCTTCTCTCACATAAATGCAAGAAGTGGAAGATGGCAATGATAAATTTTTAGCAAGCTTGCAATTTAAAGCATTAATTTCAATTTGAAATCTTAGGCCAGTGTTGTAGTTTTGCAAACCTAAATCACTTAGACCAGTGTCACGGTTTTGCAAACTGACACTCCACTGGGGTATTAGACATTTCCTCAATTGCCACCTGCTGGTCTTCATAACGATGCGATGCCCATGACTTGTCGCCAAGATCGTACTCCTGTGCCTAGGCCGTCACCACTTGTAATGCCCAAGTCCTATGGTACACCAACATCACACTGTAGCCCGTGGTGCCCAATGCTTACTATCAAGATCGTACATCTACTCCGAGGAATGTCACCACTTGAAACGCACAAGACCAATTGTCATGTTACATACAAGCATTGCCTCTTCACGATTCTTGTCTTTCTCCCATGCTTCTAGCCTTGAGATGTTGCTCCACGCAGACTTACATGACATCCCATGGCCTTAGGACCCCTTCCATAACCTCGGTCTGGCTGTTAGCTGCAACAATAATCAAAGCACCTGCACACCAAAAAAATAAGGCAATCGATCTGGGCACAAATGACATGCACTTACTCTCAATTAGCAAACAAAATGCATGGACACATGCTATGACTAACACTTACATGGACTCACGCCATGAGTAACACCACAAAAACCAACACTCACACCAAATCCTTCCTAGACTTCTTTGTAGGTAGGTGATAATCAGAAGATTCATTAGAACATTTTTTTTGCCATTGGCAATCTTGTCTCTGTTGAAGATAGAATACATATCTGTAATGTATCCATAATAGATTCGTTCTATATCTATTTTGGTTAGAGTTTGAACCTTCCTTGTGATAGCAGTAGAGATAACATGTTGTAGTTGATGTAAACTCTGCTTCGACCTTAGTTGCTGTGACATGCTATAGCACATCCGACAATATAAACCGAACACAGCTCTGTAGGTTTTGCTGTGCTAAGCTTTCCTGTAATCCCATCTATTCTCTATTTTCTACATGGTATCAGAGCCTATCTCTTCTACCACATCGACATGATTTTATCAAATTCATCCTCAACGTCCTCCACATCGACGCCAGCCTTCGAGCACCTAGTCAACATCAAGCTGTTTCAAGAGAATTATCTCTTGTGGAACACCTAGATTATGCCCTTCTTGCGTGGTCGGCGACTACTAGGATTCGTTGACAGTTCAAGTGTTGCTCCTACAATGAGTATCACATAGATGACTGGATAGGAATCAATGGAAGTACCAAAACTAGATTATCATATATGGGTGTAGCAAGATCAAATGGTGCTTATCACACTTTTTTCATCTCTTTCTCCTGAAGTGTTGCCACAAGTGCTATTCTTGACCTTTGTTGCCGATGTTTGTAAGGCTTTGGAGTGCATGTGAGAGACCATGTGGAGGTCGCCTCATGGTTGTGATGAGTAATTGACTCTTAATCTAGTGAGATTGAGTTTGGTTTTTGAAGTTTGAGAGGAGAATGGGTCTCTCTGTTGGTTCCTAAGCCCTTACGACTTGCTTGGCAATAGCCTTACGACCACATTGTTTGTTGTCTTGAGCGGCTGGAAGTGTTTGACCACCGCAGCGCTTTTTGGCCATGGTCGAAGGGCACCAGAAGAGAGTACGACCGTTTTGGCCGTGGTCGGAAGTCAGCCATGCTGTTTACGACCACACTGACAGCGGTCGGAAGCCGAAAACCTCGTTTACGACCACTTTGGCCCTGATCGAAAGCCTCTATGACCACTTTGGCCATGGTTGGATGTCGCCAGATAGCTTTACGACCACCTTGGGTGTGAACGGAGAACATCAGAAGAGGTTACGACTGGTTTGGTCGTGGTCGGAAGGCTGTACGACCACGTTGTGGCGTTTACGACCACTCTGGCTATGGTCGAAGGCCATCGGAAGCAGCTACGACCACATTGGCCGTGGTCTGTGGTCGTAAGTCGAATCTACGATTGCTGTGGTCGGAAGTCGGCGCTCGGGCGTACGACCACGTTGAGTAGTCGGCGCCCTACGACCACGTTGTGATGCAGTTGGACGGGCGTGAGGAGCGATCGGACGCGGTCCAAATGCAGCGGGACTCAGTCGGAAGTGCTCGGTAACGGTCGGAATCACTCGTAGCGCGTCAGATGCAGTCTTCTGGGGTCGTAGGCGGTCGGTTGTGCCCGAGATGTTTGAACGTGGTCGTAGACACATGGGAATTGGTCGTATGACCTCTAGGATCGACCATGTGAGCTGGGAATCGGTCGTATGGCTTTGTGGTGAAGTCGTAGACCTCGTGCATTTATTGGTTCATCATTTCGATCGGTCAGATGACAGAACGACTTGGGATGAGGTCGTAGACTTTGAGCGATAAAGTCGTAGCATTGTTGTGTGCGGTCATAGGCTCGGTACGACTAGGTGATCTGCTTTACATCTTGGTAGTTGTAGCGATCAGGTGCAGAAGTCGAAGCCTGTGTGATCGGTGATCCTAGGCGACTGATTGGTGGTCGGCTGAGGCCGATTCGACTTGGTGACTGGTTATGTAGTCGTGGGATCGACTTGGTGGTCGATCGAGCTTTACGACTTGGTGGTCGTAAAGGCTCGATGTCTGGCTCTACGACTTGGTAGTCGTAGGAGTTGATTCGACTTTGTGATTTTAGCGACCAGTCTTGGTAGTAAGTAGTCGTAGCCGCTGTGTGGTAATCGTTGCAAGCTTACAATGGCCGTAGCTTGTGTCTTGGCGGTCGTAGCAGCCTAGTGAGTGGTCGTAGGCTGCAGGAAGGCTCTTGTGAGCTGGAGGGTTTCTCTGTTCTGTGCAACAGAGTGGTCGTATGGGGTATGGTCCTTATGCGATAATATCGTAGCGGCTAGCAATGGTTGTGGCATGTGTCCGCATGGTCGTAGTGAGGTGTGAGACGGTCGTAACGACATGTTGTGTGGTCGAAGGAAGCAGGGAAGTGTTCCAGGGCTTCGACCATTTCTTGAGTTGTGCATTCGAGTGGTCGTAGGGGGTTTACGATCAGGTTGTGTGCTGTGACACTTGTTGGTTGTACCGATGGTTTGTCTGTTGTCTGGTGCAGTGCTATGTGACGGTTTGCTTGTCTGTGTGGCTGCAGGACTTCGGAGCTATTTCATGGTGAGGCGTGGGAGGACCGGGACTAGGCACAGGAGGTGTTGAGGTCCAGACGGTTGGAGGCGCCGAAGATGATCGAGGCTGGTGAGGTGGTTGCAAGCCGAGGAGATGAGGAACCGAAGCTGGAGCTGCCAGAGGACCTTGGAGACAAGTCTTGGTGAGGCTTGGAGTGGTCGGGACTAGACATGGGAGATGTTGAGGTCCAGAACGACTGGGTGAAGCCGAAGAAGACTTGGGGCTCAAGGTGGTTGCAAGCCAAGGAGATGAGGAACCGGAGCTGGAGCTGCCAGAGGATCTTGGTGACAGGTCTGGCGAGGCTGGGATGGTCGGGACGAGACGTGGGCGGTGTCGGGGTCCAGAACGACCAGGGGAAGCCGAAGAAGACCTAGTCTTGCGAGGTGGTTGCAAGCTTGGACGGCAAGGCAGGAGGAAGCTTCCGGGAAGGCAGCGGAGTGGCATTTTGGGGAATGCGGAAAGCTGCAAAGGGAAGCTGTGTCTCTGCCAATGCACAGGAGTTGTTGGCGCTAACGGGCAAAGCAGTGGAACCGTTGGGTTTAACGGGTAAAGCACTGGAAGCTTGTTTTCGCTAGTGGGTAAAGCGAGGTGTAAAACCCGGTGTTAGGAGGGTGTTTACGGGTTAGCCCCAGTGTGGACTAATGGATGGATCCATTAGGGTTAGTCTCGGGTGTGAGGCTATAAAAGGGAGAGGGGAGGCACGAGTTTGAGTGGGTTGGCCGGCTGGGCCTTGGAGGCAGCCGCCTCTCCCTCCCATGGGAGTTTGTGAGTGTGTTCTTGGGATTGTGTGAGAGAGAGGATGAGTGGAGAATCCATGTATGAATAATCGAGAAAGAGAGAAAGAGAAGAGGTGTGAGCTCCTCTCTATGCTCTCCGGGCGTATCGGGATTCCTTGTACTCCTTGATGGTTGGAATGGAAACTCTGAGTTGTGTTCTCTGTCTTGTGTTTGAATGATTTGTTTGCGCTCTCTTTGTTCCTTCGTATATCTGTGTTCTTGGCTTTCTGAAATCGCAGTGACATGTGGGTTTTACTCCAAGCCATCTTGGCTATTCTAGTCCCACGAGCGGTTCTATTCATCAACTCTGGTACTTCTTGCTTTGAGTTGTGTTCTTGGTTTGAGTAGGCCTAGTTTTGATTTGCTCAGAACAGGGAATCTGTCTCAAGGCTATTTGGCCAGTTCATTCCCGAGAGCAAGAGTCGAATCGGAGAAGTGTTTGCGTCTCGCGGTCGTGCGCCGAGTACATGCTCTGCATTCGCTACGACCACGTTGAGACTTTTGTGCATGAGTCGACCGAATTCTCTGTTTCGGTTTCGACCACGCCGTTTGTCCAGATCTCAGCAAAGAAGTTTTTCACTGCCTTGGTTTTTCTCTGTCAAAGGACGTGAGCAAACGTTGTCTAAAGTCTCATACCCGATTGCTTTGTGAATTGCAAGATATTTGGAAATCAAAGCAAGTGGTCATGAGCTCTGGCTTGTCTAGTTGGTCGTGCGCGCCTTCTCTGTTTTCGGTCATTACTGTGCAGTCTCTTTTGTCGGTCAGATCTCGGGTTTTCAGTGGATCGTCTGTCTTACCGAGTGACTCGATCGACCACGAGTTGGCGTTCGATCTCTCTGAAACAGATGGTCTATCTCTTTGTCAGAGTGATCACGATAGATCCTTTCGACTGCCTTGTTTTGTCCTCGGCCAGCGGCAGTTCTAGTTCGGGTGTCAGTCTGATCTTCTGTTCTCCAGTGAACATTCGATCTTCCTCTTCATAGCTTTGTAGCTATTGGAGAAGAAGATTGTGTGAATACTTGGAGAGATTTTAAGGCACCATTCACCCCCCCTCTGTTGCCTTTTCGGTCCTACAATTGGTATCAGAGCCAGGTTTGCTCTATATTTGATCTTAACCGATCTGGAGCATGGCAACTAGTAGGGGATCTTGTGAGCTTTTCTTTGCATCTTGCTTGGGGTGTTTTGCCAATGATGTCCTTTGCGACAAGAGGCTGATTTCGGTTGGAGGGTGATGTTATTTGCAAGCACAGTCACCGTACTGAGAACGGCGACGAGAGCAGTATTCGCAGGTGCTGGGACATGGTCATTAAGAGTTATGACCACAGTCTCAGTGGCCCCATCTGCGACTACACTTCGTCGACCTGGTGCTTTCCCTCGGTGCACAGCTCTCAGTACTTTGGTTTGTCTTGATTTACCCTGTTCTCCGACCAGATGATGAAAATTCTTTGAGGAGAGGAGTGCAATGATACGAGCACTGCATCTTGAGACTTTGTCACCTCTTTCATTTAAGAGGTGGACCCTTCCTTGAGCATAGTTCTTTTGTTGTCAGCACTTGTGCCTTTTGCTTAGTTGGCTAGTGCTTTTCTTGTTGGCTCTTCTCGGTTAGTCCAAGGGATTTCTCTTTTTTAAGCAAGGATGGTGCTTTGTCCTTTTGACCATGTTTCATGGAGGACACTTACATCAATGCTCATTTTGAGAGAAGGATGGACATCTTCAGCATCGTAGACTTGTTTCTTTTGTTGTTGCTCTTTGTCTGCGTGCTGACCTGAGGAAGGACTTCCACCGCTTCTTAATTGGTAGACCTTGTTCGCCCAAACGAGGTGCGCACCTACAGTGAGAAGGTGTGAGTCTCCTTTGATGCTTTGGTTGGTTCTTTTCTTGGTTGTTCATGTGCCAGGATCAAAAGAACACACGGATGATAATGCTAAGAGGGACGAACAACAACTCATCATGAGCAAGGTAAAATGTCAATATGACCTTGGCCTTGTCCAAGATGAATATACTTGCTCTTAGGGATAATATGAGTGCCTAGATGGTAAACTGCTAGATCGTTCTTGCTAGGTTGAAATCTCTTTTAGCATGTATAGGTTGTGAGTCTTCCACTACAGATGGCGATAATTTAATTTCCCTTCTTGCATGTTAAAATCTAAAAATGAGAAATTAAAATTTTGACTCACCACACTTGTGTAGAGGAGCTTGTTTCTGCTAGAATCTGGTTTAGTAAAAGCCAAGTTCCTCTACTGTGTCGTCGTTGTAGTCGTAATGTCTTACGATCACAGCTTCGGCTTCTCGGATGTAGTCGTAGCTTCATACGACCACGTCTTCTGGCGGACACTCTTACCTGTCATCATGGTCGTAAGTCCATACGACTTCGTCTGCTGCTTCTTAGCACGTTGCTGCACGGTCGCCATGGTCGAAACTGCATTTTGATCACGCCTGCAATCCCCAATTGTGGCTGAAAGGCTTTACGACCCTGTCTCTCGGCTGTAGTCATTCAAGACTATGCCTCTTGTGCTACGGCCACGCTCATGTCTTCTCGGCCGTAGTCGTAGCACGTAACGATCACTCATTTCTGCTGAGTGGTCGTGTGTCAAAGTCTTGGGTTCTCAAGTAATTGCTTGCTAACTCTTCGAGACCCAAGACTTGGGCACTCTGTTCTTGTCATTTGTAGGTCTCTAGACGCTTGTTGGAAAACATGGAATTGATTGGAGTTTTAGTCTTCTGCCTCATCATATGACTAGAACATTTATTGGCTCTCCACTTCATGGCCTCCAAGAGACATATGCTCTCACGTTGGTGTCTTCACCTACTTTGTGAGCTATTCTTTACCTTCATGTCTCTATATACATGTGTTAGTCTTAATTGGCATGTTGTGTTTGTTCAGGTGCTCACTTATACCATACTGGCATGTTCTTTCTTCAATACTTTCATGTCATGCCTTTATGTGTATGTTGCTTAAGTATCCATATATCTTGTCATATTTGTTAGATGCTTAAGCTTTGACCTGACTTCATGAGCGAAGTAGAATGTGTATATTAGAAGTCAAGTATCATCATGACCTTGTGCTCTGTAGTATCTATCATGGTTCACATCTTGCTCCTTATGTTCATTCATCATTATTTATACATGTTAGCATACTTTTCATGATTCTGATTTGTCGTGTTGTATGTCTACATGATGTATGCACATGTTTGGACAGTATGAGCTTGAGTATATCTTGGATAGATTTTCTATGTCATGATGTTTTGTTTATTCATGCCTTCTTATCTTTTCTGGTATACATGCTTATATCCATGCTAGCATATGCTTCTGTGATCTTTCCTTGTCACCTGCTATGTGCATGGTTGTGATTCATTGAGATACATGTTTACCTTGATCTTTCTCATTCCGGTTTTTGGCATGACATAAAATGTACAACACCTTGGTAGCATTAGTCTGTGTTTATGCTTAGACATCATGAGAACTGTGGATAGGTCACAAGCTTCTTCTAGTATTGGGTGGCTCTAGGCTCGTTGTTCTAGATGCTTTTGATGAGGGCTAGATTGAGCTTTGTGGGGGGTGTGTTCTCATGCATTAATATTTGTAATGCTACTGTTTGTGGTCTTTTGTCTCAGTACTGGATCATGCCTGTATATCATTTACCCCAGTACTAGGACACCAGTTGTTCCCTGTGGTTAAACTGCAGGCTGTGTGTGAGGGGGAGACTGGTACAGCTTTACGACCACTCCTTTGGTCATTACGACCACATCGTAGCTACCACGACCATGGTCTGGACACTCGGCCGAACTCGTTTTATGACCTCGGCCAGGACGCAACGACCACGATCCAGACTCATCTGCGACTACGACCAAGACGCAATTACCACCACGACCTGGTTTCGTGTTCGACCACCCCGAATTGGACTACGATCATGAGCTGAACACATCTACGACCATGGCCGAGGCGACTTCGATCACTCAACCGAGGTCGGGACTCCTATACGACTACTACCAGGACTCTTCTACGACCACGACTACCAACCAAGCGACCATGACAGAGGTTTGTTCTCCCTTGTGATCTTTCAGTGTTTTGCTTCCCTCCACTTGGCTTTGCTTTGTTTATCTGTTCTAGTGGGAGGAAGGGTCCGATTGGTTAGACAGGAACCGACTCTAGGTGATATTGTCTCGATCACACTTCTCGTCCAAATGGTTCTCTAGGATTATTTACTACCTAGTTTGGGCTTTGGTTCTCTAGGATTCTCTTCTACCTAGATTGAACCTTTTCTTGGCCACTAGAGTCTTGTGCATTGACATAGTGTGCTTTTGCCCCGTGGTATGAGGTTACAGACTAGAGATCATGTGGATAGGGTGTGTTTGAGAATCACCTCCTTGAGTTAGAACCCTCTTTTTCTGGTTTTTGCGCCAAATTTCTTGGTTCTTCTCGAGTTGCCTTCTCTAGGGGGAGTTGGAACCTTTCTATCTGTTCGGGCTAGCTTTCAGGGGGAGTTCATCTCGTGTGCATTCTTTTGTCTCATAATGCATAAAATTCACATGAATGCCTGTACAGTCTTTGGAGCCTTGTCTATTATCTTTATGTGACATGATATCATGCTTTATATCTTGCCATGTCTTGTGATAGCTTGATTTATCATGCCCTTCTATGTGCTGCTTAGCTCTTGCCATACTAGCTTAATTAAATGTGAACAACTTAAAGTAAAACATGTCTTGTTCAATCTTGTGACTAGTCTGGCTTTAGTGATCCTCTCTTGATTCAGGCCATGTCGAATAGGCTAAGTTGAGTCTTGAATCTGTTTTTGAGGTTTAGATTGAGCTAAGTTAGTTCATTAGTGATGCATGAGTTAAGTTTTAACTCTTTGTTCATGAACTAACTCAAGTAAATGCAAAAAGATCTCTTTTGTGCGAAAAAACTGATCTCACCAATTCTTTCTCATGAGATGGCTTGCCATTGCACTAGGCATGAACTCAGGGGGAGTTTTGGATGACCAAGATCACCTCCTTAAGCTTATTGCTTGGAGTGATCGCATAAGGCTTGAGATCTAGCACATGGCTATGAAAACAAAAAATTCTTGTGAAAAATGGTTGAAACCAACCATGAATATCTGATAAAAGCCTAATGTGCTAATTTTACTCAACTACAAATCTTCTTCAAGTGGTATCCAAAGTGCTACAAGTGATACCTAGTGCTTGAACAATATGTCTCATTTTTGGGCTTGTAGCTCTCTAAATCAACTCAACTATAGCTTCTTGATTTCGCTTAGAATATTGACATGGCTTGACTCACGTTTGGATACCTTCTTCTAGACTATAATCTTGAGTGACTTGACATGCTAATTAAACATTTAATTCAAAGATCATGATTTATTTGGCTTGAGCTTGGCAATACATAGTTTGTTATGATCTAGATAGCATTGTCACCTTTTATGGCTTGGTATAATTTTCGTTGAAGCCAGTTTAGATAATCTTCATGGCTCCCTCAGCTCTCATTGCCTTCATCAAATCAACTGTCGGCACTCCATTTAATTCATGCTCTATTTTTTCTTCCTTGCATCTTGATGACTCTATTGCCAAAAGGGGGAGAAGGATAGAGAAAAAGGCATTAAGGGGTGCAAAAGGCATTAGAATGGGAATTTGCATTAAGAGATGGGAGAAGGATTGGAAAAGGGCTTTAAGGGGGAGAATACTTGGTCGTCTTGCTCTGACAATGGTCATGAGAGCAACAGCTCTTGTCTCTGGACCATGAGCAAGATTGGACACTTTTTGCCAACATGGTCATGGGTTCTGTCTTCACTTCTTTTAGACCATGTCTAGCTCATGCATCTCTCCTTCCTTTTCTTTTCAAAAACAAACTCATCTTCTTGCCTTTTTCTGTGTTTGTCAATATACTCATCAAGGGGGAGATTGAGAGACCATGTGGAGGTCGCCTCATGGTTGTGATGAGTAATTGACTCTTAATCTAGTGAGATTGAGTTTGGTTTTTGAAGTTTGAGAGGAGAATGGGTCTCTCTGTTGGTTCCTAAGCCCTTACGACTTGCTTGGCAATAGCCTTACGACCACATTGTTTGTTGTCTTGAGCGGCTGGAAGTGTTTGACCACCGCAGCGCTTTTTGGCCATGGTCGAAGGGCACCAGAAGAGAGTACGACCGTTTTGGCCGTGGTCGGAAGTCAGCCATGCTGTTTACGACCACACTGACAGCGGTCGGAAGCCGAAAACCTCGTTTACGACCACTTTGGCCCTGATCGAAAGCCTCTATGACCACTTTGGCCATGGTTGGATGTCGCCAGATAGCTTTACGACCACCTTGGGTGTGAACGGAGAACATCAGAAGAGGTTACGACTGGTTTGGTCGTGGTCGGAAGGCTGTACGACCACGTTGTGGCGTTTACGACCACTCTGGCTATGGTCGAAGGCCATCGGAAGCAGCTACGACCACATTGGCCGTGGTCTGTGGTCGTAAGTCGAATCTACGATTGCTGTGGTCGGAAGTCGGCGCTCGGGCGTACGACCACGTTGAGTAGTCGGCGCCCTACGACCACGTTGTGATGCAGTTGGACGGGCGTGAGGAGCGATCGGACGCGGTCCAAATGCAGCGGGACTCGGTCGGAAGTGCTCGGTAACGGTCGGAATCACTCGTAGCGCGTCAGATGCAGTCTTCTGGGGTCGTAGGCGGTCGGTTGTGCCCGAGATGTTTGAACGTGGTCGTAGACACATGGGAATTGGTCGTATGACCTCTAGGATCGACCATGTGAGCTGGGAATCGGTCGTATGGCTTTGTGGTGAAGTCGTAGACCTCGTGCATTTATTGGTTCATCATTTCGATCGGTCAGATGACAGAACGACTTGGGATGAGGTCGTAGACTTTGAGCGATAAAGTCGTAGCATTGTTGTGTGCGGTCATAGGCTCGGTACGACTAGGTGATCTGCTTTACATCTTGGTAGTTGTAGCGATCAGGTGCAGAAGTCGAAGCCTGTGTGATCGGTGATCCTAGGCGACTGATTGGTGGTCGGCTGAGGCCGATTCGACTTGGTGACTGGTTATGTAGTCGTGGGATCGACTTGGTGGTCGATCGAGCTTTACGACTTAGTGGTCGTAAAGGCTCGATGTCTGGCTCTACGACTTGGTAGTCGTAGGAGTTGATTCGACTTTGTGATTTTAGCGACCAGTCTTGGTAGTAAGTAGTCGTAGCCGCTGTGTGGTAATCGTTGCAAGCTTACAATGGTCGTAGCTTGTGTCTTGGCGGTCGTAGCAGCCTAGTGAGTGGTCGTAGGCTGCAGGAAGGCTCTTGTGAGCTGGAGGGTTTCTCTGTTCTGTGCAACAGAGTGGTCGTATGGGGTATGGTCCTTATGCGATAATATCGTAGCGGCTAGCAATGGTTGTGGCATGTGTCCGCATGGTCGTAGTGAGGTGTGAGACGGTCGTAACGACATGTTGTGTGGTCGAAGGAAGCAGGGAAGTGTTCCAGGGCTTCGACCATTTCTTGAGTTGTGCATTCGAGTGGTCGTAGGGGGTTTACGATCAGGTTGTGTGCTGTGACACTTGTTGGTTGTACCGATGGTTTGTCTGTTGTCTGGTGCAGTGCTATGTGATGGTTTGCTTGTCTGTGTGGCTGCAGGACTTCGGAGCTATTTCATGGTGAGGCGTGGGAGGACCGGGACTAGGCACAGGAGGTGTTGAGGTCCAGACGGTTGGAGGCGCCGAAGATGATCGAGGCTGGTGAGGTGGTTGCAAGCCGAGGAGATGAGGAACCGAAGCTGGAGCTGCCAGAGGACCTTGGAGACAAGTCTTGGTGAGGCTTGGAGTGGTCGGGACTAGACATGGGAGATGTTGAGGTCCAGAACGACTGGGTGAAGCCGAAGAAGACTTGGGGCTCAAGGTGGTTGCAAGCCAAGGAGATGAGGAACCGGAGCTGGAGCTGCCAGAGGATCTTGGTGACAGGTCTGGCGAGGCTGGGATGGTCGGGACGAGACGTGGGCGGTGTCGGGGTCCAGAACGACCAGGGGAAGCCGAAGAAGACCTAGTCTTGCGAGGTGGTTGCAAGCTTGGACGGCAAGGCAGGAGGAAGCTTCCGGGAAGGCAGCGGAGTGGCATTTTGGGGAATGCGGAAAGCTGCAAAGGGAAGCTGTGTCTCTGCCAATGCACAGGAGTTGTTGGCGCTAACGGGCAAAGCAGTGGAACCGTTGGGTTTAACGGGTAAAGCACTGGAAGCTTGTTTTCGCTAGTGGGTAAAGCGAGGTGTAAAACCCGGTGTTAGGAGTGTGTTTACGGGTTAGCCCCAGTGTGGACTAATGGATGGATCCATTAGGGTTAGTCTCGGGTGTGAGGCTATAAAAGGGAGAGGGGAGGCACGAGTTTGAGTGGGTTGGCCGGCTGGGCCTTGGAGGCAGCCGCCTCTCCCTCCCATGGGAGTTTGTGAGTGTGTTCTTGGGATTGTGTGAGAGAGAGGATGAGTGGAGAATCCATGTATGAATAATCGAGAAAGAGAGAAAGAGAAGAGGTGTGAGCTCCTCTCTATGCTCTCCGGGCGTATCGGGATTCCTTGTACTCCTTGATGGTTGGAATGGAAACTCTGAGTTGTGTTCTCTGTCTTGTGTTTGAATGATTTGTTTGCGCTCTCTTTGTTCCTTCGTATATCTGTGTTCTTGGCTTTCTGAAATCGCAGTGACATGTGGGTTTTACTCCAAGCCATCTTGGCTATTCTAGTCCCACGAGCGGTTCTATTCATCAACTCTGGTACTTCTTGCTTTGAGTTGTGTTCTTGGTTTGAGTAGGCCTAGTTTTGATTTGCTCAGAACAGGGAATCTGTCTCAAGGCTATTTGGCCAGTTCATTCCCGAGAGCAAGAGTCGAATCGGAGAAGTGTTTGCGTCTCGCGGTCGTGCGCCGAGTACATGCTCTGCATTCGCTACGACCACGTTGAGACTTTTGTGCATGAGTCGACCGAATTCTCTGTTTCGGTTTCGACCACGCCGTTTGTCCAGATCTCAGCAAAGAAGTTTTTCACTGCCTTGGTTTTTCTCTGTCAAAGGACGTGAGCAAACGTTGTCTAAAGTCTCATACCCGATTGCTTTGTGAATTGCAAGATATTTGGAAATCAAAGCAAGTGGTCATGAGCTCTGGCTTGTCTAGTTGGTCGTGCGCGCCTTCTCTGTTTTCGGTCATTACTGTGCAGTCTCTTTTGTCGGTCAGATCTCGGGTTTTCAGTGGATCGTCTGTCTTACCGAGTGACTCGATCGACCACGAGTTGGCGTTCGATCTCTCTGAAACAGATGGTCTATCTCTTTGTCAGAGTGATCACGATAGATCCTTTCGACTGCCTTGTTTTGTCCTCGGCCAGCGGCAGTTCTAGTTCGGGTGTCAGTCTGATCTTCTGTTCTCCAGTGAACATTCGATCTTCCTCTTCATAGCTTTGTAGCTATTGGAGAAGAAGATTGTGTGAATACTTGGAGAGATTTTAAGGCACCATTCACCCCCCCTCTGTTGCCTTTTCGGTCCTACAGCATGTTAGCTAGACATTATCATATGTCTGGGTATCCTTTGTAGCATACTTCTCCAAGATGAAAGCCTTGGTAGACATTATGGCATCGGCTAGTCAACCACTTGGAGATGAGCAATTTGTCTCCTATCTTCTTGTAGGACTTCATTCCAATTACAACCCTTGGTGACATCAATCACTACCAGAATCGATGTTCTAAACCTCAATGATGTCTATGCACACTTGCTCAGTTTCGAGATGTGTCTTGAACATCAAAACTCCATGGCTCAATTCCCAGTCTCCTCTGTGAATTATTCTACCATTCATGGAGGTGGCCATAGAGGGCGAGGATGCGGCCATGGAGGGTGTGTCCAGGATAGTCGTGGAAGTCCAGGAGATGGCGGAAGACGCCCAAACATGAATAGCAATGCAAACTTTAGTAATAATCACCCAACATGTCAACTCTGTGGCAAAGTAGGGCACGTTGCAATGAAGTGTTGGCATTGCTTTGATCATGCATATCAACATGTCAACTCTGTGGCAAAGTCGGGCACGTTGCAATGAAGTGTTGGCATCACTTTGATCATGCATATCAGAATGATGATTCAAGAGTGGCCGCTTCTATACACACCTCTTCCTATGGCATCAACACCAATTGGTACATGGGCACAGGTGCCATTGATTATATTACTAGTGATCTTGACAAATTGACAATGAAACAAAGGTACAATGGGTGTGATCAAGTGCAGGCTGCAAATCGGACATGTATGTTTATTAGTCATGTTGGTCAATGTAGTATTTTTACTCCTAGTCAAAACCTACATCTCAACAATGTTCTTCATGTTCCTAAGGCAGCTAAGAACCTTGTTTCTGTTCATCGTCTTACATACATTAACTATGTTTTTCTTGAGTTTCATCCCAATCATTTTCTTACAAGGACCAAGGAACGATGAAAGTTCTTCACAGCAAATGTGAAGGTGGATTCTATCCTCTCTAGCAGTCTCACACAGTGTCCAATAGCAAGCATGTTTTCTCGGCAACATCTCCTACATAAGAAAGATGGCACAATCATCTTGGGTATCCTTTGTTCTCCATAGTACAGCAAGTTCTTAGGCATCAGACGCTTCCTTGTTCCAATATGTCTAATAAAATGTCGGTATGTGATGTATGCCAACAAGCTAAAAGTCATCAATTACCATATTCCCTATCAAATCATGTGTCTTTAGCTCCTTTGGATCTTGTTTTCTTTGATGTTTGGGGACATGCCCTGACATCAGTCGAAGGTTATAAATATTATGTTAGTTTCATTGATGACTATAGCAAATTCTCTTAGATTTATCTTTTGAAAAATAAATATGATGGCATGCACACTTTCCTTGAGTTTCAAAAACATACTAAACGACTGCTCAATAAGAAAATAATTCACATGAAAAACAATTGGGAGAGAGAATATTGCAAGGTCAATTCCTTCTTTAAACAAATTGGCATTACTCATTATGTGTTTTGTCCTCATACACATCAACAGAATGATAGAATGGTTTGATAGAACAAAAACACCGCCATATTGTTGAAGTAGGGCTAGCACTTCTTGTGTATTCCTCAATGCCAATAAAATTTTGGGACTCAGCCTCTCTCGCTGCCACTTTCCTTATCAACCAGCTACCCAGTAGAGTGCTTAATTTTTCCTCTCCCATTGAACACATGTTTCTGCAAACCACCAGATTTCTCCTTTCTCAAGATTTTTGGTTGTGCTTGCTGGCTGCATTTGCACTCATACAACACACGACAACTCCAATTCCACTCCAAACGGTGTGTTTTCTTGTGTTATAGCAGACTCCGTAGAGGGTATAAGTGTCTTGATAAATCGAGTGGGAGAGTTTATATTTATCATGATGTTATCTTCGACGAGGAAATTTTTCCCTTCTCTCATCTTCAACCCTCCATAGAATCTTCCACCAATGTTTTTGATGATCAACTAGCTAATGAACATTTTGTTTATATTTTTCTTTGCACTCTGATATGTCTATGCAGCATGGTCAGGTTGATGTGGCTCACCTTCAGAATGGACAGACTACTACTACTACTGTGACAAGCTTGTCTCTTGTCATGGCATCTCCAACACCATCATGGACTGCTGTAGTGCCTTCCATAACTCTACCATCTTCAGCCGAAGCACCAGCATATACTGTCGCTTAGTCTTCTGATTTAGACTTTGTACAACCAATGACTTGCTCAACGCCTCCTGCTCCATTGCCAACCAAATGGTGACTCAAGCACAAACAGTATTCATTTGCCTAAGGTGTACAAGGATGGGACTATGTGCTATGTGTTTACATGTTCTACTGGTGAGCCACCTACTCTTGATGTTGCTCTTGATGATCCTTGTTGGAGGCATGCCATGGATGAAGAATACCGTGCTCTTGTTCCCAACTGAACTTGGCACCTAGTTCCTCCTCAACGGGGGCAAAACATCATTGACTGCAAATGGGTCTACAAGATCAAAAGAAAGGCTGATGGTTGCATGGATAGATACAAAACTCAGCTAGTTGCAAAAGGTTTTAAACAATGCTATGAGGTTGATTACGAGGATACTTTTAGCCCAGTGATCAAGGTAGCTACAATCTAGCTTATTCTCTCCATTGTCATGTCTCGAGGATGGGTGCTTCACCAACTCAATGTGTAGAATGTGTTCTTACATGGCATTCTAGAAGAATAAGTTTATATGAAGCAACCACCAGTCTATGAAGCAAAATATCATCCACACTATTTATGCAAACTTGACAAAGCACTATATGGGTTGAAACAAGCACCACGTGTGTGATATTCCAGGCTAAGCTCCAAGTTACAGGAACTCGATTTTCAATCATCACAAGCTGATACATCACTCTTCATATACAAAAGTGGTGGCACTGTATATCTACTTATATATGTTGTTAACATTATAGTTACAGGCTCTTCCAAGGATGGCATCATGAAGCATCATGATAATATACATGCTGAATTTGCTCTAAAGGATCTTGGTGATCTTTATTACTTCTTCAGCATTGAAGTGACCAGATCTGATGGGGAACTACACCTGTCATAGTCCAAATATTCTGCTGATCTGCTACACCGAGTCAGGATGCAAAAGTGCAAACCGGATGATACTCTGTTGTCCACATCTGAAAGATTGTCCCTGACAATAGGAGAGACACTTCATTCAGGTGACGCAACCAGATACCGTAGTATTGTAGGAACATTACAATATCTTACTTTTACATGCCCTGACATTGCATACTCAGTCAATAAAGTTTCACAGTTCCTACATGCACCTACCACGTAGCACTGGATAGCAGTAAGGCTGTGCTCATTTGGGCTGAATAAGCCTGGCTTATGGCTGATTTTTTACTGTAGCTGGCTTATTTTACACTGTAGCTGATGGTGGCTTATTTAGCATAATTAAATTTAAAAACATCTAAAATAGAAAACAAAACATATTAGCCAATCACGTATAATGTAAACAAATGCGGGAAAAAAGAACCGGCAAAAAAGCTAAAAAAGCCAAAAGTTCAGAAAAAAGCGAAATTTATGAATAGTGAAAAATAAGCCAGGAGCTCAAGCCGAAATGAGCGAATATTTGGTATCTTAAGGGCACACAAATAGTTGGATTGCGTGTGTAGAGATCATCGTCAACTTTGGTCAGTGCATTCTCTGATGCTGATTGAGGTGGTTATTCTGATGATCGGAGGTCAATAGGAGGGTTTGCTATGTTCTTTGGCCCAAACTTGATCTCCTAGAGTGCATGCAAACAAGCTACCGTGTTAAGATCAAGTACTAAGGCAAAGTATAAATCTCTAGCAAATGCTACAGCTGAGATAGTATGTGTACAATCTCTTCTTGGTGAGCTTGGTGTGTTTCAATCCAGAACGCCGTGTTTATGGTGTGATAATTTAGGTGCCACTTATTTATATGTAAATCCGGTGTTTCATACTCGTACAAATCATATAGAAGTGGTTTTTCATTTATTTTTTTTTTCCAGAGAAAGGGTGGCGCATCGAGCTCTTGACATCCGGTTCATTCCGTCAAAATATCAGCTGGCAGGTGGATTCACATAGCCTCTACCGACTCGGCAATTGGAGCAGTTTCATCGCATTCTCAACTTAGAAAAGCTGTGATTGAGGGAGGGTGTTGAAGACAGAATTAATATCTGTAACATATCCATAACAGATTCGTTCCACATCTGGTTCGGTTAGAGTTTGCACCTCCCTTGTGACAGCAGTAGAGGTAAGGTGTTGATGTAAACTCTGCTTAGACCTTAGTTGCCGTGAGATCCTGTAGCACGTCCTGTAGCAGGTTTTGCTGCGCTGAGCTTTCCTGCAATCCCATCTATCCTCTATTTTCTACAATCTCCACCATGCAACCCTTCAGGTTGAGCACTATGCTTTCCTGTATTCCTCGAGTGCTTATTATAAACTAGTGAAAGGATGAGGGAAATTTATGCAATTAGTCGTGCATTGGACTTTTCAAGGTAAACGGCATGAAACCTAAACAAGATAATTAATACTGGGAGATAACTTGCTAATAGGTTTCAAGATTAAGACAGTTTACATCAGCACAACTGTCCAATGAAACAAATGCACAAGGGATGCTCCTTGGTTGATTGAATTTGCCAGTTATGCAGTCTACAATTTGGTAGGATGTTTCATTAGTCATACTAGTTGCATCGAAATGTTCTCAATGAACATTATCCAACACCAAAGTGTATGTATATATTATGGCAGCTACGAGAAAGATTTATTGTCAGTCAATAGAAAGATTTAATTACAGACTATTTAGGGCTCAATAGAGGAAAACCAACCCCACCCAATGCTGAATTTCTCCAGGCATAAAGCTAGCAAAGAAGACTGGGATATGCTTTACAGGTTTTTCCTTTACATTAATCAGTTAACTACCCTATGCCAAAACGTTGACTTCTATATACTTTATTTTGCTCCTGCCGTGATGATTTAGCATCCTCATAATGCAAATTTTGAATTGATTACCATTGGGAAAACTCTGATTCCACAAGCGGCCTCTATAGCCTCAAAAAAATAGTTGATGAATTTGGAGCAAAAGGTGAGTTTGGATGATACTTAATACCACTAAATTCTGATACGGAACTTCTCTGATTCCCACATTTTTTAGAATATAATTTCAGTATATGCCATTGTTTAGAATAGCAAGGTTCAAACATCTTGTGCTAATAGAGAGGGGGAATGAAGAGCTAGCATTTGTAGAAAAACAGAGGACTTCACAGCACGCTTGGAGGCGCATGGAGATGGGGTTGGCACTGATGAGAGGAGGCACGGGTGGTGAGGGGAATGGGCCAAATGGGTTGTTAGGGACCTAAGAAACATATGGGAGGTGGTGGCACAGCTGGAGACTCGGTGTGGCGGTGTGGGCGGCGCTTGGAGCAATACGTTAGCATGGGCGACGATGTTTCAGCGATGAACACGGTGAAGTAGCATGAGCACGGGCACAGCCTCAACCCATGGAATGTTTCCATGTGCTCAGCTTGGTCGGAGAGTGGTCGAAGAAGCATGGCAACAGTGACCGGCATTGGAAATGGAGGCATCACCAATGGTGGCTCTCCACGGTGATGCATTTGGCAAAATGAGACTTGGCATAGGTAGAGGGAGTGGAGATAATGGTTTAGGTGTGAGGAATCGAAGAATGGCTCACCAGAGGCGACGAATCAACGGTGAGAAGTGAAAACAGCCGGTTTTAGGAAAAACTCGATTTCCATTGATTGGATGCATGAAAATCAAATTAACTTAGAGAATGGGTTACTTAAATACTAGAACATGATGTGATGTGAACAGTTTCATTGAAAACTCACTAGAGAGAGATGGCATGGCAGAGGGAAGAGGCCGACATACGGGCAAGCGGTGGTGCTCGGTTTGGATTGTTTGGAGAGGAAAGGGGAGGAGCACGGTTTGGTGTGAAGCTCTTGGGGGCCGAGGAGGGGTTTATATAGGGGTGGAGAGGAGGCATGACGTGAAATTTCAGGTAATTGATGACAAAATCACCGGCAATCAAGATTTTTGGCAAGTGATGCAATGCACACGTTTATGGAATTAAAATGGTTGATTGATGGTGGAAATGGTGCGGGATTGATGAGTGACTGGTTGGCATGATGGTGGCTTGGTGCAGTTTAGCTAGAGGAGAGAGAGAAGGATTTTCTTGAGTTGCAGCACTCGGCCAGGAGAACAGAGAACAGTGTAGGAGAGAGAAGAACAGGAAGCAAGCTAGGAAAACAAGAAAGAGAGGAAAAAGGAAAAAGAAAAGGAGAAGGAAAAAAGAAATATGGGCCAAGAAAAATGGGTTCAACGCAGAAAAATGAAATTGGTATTTTTCTGGAGATTTTACATTTTTTTAATATTTGAATTTCAATTTTGGATTTTTGAATTTGGAATTGAACTGGCAATTTGGAATTGAATTGAAATGTAAATTTCAGGATTACACATAAAATCCAAACAAAGACCAAATTATTTAAATTAATTACCAGATTAATAATTATTTTATTTGTTTAACTTATAAAATACTATTTAATTTTAGGAAAAGAGGAAAAAAAACCTTTTTAAAAGCAGAAAATCTGGGCAAATAAGTTTCAAACTCAAGAAATCTAGTATAACATTAAATCAATTTTTACTTTAATTAAATTATGTTGTTGTTATTATTATTACAATAGGTTGTTGCATTCATAGTACATGAAGTACGTTTGAGCTAACGTGGGTTAAGTTGTGAAAATCTTATGCTCAAAATAATTTCGTGGTTTTTGATGTGCAGGAAGCCTACAAGTAACTATGGTCGATGCACTACTACAGAAAAGGTCATCACAAATGGTTTCATGAGCCGTCTATGTTTGTGGGTCAGAAATGACATGAGGTTATCACAGACGGCTTTCAAACTGTAACATCACATACGGTTTCAATAACAAACCGTCTGTGATAGTTAACTATCACAGATGGTTTTTAGAAGAAACCATCTGTGATGTGATATTACACTATCATAGATGGTTTGTAGTTGAAACCATCTGTGATAAATCGGATATCATAGATGGTTTCTACTAACAATCATCTGTGATAGTCAACTATCACAGACGATTACGAGTTAAAAACCATCTGTAATATTCTTTTCTATCATAAGTTTGTTAGCTAGCCTCAGTAAATGCTAGACATGCCCTCTGAAACAAGCAGATCAGCATAGTATACATCCAATTCACATTCATTTATTTCAGAAACAAGAACAACCATTTCACAAATCAATTAACTGAAATGAAATAAATTATTCATCCATAAACAAATACACACATGTACAATTAAGCTTAATATTGTCACAATCAAATTCATTCTACATTGCAGAACTCTCCATCTTCTTTTATGACTTTAGACATCAAGAAGTATGCATACTATCCTCGAATTTGTTTGAGGTTGGCCTGTTGCAACGCAGTTGAGTGATGGATGCAACCTGTCGGTAGAAAGATCAATGTCATCCATACATATATAAATTGATAAGTATGAAATAATTATTGCAAGATTGACAAACCTGATGATCATTGGTTTTCGTGAAACTGGGGAGTAGTTGCATGTTGTGGCAAACATAGAATCCACAGGTGTTGCTCAGTGGCTGCTGGTGGCACTGCAAAAATAGAATTTGTTAGTTCGAGAAGCATTACTACGAAGTGTTATATAGGAATAATGTGTACTAGCAAATACCAGAAAATCTAGATCATGTCGTAGGCGTTGATCCCTCCCTTGGATTTCCGTACCTCCGCAACATACATGGCGAATGACCTAAGTGATTCTAAAAAGTTAGTCTTAGTCATTGAAAAGTAAGGAAAGACTACAATAGAGTTATCTATGGAGGAAATATGTTTACCTGTTAATTAATTATTGGACAACTAGGTAGTTGATTTTGTTCTTCTTTAGGGAATCAAGGTCTATTACCATGTTCCATTTTGGTATAATTATAATTAGAATCCAGTGGAAGCTATATAGGTATGTCGTCATGGTCATTAAACCTAAGTTCGTGTTGCTTGTAAAATACAAATTAACAATTATAGTTACTAGTGCAGCACTTACCCTTGGTTGTAGGGCATAAGTATGAATTCCTTATCACGGTGAGCCACCATTGTCATCGTCATGTAATTCTCGATAAAGGAAGCATCCTCCTTGATGATATCCATAGAGACCAAGCGTCGGTCGAGGAAACCAACAGGTGATTTTGTCAATCTAGCTTCAATCACCATTTATATATATATATATATACACACACACAAAAGCAAAGAGTTATATATGACATTTATCGGTATTACATGAACGTAGACCATGATTGTACACACTAACAATGTCCAGCATCGAATGAGTAAGGCATTGAGTGCGAAAAGAAAGAATATGTCCTTGAATATCACCGTGAAGACATAGTCATGAATATTGTGCTGATGATGATGCGGCCTAAACTTAACAGTGACACCCGAGTGCTGTTGTCCCTCTAGCTTGTTGGCCTATTCCACGTACCATGCATGCTATCTCTGGTAAGCCAGTCATCAGGTTTAGAGGCGCTCTATCAGGATGACCAACGGCTCCCCTAGCATGAATTTCTAGGCCAATGGCAAGTAGGGGATATCATCATTGGTCTATTTCAGTTTACCCTTGTCGCCTCGATTGTAGGTTGACTTCACGGTAGTCGATCGGGCATGAGATATAGATGCATCGCACCCTTGCCATGTCATTTCAGGTAGCTCTGGTGCAGATAGCCCCCATGGACTTGGCACCGATGTAGGTAGTTCTGGTGCATATAACCACTATGGACTTGGCACTGGTGCAGATAGCTCCTATGGACTTCGCACCTGTGCAGATAGCTTCTGTGAACTTGGCACCGGTGTAGATAGCTCCTATGGTCTTGGCACCAGTGTAGATAGCTCTCGTGGATTTGGCACCGAAGCAGGTGTCCCTCTTGAGCCACTGGATGAATATTCCAGTGGCTTGCCCTAGAGTCACGACCTCATTGTTTGGGGGTATCTACAGTGAGACGACCTCAAAATTGGTATGAACACTGTCTACATTCACTTTTGCAAAACCTGGTGCTAGAGTTACACCATGCACCAAAGCCCCAGAACCGGATGGATATGCTTGGCCCAAAGCAGCGCATAGGGCAACGAAGGCATATCTCACTTGGAGCTTGTACTTCATAGCCACCTACATAATGATACAAAATTAGCTATTCCAATAGGTCTATCAATGGATCAAGCATTCTAGAGATAATAATTATTATCACGATGTCATCTACAGGAAATCTATAATTGCTTTCTGAGGTAGGGTTGGATGCACAGCTACTCCGATGGTTGGGGGCTTGCTAGCACAGGAGCGACGGGGGCTTTCTACTAATTTTCCGTATACCTTTGCATCTCATCTATGACATAATTAGTGATCGCCCCTCTAAGGGATGCCTTAATCTCCTCCCGTAGCCGTTCCTCATGCTCGGCTTTGGCTTTCTTTCTACCTTGGTATGCTTTGGAGTCCTCTGAGAAACCATGTTCCAAGGAATGTAAAGACCAAGGCCTCTCGTGTGACTCGGGTGCTCCTTGTTTCTCAAGGCCGCGGAGAGTATATCTCTCTCCCTAACTGCCTGGAATGAGCCTTGGGAAGATTCTACACTCAATGCTTCCTGCAAGTGCCTGATATATCATTTTACTTCCTATAAATTTATGGAGTAATTACAAACTAGGTAGTTCGATATCTTACCAGACAGTGGGACATTTTCTTGTCTGTGGGGTTTCGATAGGAGATGGCCCCTAACAACATGGTAGATAACCTCGCTCTTATCCAATTTGGGTGCACTCATCAGAGATCCTAGCAAATGGCTAGGAGGCCTCCCGTAGGATTGCCTGCTCGTTCTCCTCACTCCATTGAGGGATTTTACCCACATACCAACGGTGCTGAGTCTGTGAGGGTAAGTGTCTTTTGCCTAGAGGGCCCTGTGAGCCGCACTTTCACTCCTAAAATTATTTGTCATCTTCATTGCCACAAACTCTTGTCATTGCAGTTTCAAGAATGGATACTTGTGCAAGGGCATCATATCCTTCATATATTGCTTGACAAGTAGGCTCTTGAAGTTCTTTTATGCTTTGCATACCACTAGCAACGCATGTCATTGCATGGAGTCCTTGTGTTGTTTTCAGATCTTGAACGATTGAAAAAGTTCTGTCACCAGCTCATTTTTTTGAACCATAGTCACGGTCTTCCACGAATAGAACGTGATCACAATCCATTCCCATGTAACTATTCTGACCATTCTCTGGAATGCAGACACTACTCGGCAAGGATTGAGAGGGGTCCTAGATGCATCGACATTCGTGATGGTAAATTGGCCCTCGGGCCTTTTTGATAGTTGTCTTCCACGACGCTCTGGATTTTCCAAAGGACGGTGCATCACACGCATTCGTGACGATGATGAAGAATGAGCAGATGACATCTCCAAACTAGGATAATATACTTAAAACATAGATCATGAAAACAATTAAAACCAGCAAGAAGCTCATGTTTTAATGTGATTATTGCTCTCAGTTGAAGAGTTGCTCAAGATTCACTCTTGGCCTTCTCAATACTTTGCCTATACTCTTCATAAATTGGAAATGATTACCACAGTTTAGATTTTGAGCTCTAAAAAGTTTTTAACTGAACAATTCATAGAAAAGGTCCTAACTCACAATGGGACTACTTACTGCCAGTTAACTGAGTAACAACATGAAAGAATGATAACAAAACTAAACTTTAACAACTCTAGAAACTTGATCAGTACAGACAAATTTCTGTCGATCAGTTGGATATCAACAAAAGGATTGATCTCACATAATTAAATGGTACACCTAAACTAGATAATTAGATTAATTTTAGTAGTAGATAGATCTAGAATGATACAGCACAGCTACTAAGTACTGAAAATACTAGAGATCGTAGATCTAGAATGATACAGCATAGCTAACAGAGAATGTCTAATGGACTAAAGATCAAATGCCATAGTAAGCATCAATCTTAGAGCTCAAATCTAAACTAGATAATCAGACTAATTTTAGTAGTAGACAAGTATCTTCATTGAGCATTAACTCAAGCCCACAATCAATATTTGCAAAGTACTCTAGTGCTAAGACAATTCACCAAAGTTAATTAACTAGCACAGTTCACAAAGCTTGTAAAGCAAAGAAGGGAAATCGAGAAACTCATAAAGTCGATGGTAATCGAAACCCCCGAGAAGAACGAGGGCAAGGCACACCTAAAGGCGTTGGGCTTGGGGGAGGCAGCGACCAACTCGGGGGAGGTGGCGTCAAGCTCGGGGGAGGTGGTGTGCTCGGCGAGGAGGAGGGTGCCGGGCACGGGAGAGGAGAGCCGCCGGAGTCAAGGGAGGCAATGACGGGCTTAGGGAAGGCGGTGGTAGGCTCCAGGAAGGCTGCGTCGGGCTCGGGAGAGACAGCATGCTCGGGAGAGGAGGAGGGCACCAGGTGCGTGGGAGGCGGCGATGTTAGAGTGGGGGAGCAGCATTAGTCTAGTGGGAGACAAAGCCTACAGCACAATATATAGGAGAATAATCACAGACAATTCTATGATATTTATCATCACTAACAATTCTCAATTAAAACCATCTATAATAAGCAAACATCACAGGTGGTTTTACTTTAGAACCGTTTGTGCAAAAAAAACATTATAGATGGTTTTACTTTAAAACTGTCTGCGATGTTCCCTACTCACATTCTCATATATATATATATATATATATATATATATATATATATATATATATATATATATACGTATAGATACGTATATATATATATACACGTATAGATACGTATATATATATATACGTATAGATACGTATATATATACGTATGTATATACATACATACGTATGTGTGTGTGTATATAGATACATATGTATGTATGTATGTATGTATGTATGTATGTATGTATGTATGTATGTATGTATGTATGTATGTATGTATGTATGTATGTATGTATGTATGTATGTATGTATGTATGTATGTATGTATGTATGTATGTATGTATGTATGTATGTATGTATGTATGTATGTATGTATGTATGTATGTATGACTCATTCTCAAATGCAAATTCACACACACACACACATATCACACATTCTTATATACATAAATGCAAAATCACACATATATCACACATTCTCATATACATATATAAATACAAATACAAAACATATGAAACATAAACATTTCATTCATCATTCCACTTACTTATTTCCTTTAAAAATTAGCCCTTCATGATGATTGACGCATATGTAGCTAGTTTCGTCACGTTGTTCTTCCTCGACCCTTATGTTGTTTCCTAAAGGCGGCAACTAATCAAATGATTGTATTCTTCCTCGTCCACTACATTCTCAACTCCGACAATTCTCCTTTTTCCATGAAGAACTACGTGGCGCTTCTTATTTACCTGGTCAGTTACATAGAAAACTTGAACAACTTGGTTAGCGAGTACGAATGGTTCATCTTTGTATCTGATACGGTTGAAGTCCATGGTAGTGACACTGTACTTGTCAACCTTCACCTGTGGGAGATGGTGGACCTAACGACGCCGAAACACGGGGATCTGAAAAAGCACATAGTCAAGCTCCCAAATCTCCTCTATGAACCCATAGTAGGCGTTCCCCAACCCATCGGTACTGAACACTTCTATGCAGACACCACTATTCTGGCTAGTGCTCTTTAAATCTTGAGAGTATGTATAGAATGTGTACCCATTTATATCATATCTTTGCTATATCACAACTATAAATATTAGCTCTTTTGCCAACCATGTCAGCATACCTATAGCACTGTATTAACTCGCAAAGCTATCCCCAGCCTCCCATGAATTGTCGGCGTCCCTAGTTCATCATCGGTGTGTGCCACCACTCGGCCAGTTGCGGTCACTATCACCAGCATAGCACAAGCCCACTCGAGCTAAGCCACCGCCACTGCTAAACTCCTCTCACCTCAAGCCAACCTTAGTTTGGCCGAAGCCTTGCTGTAACCTTGCCATGCCATAGCCATGTTCCTGCCAAGCACCACAACCACGAACCCTCTCTAAGCCATTTTTGACCACACAAATGGCCAAAATGGAATGCTCGTGTCCCAAACTAGCTCGTTGCACCACCACTCACCACTACACGCTGTCACCATCGCTCAATTTGGCATCACCGTCACTTTCCTCTGCTTGGGCAGCCATGGGCACGAGCTCAGGAGAAGTGGGCCTCGTGCTATGTGGGTCACCTAGTTGGGCCTGCTAAGTCAACCAAAAACACTTCTCGGCCCATTTAGCCAAATGGGCTAGACACACTATTGAAAGCCTAGTACTATTCATGCCCAACCCAATATTGTACACAACCTAGCCCTTTATTGTACAACCCATTTAAATTAGCCCAAACCTATTACTATTCACCAAACCCTATCGACAAGGAATAATGCCAACTTGGTACTATTTACCCAAACCTGTTAAGCCTATTTATACATATTTCAACCGTCTCGAGCCCATTTAACCCATTTTTAGTTCCATTTCACCCATCAAATTTTCGTTTAAACCCTAACCACTCAAACCCACCTATGTATAACCTTTTTTGGATTTTATTCTAATTTATTTTATTCATTTTATTGCTAGCTCGTTTCATTTCAAGCTCGGAACTTTTTGGCTTCTTTTCTTTATGACAGCACCCAGATTTGTCAATCAGATCACTGAAGGATCCAATCAGGACACAGAAGGAGTAGAGCTAGTCAAAGACTTCGTGCAAAAAGGCAAGTCACATGTGTTGATCATGTTGACCCCATAATGTTAAATTACTATTAATTTTATTATTACTATTTTGAGCACTTTCATATAAAATAATAGAATGACATAACGAATAGTTAGATCCTACCACCCAAAAGGCCCTATCAAATTTATGAAAGCCATATTCACTTTAACAACTTTGGTAAATTAATTACTATATAGATAGCTAATAGTAAATTAGATAATTAAAATGGTTTATTTGAACTACTAAGAATATTTTTACTTCATGCCAATAGATTTTAAAATGATACTATGGTTGATGCTACTTGGTGGAAAGCCACTACATGATTGGAGCCCATGACTTTACCCTAGGATGGAGGCTTTGATATTGTTTGGTGGTACTATGTTGTAATGCACATGGTATGTGGATGATATCCTTGTTTGTGAAACATAAAGGACTAGACCATTATGGTAAATAAATGACACATATCTCACTCAACCATAAGTTTGACTTGTCAAACTTGGTGTAGTACAGCGCTCGATTTGATCAAATACCTACATGAAAGACCGCTATTCTAGAATTTTAGGATAGCATGCAAAAAAAGGGATGAAATGGAAGTGGGACTGGTAAAGCCACTTGCCATTCTTCACAATGGTAGGTCCACTCAACATCAGGTTACGATTTTTGCACTAGCTTCTGGATTCCCAATACTTGTTGAATGGTCCTAAGCCTAGTGGGTAGAAACTAGAATGAATAGTGCAGTGAATGATGTTGTTATCTCAACTCAGTCGTATGCTAACATGTTACATGTCTATTGTACAACATTGTGAGTTTGAGAAATCTTATAGGTAAAGCCGGGCAACTCTACAGAGTAAGACATATAGTATTCGAATATGTTGTGCTTCCGATAAATAAAGTTGTGTTTAATAAGTGAATCCAATAACAAGGCATAAATAGGATTGAAATAATTTTAACTTGGCACATAAGTGGGTTAAAACGTATTTTCTCTTAAGAAAATAATGTTTTATTTTTTGCTTGTCTAGAAATGTTTACAAATAAACTTGCATTTAAGAGCATAATGATAAAACCTTCACATTCCACCCTATTGACATACTGGCAAGTAGATATCTAGATATCCCCATGTAACTTGTTGAGTACGATTGTACTCATACTTGTTAAATCATCAACAGAAGAAATTTAAGAAGACAATGAATAACCCTTTGAGGGAGACTTTGATTATCCTTTATAAGGAGACTATTATTGATTTTAGATCTCGTCTGTGCTTACGCCTGTGGTTCAGTTGTAATATCTTTTGTGCTATGATATAAACTTTGAACTTGGATACCCTTACACTACTACAGAAAGGCTAATCATAGACGGTTCAGAACCATCATCACAGATGGTTCCTAAATCATCTAAATTTATGTATCTGTGATAATAGGTGCTTATCACAGACGGCTCTCAAACTGTTTGTGATAATTACAACACAGACAGTTTTTCAAAAAAACCATCTCTGATATATCAAGTGTCACAGACGGTTCTTTAATATAGTCGTGTGTGATATGTTAAGTATCACAGATGGTTTTAGAAAAAAAACCCCCCGTCTGTGATATACAAGTATCACAGACGGCTAATACTAAAAACCGTCTGTGATATGTCATATATTATAGACGGTTCTCGGACATAGCCATTTGTGATATCTTAGATATCGCTGATAGCCAATACTAAAAACCATCAATGATAGCTATTTAAATACCTATATTATTTGCTGATTTTCGGCTAACCTCAAGAAATGCTAGCCATGCACTCTGAAAATAAGCAAACAGATCACATATATAGCACATGATAATCATTACACAGATCTCAATTAAATGATGTACACTTGAATGAATTATTTGATTAAGCACAATTGAGTTATTACAATTGTATCAAATTGGGAGAGCTTTCCTTGAATTTCGGCGAGTTTGTTAAGATCAATTGCACTTTTGTCGAATTCCACGCACTATCGCTAGGAGTAGTGTTAAGTCATTAGCATATATATGTATGTATATATATATATATATATAAATTGATAATCACAAAATAATTATGGCAGGTTGACAAACCTTTAGATCATTCGTTTTAGTGTCCATGATTTCCTCTGTATGGCGGCAAATGTAGAAGCCACATACGTGGCCCTGAGCTACTAGTGGCACTACAAAAATAGAATTACATATATAGGTATTATCAGTTCTAGAGGCATTATAATGAAGTGTGATATAGGATTGTTGTGTTGTAGTGGGTACCAAAAATCACGTTATGTGTCGCAATGTGGTGCTAGATTCCTTGTGTCTCCCTCCCTAGGTAATGTAAGCTCTGAACGACCTACATAATTCCAAAAAGTTAGCCTTGGCCATTGCAAACGAAGGGAATACTACAATAGAGTTATGTATAAAGGAAATGAGTTTACCTGTCAATTGTTTGTTGCACACGGGTGAAGTCGCAGTTGCTCCTAAGTAGATAATCAAGGTATATTACCTTGCGCCACTTTGGTACAATCACAATTAGAATCCAGTGACCCCTAGTCATGTATGTCGCCATAGTGATTAATCCTAAGTTCATGTTGCGTATAAAATACAAATGAAACTTGTTTGGTAACTAGTGAAGCACTTACCCCTGGTTGAAGGGTACCATGATGTAGTTCTTGTCACTTAGAGCAAGCAATTCCCTCATTATGTAATCTTGGATGAAGGAACTGTTATCGTTGATGGATTGCTCGGAGACCAAGTGTGGGTCGAGGAAATCCACTGGTTCTCATCGTCGCCAAACTTGTTGGATCATGGATCTATACATAAGCAATGAGTTATGATATTTATCGGTGTTGTGTGAATGCAGAACTTGATTGTACAATACACTTACAGTGTCCAGCATCGTAGAAGCGAGGCGTCGAGTTAGTCGAGGCTAAATAGTAAGAATTAGTCTTCAAAGATCACGACGAAGTTGCTTGAGCCATAGAGAAAATGCGCCTTCGTGTATCTCACGGTGAATCCATTGTGCTATTTTGGCTTCATGTTGGACCTCTGCATGTACCAAGTATGCAAAGTTTCGCAAACCAGTCCAAGGCTGGGTAATTGTGACTCGAGGACCAACGATACTCCGAGCATGAACTTCCATTCCCAGGGATGCGCCTTAATCTTCTTCAATTCGACTTTGACGCCTTGCTTGTGATACATTTTTGGCATCGCCTTCACAGGAGCCGATGCGTTGGACTTCTGAAGAGGAGTTTGAGGTGGAGTCATAGAGCATTTTGTTTGATAGGCATGGTCGTGTGGAGATCGTGGCACGGAAGGGTCCAGGGTGATGTCCCTCTTGGGCCACTGGCTTCGGTCCATCTACACTACGCATGTAACAAATTAGTGTCAAATTGGAATATTAATGCTACTATAGCTAATTAATTAGCCTAGCAACTTACACACATAATTATCATTCACCTAATAATAAATTATCCATATCTAAATTAAGTAGCTAGCCCCATATTCATGAAGCAATATGCATGTATGTGTGTGTGTATATCAAGTAAGAATATATTGAAGTACATTAGGAGTGCTGACTCATTCTTAAATTGGAGCAAACTACAATCCCTCTCTAAACCTAGCTATCATCCCTCTCTATTACAAGGCATATAAGTTATTAGAAGCAAATACTAACATCTAAACACCAAGAACAAATCGATCTACAAGCTAGATCTACAAGCGGTATGTTTTCACCAAACTCCTTAAAACCGGCCACCTCTTTCAATGAAGTGCAATGAAGACAGATCTGTTGAGACCACGTACACTGTCTTTTTAATAACGTGGCGTATCCCAAACGATTCTAACCACAAACTGTCTGTGATATGAAACTATCACAGACGGTTTGTATTAAGTACTGTCTGTGAACTTTCATAGATAGTTATTAATACGAACAATTGGTGATGTATGCTATTATCACAGACGGTTTGTATTAATAACCGTCTTACATTATCACAGACAGTTCATATTAATAGCCGTCTATGAAAATATCATAGACGGCTATTCGTATGAACCGTTTGTCATAGTTGCGTATCACAGACGATACACGATCACAATTGTAAAATCGTCTGTGATAATTACAGCACAGACGGTTTTCTATGAACGATCTGTGATGTAGCCGTCTAATATAACCTCTTTGTAGTAGTGTTAATATTGTAAACCTGACTGATATGCCATAATCTCTTATAATAAAAGGTTGGCTTTTAAGTATCATGTATGAACAAGTTTGATATACACTCACATACAACACTTTACAATTGATCATCCTGATCAATTGTGAAGAAACTGAGAGCCTCAGAAATAGTGTCGTTACAGCTTGGATGTAAAACATCAATGCCTAGCAAAAGAAACAAAAGACGCCATGATACATCAACTGTGCTAGTAAAGTTGATCCCAAAAGAGAAACCATCATCAGAAAAAAAAAAAGGGACGTTTTTATCTTGTTTAAACTACGCTTACTTCTACGGGATTTCCTTACGAAGTCGAATTGCCCCCAAAACAACACACAGAGGGACAGACGGAGAGAGATTATTACCGCAGAGCGGACCTGTACACTAGTCGGACTCGACCTCCGTCGAATCCACCTCCTCCCATTATCCTCTTCACCATCGGTAGCGTCACGGATCACGGGTTTCAGTGATGGAACCATAATTTTGTCCATGAGGTGCAAACTTAAGTCAACGACACATTCCAACATAAACGTTTCAATGATATAGTACAAAATGTTAAATAAAACAAATTACATATTTATACTATAGCTGACTTCATGAAATTCTTAAAAAAAATACAATTTGCCATAGGATCCTTCACGCTTTGAAAGCAGTTTATTACATTATCGCCACCTAATTTGTAGAAAAAACTCGTAATTCAACCAATGAATTAAGCAATCATTCAAGTATTGATCACCCACACTATTTCTTAACTTGTTCTTCACATTGTTCATTGTTGAAAATTACCTCTTCACAGTTGCAGTAGGCACAGAAAAAGATCAACACCAATACAAGAAGCAAATAAACAAGTTTATAGTGATTATACTTCTTTGTTTTAATAGAGCGCTCACCGAGACTCTTCACTTCTTGAAACCTTACATAGTTTCATCTTGTTTCAAATATAAGCAATAAATATATGAAGTTGCAAAAAAAAAGTTGAACCAAATCAGTGCTGGAGATATCTTTTGGATTGGGGATTTGCCTCATGCATCTAGGGCAAAAAGCACCAAACAGGGGTGAAATCAGATTCAGGCTATCTGAACTATAGGCTGTGACCTAGGATCAAATGTTCATAAAGATTCTCCTGAAAAATCACCAGGAAAAGAGATTCAGCCCAAAAACAGCTAGCTTGGGCCGTTGCTGGTTCCGCTAGGACCAAAGAGGGTCGATTAGGGAGACGATGCCTTTGTGGCCAGCTGGGCCAGTGGGCCCGTGTTGGGTTGGTGGGCTGCAGGCTGCCAAGAGAGCAAATAGTGTATAACTGTATATTATTGTATAGCTTATGTATTAACTAGGTGTATATACTCGGTGTTCATGCAAAAACTTTTGGGATAATCCCAGGTACCTTCGCCAGGTCCGCCTATGACGGTTTCGCATCATAGAGAATCATAGTAAAAATTACACACAAATGATTTTACTAATCTGTGATAAAAACCGAACTCCAGCCTTCAGCTAGAGATACGAAAATCGTACCGCTAAGCGCATCCATCTATCCATCACTGAAACCCGCGTACTACATTGCTCAAGTGCACGCGCGTACTAATGAAGTATCACAACTAAGATGGGTTCTGAACCGCCGGCGCTGCAGCGCCCGAGCCTGACCCTCGTCTCGTCGGAGAGCTGTATGATTTCGAGAGAGACTCACTTTTGAGGGAAGATGTGCAGCCCGTTGTCGAGGTAGAACCGTAGAAGCGGTTGATGTCCCTGGCGGCGAACAGCGGACGCTTGTCCTCTCCGGGCGCGGTCAGCATCGCCGTGATGAGCCCGCCGGTGCTCGTCCCGGCAATGCAGTCGAAGTAGTCCGCCAGCCTCGTGTCCGGCCCGTCCAGCTCCTGGATGCCGCCCCCATCGATGGTCAGGACCGTCCCCCTCTGCCCCGGTGCCACAGCTGGCTCCCTGACGACCATCGCCCTGGTGCTGTAAGCGTCGCAGGGACGCCGGCACGAGTAGCTCGTCATCGATCTGCCGCGCCCGCTCAGGTGCTGGCGTGCTGCGCTGCTACCACCACAAGCCAAGAATCGATCGACATGACCAACAAGAAGAAGAGGGGATATTAATCGATCGATCGATCAATTGCTAGTGTGATTGTGGAGGAGCAAGACGGAAGCGACGGCTTATACGTACCTCGCAGTCGCACTGCCCTATTTTTGGAGTGGCGGAGCCGCAGTGCAGTTGTAGCTGACACGTCCGGAACCAGAAAAAACAAGAAAAAACGGGAGGGAAGAAACGACAGAGGGCTAACTGAAACATGCAGTAGAACAAGAATTCGGTCCTTTTGGTTACAGCTTGTGACCGCTGCTCGCTGATTTTTACACCATCTATTTTACGCTTGTGGCTCTCTATAACCGTCCGAGTGCTATCATCCACTCAGATCGCTTTATCCATCATGGTCTAGAAGTTAGAGATGTCATAGGCAAAGAGAGACCACTTTATCTCCTCATTAAGACACTCTTAAAAGAGAGCAACCTTCTCTTCTTATTCGGTATCTCAGTAGCAGCATATCCGACGAGATAGTTGAAGCGATGGATAAACTCCATCCGGGACATGCTCCCTTGACGAAGGTCATAGAAGTTTGCCCTTGTCCTTAATTATTACTAGCTGAATTTTCCACGTAATTGTGTGGCTAAATGCTACTATACATATGCTTTATTTGAAAATAAACTTGTACCTGTTGTACGACTATAATGCTTATTATTAAAAAAATTGTATTTTTTATATAACTATAACAGTTCTAATATGTTTAATTAACCTCAACCCTTATAATATGAGCCAACTAAACAAGACATAGGGACGTACGGTCACGTAGCAGCTCCAAAAGCCTGGCTAGCCGATGGACAGCGTGTGGCATCACTAGCTTTGGCGACAGTCACATCACACATGCGCACGGTCGCACTTGCATGCGGCACGTTGGAACCGGAAGGAGACGAAACGGGAAAGAAGCGAGAAAGCATGGGTTACGGGCAGCCGAAGGGAAAAGCAGGGTGCGTGGAAGGAACAGAGAGGCAGGTGGTTGAGTTCCGGTTCGTGCACCGTTTTTTTACGCGTGCAAAGCAGGTGCGTACATAACTCAACACACACCGACGCGCACTCCATGCACATACACGCATGCATGTCCCGTGCACACACGACAGAAAGGTTCGTGCGCCGTTGTCACAGCAGAGATGGATGATCTGAGTGTGTTTTTGAGTTGAGGTAGAGTTCGGCCGTATGCATCTGCAGGCCATTGCTAGCTAACCCAAGACCCAACCTCGGGGTGCACAGTGGGCAGGCCGAACGGGATCGAACATCCCTAAGGCCCAACCCAGAAGCACGTGAAAAATAACAATCTGACCATGCAACTTGCCCAATACTAGGCCCATTATTGGACTCAACACGGCCCGTGAATTGCAGCCTAGTGAATGGTGATGCCACTGAACAAGGGGAAAACATAAGAAGGCCTTTCCTTTTCTACATCTACAAACTGTTTTTCTATAGTAAGATAGTTTTTTATATGAATTAGGTTTTAAACAGAGTGTTTTTTAAGACGAGATTTATAAATCGACTGTAGTTCATATCGCAGCGACTTTATTTATATCGGCCAAAATTACACGTGACTCTCTATCTCTCCACACTCTCATAAATAGCCAAAAACCATAAACCAAAACAAAAAAACCACAAACATAATCTAAAGTAACAGGCCCGACATCTAGAGCTGTACCCAGCTCTGGAATAGGATGCAAGTTCTCTTGTACCAAAGAAAACGCGCCATGCTAAAAGCAGATCTAGACGCCAGAGGATGATACTGGCGTACAAGCAAAAAGCAAGCGAGAAGCAACCAATGCCGCTGGCTGCAGAAACAAACGGCAAAGCTATCACCCAACACCCGCTATGCCAAGATTATTTCTCTTTCCTACTCACTTCAAAGCACAGCACAACAAGTGGCACCACCCCCCTCCCTCTGTGACTCATAGTCCCTTTTTTACGAAAGAACCGATAAATAGTATTAACGGATAGAAGTCAAAACTAAAAGTCGATTGAAAAGCCAAAAAAACATAACTATATATAAACACTATTGATCTATCTGCACATTTACACAACTTGCTACAAGCTAACCACCGGGGGCTAGCTAACTCAAGTACTAAACATTGCCTTCTTGCAAGGCACATTATAAATGAGAGTAATATGCATACGTTACACAGAAGCAGACGAGGCAAGGGGTTGGGACACAGAAAATGACCGGTGAACAGAACAATGCCGCCAGTCGCCGGCCGTTTTGGCATCCAATCTTACCCGTGTCTTGTCCACGGTTATCCGAATCTTATCATTTTCCGCTTTACCCCCGTTTCTATATTTTGCCCTTTTCTCTTACCGTGAGCACTGGTGCTGCTGTTCTACAAGACCAAAATCTTGGCCACTACGTGCTTCTTAGGCCTAGTTTGTGGTTGTTGTGATGTGTTGCACCGTGAAATCTAGTTAATTAGTAGGTTCTTTACTAATTCTAGTAAGACTCTGTGGTTTTAAGATGCTCACAACTAACTATTATATCAAAATGAAAGGAAATAAATTTGTTTAAAATGTCACCGCAATAACATACACAGCCATAGGCTCGTCTTGTATCCGGAGAAGCTAAGCTTGTGGTTGGCTGAACACATATCCTACGTTCCAACGATGTCCATACTAGTTGGCGTGTTCCCATGAGAAAGATTTAACGTCCGCTAGGTAGTTGTAGTGTAGATTTCATTCGTGTCACGGGGCTTCGCTAGCGATGAATTTTATAGACTCGTATGATTCCGGGCACGGAATTATTTGCTCAAAATCTATTACGCTATTGAAATAATTTAAAAATCAGTACGCTCGTTATTAATGGCTAGAAATTACTATGTTAATCAAAGATAAAAGAGAAAGATCTTTACCGTTGATTTTGATAGACTCAGAATACAACGATGCAAATGAATCAGATACATATATATATACGAAAGTGTTACAACTCTATATAGAATACAACTATATTTCCATCTTAAACATTAGAGTTGTATAAGAAATATACCTATATGTTTCAATATAAACATACGCATTACAATACTAAGCTGCGCAACTTTGTATGGGAAGTTTGGCTATCATATCTTATAATGTTACGGGCAAAATCCACTCAAAATTACTACTTGCTTCGGCGTCTGTTAGTTTATACCTCAGCGTCTCCGTGGGGTTGCGGGCGGGATGGCGAGGCGCCCCTTCATTTAAGCTGATACGGGCGGGCCACTAGCGAGCCACTGCCTCCTCGCTCGCCTCTCCGAAATGGGCAGGTCCTCCAGTCTTCTCGCTCTGCTCTCCCTCCTCTGCCTCTCTCTGCTCCGTCCCAGTTCTGCTGCGTCGGTCACCACCGGCACCATTGACGGCACGGAGCTCTGGGGATACGTCGAAGTGCGGCCAAGTATTCCTCTTGCCAATCATGTACATTTCTCTTTTTGGCCATGTACCTTTCGCACAGGAATTTATAAGGTCTCTTTTTCGAGGGTAGAGGCTCACCTGTTCTGGTGGTACTACAAGAGCCCGCAGAGGGCGTCAACGTCGGCGAAGCCATGGCCGACCGTCCTCTGGCTGCAGGGCGGCCCGGTACTGTCGCCTCTCCTCCTGCCTCTCAAAGCTTCTCCGCATGCACAGCAGCTAATCATCTTCTTTTTCTTCTTCGTCGATCAGGGAGCGTCGGGCGTCGGACTCGGCAACTTCCTGGAGGTCGGGCCGCTGGACGTCAACCTTAAGCCGCGCAACTCGACGTGGCTCCAGAAGGCCGACCTCATCTTCGTGGTCCGTCAGACGCAGAGAATTCGTCTTCCTCTTCCGTGTTCCATCTCTCTGTTTCTTCTTCCCTGCTATGCATATGCAAGTTGATTTGTGATGTTATGGCAGGACAACCCGGTGGGCGTCGGGTACAGCTACGCGGAGGACCCAAGCGTGCTGGTGACGACCGACTGGCAGGCGGCCACGGACGCCACCACGCTCCTCAAGGCGCTCGCCAAGGAGGTGCCCACCCTGAAGGACAGCCCCCTCTTCCTCGTCGCCGAGTCCTACGGAGGCAAGTACGCCGCCACGCTCGGCGTCTCCATCGCCAGAGCCATCCACTCCGGCGACCTCAAGCTCACGCTGGGGGGTAAAGATTAATTTCCACTCAATCAAACAACAGAGAATCGGCAATTCTATCATTCTGTATGGTACTAATTCTCTTTTCTTCACCGGCAGGTGTTGCTCTCGGGGATAGCTGGATCTCGCCGGAGGATTTCACGGTGAGCAAATGGCCGACACTATCCATTGCCTTGCAGTAGCGATCATTTCTTGGATCTTTCAGTGCACAATTCAGTGGTTGAAATGAGTGCTCTGGATGCAGCTCTCGTACGCGCCGCTGCTCCTCTACGTGTCGAGGCTGGACGACAACGCCGGCGACGACGCAAAGAAGTAAGCACCAGCCTGCAGGCCAATCTACTATTATCCCTCTTTCTTGATTCTTGCTTTTCGGGGCTTTAAGAACTCTCCGATCACGTGCGCGCGCGAATTCTGATCTCAGGAAGGCAGAGACGGTGAAGGAGCAGATCGCGGCGGGGCAGCTCGCCGCCTCGCAGAAGTCATGGACGGAGCTGCTGGATTTCATCGACTCCAAGAGCGCCAGCGTCGTAAGTGTTGACCGTTGACTCCAACACTCACCTAGTGGCCACGTGCTTCTTATTTTTCTTTGCATGACTATAATTAACCTGATATGATACATTTTTTCTTTTAACTCAGGATAACAATTGATTAAAAATGATATTTTCTATAGCTTAAAAGAAATTATGATTTTTTTGTGAATCAAAGAAACTACGATGTACATGTAAATATTTGATTATAGAGCTAAAAAAATAGATAACGAGGTAAGTTAGCGAGTGTTTGGAGGAACGGTTTTCTCTTAGGGTTTTGTTAAACATTATCTGAATATTTTCTTCCTAATTATCATCCAGATTAGAATCATTGGATTAGAGATCTAATGGCAATGAATTCTCCCCCCCCCCCCCTCCCCCTTAAATTCTACCTCCTCCCCTTGAAAAAAAATCTCCCCCCTTCAAAAACAAAAGGCCTCTTGATCTCTAATCCAAATGTCACAAATTTAGATAATAATTAGAAAGAAAACATCTGGATGATGCCTAGACACTCCCTTTTTCTTATTTGTTTGAAGAGTTAGTTGTTAGATGTGGTTTTTTCTCTGGTTTTTGTTTGGAGTAATGCTACCGCTTTCTGAAGGCGGAGTAGAAGGAAGAGGAATTAGACATACATTTATTTTGACCAAAAAAACTAACTAATGGTATACCATGTTTTTTTCCAACAAATAACTAATCACCATTGGATTCATCACTCTCAAACAGTATTAGATGTCCATGGTCGTATTCAAATCAGATGCCTTATCTGAATCGCTCAAACCCAACCACTCATTCCTCCTGAGCCTCACACTTCCTCATCCTCCTGCTCTCTCTCTCTCTTTCTCTCTCTCTCTCTCTCTCTCTCTCTCTCTCTCTCTCTCTGCACATGTGCAGTGAGGCCTCGAGATAAGGTGGTTGCATGGGCATGGTGTCGCGGTCTTGTAGTGCGTCTCATTTGTCATCATCATCACCATCTAGGGTGTCTCATTGTTTGTTGTTGCCGTCGCCATGAACTATATGACGGGATGGCGTAGCGGTCACCAATAGCTATAAATCAAGTATGTTTAGAATTGATCTTTTTGGTGAATTTTATTTGATTTCAAATTTTTTGTGAAACTTTGCTGAAGCTCCATGAAACCTTTTCGAAATTTGTTGAAATCTTTTTGAAACTAACTTGAAACTATTTCATGAAACTTCTTAAAAACATGTTAAAACTTCTATGAACCTTTCTTGAAATGCGCTGAAACTTTTCTTAAATTTGATGTTTCCTTTTGAAACTTGAATGAAACTAATGAATTTTCCTATGAAACTTATTAAAATTCTCTGAAACTTTGAAATTTGTCTTCTGAAACTCAGTTGAAATTCTTCTGAAACTTATTTTTAATCAAGTTTCATATTTGGAACTGCATAAAACTTATAGATTAGATGTGAAACCAATTAAAATTTGTTGACAACACGTTGAAACCAGTTTTAAACTCCTTTTTAAAACCTCATGAAACTTACAAAACTTGCTTTAAAACTTGATGAAACTTCATGTTTCAATTTGACATTGATGTTTTAGATTTGAAACTCCATGAAACATTAAGTTTCGTATTTGAAACGCTTTGAAACTTGACGTGTCAAATTTGAAGCTTGAAAATTGGCCATTTTTCTTTCAATTTGTATTGAGTTGTTGATCTTTTTTTTGCTGGAACTTTTTGAAACACAAATGAAACTTGTGGCGTACGAGAAGTCAAGCGCTCGCCGGTAAGCGGCTAGCATACTTTTTAAAACTTTTTTTTATTAAAACTTGTCGAAACTTGTCAAGATTGTTATAACTTCTTGAAACTTTTGATTGAAATTTGCTGAAACTTTTTGAAATTCTTCAGTTGAAACTCGATGGAACCTGTTAAAACTTGCTGAACCTTCATTAAACTCTTCGATTGAAATTTAATGGAACCTATTGAAATTTGAAGCTTAAGTTTCAAAATCTAAAACTTGTTGGAACTTGGTCTTCAAATTTTTCAGTAATCTTCTAGAAATATGTAAACTTGCTGGAACTCAAAACTTTTTAAGTATTTTTTTATAGAATTTCCTGAAATTTGATAAAACCTGTTGCAATGTGTTGAAATGCTATGAAACCTTGCTATAACGTTAGAAATGCTTCCAACAGTATACCATTGGCTAGTTGCTCCCTTATTTTAATTGCAAAAACAGATAGTTTATTTTAATTAGCAAAAAAAGATATATGTTCATTGTCAAGATTTTTGCAGACCCTGCTCACACTTAAACTAACAGTGGCCACAAGCTTACTTCGATCGATGTTTTCTCTAAAATGGGAAAAGGTTTTGGTACAACTTTCTCTAAAATAGAAAAATGTTGTAACTTTGACAATGATTCTTGAAATTATTGGTTGGAATAGGTTCTTGGCATACTACGGAAGGTGTGTGTCAAAATTTATGTGATTTGGAGCAGGGGATGAAAAGTTAGGTCAAACCGTGATTTTTAAACTTGTGTTGATTTTATTCAGATCAGGGTTACGGTCAGACTACACTATACCAATCGGTCAGACCGGCCAGCTGTCCAACCGTGACACTAGAGTTGTTTTCTTTGCAGGATATGTACAATTTCTTGCTTGACGCCGGCATGGACCCGGTGTCGACGGACTTACCTGCGAGCTCGTCGTCGCCGAGCAACGCCCAGGTGATGAAGTACTCGACGTACCTCGGCAGCCAGGAGGCCGAGTCTGGCTCCAACACCATCGACGGCATCATGAACGGGGTCATCAAGGAAAAGCTTAAGATCATCCCCAAGAACCTCAAGTGAGCGTCTCCTTCGCATCACAATCACCAATCATTGCGTTCGCATGTCGATCTTTCTCTTTCGCATCACAATAATCAATCTTCCTTGTAATGTCATAATTCCAACTGCAGGTGGCAAGAGCAGTCGGACGCGGTCTACAACGCGCTGGTCAATGATATGATGAAGCCAAGAATCGACGAGGCGAGCTAGCACTGCTCTAGATGGATGGATCAATCTTTGATTTCTTAAGCTGTGATGAATTGGGTAATTAACTGTGTGTTCTGCTCCAGGTTGATGAGCTGCTGTCTTATGGTGTGAATGTGACGGTGTACAATGGCCAGGTGACAACTACTCTGCCTTTTTGTACTATGCCCAGCAAATACTACTCCTAACTCCTAAACGATTTTTTACTGGGATTTTGTTTTAGAATGTTATGTTAAGGTTAATAGAAAAAATAAGAGTAATGCTAGGTTGCTAGTGCATTACACACCAAAAACGAACAGATTTTATCTTCAACTAGAAGCTGCATAAAGTGTCGGTTGATTGGTACATAACCACATAAGCATATAATCAATAGGAGTACTGCCAATTAAATCCAGCTATCAGATCAGATTAGCGATGTACCCTGGAAGCATCTTGAGTAAGCAATCGCGTGTATAGGAACAAAGCCTTGTTAGTCAGTGGGACGGCTAGACAACGTGATGCCGACAAGTTTGTTGTTCAGAAAAGGAGGCATCCTTTCTGGAATTTGGGCTAACTTTGATTGTTCAGTTTAAAGATGGTACAGCGATAACCATTTCCGGGGTCCATACCAACTACCAAGAGTATTCCAACTGAAGAGTGTTTCCTGCGTGGATAAGTCTTAACATCGCAAGTCTTTTGCTCAGAAGTGAGCTGCACGAAATCTTCAGATCGCAACAACCATCTGCTCACATGGCTGATGGCTCACATGGTCAACAAATTGGAGGGGAACCATGACTTGATTAAGTGATGCATGTTATTTAAATATTTGGATGATCCTTTCATATATTACTCAGAGATAGCATGCACATGATTTACTTAAGACAGTATTTTTTTTAGTACTAAATTCAGTAAATTTTTCCTTCTGAAGCTTGACGTGATCTGCTCGACGATCGGCGCAGAAGCATGGGTGCAGAAGCTCCAGTAAGGATTTTTCCTCTGTTCCCTTCTGCCATTTCTTGCACAATTCATACATGTGGCTCTAAATTTCTCACCTGATCAATCATCTCAGATGGGACGGGCTGAAGAATTTTTTGAGCCTACCAAGGCAGCCTCTGCACTGTGGATCTTCCAAAGTCACCAAGGCTTTCGTCAGATCCTACAAGAACCTGCACTTCTACTGGATCCTTGGAGCTGGACACTTTGTAAGTTTCAACATACACGTTACTCCAGTTGTCACACCTCCTACGATCTGTTTCCCATGTGAGATTATTAAACTTTCATGTCAAATCTGATTCTTTTTCTTGTGTTATTCTATGCTTTGCAGGTGCCTGCTGACCAGCCTTGTATTGCGCTGAACATGATCAGTAGCATAACCCAGTCTCCAGCCAGTTAGATATCTCTCCTCTATAATCTGGAAAAGATAAACAGAAAGGAGGCCTCAAGCAGCTAGCACAAGGACAATGTAACATTCTTGAAAACTGCAGAAAGGTTGCACACTTCAAAGGCAATAAAACTGATGATGAGAAGAGCATTGGTGTGTTCGGAAAAGGCGGTCTTGTTAAATTCTCCAGACGAATAAATCACCTTTTCTGTGATTGTTCCAGTGTCAATTTATGTTTCATTTACAAATTATCCGTGAAAAGTATGTTTCTAAGAAGAGTACGTAAATATAGTATAAAACAGGTAAATGTCAACAGTTCAAAGGATCTGTCTAACTATCATTCGTATGTTTTTTTTTCTGGAAAAAAATCGTCAATTTGTTGGAATGTGGGATAGAAATCAAACCATCAGATCCAGATCCCTATCCCTCCTCTTTACCCCTAACCTCCCCAACAGTACACACGCTCGAGATCCCCGTCTCTCTCGCGCCCTTCACCACCCCTGCCTCCACCCCGCATGCTGCTGCCCTCCACTTCACCGGCGTCGCCTGAATGCTGGCGCAGCCTGCCCGCGTGCACCCCCCCCCCCACCCCACCCTAGTGGCGGACTCACGAATCCTACGATGGGTGTTCTTTTATTTTAAAAGCCTCAAGAAAACTCTTAAAAATAGGATGTTACACACAAGGACATAGTTTTTTAGGGGGGGGGGGATTATGGTAAAACAGGAAAGCCACTACCCACTAACCACGATGACCGGGTCCAATGGAAAAGACAGTATTCCTTCTTGAATTTCAGTTAATTTTGTAATTCTGGATGTTGACACCTGCAACCGCCACATTTGTTTTCTAACGTGGCAACAGTCTCTAGAAAAGCCTTCTTTTTTCAGAAAATGCTGACTCCCTTTGCCTTGATATGGCTATACTAATATTGCAAGTTGCAAAATAAAAATTGTTGGGAAGTCCATAGTTGCAAATATGTAAAGAAGCACCAACCGGAATTTCAATATTCATACCATATCAAGGTTAAAGCATTTCAATAATTGCCCAACATGCTAATTTTTCTGGCTACTAAATTCGTTACATTTTCTTTCCGGAAGCTTGATGTAGTTGTCTCGACAGCTGGAGCACATGCGTGGGTGACTGGGTGCAGATGCTTAAGTAAGAATTCTAGTCCCTCGCCATCTTTTGCGGTAGGATTTGCAAAGTATTATGTTTACTCAGTTGAAAATTTTCAGATGGAATGGGCTGAAGAACTTGTTGAGCCTACCAAGGCAACCACTGTATTGTGGCTCTACCAAAGTCACCCAGGGCTTTGTCAGATCTTACAAGAACCTGCACTTCTACTGGATCCTTGGAGCTGGACCTTTTGTAAGCAGTACTTTTTTACCTTTAGGGCCTATTTGGGAGAGCTCCACCAGCTCCAGATCCACGAAAAACAGCTCCACTCCACGAAATTTTACCCAAACGCTCCAGCTCCGCGAAATCTGGATCCACCAAAATCCTGAATCTGAGAGCCAGATCTATGGATTTCATGGAGCTCCTCAAGGGGTGCTCCACCGTGGAGTTGGGTGGTAATTACCCACTAATGCCACTGGTTATACACCCCATCCCACCAAAAGTGACCGTTCCCACCAAAACCTCAATTTCGTGGATCTGGAGCTGCTGTACAACCCAAACATTTCATGGTGGGATCCCAGATCCATGGTGGAGCTGCTGCTCCAGATCCACGTTTTCAGTGGTGGAGCTCTCCCAAACAGGCCCTTATACGATAAGTTCATTTGTGTGGTTGGATGTGGTACCATATTTTCTTAATGTCAAGAAATGTCATTGGGTGCTAAAACTGAAATTACCTTGTGGCAACAATCTGTGCAGGTGCCTGTTGACCAGCCATGCATCGCCCTCAGCATGGTCAGCAGCATAACTCAGTCAACAGCTCCATAAGCAAAGAGCACTAGAATTTGAAGCGAAGCAAACTTCACACAATCTAACTGTTACTGGATAAGTGTAAGATAGTTGCAGGAAGACAAGTAACAATGGTATAGTCGTGTTTAAAAATGTTTCAGTTGGGAATATGCGATCTGTCACGTGTATCTTTTTACTATACAGAATAAAGTGCTTGTGTTTGGTTTGTGTCAAATAGGAAATTCTTTGCTAATTGCACATTTTTTTTTGTATAGCTAAGCATCAATAGTACTTGAAATTTGTATTTTGGTTTATTTACGAATGCAAGATGCTTTCTTCGATCAAGAGCTCCCGAAAATAAATCTGAGATTTGATATCCTCTTCCTCACAGCCAAACGGACATCCAGCATCATATCCTCTGCTCTAATACCTCCTTGCATCAGCATGTTGCAGGTCTCACTCACATGGAATTGTGCATATCATAATTCTCGTGTCCTGTCCCCTGCTCTCCATTGTCACCAAGTGCAATTCCACCAGCAGTTTGTTCGGCTCTGCATGCTCCAATGATGCAGCAGTCGTGCTCGCGCAGATCAATGGACAAACAGCCATCCCCCACTTGTCAATCCAAGAGGGGGAATTCCCTAAAATGCGATAGAATTCTAGTCCTTTTTTGTTTTTTGCAATACTTCTAGTCCTTTTTTTGTTTTTTGCAATACCGGTTGGAGTAAACACCGATTGATTAATTGCAAGGGTAGCTGTTAACTGGAAAAAAAAAGTGATGGGCAAGGGAAAACAGGAATATGGCAGCAATGCTATCTTGAAGTGGTTGACTTGTCAACGAAAAGATTAGGTAGATGAAGCCGCATGCTGTCTTATTCTCTTTGGCTCATGCTATGCACCGATTTTAACTATACCGACCAAAATCATACGTAACTCTCTCTTAGAAACAACCATAATTTAAAAACCATAAACCAAAAAATATAGTCCACAACCAAAAAGAACATTTTTTTACTGGGATTCTTGGAATCCGTATGCTTGGCTCTATGCTCGAAATAGCAAAAACAAGAAGATTACGCGGATCACATGGACTGAGACCCAAATAACCAAACAGATAGGCAGCCCGAATCCAAACCGACAGCATGAACCAAAACGATACAATTGCACCGGTGCACCGGAAGAGCAAGCAGTCAGGCAACGTAGTACTATATGATAAAATTTTGCATGTATAATAAATTAGTAATGAACAGTTAAACACCAGTAGAAATGGCGAACCAAACATACTTGTATAGCAACAGAACTATGTTTCACTCGCAAAAAAATTAGGTCCTGCTCGATCGAAGTAAGCTTCCCCAGCAATGGCTGAACCCCAAAACATGAACACCGCAGATAACACTTACCAGTGAATTCAAAGGAGTTGGTTGGTGCTATACAACAAATCTCATCCTAATCCAATTAATGGAGCCTCAATCTGCGTTGACACTGGAATTTGTAAGGTCGATGTCGCCCATTCCTGTATCTTCCTCCTCACTGTCATCATCACCATCAACCTCCGCATTTTGCTCCATCAGGGTATCTATGTGCTCATTGAAGAGCTTATCTTCCCTCTCACTCACCTGTTTATAAAATACAAATAACACAAAGCTTCATGAGCTGGGACCAACTATTGGTTTTGAATATAACCGGAAGGTACAGCATTAATTCTCAAAACATGCATACTTAATATATGTAGATTGAAAGAAGAGATGTAAAATAATTAGCAGCCGATGCAGAAAACTTACAGCTCTTGGTGGTTCTTTCACTATCAACTTTCCCTTATGTTTTTCAATCTCTGCTGTGCAATCTTTAATTGCATCAGTGAGAACTGAGATGCCTTCGTCCTTTTCAAAGCAGAAACATACCAAAAAAAAAGCAATAGTTATTTTATGGAAAGTTGAAGAATGATAACCCTAAACCATAATACTGGGATTGGAGCTTCAGATAACAGCCCATGAATTTGACTACATGGGGTAGAAAACTTTTTTTAAAAAAATCATACAGCTGGAAGCTCAGAGCGACTTACCAGTTGCATGATTTTACAAGTGGACTATACAAACAGACCAAAGACATTTCATGCAAATAACCAAGGTTCCAAAACCCGGAACCACGGGGAATACCGCCGGACGGCCGGTAACTAGAAAAAAACCGGTTAAATTTCAAACGTCAAATTTTGAATTTGAAACCAGTAACTGGAAAAAACGGCCAGTTACCATCCAAAAAACCGGAAAACCCCACAAAAAAAAGGAAAAAAACCACTAAAAACCGGTTTTTCAAATTTGAAATTGGAAATTTCTAACACATTCATGGCAAAAAGCATCAAGTCAAGCACAGGAGATGCATGCATCTTCCTAATACATTCCATTAGTTTTTAATAATGTAAACATCATTAGGGAAACTAACTTTTACATTCAAAAATTGGAAATTCCAAATACATTCATGGCAAAAAGAATAAAGTCAAGCACAAGAGGTGCATGCATCTTCCTAATATATTCCATTAGTGTTAAACAATGTAAACATCATTAGGAAAACTAACTTTTACATTCAAAATTTCAAATTTGACTTAAACAAAAAAACGCCGGTTTTTATTCCACCGGTTGCCACCGTTAGAATCGGTTACCAGCGGTAACCGACCGGCCAGTTACCACCGGGATTTTGAACCCCGCAAATAACCAATGTAACCTAATGGATAATTTAGATCATTCCAGATTGCACACATACAAGATACAACCGTTTAATTAAGCACAAGCCACAATATCATTCATCAAAAATAAGCATAACTCACAGGCATAAAGTTCATGACATGCATTTATGAGAATCATGAACAATCTTGACCCATGCAATCAGGCACTATGGAGTTAAAACTTAAAAGCTTGCTGATCACTGCATTCAATAAGTACCAGTCAATCGACCCACTTCCCCAGTGACAGCGAAAAAAGACAGACACAAAAAAATTGCAAAATATAACATGCATCAGTGCATCACAATAGTAGTTGACAATTTGGCAACTAGTTTAGCACCATATCAGCCTTCCTGATAGCTCAGCACATAAGAGGATTTATGTCATTTCCGTCTTCCTGAATATACGAGGATCAATGTAAAACATGCGCTCTCACAATGTGTTTCCATATGCAGATAAATTCATAGGAAAGGGAATCAGTGCTTTATCACAGAGGAAGCTTCATCTAATAGCTCAGCATATAACATGATTCTTGAATCTCAAATTCTCTGTCAAACTAGGAGCTTCTATGGAAATGTGAATTGGTCTGTCTAATCAACAAAGCAGAACACCATGAGCAAAAGCCTACATGAATCATGAAAAGCTGAAGAAAATGCCAACCTTGTCAAGTGTTTGCGTGGTCAGAACATACAGTGGAGGAGCAACTAGCTTAATCTTCACAGGACAATTAGTGTTGCCAGCAGCTTCAGCTTTCCTCATGGCTTGCTGCAATTTCAAATAGAATAAGCTACTGGAAGATGTTCTGTTAAATCCTAAGGGCAGAAACAGGGGTAACTAGAACCTTAATGTGGAGCACCCCATCAAATTGGAAACATTTCATCTCGACGTCAGCACGGATCTTGAGTGGTTGCGGCGTCATTCTCCTCCTTATATTCTTGACCAGGGCGTCCTTAACCTCAGGGGTGACAGCAGGCACCACCTTAGTAACCTGCCAGTAAATTTAAGTACATTGTTTTCTCGAATAATTATTGATGTAATTATGTCCACAGTAATTTCAGAATACATTCCAGCGACAAAGTATTCAGATCACTTGAAATATCATTCAAAAACTGGTTAGAAATAAACTCAGTTTGCCAAATTGAGCAAGTTTTTCTCTATATAATGTACTGACAACACTAACTACCATTATTAAACTTCAAGCTATACCAATGCCATCGCTGGCCAATCCCAACGTTGATATATTCAATAATTAGTTACACTCAAAAGTTCATTTTAGTCCATCTGACATCACCTAAACTCCTAAATAACCTACAGAACTAAGCAATGTCAAAGGTACAGAAATCCAACAAACACCTAGCTATATCCGCATGATCTACATGTTATGGTCCAGATTACCATTCAGCAGGCAAGCTTCATATGGGCCAATTCAACTAAACAAACCACGTTATCTACAAAATCAACCAGTAGTACCCGATTACCCCAGAGGCAAACGCTTAGTACACATGCACAAACGCACGTAACATCAAATCAGGACAAGGCATCATCAGTCTATGACATCTACATATTTACTACATCTAATCAGTTCAACAAGATGCAGCACATTTAGCTGTATAAGTAACTGAGTTAGGAAAAGAAATTCGTGATGGTGATTGGTGGGTCGAGAAGGTAACCTCCTGGCCGTCAGGGCCGGTCTCCTTCTCCTCGTAGGTGAGCGCGTCGAGGATGGCGTCAGGGTCCGCGACGATGAGCTTGAAGGCCTCGAAGGCGTGGCCGTACTTGCGGTAGAGCGGCCAGCCGATGCGCTGGTAAAGCGGCTCGAGGTCGATGCCGAGGGTCTCGGCGACGTGGCGCATGATGGAGTGGACGAGCTTGGACTTGTTGTACCTGTCCTCGCAGGCGTGCGCCTCCTCCTCAGAGACGCGGCGCTTGGAGAGGTCGATGTAGCCCTTGTCGCGGTCGACGCGGAGCACGATGGCCGGCTCCTGGCGGCCGACCTTGATGAGGGAGGCGATGGAGCGGATGCGGCGGCGGGAGAGCTCGGAGAAGAGGATCATGCCCTCGATGTTGTTGTATTCCAGGAGGGAGACGTAGGCGCCCATGTCGGCGATGTGCTTGACCTGGATCATCACCGCGGCGTCCACCTCCGGGAACCGCGGCTCGTACATCCGGCACTCTAGGTTCGGCATCGTCGCCGCCGGAGTTGGAGGGAGAGGCGGCGGATCTAGGGTTTGGTTGGGTTTTGGAGAGAGGAGGCCGCTGCTTCGTTAGGCTGGGAGTTGGGACTGTAACGGGACGTGGGAAAGAGACGATGTGGGGGAGGAAGTAGGCTCAGGCGGCGTCTGCGACCGCGAGGTGGGATCGGGACGGGACCCGAGTCACCCGACCCGGAGCAAGGCTAGGGCAGCGTGCGACCAACGGTTCGATCGCCCCTCGACACTGAATCCAACGGCCACCGTAAACGAGCGGCGTGACCAGCAGATCGGGTGAGAAAGGGTACACCGCGATTTTTTACGATGAGTCAACGTGGGGTGAATTTTTTTAATGGAAAAAGTACCTATTCGATGCCTTTGCTTAGGGTGTGTTTGGTTGCTGGGATGGGGTGGGATGGAATGGGATAGTTCCTTTGACCAAGCCCATCCATGTGTTTGGTTTGATGGATGGGGTGGGATGGAATGGTCCAAAGTGGGATGAGCCTATGCAAATTTAGGGAATATTCTTCTTAGATGCTGGACCATGTGGTTCCACTTTTTTTGTGGAACTATCTCATCCCATCCCCACCCCATCTCATCCCACTCCATCCTAGCAACCAAACACACCCTTAGTTGCTCCGATTTGGGCCTTTACTTTAAATTTGGGTATTTTACCTTCTATATTTTCAATACTAAATCACATTAAGCATAAACCGAAACCGGGGTGGTTTACACACTGAGTTGGCTTCCTATGTGGAAAAAACGTTGATATGGCAAGCGACATAGGCACACATGCATGCACAGGTCAACCACATAAGATCCAATTAATATAACCCCGCAAACTTCTCCACCATTGGATCAAGCCATAAGAGATCCTAATCATTAGATCAAATCAGAAATCCATAAAAAAAACTACAAAATTCCCAATTTTAAATCATCTCTTCTTCCTCTAGACTACTCTCTCTCAACTGGAGGAGACACACGAGTAGAGGAGATGGTACAGCTGGCACTGGATGTGTGGTGCCCCCTCTACGTGTATAAACTGCTCAACCATGACACCCATGGCGTCCCTGTATGCATACAGTTGTGTGCCTCACCTATGCTCGCCCACCTTCACTCCATCATTGAATGCGAGTTGGCCATGGAGCGCAGCCCCTTTGTGCTTGACAAAGGCCGCCATGACCTCGAGTACCACGACGAATCTTCTAACCGCTACCTCCAGTGTCCAGAGTACCTCGCGGAGCTCTCTTGCTTAGATTTCCCCCTCAAGCACTGGTATGAAGAGAACATTTGTGATGTCTTCAGTGTTGTTTGCCATGTTCTTGAGGTCGATCCTAACTATCTCAATGGACATGACTACTTCTCCCTTCACTTGGTCATCAGGGTGGATCATAAGTTCTGTCACTTCTGTGTGCCATGGAATCTGACAGCTAGAAATCCGGACAACTAGGTGATTGAATCCAAGGTTGAAACATTAGGTTTCGGTCTTATGCAGACTCCCTCGACAACGATAGGAACTACGTATGACAATATCACCACCATCCACCACAACCCCACCAACACCTATTGGACCCTAACCACCAGCCTTTCAGCAGTATCATTGGGATCCAAATGCACCATCACCAACACCACGCCCACGGTTCCTAAGGCATGAACCTTCCTATTATGGTTTTGTGTAGGGCCCACCTATTCTGTTGGGACAACCAATAGGCCACTACTGCATCCGTCGCTGTGGACCTTGGTCTGGTGCCCGAGTGTGAGCACTATCTCTACTACTTAAAAATAGGAATTGGCGGTCATACGTTCATTCTCCCCCTCGCCACTCCTCACAGAAATTCGGTGTCAACTAATAAAAGGAGTTTATTCCCATGCAGCGACACGGTTGTCCCTCCCCACAATGCCTTCTCCTCCCCAGTAGCTTCGGCCTCCGGTCCTCCTCTCCGCTCTCTCGCCTTCCTCGCCATTCCCTTCTCTCGCCTTCCGTTTTGCCATCGCCATCCTCGGTGGACACTCAACCAGCGATGTGCGGGTTGTGGATGTGCAAGGTAATGGAGGAGAGACAAGACAAAAATGGTGGAGAGGTCGTCTCCTTCACAGCAAGCTAGACCAGATCTAAACATTCCCAGCCACGGCACTACCAGACTCGAACATCCCTGGCCATAGCTCTAAATCCAGTCATCCCAAGCCACAATGCCACCCGATCTGACCGTCCCTAGCCATGAAACCGCTCGATTCGGCCATCCCCATCTATGGCGCTGATGATTGATCTACACTATCGAGAAGAAGCTATAGATTGCTTGATGCACCATCCGCGAGAAGGTACTCTTCATGAGCCATCAACTGGAAGAACCCACTGAAGATTGGTGGGATAACTTCAAGACAGCCCAGGAGGAAGGCCACAACGTCACCTAGGATGAAATCAAAGCCGCTTTCCATGACTTCCTCATCCCTTCTAGACTATCGGACTCCTATTTAAGGAGAACCCTAGCAAAGGAGCAACACTTCAGCCGCTAAAGTAACTTATTTCCAATGTGGTAATAAGGGGCATTACTTCTGCAGATGCCCTAAGAAGCAGTAGACCCCAATCAGGACCAAAACCATGAACACTCCAGCTAGAGCTCCAATGACCCAACAACAGGCCGAGGAGCAACCTAGACGCCTCAAACAGCCAGACCTACACCAGCCTTTGGTAGATGCCATGTCAACCACATCACCGCAGAAGAAGCTCAGGGAGCCCATATGTTGTGGTGGGTACGTTCTTATCAACTCAGTTCCAAGTACCACATGCCGTATTTCTACTTAAAACCCTTTAATAGTTCAATCACCTACAAATGATATGAAAGCCCACCTAGTCTTTCCCCCAGACTAGGATTTAAACTAAGGAAGTAGAATTCCTAGCCAGTCTGATAGTATTGGATTCCCAAGTTCTAGATGTAATCCTAGGAATAGATTAGCTATCCAAGCACCAAGGTCAGATCCATTGTGCCCTCAAATTAGAGACCCTAGTGAATGCCCAAGGAATTCTAGTAGAATTCACAGCCAACCCTTCACCTCAGAAAACTTTAACAATGACCCTACTTGTTGGGAAGCCACTAGATAATTGAAGTCCATGACCTTACCCTAGGGTTGAGGCTTTGGTATAATTTGGTGGTATTGTGTTGTAATGCACGTGGTATGTGAATGATAACCTCGTCTATGGCAAGTGAATACTAGACCCTTATGTCAAATAAACAACACAGATTTCGCTCAAGCACAAGTTTAACTTGTCAAATATGGTCTAGTACACTGCTCGATCTAATCAAATATCTACAGGAAAGACTGTTATCCCCAGAGTTTCAGGATAGCCCATGAAAAATGGGTGAAATGGAAGTGAGGCTGGTAAAGCCATTTGCCATTATTCACAATGGTAGGTTCACTAAACGTCGAGCCACGATTTCCGCACTAGCAAGTGGATTCTCAATAAAGGTTGAATGATCTTGAGCCTATCAGGTAAAAGCTAGAATGAATAGTGCAGTGAACATCCTTGATATCTCAACTCAGTCATACGCTATCATGATGCGTGTCTATTGCATGACATTGAGAGTTCGAGAAATCTTGTGGGTAAAATTGGGCAACTCTATCGAATATGACATATAGTATTCGGATACGCCATGCTTCCGGTAAATATAGCTGTGTTTAATAGGTGAATCCAACAACAAGACATAAGTAGGATTGAAACATTCATCTATAATTATAATGATAAAAATCTTCATACCTCACCCCATTCACATACTGGCAAATAGTTAAGTAGATATTCTCGTGTGACTTATTGAGTGCAATTGTACCCATACTGGCCAAATTATCAACAAAAGAAGTTTGGAAAGATACCAAAGAACATTTCGAGGGAGACTTCGATGACTCCTTAGAAAGTGATAAGTATTGGTTTTATGTCTGGTCTATGGTTGGGCATGTCTGCGGTTCATTTGGAAGAACTTTTATGTTGTAATATAAACTTTAGCTTGAATGCCCTTAATGTTGTAAACTTGGTTGTAAGCTATACTCTTCTGTAATAAAAGTTTGGCTTTTACAATTAAAGCATGAGTAGATTTAATACACACTCATCTACAGCACTTTGCAATTGATCATCTTGGGCAATTGTAGGGAAACCCGATGACCTTAAATGGGGTCATTACAAAAATCATCTTAGCCTTTTGGGAAGTACCAGAACAACTCACAATCTCGAAGAAATACAATTGCTCATGATGAGATATTATTGGAAACACAACCACATTTGTATAGCGACCATGCTTACCCGACACAAGTTAGGATAAAGCTAACCTAATATGTGAGATAGCGTAGAGCATCACAACTATGGCCGCAAACCTAACAAAGCCATGGCATGTTAAACTTGAACAAGTAGAACGTCACAACTTGCAACATATGCAAACCTAATAAGGTAGTAACTCTTTGAGCTCTCTAGAAATTGAAACATGGTTTACTGAGTGGTAGATATTGGATAGGTGAAAGATCAAGCTCCATTTAAGTTGATTTTGGTGATAATGATAAATACTATTATGAGATTTTGGTGATAATGATAAATGCATTTGTGAGACTAATCTTGTTTATTGATTATGATATTACTTAGTCTCATTTGGATGAAAAAGTGAAATCAAAGAGGTATGCATTCAAAATCACATTCTTATATATTAGTGCATTCTTTGGATCCAAAATATAGATTGAGCTCCACAAATAGTCCAAAATAAATATGTATATATGTCTTCATTACACATACTTGTATGCACACATTTACGGGGAGTTTACTCTATGTTTTGTGGTTTCATAAGTATTGATCTGTATTTTCTTTATCACACATATTTAGGATATTTACTTTGAAACACATCCTTTGAGTATATATAGCTTGTGTAGTTTACATATACTCATTTGCAATCGAGTTGTCATCTAACTTCTCTATTATATGTTAATGGTTGGATGATTAATGATAACTACATATTGTATACTCAAAATACTATCTTTATCTCATTATTTATTGAGATTATCATGAATCACCAAAAAGAGAAGATTGTAGAATCTAGTCCCTCTATTATGTGTTAATGGTGAAGTTTGGTAATTGATGGCAATTGGTTTGTGGACTAACATTTTTCATGAGTTGGATGATTTTGTTAGCTTCCACAAATGAGGAAGACTTAGGATGACTTCATGTGTTAAAGATCATCAAGTCATGTGGTGGATGCATCATGAGTTGGTGCATGTCCAAAAGGAGATAATCATTTGTTGATCATCAAGTCAAGTGAAGATCTATCATGTGATAATGGAGTTGAAGTAATAGGTTGCCATACTATTAAGATGGGCCATGTCTAGTAGCTTGAGTCTCATCATGTGTTGATAGCTTAACCTCACTTGCTATAGCTCTATTTGCCATGAGGCTTGTATTTGCGAATGTATTTTGCAAATAGTTGAAGCTCATGTGTTGAATCCTTGTATATCGGACTATATATTGCGAATATATTTTGCAAGTGTTTGAAGTCTATATTTTTATTCTTTGTAGTATGAGGCTTATATTTGGAAATATGTTTCGTAAATAGTTGAAGCTCATATATAATCTTTGTGTCATGATTTTAAAAGTTTGCAAATGTATTTTGCAACTTATTGGGAATCATATTTGATCCTTATGTGTAAGATAATGTTGTTTGCAAATGTTTTTGTAAAGTCTATTGAAGTATCTGCACTTCTCAGGGAAATCAGAACTACCACAGTGTAGTCTGTAGTACTACCACTGATCAGAACTACCAGTGTTGTAATCACAGAACTATCACATACATTGATAGTCTAAGATCTGTGTGATCGAAACCAGCGTGGTTAGAATTGACGTGTTCAAAAATCTATGTGATCGAAACCAGCGTGGTCGAACCGATGTGGTCGAAGATCTGTATGATCGAAACCAGCGTGGTTGAACCGACGTGGTCGAAATTAATGTAGTTGAGATCTGTGCGATCGAAACCAGCGTGTCAAACCAGCGTGGTCGAAACCAACATGGTTGAGATCTATGTAATCAAAACCAGTATGGTCGAACTGACGTGGTCGAGACCTGTGTGGTTGAAACCAACAGGGTCGAATTGACGTGATTAAGACAACGTGGTCGAAGATCAATGTAGTGGTCAGAGATCTGTGTGATCGAAGACCAATGTAGTTTGTGCATTCATTGCACGTGGTGAGAGTCATGCGAGGGGTTTAATTTATTACTCTTAGAGTTTGTTGACTCCTAGATGGAGTTGGATGTGTCATGCATGGTGATCTTCTAAAAGAAGATTGTGAGAAGACCCGGTGAACTTGTGAAGATTGGAGTTCACCTACCCTGAGCGGTAAAGAGCTACCGCTAATAGATTGAGGTGTTTCGGCTTAATTCATGGAGCTGGTCCAATTCGTTTGGGCTAACCTCAACGCAAACTAGAGGAGACTGGCAAGTCTCCGAACACCACGGTAAAAAGAAACCGTGTCAATTGTGGTTTGTTTTCTTATGCTCAATTTACATTCAAGTAATTTGCATTCAAAGAATTAAATTGATTGCTTATCTTTCTAGTATTACAAACCTTTGACATAGATTTAAATTGTTGGTGCACTTATGTGAATCTAGTTGATTTAGGCTTTGTTTATGCTAAAGCCAATTTGATTTAAACTTCCACATTATATTATTAGTTTTAGTCAAATAGCTTAAATAGAATTAATTAAGAAGAAAATTTTTAGAAATAACTGTTCACCCCTCTCTAGTCGGCCTCCTCGATTTTACAATAGGTCGACACTAAGGCCCTCTTTGGATTAGAGGATGTTTGGAAAATTTTGAAGGAATTCCATCCAATAAAAAAAATCCTATGTAGGCTTTGGAACAAAGGATTGAGCTCATAGGATCCTACAAAATTTCTATGGAATGGCTCATTCCATAGAAATCTTGGAGAGATTCTAACATGGGATTGAATCTCATGGGGGGGGGGTAGAAATCCTTTATCTTGCATGCATCCTCTCTCTTATCAAATTCCTGTAAATCATCCAAACACCGTGATGAGGACATCCTGACCGCCACTACTCCAATCACTTTTCCATGCACTCCAACCGCCACTACTCCGACCATGACCACTTCTTTGTTACAAGGTTTGATCACTACTTTGACTAATACTACTTTCGATCGATACTACTTTGATCGCGACTATGAATGCAACTATTTCGATTGCTACTATTCTGACTACTATAGATTGGCCATTTAGTTCCATTCGAGCATAAGGGGACAATGCTCCGACTGGTTAGATCACATGAACACAAGCCAGATTACTTCAACTACATGTATCTTTTGAGTTTAATATTGATTTAGATAAGACTTGATTACTCACTAATGCATCGACCTTTTGTATTATCATGTTTGTGCGAGAAGAAGCTTTGGAATCATCCACAAGAAGACTAGTGGAACTATTGAATTACTTATTAAAACATGTTCAGTTGAACCAGAGAAATATGTCGACATTAACACATTAGCAGAGATGACCACTGTTCGATCGACCAGTGATTAGCTAAATAGTGACCTATCAACTAGCGATCTTCTGACCAGTAGTTAGCTAAACAGTGACCTATCGACTAGCGATCTTCCGACCAGTACTTAGCTAAACAATGATCCATTGACCAGGGAGTTTCGACCAGTCAAGTCAGGTATTGATAAAATTTCAGCGTCGACCAATTCAGAAACTGAATGTACGATTGGTTACTTTTCCCGACCATAGCAGACAAATGCATATGACCCATGAGAGGCATGGGAGGCAGGGGCGCATGAAAGGAGATAGAATCAGTGATGTTTGAATAAAGGAAAGGGTCAAGACCATAACGTGCAATAAAAGGATAGATGGCCTGCATGCCTAATTTTTCCAAACCCATATTGAATTGGTTGTGTTTTAATTAGGAAATAAAGTCCGAGTCCATGTGGATAAGAGTTAGTGTCAGTTACGATAATCATTTCCAAATTGGAGAGTTAGAGTCGGTTATGATAATCATTTCCAAATTGGAGTCGTGCCTTTCGGCACTATATAATGTAAAAGTGTTGTGCACCAAAAGGTAGACCATGTTATTCAGATTAAATTAATACTTTTGATTCTTGGGTTTATGCTTATATGCCCTGTTGTGGTTACAGACCAAACAGAGAGAGAGATGGTAGTGGAGAGTGAGTAATGGCCTGGGCCTTCCCCATGGCCTGCATTCCGTATATATACATGGGGAGTGTTTTTACAATTATACCCTTACACTTGAGTATCCCCTCCAGGGGCACTTATGTCATTACACATGGCCTATTCTGGACCTTATAACCTTCTACCAGGCCTGTTGGGCTTAGGTGGGGGCCACCCCTACAACAGGAGCCTCTCATGGAGAAGGGCTTCACCGGGCCGAAGCCATGTTGCCGAGTCCTTTGGCCCCCTCCGTCCCTGCGGCCTGTGATGATTTTTTTTGATTTTTTGATTAGACGTGCCGCCGGCTTTCCCGCACTTCGCAGGTGCCACGACCTCACGGCTTGATAGTGCGCTTTAAATGACGACCGGAATCATGCCGACGCCTGGCCTGTCAGAGGGCAGGCTGTCGCGTTATGCAGTCCGTTTTCGCGTGGGTGGGGCACGCGGCGGCTTACGACTGGCACGTCGTGGGATGTGAGCGGTTGCGTGCTCGCGGCTGTTCACTGCTTCCCCAGGGAGGCGGGACGAGTGTCGAGCGCGCGCTGGAGTTGTGCGCTGCCTGGCCACCTACCAGGCGCGCCCTTCCAAGTACCGACGGTTCCTCTTTCCAGGTCGTGCGTAGTCGAACCGCTGGGGTTCTGACCTAACTGCTCTTTCTGGCCGCGGAGGAGGCGAGCGGGTTTTATAAGGCGCCCTCCCCGCGATGGGAGCGCTTTATCCCTCTTGTCGCTTAATTCTGGCTTGTTCCGTGCTAGTAGTAGCGCGACTTCCTCCCTTGGTTCCTTTTGCCCCCCTTTTTAGAAGACAATGGCCAGCCATGGCGACGCGTCTCACCCTCCCAGCGGCGGCTCCTCGTCTGGTTGGGACAAGCTGTCCTTCCCCTCTGGAGATTACAAGTTGGTGCTGCGGGGGCGCTCGCGTGCCGACAGGCGATGGGACGCCATGGAATACTCGGGGGGCCGCTGCTCCCGCGTATTGGGAAAGAGCCGCGTGACCGAGGAGACGCTGCAGCGGCTCGTTCGTGAAGGGAAAATCGAGGATCGAGATGGGGCTCGCCTACCCCACCGCAGCGAGATGGAGCCAAAGCCCCGGGAGACAGAGGCGAACGTTTTCGTCACGTTTTTTGACGCCGGCCTTCGCATGCCCTCAAAGATGTTTGTGGGCGAAGTCTTGCAGGCCTATGGGCTGGAGTTAGCGCAGCTGACGCCGAGCGCAATAGTCCGCCTGGCTGTCTTCTCATGGGCGACGCGGACTGAAGGTCGGCGCCCCAGCGCGAGCCTGTTCGCCATCTTGCACGACGCCTGCTGCCGCCCCAAGAAGGCTGGAGATGGAGCTATCTCCAATTTTGGCGGTGTGGACTTCGTGCTGCACGACGCTGTTCCCCGCGCCGGCCGCCCTGGGGAGGTAGGAGGCCGGCTGGACCCGATGGTGGTTTTATTACCACGTGACCGGCCTGAGTGGCCTGCTATGCCAAGGCGGGCCAATCTCGTTCAACACTTCGCCAAGCGTCGAGCCGGAAAGTGACGATGCGCAGAGACTATGGAGGCTTGTCGGCGTCGCCCGCCGGCTAAGCATGCGCGACCTGGCCGAAGAGTTCGCGATGTATGGGGTGGCGCCACTGTCCTCCCGGTGGAAATACACGGGCCGAGGCAATGACCGAGCGGACGGGATCTGCCCGCCAGTGTCCGGCCTGCATTCGCCCTCCGCCCCTTGTAAGTTGTTTAGAGTGCGGCAGGCATTGCTTGATGTATTTGCATTTGTTCCCACGTGATTGCCCTGCTGTCTTTTGTGCAGTGGATCGGCTAGAAGACGCGGAGCGCGCGGCTAAGGTGTTCCTCGGCCCGTACACACTTAAGGAGCACAGGCTACGCGAGGCCGCGACCCAAACGGCGAAACAAGGGCGGATGAACCGCACGTGCGAGGTTTTGGGTATTGCCGTGCCGGAACGCCCGATACCAGCGGGAACTCCCGCGGGGACTTCGGGTCATCGTGGCGGTGGCGGCCGTGCTGACGCCTCATCTTCGCGGCGCCGGGCTCGCTCCGAGGCTGCCCTACCCAGCCTGTCGGCCACCGCGGCGGCTGGTGCCGCTGGGTCAGGGTGCTTGACCGGTGACGCGCCCGGCCGGACCAGTTCGGCGAGGCGCGCAGCCTCGATTCTCCCGGCCGCACTGTCCGCAGATGTTGCGGAGCATACGGGCACGGCTTTTACTGGGCCGGAGCCCGCCAACCCGGAAGGGAACGTTATGCCTGACGCGAGGGCCGTGGGCGATGGTGCGGCTGCTACCTGGGACACGTCCGGCGCGGCGGAGACCGAAGGTGGGGCGGGAGCTGTGGCTGCTAATGTCACGGAGGAATCGCCCTCGGGTCCTCAGTCGAAACGTCCTCGGATGCAGTCTCCCCCGCCTCCGAAAGGTCGCTACAACGTCGTAGGCCCCATGCTTGGAATTGTGGCGCCCGATGCCGCCGAGGAGGCCTTGCGCCCGACCACCGAGGCGCTCACGCCCCGATGGGTGGCCGAACATACACCACCTCCCACTGCGGTGAGGGTTGCAGAAGGTAAGCGTGGCTCCCTTTCTCCGCTCGACTTCGCGAAACTCTCTCCGATTTTCTCGCACATTCCGTCAGCATCAGGCGAGACGAAGTCTCCCGGGCGTGGTGAAGGATCGAGCAACGGGGGTGTGCGCGAAGTCCAAAACCCTGTGCAGGGTGACGCGCCGGTATCCGACGCTGTTGAAGCGGCCGAAGCCTCCAGAGCCCTCGGCGCGGTGGGGTCGGAACTCGTCTTGTTCGACTACCTCCCGCGTTTGGAGATACTCCGTGAGCTCACCGCAGCTGCCGAGCGCGCCAGCGGCAGCCTTGACCGGCGGATGCTGTCGTCATGCGAGGGAGACCACCTAGCGCTGGCGCTGCGGGCCTCGGAGATACGGGTGAGTATGCGCGCCGCGCGTTTTGTATGGTGCTACCAGGCACGGGCACTTGGTGACTTCCATTGTCGCTTTCAGACGCTTGTCATCAGCAACGCGCTAGACGAGGCCCGTATCCGGGAGTGGAGAGCCCTAAAAGCCAGCCTTCGTGAAGCGGATAACGCTCACGCGGCAAAGGACGAAGAGCTCCGCGCGCTGGAGGGTGCCTTGTCATCCACACAAGTCGAGGCCGAGAAAGTCAAACGCGCCGCGGCAGAGGAACGCGCCTCCAACCTGCAGCAGATTGCCGCCTTGGAGGAAGAGAAGGCCCAGCTGGCTGAGACTCTTGCAGGGAAGACCCGCGCCTTGGACGATGCATCCGCCGAGGTGACTCAAAAGGCAGCCCAGGACAGAGGGAAGAGACCTGCATCATCTCCTGAGTCTGACTCCGGATCTGAAACCGAGTCTGAGCATCCTATTCCTCCAAGCTCTCCCATGGAATCATCTGAAGAAGATATAGCTGAAAGGGAGTGTCTTGAAATCAATCTGAAAAAGATTTCGCCTGATGAGTATGCTCGCCTGCGTCACACCAACCAGTATGATCTTCCATCAAACTCAATCAATCCACAATTCCATACCAAGTTCCAGGAGAAGATATTTGATGAGATGTATGGACCAGATCGCCAGTTTGCAGATCATAAATTCATCGACTGGGATCATATTGATGGTATTGACAAGTATGATGGAACTTTCCGTTTATTCCAGACAGTCGGCCTTAATCAGCTTGTAGCACTAGGACGTGACTACAATGAGACCTTCATCCGGCAGTTCTATGCTACAGTGCATGTCTCTCCCGACCTTCAAAACATGACTTGGATGACAGTATGTACCAGATATGAGGCCACCAAGCATGACTTTGAGCTTGTCTTAAGGGCGGAACTAAGTGCTCATGAGAAGGTATATGACAAACCTGCTCTCAATCTCAATCTGGATGCCATATATCCTTACTATAACACTGCAGAAAAATTCACGCTTGGCAAGAATGTTGGACTTCTACCCATTCCCAGCTTGATCAATCGCATCATCAATCATACCATTCTTCCAAAAGGTGGTAACTATGATGCCATTCGAGGACATGTATGGAATATCCTAGACTATATTATGAAGGGGGAGAAGTTTGATGTAGTGGATGTAATCATGAGGGAGATAGTTGCCTCCAAAAATGATCGCTTCAAGCGTATTAACTATGCACCCTATATCATGGCTTTGATTGACTCTAAGGTTGTCTATCGTGGAGGTCGCGGTGGTGTGCATAAGCCATACAAGCCAAGACCAGAGCCTCCCATTCCCACTACTTTTCGCGCTAGACAGACGACAGCTCCAGGAGCAGGCTCGTCATCTGCAGCAGCAGCAGCAGGAGGAGCAGCCACTCAGTCTCAGGAGCCTGGCCAGCCCACCCTTCAGCAGTTCTACTCTTCTATGATTGAGGGCTTCTCTACTCTCAACTCTAGGATGGATAGGGTGGATGAGCGTCTCGACTCCATTGACAGCAGTTTGACCTCATTAGATGGACGGGTTGCAGATCTGGAGCGCTCACCCTCACCTCGTCGCTATGGTCGTCGCCGTAAAACTGCTCATGATCCTCCGCCGCCTTCTCAGGGTTGACCTCTTTTTGGTACTTGATGCCAAAGGGGGAGAATAATTTGGGGCTGGGCTAGATTACTTTTGGTATTTGGACCTATGGGCTTATCTACTATGTTCTTAATTATCTTTAATGGATGGATGTAATGAATTTATGTTTGGTGATTGGATGTAATGAACTTTCTTTATCCCTTGAATGCAATGAACCTTTATGATCAAAAATTGATATTGCTTAGTTGTCTATCTCTCATTCAATAGCATAACCTTGTCTTGTGCATCTTGTATGAATCATTGTAATCTTTATTCCATGCACATGTTTAGGGGGAGTCACACTCTCTCTTGGACGCTAAAAGGAAAATAGTCCACTTTATCTAAACAAACCTTATTGCATAAGGACTATTATCTCATTTGAAGTCCACATAGAATATACAATTTGTTGTCTAACAATTTGATATATTCAATCTTTTATTTCTCAAAATTTGGGTTGTCATCAATTACCAAAAAGGGGGAGATTGAAAGCATCTAGGCCCCTAAAAAGGATTTTGGTAATTAATGAAATTAAGAGAATATGGAATATGGGACTAACGTGTTTTAATGAGTATGCGAAAGGTTAGTCCACACACATGAGCGACAAGATGCAAGCCAAAGGATACGCGTGAAAATCAAATTGGCTCAAGACAAAGGTATACTTAGAATAGGACCCCTTTTGAATTTTACCGGTCTTAGGTGAATGGTGGAAGACCGGATTATAGGATAGATGATCGTACCATCAAGGGGGATCTTGGCTAAGTAGCTTGAATACTTATCTCATGTGCCAAATGGTTTTGTCTTAAAACTTGCATCCTTTTAAAGAAATCTAGTTTTCAAAAGAAATCTGTGCTCTGTCTGGAAGAGCGGTAGTACCGCAGTTTTGAACGTCGGAACTACCGGAAAGCGGAAGTTCCGCAACCAAAATGCGGTAGTACCGGCCAGCGGAAGATCCGGTTTAGGAGCGGATCAATATTTCCAGAGAGCACCCTTGGCTCATTCCAAAGTCTTGCGGGAACGGAAGTACCGGCTGCTTGAACGCCGGTACTACCGCTGTGAGCGGTAGTACCGCATCCTAAAGCGGTACTTACGGACCCCGGAAGATCCGGAGGGAGAGCGGATCAACTTTTCCAGAGAGCGCCCTCCGGATGAAGCCTGGTTTTATCTGGAGCGGAAGTACCGGCTATTTCAACGCCGGAACTACCGCTGCATGCGGTAGTTCCGCTACTCAGAGCGGTACTTCCGGAGTCCGGAAGATCCGACTTAAGAGCGGATGCATTTTTCCAGAGAGTGCCAAATCTGGGACCCTTTGGAGTTTGGCCGGAGCGGTAGTACCGCGCCGACTTTGCGGAACTACCGGGTAGCGGTAGTACCGCAAATATCAACGGCGGTAGTACCGCGCCGCCGAATCCAACGGTCACTGCAGACGTCTGACATAGCCGTTCTGGCGCGAAGATTTGGTAGCGGTAGTACCGGTCCTTGGGAGCGGTAGTACCGCTCGACCAGAAAATTTTCTGGAAACTGGGTCAAACGGCTAGTTTTGGTTGGTGGAGGCTATAAATACCCCCACCACTGCTCAAGGGCTAAGGTTAGAGACTCATTGCATATTTCTCAAGCCCAAGTGCATTCATTTCACCTCAATTCTCTCTTTGAACATTAAAGTGAGGTGGTTGAGCATTTAGTGCTAGATTTCATTTGCAAATCCATTTGGCACTAGAGTTGCATTCAAGTGAACACCGGGATTTATTACTCTTAGTGCTTGCCGGCACTTGGACGATCCGGTGGAAGTTGGCTCGGTGATCTTCTCAAGAAGATTGTGAGAAGACCCGGCAAATTGTGAAGGTTGGAGCTCGCCTACCCGGAGTGGGGAAGAGCTACACTAGTGATCGAGGTGCTTGGCTCAATTCGTGGAGCCGGTCCGATACGTCCGGGCTTACCTCAACGTGGACTAGGGGAAACCGGCAAGTTTCCGAATACCACGGTAAAAACATCGGTTGTGTCTCTTGTCTCTTTAGCTCTTGTTCTTTTGCTTGATTGAGATCACTTATTTGTTTAGAGCTAAATTGTTGACTAGAATTGCATAGGATTAATTGCTTTACATCTTTGGCATTTAAATTGTGGAGAATTAATCAAGTAAACAAGAAAAGTTTAAAAACCTCCAATTCACCCCCCCTAGTCGGTATCCTTGATCCTACAAGTGGTATCAGAGCTTGGTCTCTCACTTTTAGACTTAACCGTCTAGAGAGAAAAGGATGGCTAGTGAGGGGATTTCGGTAGGAAAGGCACCTCTATTTGATGGCTCAAATTATGCTTATTGGAAGATTAGAATGTCAATTTATTTAAAGGCCATGAGTCCTAATATTTGGAAAATCGTAAATGATGGTTACGTCATGCCACTTGATCCCGACAACCCAACGGAACAAGATGGGCGTAACACTCATTTAGATGCCCAAGCGATGAATGCTCTTTTTGGGGCCTTAAACGCGGATGAATTCAATAGAGTGAGCAATCTTGAGACGGCTCACGCTATTTGGAACACCCTTTCGGAAATACACGAAGGGACATCCACGGTTAAGGAGGCAAAATTGCATCGGCTTAGGATTAAATATGAGACATTCATAATGTTGCCCCATGAGGACATCAATGAGATGTACACACGGCTCAACAACATTGTGAATGAGCTCAAAGGCCTTGGTACTAACCTCTCGGATCTTGATGTTGTGAGAAAGATGCTTAGGGCTCTACCGGAGAAGTATGAGATGTTGGTGACACTCTTCCTCAACTCACCGGAGTTGGCTAGGATGACGCCAACACAACTCTTGGGTAATCTAATTACCAATGAGCTGTACAAGAAGGACAAGGAGGAGCTTTTGGAGCAATCTACCTCCAAAGGAAAGAAGATCACCGCCTTCAAGGCAAAGGCGGTGGCAAGTGAAGAGTCCGAAGATGAAGAAGAAGACTCCGAAGAAGAACTTGCCCTCCTTGTGAGAAGGATGAACAAGTTCATGAGAAGACGCTCGAATCGAGGAGGAGGCTATGATAAAGGAAAGAAGTGGCAATCATCCTCCAACAAAAACAAGTATAGCAACATCCGTTGCTATGAGTGCGATGAGAAGGGGCATATAGCTTCACAATGTCCCACAAAGAAGGATGACAAGGAGAAGTCATCCAAGAAGAAAGGCTATCATGGCAAGAAGAAGCTTTTCAAGAAGCTCTACAAAGACGGCAAAAATGAAGCCCACATTGGTGAGTGGGATTCCGATGAGGAATACTCCGACTCCGACTCTAGTGAGGATGAGTCTCCCAAGAAGAAGGGACTTGTCGGCATCGCCATCAAGGAAGCTCCATCGCTATTCTCCACTCCCACATGTCTTATGGCAAAAGGGGAGAAGGTAAAAACTCTAGATGACGATGAACCCTCCTATGATGATTTGATGGACATGTTAGTAGAACTAAATGAATTTCTTGGAAAAGAAAAGTCAAAATTCAAGGTTTTGAAGAGGGAGCACATTACTCTTCAAAAATCCTATGAGGAGCTAAAGGAAGCTCATGACTTGCATACAAATAAGTCTAGTATGAGTATTGGCATATCTTGCAATATTTTGAATGAGATGCCTAGTGTAGAAAAAGTAACATCTAGCATGTCTACCTCTTGTGATGACTTACTTTCTATGCCATGTTCTTCTAAGATTGATTCATCTAATGCTTTATCTCATGTTCATGATGATATGCTAGTAGGTGAAAACCAAAATTTAAGAGAACAAGTTCTAAAATTGAATAAAAGTTTGGAAAGAGCATACAAGGGAAAAGACATCCTTGATAAATTGTTAAATACCCAAAGATGCTCTTTCAATAAGGAAGGACTTGGATACATTCCCAAGAAAGGTAAGAAACCGATATCCAAACCTCCAAGGTTTGTAAATGAGAATGGTAAGTATTGTACAAAATGCCGGAATGTAGGACATATGGTAAATGATTGTTCTAGAAATAGTGTGCATTCCATTGGTTTGTATGATTCTTGTTACACGCTTAAAAAATCTAAAAATGGAAATGTAATTGCTCATTTTATTGGCACCTCGATTTTGGGTGCTAAAAGGAAATCCATTTGGGTGCCCAAAACCTTGGTTACTAACCTCCAAGGACCCAAACAAATTTGGGTACCTAAAAGAACTTGATTTTCTTTTGTAGGTGAACTATAAAACCGGTGGAAGACATTGGGTGTTGGATAGTGGTTGCACTCAACACATGACCGGAGACCGGAAGATGTTCACCACCTTTGAGAGTGGAAGCAATGACAAGATCACCTTTGGAGACAATAGCAAAGGAAAGGTATTGGGATTGGGTAAAATCGCTATCTCTAACGACCTTTCAATTTCTAATGTATCACTAGTTGAAACATTAAATTTCAATTTGCTATCCGTTGCTCAATTATGTGATCTAGGCTTAACATGCTCATTCTCAAAAGAAAATGTTGTAATCTCAAAAGACAATAATAATGAACTAGTCTTTAAAGGCTTTAGATTTGGGAATCTCTATTTGGTAGATTTCACTTCAAATGATGCATGCTTAAAAACTTGTTTAATTGCAAAAACCTCTTTGGGTTGGCTTTGGCATAGGAGACTAGGTCATGTGGGTATGGTTCAACTTAAAAAGTTTTTCAAACATGATCTAGTGATTGGCTTGAAAGATGTGAAGTTTGAGAAAAATCGACTTTGTAGTGCTTGTCAAGCCGGAAAACAAGTCGCTAGTTCTCACCCTTCCAAAAGTATCATGTCAACCTCTAGGCCATTGGAGCTCTTACACATGGATTTGTTTGGGCCAACAACCTATAAGAGCATCGGAGGAAATAGCTATTGTTTAGTCATTGTGGATGATCACTCTAGATACACATGGGTCTTCTTCCTAAATGACAAAAGTGAAACCTCCGGGATTTTCAAAAGTTTTTCAAAAAGAGCCCAAAATGAATTTGATTTTAAAATAAAGAAAATTAGGATTGACAATGGTTCCGAGTTCAAAAATACAAAAGTTGAAGACTTTTGTGATGATCTTGGAATAAAGCACGAACTTTCCACAACCTACACTCCGGAGCAAAATGGAGTTGTAGAGAGGAAAAATCGAACATTGATTGAAATGGCTAGGACAATGCTTGATGAGTATAATACTTCCGACAAGTTTTGGGCGGAAGCTATTAACACCGCTTGTCATGCCATAAATCGCCTTTACTTACATCGACTTTTGAAAAAGACTTCCTATGAGCTACTTGTTGGAAGGAGACCGAACATCTCTTACTTTAGAGTATTTGGTTGCAAATGCTATATTCTAAGAAAAGGTGTTCGGCTCTCAAAATTTCAAAGTCATTGTGATGAAGGCTTCCTTTTAGGGTATTCCTCAAATAGTAAAGCCTATAGGATCTTTAATAAAAATTTGGGATTAGTTGAAAAATCATGTGATGTACAATTCGATGAAACTAATGGCTCTCAAGAGGAGCAAGAAAACTTGGATGATGTAGGTAATGAAGGCTTGCGCAAAGCTATGGAAAACATGCAAATTGGAGACATCAAGCCAAAGGAAGATCCATCTTCACCAAGCTCATCAAAGCAAGTAGAGCCTCCCACATCGTCTACTCCAAGTAATATACAAGTCATTGAAGATGAACAAAAGAATCAACAACAAAACAACTTCAAGATTCACAATGCGATTGCCAAGGATCATCCAATAGATCAAATATTGGGTGATGTGAGTAAGGGTGTTCAAACTCGCTCTAGAGCAGCGTCATTTTGTGAACATTACTCTTTTGTTTCTTCTCTTGAGCCTAAACTTGTAGATGAGGCTCTAGATGATCCGGATTGGGTAAATGCCATGCATGAAGAATTAAACAACTTCGCTCAAAATGAAGTATGGACCTTGGTGGAAAGACCCGAAGAACACAATGTGATTGGCACCAAATGGGTCTTCCGAAACAAACAAGATGAGAATGGCATTGTGGTAAGAAACAAGGCAAGGTTAGTAGCTCAAGGCTATACTCAAGTCGAAGGGTTAGACTATGATGAAACATTTGCACCCGTTGCTAGACTTGAGTCAATTAGAATCTTGCTTGCCTTTGCATCTAGCTTTGATATTAAATTATTTCAAATGGATGTTAAAAGTGCTTTCTTAAATGGAACAATCTCCGAACTTGTATTTGTTGAACAACCTCCGGGGTTCGAAGATTCTAAATGTCCTAATCATGTTTATAAACTTTCAAAGGCGTTGTATGGTTTAAAACAAGCTCCTAGAGCTTGGTATGAACGACTTAGAAATTTCCTTGTCTCGAAAGGATTTAAAATTGGTAAGGTAGATACAACGCTATTCACAAAAGTCATTGGTGGTGATTTCTTTGTATGTCAAATTTATGTTGATGACATTATATTTGGTTCTATTAACCAAGATTTTTGTGAAGAATTTGGTGATATGATGTCTAGGGAGTTTGAGATGTCCATGATAGGAGAATTAAGCTATTTTCTTGGACTTCAAATCAAGCAACGTAAAGATGGGACATTCATAAGCCAAACGAAGTACATTAAAGATCTTTTCAAAAAGTTTGGCATGGAAGATGCAAAGCCCATCAAGACACCAATGGCAACTAACGGGCATCTAGACCTTGACGAAGGAGGTAAGTCGGTAGATTCAAAGCTTTATAGATCTATGATTGGTAGTTTGCTTTATCTTACCGCATCTAGGCCCGATATCATGTTTAGTGTTTGCATGTGTGCTCGCTTTCAAGCTTCACCAAAAGAGTGTCATTTAAAAGCCGTAAAGAGGATCTTGAGATATTTGAAACATTCCCCAAACATAGGACTTTGGTATCCTAAAGGTGCTAAATTCGATCTAATTGGATATTCGGATTCCGATTATGCCGGTTGCAAAGTGGATAGAAAAAGCACCTCGGGAAGTTGTCAATTTCTAGGTAGATCCTTAGTGTCTTGGTCCTCAAAGAAACAAAACTCCGTAGCACTCTCAACCGCCGAAGCCGAATATATTTCCGCCGGGAGTTGTTGTGCTCAATTATTATGGATGAGGCAAACATTGTTGGATTATGGAATAAACTTTGATAAAGTGCCTTTATTGTGTGACAATGAAAGTGCCGTGAAAATATCCAATAACCCAGTCCAACACTCAAGAACTAAGCACATAGATGTACGTCACCACTTCTTGAGGGACCATGTTAGTAAGGGAGATATTTGCATTAGCCACATCCGGACCGAAGACCAATTAGCGGATATATTCACCAAGCCATTAGATGAGAATCATTTTTGCAAGCTTAGGAGTGAATTAAATGTCTTGGATTACTCAAATGTTGCATAAATTTACGGTAAATTTAAATGCATGCTCTTAGAGGAAGCTTGAAAGGTTGTTTGAAATTATGTCTTTATGCAAAGGGTTTTGATTTATAAAAGGTAAATTGCAAAAGTATTTGATTATAATAATTTGTTCTATTTAATGCATAATGATCCTTAAAGACTTTAGTTGAATGCAAAATCTAGGGATCATTTGCATCTATAGTCCTAAAGTTCAAATTCTGTGAAGTCTCAGAAAATGCGGAACTACCGCTGCCTTCTGCGGTACTTCCGGGGAACGGTACTTCCGTCCGAGGAAGCGGTACTACCGCTTGGCGGTACTACCGGCCGCATCTGCGGTACTACCGGGCTTGCATTTAAGTGGGAGCAACTGCCCGCGCCCGAGGGTTCTCCTCTGTTGGCCCCCACTCCTCTCCGGTACTTCCTCCTTACTACCGCCCAAGCCCGTACCTCTCCTCTCTCTCTCTCTCCCACAAAGAACCACCCAAAACCGCACCACAAATCGTCGGATCCAGTGGTGATTTCTTCGTTTCCTCAACGCAAATCAATTTCCCAGGGTTCAACTCCTTCGATCCTCAAGGTATTTCGGATCAAAACCTCTTTTGATCTTCATCTTTTTGAACCCTAGGTCATGCGTTAGGTTAAATCGAAATATAGTTGATTTTGCCAACTATTTCTAGGGAAATTGAGTATATTTGGTGTTTAAGGGTTTATACAAACCCATTCCATGGATTCAATCCAAGAAAACACCAAAGATCCATTCACATTTCCAAAACCCTAGAATCAGCCAGAAAGCGGAACTACCGCTCGACTGTTGCGGTACTACCGCTGAGCGGTACTACCGGCCCAGAACGGCGGTACTACCGTTTTGACTGAAAGTCTGGCAATTTCAATTCAATTTCTTTTTAATCTATCTTGGCTTTATTTCCCTCAATCTCATAATCCATTCCTCTTGTGCCTAGATGCCTAGAACAAGAGCTGCTTCCAAAAAGTCCTATGCCTTAGGGAGTTCCTCAAGTCCTCTTGCTCTTCCATCCGCCGAGGTGACTCAAAAGGCAGCCCAGGACAGAGGGAAGAGACCTGCATCATCTCCTGAGTCTGACTCCGGATCTGAAACCGAGTCTGAGCATCCTATTCCTCCAAGCTCTCCCATGGAATCATCTAAAGAAGATATAGCTGAAAGGGAGTGTCTTGAAATCAATCTGAAAAAGATTTCGCCTGATGAGTATGCTCGCCTGCGTCACACCAACCAGTATGATCTTCCATCAAACTCAATCAATCCACAATTCCATACCAAGTTCCAGGAGAAGATATTTGATGAGATGTATGGACCAGATCGCCAGTTTGCAGATCATAAATTCATCGACTGGGATCATATTGATGGTATTGACAAGTATGATGGAACTTTCCGTTTATTCCAGACAGTCGGCCTTAATCAGCTTGTAGCACTAGGACGTGACTACAATGAGACCTTCATCCGGCAGTTCTATGCTACAGTGCATGTCTCTCCCGACCTTCAAAACATGACTTGGATGACAGTATGTACCAGATATGAGGCCACCAAGCATGACTTTGAGCTTGTCTTAAGGGCGGAACTAAGTGCTCATGAGAAGGTATATGACAAACCTGCTCTCAATCTCAATCTGGATGCCATATATCCTTACTATAACACTGCAGAAAAATTCACGCTTGGCAAGAATGTTGGACTTCTACCCATTCCCAGCTTGATCAATCGCATCATCAATCATACCATTCTTCCAAAAGGTGGTAACTATGATGCCATTCGAGGACATGTATGGAATATCCTAGACTATATTATGAAGGGGGAGAAGTTTGATGTAGTGGATGTAATCATGAGGGAGATAGTTGCCTCCAAAAATGATCGCTTCAAGCGTATTAACTATGCACCCTATATCATGGCTTTGATTGACTCTAAGGTTGTCTATCGTGGAGGTCGCGGTGGTGTGCATAAGCCATACAAGCCAAGACCAGAGCCTCCCATTCCCACTACTTTTCGCGCTAGACAGACGACAGCTCCAGGAGCAGGCTCGTCATCTGCAGCAGCAGCAGCAGGAGGAGCAGCCACTCAGTCTCAGGAGCCTGGCCAGCCCACCCTTCAGCAGTTCTACTCTTCTATGATTGAGGGCTTCTCTACTCTCAACTCTAGGATGGATAGGGTGGATGAGCGTCTCGACTCCATTGACAGCAGTTTGACCTCATTAGATGGACGGGTTGCAGATCTGGAGCGCTCACCCTCACCTCGTCGCTATGGTCGTCGCCGTAAAACTGCTCATGATCCTCCGCCGCCTTCTCAGGGTTGACCTCTTTTTGGTACTTGATGCCAAAGGGGGAGAATAATTTGGGGCTGGGCTAGATTACTTTTGGTATTTGGACCTATGGGCTTATCTACTATGTTCTTAATTATCTTTAATGGATGGATGTAATGAATTTATGTTTGGTGATTGGATGTAATGAACTTTCTTTATCCCTTGAATGCAATGAACCTTTATGATCAAAAATTGATATTGCTTAGTTGTCTATCTCTCATTCAATAGCATAACCTTGTCTTGTGCATCTTGTATGAATCATTGTAATCTTTATTCCATGCACATGTTTAGGGGGAGTCACACTCTCTCTTGGACGCTAAAAGGAAAATAGTCCACTTTATCTAAACAAACCTTATTGCATAAGGACTATTATCTCATTTGAAGTCCACATAGAATATACAATTTGTTGTCTAACAATTTGATATATTCAATCTTTTATTTCTCAAAATTTGGGTTGTCATCAATTACCAAAAAGGGGGAGATTGAAAGCATCTAGGCTCCTAAAAAGGATTTTGGTAATTAATGAAATTAAGAGAATATGGAATATGGGACTAACGTGTTTTAATGAGTATGCGAAAGGTTAGTCCACACACATGAGCGACAAGATGCAAGCCAAAGGATACGCGTGAAAATCAAATTGGCTCAAGACAAAGGTATACTTAGAATAGGACCCCTTTTGAATTTTACCGGTCTTAGGTGAATGGTGGAAGACCGGATTATAGGATAGATGATCGTACCATCAAGGGGGATCTTGGCTAAGTAGCTTGAATACTTATCTCATGTGCCAAATGGTTTTGTCTTAAAACTTGCATCCTTTTTAAGAAATCTAGTTTTCAAAAGAAATCTGTGCTCTGTCTGGAAGAGCGGTAGTACCGCAGTTTTGAACGTCGGAACTACCGGAAAGCGGAAGTTCCGCAACCAAAATGCGGTAGTACCGGCCAGCGGAAGATCCGGTTTAGGAGCGGATCAATATTTCCAGAGAGCACCCTTGGCTCATTCCAAAGTCTTGCGGGAACGGAAGTACCGGCTGCTTGAACGCCGGTACTACCGCTGTGAGCGGTAGTACCGCATCCTAAAGCGGTACTTCCGGACCCCGGAAGATCCGGAGGGAGAGCGGATCAACTTTTCCAGAGAGCGCCCTCCGGATGAAGCCTGGTTTTATCTGGAGCGGAAGTACCGGCTATTTCAACGCCGGAACTACCGCTGCATGCGGTAGTTCCGCTACTCAGAGCGGTACTTCCGGAGTCCGGAAGATCCGACTTAAGAGCGGATGCATTTTTCCAGAGAGTGCCAAATCTGGGACCCTTTGGAGTTTGGCCGGAGCGGTAGTACCGCGCCGACTTTGCGGAACTACCGGGTAGCGGTAGTACCGCAAATATCAACGGCGGTAGTACCGCGCCGCCGAATCCAACGGTCACTGCAGACGTCTGACATAGCCGTTCTGGCGCGAAGATTTGGTAGCGGTAGTACCGGTCCTTGGGAGCGGTAGTACCGCTCGACCAGAAAATTTTCTGGAAACTGGGTCAAACGGCTAGTTTTGGTTGGTGGAGGCTATAAATACCCCCACCACTGCTCAAGGGCTAAGGTTAGAGACTCATTGCATATTTCTCAAGCCCAAGTGCATTCATTTCACCTCAATTCTCTCTTTGAACATTAAAGTGAGGTGGTTGAGCATTTAGTGCTAGATTTCATTTGCAAATCCATTTGGCACTAGAGTTGCATTCAAGTGAACACCGGGATTTATTACTCTTAGTGCTTGCCGGCACTTGGACGATCCGGTGGAAGTTGGCTCGGTGATCTTCTCAAGAAGATTGTGAGAAGACCCGGCAAATTGTGAAGGTTGGAGCTCGCCTACCCGGAGTGGGGAAGAGCTACACTAGTGATCGAGGTGCTTGGCTCAATTCGTGGAGCCGGTCCGATACGTCCGGGCTTACCTCAACGTGGACTAGGGGAAACCGGCAAGTTTCCGAATACCACGGTAAAAACATCGGTTGTGTCTCTTGTCTCTTTAGCTCTTGTTCTTTTGCTTGATTGAGATCACTTATTTGTTTAGAGCTAAATTGTTGACTAGAATTGCATAGGATTAATTGCTTTACATCTTTGGCATTTAAATTGTGGAGAATTAATCAAGTAAACAAGAAAAGTTTAAAAACCTCCAATTCACCCCCCCTAGTCGGTATCCTTGATCCTACAAGTGGTATCAGAGCTTGGTCTCTCACTTTTAGACTTAACCGTCTAGAGAGAAAAGGATGGCTAGTGAGGGGATTTCGGTAGGAAAGGCACCTCTATTTGATGGCTCAAATTATGCTTATTGGAAGATTAGAATGTCAATTTATTTAAAGGCCATGAGTCCTAATATTTGGAAAATCGTAAATGATGGTTACGTCATGCCACTTGATCCCGACAACCCAACGGAACAAGATGGGCGTAACACTCATTTAGATGCCCAAGCGATGAATGCTCTTTTTGGGGCCTTAAACGCGGATGAATTCAATAGAGTGAGCAATCTTGAGACGGCTCACGCTATTTGGAACACCCTTTCGGAAATACACGAAGGGACATCCACGGTTAAGGAGGCAAAATTGCATCGGCTTAGGATTAAATATGAGACATTCATAATGTTGCCCCATGAGGACATCAATGAGATGTACACACGGCTCAACAACATTGTGAATGAGCTCAAAGGCCTTGGTACTAACCTCTCGGATCTTGATGTTGTGAGAAAGATGCTTAGGGCTCTACCGGAGAAGTATGAGATGTTGGTGACACTCTTCCTCAACTCACCGGAGTTGGCTAGGATGACGCCAACACAACTCTTGGGTAATCTAATTACCAATGAGCTGTACAAGAAGGACAAGGAGGAGCTTTTGGAGCAATCTACCTCCAAAGGAAAGAAGATCACCGCCTTCAAGGCAAAGGCGGTGGCAAGTGAAGAGTCCGAAGATGAAGAAGAAGACTCCGAAGAAGAACTTGCCCTCCTTGTGAGAAGGATGAACAAGTTCATGAGAAGACGCTCGAATCGAGGAGGAGGCTATGATAAAGGAAAGAAGTGGCAATCATCCTCCAACAAAAACAAGTATAGCAACATCCGTTGCTATGAGTGCGATGAGAAGGGGCATATAGCTTCACAATGTCCCACAAAGAAGGATGACAAGGAGAAGTCATCCAAGAAGAAAGGCTATCATGGCAAGAAGAAGCTTTTCAAGAAGCTCTACAAAGACGGCAAAAATGAAGCCCACATTGGTGAGTGGGATTCCGATGAGGAATACTCCGACTCCGACTCTAGTGAGGATGAGTCTCCCAAGAAGAAGGGACTTGTCGGCATCGCCATCAAGGAAGCTCCATCGCTATTCTCCACTCCCACATGTCTTATGGCAAAAGGGGAGAAGGTAAAAACTCTAGATGACGATGAACCCTCCTATGATGATTTGATGGACATGTTAGTAGAACTAAATGAATTTCTTTGAAAAGAAAAGTCAAAATTCAAGGTTTTGAAGAGGGAGCACATTACTCTTCAAAAATCCTATGAGGAGCTAAAGGAAGCTCATGACTTGCATACAAATAAGTCTAGTATGAGTATTGGCATATCTTGCAATATTTTGAATGAGATGCCTAGTGTAGAAAAAGTAACATCTAGCATGTCTACCTCTTGTGATGACTTACTTTCTATGCCATGTTCTTCTAAGATTGATTCATCTAATGCTTTATCTCATGTTCATGATGATATGCTAGTAGGTGAAAACCAAAATTTAAGAGAACAAGTTCTAAAATTGAATAAAAGTTTGGAAAGAGCATACAAGGGAAAAGACATCCTTGATAAATTGTTAAATACCCAAAGATGCTCTTTCAATAAGGAAGGACTTGGATACATTCCCAAGAAAGGTAAGAAACCGATATCCAAACCTCCAAGGTTTGTAAATGAGAATGGTAAGTATTGTACAAAATGCCGGAATGTAGGACATATGGTAAATGATTGTTCTAGAAATAGTGTGCATTCCATTGGCTTGTATGATTCTTGTTACATGCTTAAAAAATCTAAAAATGAAAATGTAATTGCTCATTTTATTGGCACCTCGATTTTGGGTGCTAAAAGGAAATCCATTTGGGTGCCCAAAACCTTGGTTACTAACCTCCAAGGACCCAAACAAATTTGGGTACCTAAAAGAACTTGATTTTCTTTTGTAGGTGAACTATAAAACCGGTGGAAGGCATTGGGTGTTGGATAGTGGTTGCACTCAACACATGACCGGAGACCGGAAGATGTTCACCACCTTTGAGAGTGGAAGCAATGACAAGATCACCTTTGGAGACAATAGCAAAGGAAAGGTATTGGGATTGGGTAAAATCGCTATCTCTAACGACCTTTCAATTTCTAATGTATCACTAGTTGAAACATTAAATTTCAATTTGCTATCCGTTGCTCAATTATGTGATCTAGGCTTAACATGCTCATTCTCAAAAGAAAATGTTGTAATCTCAAAAGACAATAATAATGAACTAGTCTTTAAAGGCTTTAGATTTGGGAATCTCTATTTGGTAGATTTCACTTCAAATGATGCATGCTTAAAAACTTGTTTAATTGCAAAAACCTCTTTGGGTTGGCTTTGGCATAGGAGACTAGGTCATGTGGGTATGGTTCAACTTAAAAAGTTTTTCAAACATGATCTAGTGATTGGCTTGAAAGATGTGAAGTTTGAGAAAAATCGACTTTGTAGTGCTTGTCAAGCCGGAAAACAAGTCGCTAGTTCTCACCCTTCCAAAAGTATCATGTCAACCTCTAGGCCATTGGAGCTCTTACACATGGATTTGTTTGGGCCAACAACCTATAAGAGCATCGGAGGAAATAGCTATTGTTTAGTCATTGTGGATGATCACTCTAGATACACATGGGTCTTCTTCCTAAATGACAAAAGTGAAACCTCCGGGATTTTCAAAAGTTTTTCAAAAAGAGCCCAAAATGAATTTGATTTTAAAATAAAGAAAATTAGGATTGACAATGGTTCCGAGTTCAAAAATACAAAAGTTGAAGAGTTGCATTCAAGTGAACACCGGGATTTATTACTCTTAGTGCTTGCCGGCACTTGGACGATCCGGTGGAAGTTGGCTCGGTGATCTTCTCAAGAAGATTGTGAGAAGACCCGGCAAATTGTGAAGGTTGGAGCTCGCCTACCCGGAGTGGGGAAGAGCTACACTAGTGATCGAGGTGCTTGGCTCAATTCGTGGAGCCGGTCCGATACGTCCGGGCTTACCTCAACGTGGACTAGGGGAAACCGGCAAGTTTCCGAATACCACGGTAAAAACATCGGTTGTGTCTCTTGTCTCTTTAGCTCTTGTTCTTTTGCTTGATTGAGATCACTTATTTGTTTAGAGCTAAATTGTTGACTAGAATTGCATAGGATTAATTGCTTTACATCTTTGTCATTTAAATTGTGGAGAATTAATCAAGTAAACAAGAAAAGTTTAAAAACCTCCTATTCACCCCCCTCTAGTCGGTATCCTTGATCCTACAGCGGGGGGGGGGGGACTTCCTCCGTTGGCTCGAAGGAGTTTCCCGAGGCCATGGCAGCGGCACGGGCTCCGCGGCGCCGCGCGAAGATTGAGGCGTTTATCATATCAGGCGGGAAAGGGTGGGGGGATTTCGCACTTGTGCGCCCAAAGCTGTAATCATTTGACCTCATATTTTTTTGCAATGGGACGATGCACCATTTATTCTTACTGTTGTAAGATGTGTTTGTAGGCCGACGATGCCTTGTTTATAGTCCGTAGACTGTGGCGTGCGGAGGCGAGTTACGACGCTACGTCTTAATTTATAGTCCATGGACTCTCGCGTGCGGAGGCGGACCTCGATGCTACGTCTTGTTTAAAGTCCGTGGACTGGTGCGTGCGGAGGCGGACCTCGACGCTACGTCTTGTTTAAAGTCCGTAGACTGGTGCGTGCGGAGGCGGACCTCGACGCTACGTCTTATTTAAAGTCCGTGGACTGGTGCGTGCGGAGGCGGACCTCGACGCTACGTCTTGTTTAAAGTCTGTAGACTAGTGCGTGCGGAGGTGGACCTCGACGCTACGTCTTATTTTATAGTCCGTGGACTCTCGCGTGCGGAGGCGGTCTTCGACGCTACGTCTTATTTAAAGTCCGTAGACTGGCGCGTGCGGAGGCAGACCTCGACGCTACGTCTTAATTTATAGTCCGTGGACTCTCGCGTGCGGAGGCGGTCCTCGACGCCACGTCTTATTTAAAGTCCGTAGACTGGTGCGTGCGGAGGCGGACCTTGACGCTACGTCTTAATTTATAGTCCGTGGACTCTCGCGTGCGGAGGCGGTCCTCGACGCTACGTCTTATTTAAAGTCCTTAGACTGGTGCGTGCGGAGGCGGGCCTCGACGCTACGTCTTGTTTAAAGTCCGTAGACTGGTGCGTGCGGAGGCGGACCTAGACGCTACGTCTTAATTTATAGTCCGTGGACTCTCGCGTGCAGAGGCGGTCCTCGATGCTACGTCTTATTTAAAGTCCGTAGACTGGTGCGTGCGGAGGCGGACCTCGACGCTACGTCTTGTTTAAAGTCCGTAGACTCTCGCGTGCGGAGGCAGTCCTCGACGCTACGTCTTATTTAAAGTCCGTAGACTCTCGCGTGCGGAGGCGGTCCTCGACGCTACGTCTTATTTAGAGTCCGTAGACTGGTGCGTGCGGAGGCGAGCCTTTGCACATTGTGGCTAGACAATGTTGTTTGTAGGAACAACGAGCTTTATTGAATACCCGTTTGCGCGGGCGAGCACCGTACAAGGAGGAGCTGATATCGTTATAACCTTCGTCCCGCTTCTAGGCGTAATATCGCCGCAGCTTGTCCGCGTTTCATGTGTGGCGGAGAGTTTGTCCCTCAAGTGTGGCGAGGCGGTATGCTCCCTTCTGCAATGATTCAGCCACAATGTATGGGCCTTCCCACTTGGACTCCAGCTTGCCAACGGTCTCCGCATGGAGTGCCATTCCAAGGACGAGATCCCCGGCCTTGAACGTTCGCGGGTATACGGACCGGTCTCGAGTACGTACTGTCTGCCGCGCGTACTTTTCGACGTGTTGGGCTACGCTCGCTCGCGCCCCGTCGAGGAGGTCCAAGGACACGCGACGCTCTTCGTCGGGCGCTTGGACGAGGACCCTCCGCGATCCAACCTTGATTTCTTCAGTCGTGACCCCCTCGTCGCCGAAAAGAAGCTTGAAGGGCGTGAACCCTGTCGGGCGTGTTACCGTTGTGCGAAGAGACCAGAGGACGCTGTGAAGCTCGCTCGGCCACCTGCCCTTCGGCAGCCCGACTAGGCGCTTTTTGACGGTGATAGAGATGGCACCATTCGCCCTTTCGACTGCTCCGTTGGACTGGGGGTGCCCCACCGAGGCGAACCGAAGAGTGATGCCCATGCCGCCGCAGAACTCCTTGAATGGGGCGGCATCAAACTGCAGGCCGTTGTCGACGGTGAGTTCCCTGGGCACGCCGAAGCGACATATGATGTTCTGCAAGAGGAAGCGCTGCATGGCCGCCGAGGTTATCTTGGATAGGGCTACCGCCTCCGGCCACCTGGAAAAGTATTCCAGCGCGACTACCATAAACCGCAGGTCTCCTGGGGCTCGGGGGAGCGGTCCCACTATGTCGACGCCCCAGCGCGCCAACGGCCACACCGGGGGAATAGGATTGAGGTTCGTCGGTGGCCTGCGGATGATGCGCCCCATCCACTGGCACCCCTGGCATAGACGCACGAGGTCCTGGGCGTCAGCGATGGCTGTCGGCCAGTAAAAGCCTTGCCTGAACGCTTTGCCGACCAATGACCTCGGCGCGAGGTGGGACTCGCAGGCCCCCGCGTGGGTCTCCGCGAGGAGCTTCTTTCCTTCTTCGCGGGAGAGGCAGCGTAGGAGTGGTGCACAGACTCCCCGCTTGTAGAGCGTCCCTTCAAACACCTGGAAGGACCTGGCACGGTGTTGCAGATGCCGGAGCTCCGCGTGGTCCTCTGGCTCGGCGATGCCCTGCAGGAAATTAAAGATGGGCTCTCGCCAGTCGCCCTGCTGGACAACGTGGTGGACAAGAGCCGCGTCCCGGTTGTCCTGCGCGATGGCCGCCTGCGGCAGTACTTCGTAAAACGCCTCGCCAGGGGGTGGCAGCTGCTGGCTGGCCGCCTTCGCGAGAGCATCGGCCTGCTCATTTTCCGCGCGAGGGATGGCTTTGACCGTGATGCCCAAGAAATGCCTTTCCCTTGCTCTTACGGCAGCGAGGTATTTAGCCAGCTCGGGGTCCTTGGCTTGATATGACTTGTCTACGTGGCCGGCCACCAAACGCGAGTCCGTGCAGACGAGCACTCGCCGCGCACCGATTGCCTTGAGCTTGGTCAGGCCGAAGAGTAGCGCTTCATATTCTGCTGTGTTGTTGGTGGCCGGAAACGTGAGGTGCGCCGAGTACGATAAGCGCTGTCCCTCGGGTGTGACAATTACCGCGCCCATGCCCGCGCCCGCGCCCGTGACACCGTAAGCCCCATCGACGGCGAGGGTCCAGACCGGGTCGTCGTGCTTCTGAGCGGGTTGAGCCGGCGGGGTCCATTCTGCGAGGAAGTCGGCAAGGACTTGGGATTTGATTGCCGTCCTTGAGGCGTATGTCAGGGAAAACGGGGCGGGCTCGGCAGCCCACTTGCCAATGCGCCCTGTGGATTCCTTGTTGTGCAGCATCTCCGCCAGCGGGAACGAGGAAGGCACTGTGATTGGATGGGCCAAAAAATAATGCCGGAGCTTCCTGGAGGCCATGACCAGCGCGTAAGCAAGCTTTTCAAGCTCCGTATAACTCGTCTTGGCGCCTTGAAGGGCTTCGGAGACGAAGTATACGGGCCGTTGTACGGCGATTTCCTCTAAGACGAGGACGACACTGACCGCTGTAGCTGACGCGGCCAGATAGAGCAGGAGGGGAGCCTCTGGTGCTGGGGCGACCAGGGTGGGGAGACTCGCCAGGTGCTTCTTGAGCGCGTTGAAGGCCTCCGCACAGTCACCGTCCCAACGAAATCCGTCGCACCCGCGGAGTGTCTTAAAAGATGGCAAACCTCGCTCCGCCGCCCTGGATAGGAAGCGGCTCAAGGCTGCCATGCGGCCCGCCAGCCTCTGGACTTCCCTCATCGTCTTGGGCGGCTCCATACCCAAGATAGCGTCGACCTTATCAGGGTTCGCCTGGATGCCCCGCTCGGACACGAGGAATCCCAGAAGTTTGCCCGCCTGCAGGCCGAAGACGCACTTGTCGGGGTTGAGCTTGATGCCGGCTTTCCTGAGGTTATCGAAGGTCTCCTGAAGGTCCCGGCCGTGCAAAGCGAGCTGGCGGGTTTTGACTACCACGTCATCGACGTAGGCCTCGACGTTCCTCTCGAGCTGGGCGACCAGGGCAATGGCGACAAGGCGGGTGAAAGTAGCGCACGCGTTCTTCAAGCCAAAGGGCATCCTGATGAAACAGAAGGTGCCGATTGGTGTGATGAAGCTAGTCTTGCTTTCGTCGTCTTCCGCCATGTATACCTGATGGTAGCCGGAGTAGGCATCTAAGAAACTCATTAGTTCGCACCCCGCGGTAGCATCGACCAATTGATCGATGCGCGGCAAAGGGTAATTGTCTTTTGGGCACGCCTTGTTGAGCGTCGTAAAATCGATGCACATGCGCCAGGCCCCACTAGCCTTCTTGACCAATACTGGGTTGGCGAGCCACTCTGGGTGGTGGACCTCGCGTATGACCCCGGCTCGAAGAAGCTTTGCCACCTCCACCTTGGTCGCCTGCTGCCGATCCATGGACATACGGCGAAGCTTTTGCTTGACCGGCTTGGCGTCGGGGCGGACCGCCAAACGGTGCTCGATTACGGCGCGGTCCACGCCCTTGATATCTTCTGGTGACCATGCAAAGATATCGGTGTTGTTTCGAAGCACCTGGAGCAGATCTTGCTCGACCTCTGGGGGGAGCCCCTCGCCAATAGACACAAACTACCCCTCCGCCTGGAGCGGCACCCTTTTGACTCCGCCCTCGGGCCGAGGCTTAGGCGTCCATCCCGGGGCGGAGGGCGCGTCGCCAAGCACGTCCGGTAGGGCGTGTACCGGGCGATGCAGATCCTGGCTGTCGACTTCGATGCGCCTGGCGAGGTCTTGGTCGCCGAAGACGGTGAGGACACCCTCCGGGCCCGGGAGCTTCATACATAAGAAGGCGTGGTGTGGGACCGCCTTGAAGGAGTTGATGGCGGGCCGCCCCAATATGACGTTGTAGGGGTGTGCGATGTCTACTACGTCGAAGACGACATGCTGGGTCCGGATGTTACTCTCCTGATGGAGCGTGACGGGGAGGGATACCTACCCTATGGCTTGCAGTGGCTGACCTCCGATGCCCTGAAACGGAGCTCCTGCCCGCTCCAGGCGACTTCGGTGGGTTCCCATACGGTCGAGGGCCCCTGTGAACAGGATGTTCGCAGAGCTCCCCCCGTCTACAAGGATGCGCCTGACGTCGCAACCCGCGATGTGGGCCCGGATGACCAAAGGATCTTGATGAGGGAACTCCACGCCCCTAGCGTCATGCACGGTGAAGGTGATGTTGCGGGGCGGAAGCCACGATTGCGGCTGCTCCGCGGGGGCCCCGGATAAGGAGCCTTCGGTGATGACGTTGACGGCGCGGCACTGTGCGTCCTCGCTAGCTGAAGCTTGCGAGGGGCTGTCCCTCGGATGCCGCTCCTGGGCCTCGGCAGGGAGCCGAAGGGGCGAGTCCCGAGGTGCGGCCATCGCTCGTTGCAATGTCACGACCGCGGTGCGCGTCTTCGTGTAGTGATTACCGTAGCCATGCACCTCGCACCATTTTCCGTAATGGAGTTGCTCTTGCTCCGCCCGGGGTCGCTCATCGCAGCCGAGTTCGCCTCCGCGACCTCGAAGGGCACTCTCGATGACGAAGGTATGGCGGGCCTTTTGTGGTCTGCGCTGGTGACGTCGGGGTTTGCGTCTGCTCTTTGGAGAGCCTTCCGGCTCCCCAGTGCTGTTGCTCCCAGGGGGGGTCCTCCCGGGGCTGTCGACTGCGGGCCTGCTTCGAAGGGTCGTCGCCCACCCCCTCGTTGTATGTCAAGCGCGTCGCTTGAGCAAGATCGAGGGTGGAAGCGTTGCGTCTCCGCGCATCTTCCTCAGCCCGCGCATATCCCTCCATCTTGTCGAAGAGCTTCGTCACTGTCTTAGTTGGCTTCCGAGCGTTGTACTCGGCCATCGGGCCCGGGCGAAGACCCTGAATGGCCGCATTGACAACGGTGGTTTTATTAACATCTTTGACTTGACAACGTATCTTCGCGAAGCGTTTGAAGTAGTCTCGGAGCTTCTCTGAAGGTTTCTGCTTTACAGCGAAGAGCTGGTCCGCGTCGACCCGTTCGACATAATTTCCTTGAAAGTTGTTGTGAAGACGGTCGCGGATCTGCTCCCACGCGTTGATGGAGTTTGGCTCTATGGTGAAAAACCAGGAGAGCGCCACTCCTTGCAGCGCGAGGGGGAGTCCCTTCGCTTTTGTGGTGTCGTCTCCGCCCGCGGCCTCGATTGCGGTTTCGTATACGCGCACGAACTCGCGGGGGTCCGTGTCGCCTTTGTAGGGCTCGATGACACTGGGGAACTTGAAGTCTTCGGGCCACGCCGCTTGCTGTAGTCCTGCCGAAAGCGGGGACTCCGGATCGACGCGCCGTAGCGGGACGCGGCTGGATGCAGGGGCGTCGCGGCTGTCCGCCCTTTCTGGCGTGGGCTCTGGCGCGACTGCCGGCGCGGCCTGCTGGCTCCGAGCCACTTGCATGTCTCGGACAGCCCCGCGAAGATCCCCCAGCTCTTGCTGGAATGCTCGGAGGGCCGCCAGCAGGGCGCTTTCCACCGCCTGTGCGGGCGGGGCCGCCGGCACGCCCAACAGACGGACCGGCGCAGGCACTTCCACGTCGCGAGCTCCCGAGCTGTCGGTCGCTCCGTTGTGGCTACCTCCAACTGCCCGGTCCGCGCTGCCGGTGAGCGTCGCGGCGGAGGCGGTGAGGTTGGTTGCTGTCGCGTCGGCGGGGTCGGTCGCCGCAGTGCCGGTGGCGAGGCCGGCTGCCGCAGCGCCGATGACATGGTTGGCCGTCGCAGCGCCGGTGGCGAGGTCGGCTGCCGCAGCGCCGATGACGTGGTTGGTCGTCACAGCGCCGGTGGCGAGGTCGGCTGCCGCAGCGCCGATGACGTGGTTGGTCGTCGCAGCGCCGGCGTCAACGTCCTCGACCGCCGCACCCGCGGTAGCCGATGCCGAAGCCCTGGTACTCACGCGACGCTCCGCCCCAACCGTCTTCTTTCCCTTCGCCGCCGCCGACGAAGCTTTTTTCGGTGCCATCCTCCTTCGAACTTTAGGCTTGCTCCTGTCCTCCCCACGGACGGCGCCAACTGTTGTGGTTACAGACCAAACAGAGAGAGAGATGGTAGTGGAGAGTGAGTAATGGCCTGGGCCTTCCCCATGGCCTGCATTCCGTATATATACATGGGGAGTGTTTTTACAATTATACCCTTACACTTGAGTATCCCCTCCAGGGGCACTTATGTCATTACACATGGCCTATTCTGGACCTTATAACCTTCTACCAGGCCTGTTGGGCTTAGGTGGGGGCCACCCCTACAACATGCCCCCACTAAAATAGAGTTCCAATTTGGATATTACTGCCGTTCTTCTTGTGTTTTACTCATGAATTGCAGGAAGTTCGCCACGTCTATTTTTGAGTGATAGAGTAGATGATAATAGGGGTGCAAATAGAGTGTATAATATCTATCTGATCGACCGACCAAAAATTCACAGAGTGAATATGGAAGGGCTAAATGGGTATCCGACATTGTCCATGTCCGAGTCTGACTCTGAGAAAAAAAATATAGAATACAATACGGGATGAGTGATATATGTCTGTATATATCCATATATCAAGTGATATGAGTAAGTTGAACAAGATAACAGATATGCGGATTGCTGCATCCAGGCGGGGAATACTGAGTGCTTTTCCTTCGACATCTCGGCGATTAGTCTCTCTGTGTTCGCTCTGATTGCACCCATATTGTTCAAAGTTTTGTGTAGGGTGCAAAAAAAGCAGATATTTTCGTCTGACCGACCGTTCAAAGGCTTGTGGAGTGAATAGGGAATGGAGAAATAGGTATCCGGTACTATCCATGATTGACTCTGACTTTGAGAAAAAAATACAATATGATACAAGATGAGCGATATCCGCCAGTGTCTACTCCGATTGCAACCCCTAGATGAGAATTGAAGCGTGTAGTTGAACGAATCCTTTCATCGTATGTTATTATTCTAATAGTAGTAGGCATCATTGATTTATTGGGTTATGCAGATCCATCGAACTATCAATTATTCTATGTCGTGAAGATCAAGTATCCCCGTATCACACTGCTTTTGAATCATACATCTGTTCTATATTCATGTAGGATCACAACGGCATTTCTATACAATTTCAGTATTTTTTTCTATTTCTGCATTTTTCATTTCATGCAATATAAAGAGGCCCCAAACAATATGCCCTTCAACAACGATGTGTTGTTTATCACCTGATACAGGAGAAACAAATAAATACGCCCCACTAAAGAGATAATCTTTACTACTTAATAAGTTTGAGTTGGTGGTCGTCGGTCCATTCTCTCCTACCCCTCCTCACAAAAAAGCTGCGATGACATGTGGACCTCTCCCACCCTCCTCACAAAAACCGTGCGCCTCTCTCCTCCCCATCGAATCCCGTGTGCCTCTCTCCTCCCACCGAATCCCCATCGAGTCGCCCTCGCCTCCTCCCCACAGTTTTTGCCACTGCTCCTCCCTACCGAGACTTCTGCCGCTCCGCCCTCGCCTCCTCCCCTCCCTCCTCCGCCGCTCCGGCCTCGCCTCCTCCTCTCCACCCTGTGCCACCGCCGCCGCCTCCTCCCCCACTCCTTCGCTTCGCCGCCGCCTCCTCCCCCCTCCTCCGTTCCGCCCTCGCCTCCTCCTCCCCATCCCGTGCCGCCGCCTCCTCCCCCGCTCCTCCGCTCCGCACGCGCCTCCCTCCTCGCGTAACCATTGCCCCCACCTCTTCCCGCAACCTCTCGCTCCCTCCTTCCTAATTCTCCCTTCCATGTTCCTCCCCTACCCTCGCTCCTCCCCGTAATCTGCACCACTGTTGCCTCCTTCTGCCGCCGCTCCTCCCCTCCCGCTTCTCTGCCATCCTCGTCATCCATTCTAGGCAGTTGGGGCGAAGCCTGGACCACGCTGCCACCGCTCTTCTGCGTCTACCCCACCCTGTTTCACCCCTATCTCCACCAGCACCTCTCATCGCCCGCCTCGCCTGGCACCTTCCTCCCCCCGTGGCCTCCTCCCCTCCCACCCCTGCTCGCTTCCTGTGCAGACTACTCGCGGCCATGGCCGCCGCGTGTGCACTCACGTCGGAGGATGCCGAGAGGTGCCATCACCGCCGAGATAAGTAGCAGGCACACACGCGGAAGCCCTCCGGTGTGGCCTCCTGCTATAGCTGTGGTGCATCGCTATAGACGGTGGAGGAGGCTGCCCTTGGTTACGTCGAGCCCACCACGTGTAAGCTTCATTTTATGTGCTGAACAATCACAAAGTGTAAGCAAAATCTAAATGAATATGCTACAGCCTGCAGGTCACATTTTACCTATTTACTTTTTATTGCCGCAGTTGTTTCATACCTCTATGTCATTAAATGATGCACATATTTTGATCACTTTAGCTATATGATAGAACAACATGCCTTTGATACGTACAAGATTATCAGTATTTCTAGCTAACTACCATGAGTTATTGTATTATTTTGTCAGGAAGCAACAACTGGAGAGAAGTAAAATCCAACTTCACAAGCAGTGACAGATCCAACATCTGGAGGACGTCGCGGTGATAGTCCAGCATCTGGAGGGCGCCAAAAGTATGTAATACTGAATGGTGCTTTTTTATGTATGAATATGATTGCTATTAAGAAAAGAGTAGTTGCATGTCATGTCTTTGAAAACTTAGCAGACTGGCATTTTATTCTAAGAGTAGGTTTGAGGAGATAATGTACACATTCTCTGTCTTTGAAAACTTGGCAATCTGGCATTTTGAAGTTAAATTATGTGCCATGCAGACACTAGATGATTGTGTTTACAGTGTGCAATATACCTTCATATTCATAATTCCAATGTATAATAGTGATGAAAAGATCAAAATTTGTTGCCTGCACACCTGTTCTAACTGATTCTGGGAAGGAAGGATCAAAGATTTAATCGACTAACATCGGTTCATCCCTGGAAAATTCTTCTCTTCTTTGCAACTCTGTAAGTCACTCCCTTTTTTAGAGATCTTTCTATTGTGCTGAAGTTTATTCTTATCTGGTTAGTCTGAGCTTAGTTGCATAAGTAAAATGTAATAAATACTCTCATTCAAGGAAAAAATTGTTATGAATGCTTAGTTTACCATTAGAATTCATTACGCTTATGTTCTCTCTTTTTGGGTGGAGCTCAGTTTGTTATTGGTTGGGTCTGGAGAGCAGTTCACGTTTAGGTTGTTCCCGTAGATAGCTCCAAGGGGAAAATCATTAGTTATTTCCATAGACGTATGCCTGATTACGAAATAAATAAATAATGGTTGGTTATTTGCAAGAGAGAGGTTATGATTGATTACATGAAGAGAACAATTACGTCCATTACCTGCTTTTTTTATTCATACTTCTAAAAACAATGTCTCTGCTATTGTTGTAGCTTTGTATGAGTTAAAAATTCCATTTTGTTAGTCTACACTATCCCTTTCTCACGTGGAGCTCCACCACAAAAGCCATGAGTTCCATCTGGTCCAAAATTTAGTCTAACGAGACAAAGAATGTGGTCCAAGTGAAAACTTTCCAGGATCTGCTGAAAAGATGAATATGATGCTAATCTATTTGATTAATATGCAACCTTGCAGCTCATGTTTGCCTCTTTGGATGGAACAATTAATCCGACATATATACTCTTTTGTTATCTAAGATATATTGTTCTCTGAAAGCAATCTTCATAGTTACACATTTCATTTATCTGGTTTAGCATCATTGTTAATATATCATGCAGTGAGGTTGATGGCACAATCACTGTGACATAGAAGATGGCAGCCATCTCTCAGTTTGGCCAGTGCGCAGGGCCGTAGAAGGCAGATGAGCTGCAAAATTCACGTAGTTATTTATGTTAGTTTCCTTCCTCTTCTTTTACCTTCCATTACTTTGCGAGATTGTTTTTCTTTCACACTTATGAAAGGTCTTAAGCAAATGCAATCATCTTTCTTCAATTGCATACATTTAGTATTGTAAGGTTTGATTGTTTATCTGTTTGGGGTTTTCTGATACAAGTGCTAGGTATGATTAGCTGATTACTAACAAGGTGGAGTGGGGATTGTTAGCTCATTCTCTATTGCTAGAAAATTTTCAGTTGTTTATTCTTGATTTGCTTCCTTCAATTTGGAGTTTAAGTTATGGATTAACCTGCAAATGATGATATGATCCGATCTTCAACAATATTGGGTACTGTATGCATTGTCTATGCAATAATAACCGAAGTCCCTGGTATCCGAAAGCCAAAATACATGACCTACATTTAGTTTTTAGTTTGTCTTTAAATTAGAACTCGCTTTTGAAATATCATGTTTTGATGATGCACTCTGCTTGTAATTATTCCTCGTAGACAATGCCCATGAATCCATGATCTCCCAAGCTAACTAAGGAGAAAATGTCTACTATTCAGCAAACTTAGAAGTTATGACAAGGGTTGGTAAGCACTTTTGCCATTGTGACAGTCCTGAATCAATATTATAGTATGTGACATTATTCTTGAATATATTTCTTCTTTGTGTTTTTTTTTCCATTTGTTGATGTAGGATTCGAAATTAGATCTACATGTTTCATGCTTGATTATCTAATCATCACTGTCATCATAAGGCAAAAAATATTCAAACTCTATTGCATGTGGCATCTTGTTTTCTTGTTCCTACAAACAGAACATTGTCAATGTCATCTTGTAAAAGTACTCATATTTGATTATATAAAATGTTTCTGTTTAGAAAATCAGTCAAATTATCAGTTGGAGGAATTAAGAGTTACATTGTCATGACTGTTGGGACTTGGAAGTTAAGGCATTGTTCATTTGCGTTGTAGGGAAAATTCTGAAATTTTGTTAGAGGTAGCACTGAGAAAATACAGTGAGTGAAAATGCATATAATTATTTTGCTGATATTGATATTTATTGTATAGTTTAGAATCCTTATATTTATGTATCATCTTTTTTTAATTTCGTTGTAACGCACGACAATGTGCTAGTTAAATTCATTAATTGGATTTAGTACTAATCCCCTCACAAAATCACGCACCCCCTCCCACCACTAAACTCCCCAAAAGGACCAAACCAAAACAAAACCACATTTCCCCCAAAACCATGGACTTCTTCGTCGGCGTCGGCGGGAGCGGCGGCGCCGGAGGCCCCGGCGGGAGAGTGGAGGCGGAGCGGTGGCTGGAGATCGCGGGGAAGCTCCTCGCCGCACGCGACCTCGTCGGCTGCAAGCGGTTCGCCGAGCGCGCGGTGGAGGCGGACCCTCTCCTCCCCGGCGCCGACGAGCTCCTCGCCGTTGCCGACGTCCTCCTCGCCTCCCAGACTCTCCTCCCCACTGGCCACCCCGACCCGCTCGCCGTCCTCCAGATGCCCCCCAACGCCAACCCCGCCGACCACGCCGCCGTCTCCCGCGCCTTCCGCCGCCTTGCGCTCCTCCTCCACCCCCGCAACCCCCACCCCGGCGCAGACGTCGCCCTCCGCCTCGTCCACGACGCCTTCGCCGTCCTCTCCGATCCCTCTCGCCGCCCACCGCCTTCCGCAACCACCACTCCTCCCCCTGGTGCTCCCTCCCAGCTTGTTGCTGCCGCCGCTGCTCCCGCCGCCGAGCCCGCCAAGTTCTGGACAGCGTGCCCATTCTGCTGCTACGTTCACCAGTACCCGCGCGAGCTGGTCGGGCGCGCGCTCAAATGCCCAAACGGGTCTTGCCGCCTGGGGTTCGTGGCTGCTGAGATCCCTATCCCGCCCACCATCGTGCCGGGCACCGAGATGTACCACTGCGCCTGGGGGTTCTTCCCCCTCGGCTTCCCCAACGCGGCAGACCTGGGTGGCAACTGGAAGCCGTTTTACAAGGTGTTCCCTTGGAACAATGCACCAAGTGGTGGGGTCCCCACCTGTAGGAACTATGGGAACCGTGGTGGAGGCAGCAATGCCCGGCAGCCGCAGAATGTGAGTGCTCGTGGTGGGTCATCCAGAGGCAGGGTCAAGAAGACAACCGCTCGTAAGAAGGTTGGGGCGGGGCTCAAGAAGCGTTCTCTCGGTGGTGGCATGGAGAGCGGAATTGAGCCGTCGATGCTTGGACAGGAGTCACAGGACGGATGGGCTGGGGGTGAGGAAGGTGGAGATGGACGTGCAGAGGAGGTGAGAGGGATTAACATAAATGAGGAGGCACAGGCTACAGATGGTACCAGCAGGGCTAATGTCACCGGTGGGGTTGAGGACATGGGCAGCTTCCATTTGGATGTCGATCCAACAGAGGATATATTAGGGAATTTGCACAACTTGCCGTTCTTGAGGGTGGACAATCTTGGGCGGATGCTGTAATTGTCGCCGTGGCTTGTTGTGGTGCCGGAGAAGTATTGTATGATTAGCCTGGTAAGGAATGACCCTTACCATTGTTGTTGTTGTTGTTCTTGTTCTTGTGCTATTATCTCATGTTGTAGTAGTAGTCTACCTTGTGCTTGTAATTACTTAGCAAGCAGTGGAGTCAGACCATTCAGGCATGATCTGCCATAAAAGTACTCTCAGTGACTTTGTGGTCTCTGCCATAAAAGTACTCTCAGTGACTTTGTGGTATCTCCAAATTAGCTGGGGATGCGTACTCTTGTCTTAGACAAACAAACATGTCGAGTTTTCTTGTGATGGAAATAATGCTTCATAGATCGAGGGTGGTTTGATCAGTTATGCTTACCATGCCGCTTTGGTTTCGTCAATGGACAATGGCGAGAGGAGTCACTGAGAGAAAGTAAGTGAAGCTGGCTCTTCTTTCTGAATACATAAAACTTTTTTGTTACAAAGGCATATTTGCTACATGATAATGATGACTTGGTACTAAATACATCGTTCTACTATAAAGTTTATACTGTAATACTTTTTGATATGGTTGCTTAGGATTTTGTGTATTAGGTGATGACCTCTATTCAGTATGCCATTATTGTTGTTATTAGGATCCATTCATGTAATTGGTGTGTGGTCCATAAGGTCCATTAGGGTTACATATTTTATTTCAAGGCGTATTGGAAGAAATCATGGTTATTGATGTTGGCAGAAATCTATCAAACTAACAAGATGTCTCAAAACTTGCTAAAATTCCATACTACTTGGAGCATTTGCATGATAATCATTTTCCTGGTACATTGTTGACCCTATAATGGTTTGCATCTCCTGGTACATTGCTGACCTCAAAATGGTCTGCTTTAGCATGAGCTATTGTTTTACAATAATTTAGATCTGTATGATTTGGATTACTTCGATTTTATTCCAATGCCTATGAGGCTGTCGACCTAGGCTTCATATGGTCGAACCTTCCTAGTATACACAATATGGTGCAAGTAGGTCTCTGGATAGTCAATTATTCTCTTATCATTAACACAAGTGCCTAAATCATTCATCTCTACCTTCCTCTTAATCATCATTCCGGATTGAGTAATCAAATATTGATTTCGTAAATTGCCTTTTGATATGTCACACAGATTTGTCAGTAAAGTTTGTGCATGGGAACCAAAAATTAAATTGCTATTAAAAATATTTAATAAATGAAATTTGTATCAAAGCAAAAATGTAGCTACCCTTAATGACCTAGAGAACATGCAACCAATTGCCCTTTATTTTACCACCATTTCTTTAACGCATTCCATGTTAACAAAAGTGTTAATTTTGTGGCAATCCGTGTGACATTTGGAAATGCTTATATAGTTTCGTATGTAACCTAATTTTTGAAACACAAATTTAGAACTTGTTGCAGATAATCTTGGGGATTACATGGACTGGAAATCATTGACATGGTTATTTAGAATAGCAAGTGCTTGAAGATTTCTGTCTTGCGCATGTTCAATTTGGCAACCTGTCAGTCTGGATGCGCATAGTTCATTTTGATGTCACTATTTATCACTTACAGGAAAGCTCAGAAAAATTGAATCCTTGGTAGGTTGATATGATATCCGCCCCTGTTATGTTGTCTAGATTGCCCTGAGTCTGTGTGCCGCATAAAGTTACCATGAAGAAGCGCAGAATTGGGTTGGGTTCATACTCAACCTTGGTTAGCTTGATTTTTTTGGCTGAGGCTATTACAAATTTGAAAGCAGTTTCATATAGATTGAAACAAAGATGATGTTAAGATTGTGCATTTAGTGAGATTCTTTTAACATATATTTTCTGTTAGGAAAGGGCAATATTGAAGATACCCTGTATGATTTCTTGTTGCCAGATATATTTTTTTTCATATGCACCAAATGCAACCAAGTTCTTGGTGATGTGATTTTAGTTACTTGTGCATTTTATATCTGTAGGTTCCCTTTTGTGATTGAAGGAGACCCTCAATTTGCATGTAAAATATACTTATTATTGCCCAAATGAACCATTTTGAATTTGGACTAGGTCTTATGTTATTTCTTTCAGGTAAAAAAAAACTGTTGTCTTCCACAAACAGAAGCCGGTTGTCCCAACCACTTCATGCTGGAGCCGAAGATACTTGGCTCAGCTTTAGAGGGGTTATCAGTAGCCTGTAAACAAATTTTGTTTCTGTGTATCAATTTATGAAAGAGAAATATGGACATCATGTAAAGCTACGCTATTAGTTCGCCAAGAAATGCTAACTGTAGTTGTTATGCCCCTGCTTGCTATGCGCCTATTCCAATAATTTCAAGGCTCTATAAATGATTATAGCTGTGTTCATGTCGTTGGATATATTTAAGCTTGAAATTTGCAGGGTACCATACTACCATGTCAGCTGTATCTCCTCTATGATTGTCTGAGTGGAGTCTCTGACAGTGGCCTCCAGCATTATTTGTTGCTCGCAGCCATTGGATTCAATGTTTATGTTCCGCCGTGCTGAAGTTGTAGTGATCTCTCTAATTCTCTACGTCGACAATGAAATAACCCCTTCTGTTAAATATTCTGCTTTAGGAGGCATATTCGGAACACATGAATTTTGGGAAACAGTTCCTTTCCTGCATAAATCGGGGAAAGGGAATATTCCTGTGTTCTAGATAGAGCTTATTTTTTCAAGGAAAAACAGTAGGATGTGCCAGCTGTTAATATATCGAAGTAGGTAAAAACTGTACATAACGATGTACAGAGCCTAAATGATGTTCTGGGAGTAGAAGCGTGACTCTGCTGAAAGCGAAATCCACTACATAACGCGGAGCCGATCAGCCGACGGCAGACGAAGTGGGAACCAAATGTCACCGTTTTGAATGGGCACGATCATAAATTTATTAACACCAAGCATAAATATCACATATTTCGTGTTCGTCGAAGTGTATATCATCTAACCTCTGTTGCTACTTGGCTTGATTGTCTGTTGATGCATTCAGAGGAGGCAATCCTACCGCATACTGCGAACATTGGAGAAACACGCGCCAATATTTGACCCATGCGAGTCACTGTTAAGTTGACTGCCCCTCAAAACGGACGGTCGCAAACAAACAGAATATTTTACAGCACGTTGGAATTGCCAATTCCCACTTCCGTAGTTCATCTCATCACCCAAGAAATCGAAGCCAGCGCTGAATTCAGCTGTAATTCTAAGTTTGTAGGCTATAATCAGAAATTCAGGTCCACAGCTCATGCCATGGAAATACAATTACAACGGATTCCTTCTTTTCTTTTCTCTTCTCCTTTCCCATTCACAACGAACATGATGGAACTACATCGCTCTGACCCCTCTATACTGACACTTTCCATATATCAAAAGCAATCGTATGAACACGACTCCTAAGGGATATCTAGATACAGAAGAATGCCATGCACGAAAACCAAATGAACCACCTCGCCATCACCACAGCGTAAGGGCTGAAGAACACAAACAATTTGTGCAGCACTCCGAGGCAGTCTGGAAGAATGAACCTTGTAATCGTGAATTGCCGCCCGGATACATATGCACGCAGAAATAATAGAAGCCCTCCGCATCAAACGCTTTGCTCTTTCACAAAAATCATTGATGACAACAGCAGGTCAGCATTCTAAATCTGACCAGCTACGCCGGCACGAGCCCTTAGCGCCTCAGTACGTTTACTTCTTTCCATCTGTTCCACCAGCCAGTCTATGCCAAATTTGATCCCCCTCCTGTCAGAAAAACAACAGTGTCACACAAACAAAAGAACAGGTGTGTAAAAGACTATGCGGCTATGCACCCAGTGACCAACGGTAGGGCCAAAGGCTTCTCACTGTGTTGTGAACCACAGTGCAAGCTTGAGCACAAGCATAGAGCTCAAATTAGTTACTATTTGACTATAGGTCAATTGTGCAAAAATATGCATGGCTAAATCAGAGAATCTTTTCAACTATCATGTGTTGAAGTGAACAAGTTCAGGAACCAGCGGAGTTGCTGTTCTCACCCATCATAGGCAGATACAGCCTGAAACATATATGGCCTCTCATCTAGCTCTTTAAGATGCAAATGTCTAGTCAATTCTTCATCAGCGATAACACCAGGTGAATCCTGCTCAAAAAAAAAAAAAAAATCCAGAAGCACCTCCGAATATGAGAACATTAGATGAATGAAATAAGCAATTTGACAGAAGGATCTGGATCCCATTCAGTATAAGTAAATATGAATTAACTCAAATGATAACATGATCCATTTATGAAAAATGTCTTTGCCATGTTAAAGATATTGGAAAATTGAATAAAATAAGCAACTTCAAAGAAATTGTTTGGTTAAACCACAAGGCACAAAATTATTATCTGCTCTCCACCTTTTCAGTTATTATCACAATTTGCACACGAATTGAACACTGAGTTTCTCAAATATATCATCATTTGACGTGATAGCAACAAGGGAAGAATACAGAATGCAAGAACAGCAAAACAAGGGTAATTCGGCTTACTGTTCCAACACATGAATATAAATAATGAGAAACTTGAAGAGCTAATTGCTACACAGGAGATGACAATGTTGTGAAGTATATAACTAGTATGTGTTTAGAAACCTTAATTTAAACTCCCTCTGTTCAAAACTAAGTGATGTAGATACACATTTTGAAATGGTTACATTAAAAAAATGATATTACCAGATTTTTTGTTGACATTCAAAAGTGCTTTTATAATTTTATAATTCTTACTAACTGTTTTGGACTCTTATTGGGGGAGAGATAATTGGTTTTTTAGGACTCTAAACGTTGGGCTTCGCATATTTAGGACTCCAAACGTTGGCTTCGCAAAATTAGTACTCTAAACGTTGACACTTTGATTTTTATGGTATTATAGCTTATTTATCATTTCTTAATCTATTTTCTTAATACTTAGCACCTAAAATGACTCTTATGCCCTCCGCGCCGTTAGGCCTTGGCCGCCTCATCCCTCTCGTTTGCCGTGCACGTTGCACTCGCGCGTTGCAGGCAGCTGAGCAGAATATGGAGTAGCACATCGTTTTGGTCTCCATTAGATGTTCAAATCTTCAACACTTTCATCGTTAGTTACAATGTTGAGAGGCCTAAGCCTAACGGGGATACAGTTTTGCATTCTTTTACTCCCTGTCTTTATTAAGGTAAAAGCTCAGGGTCACATCTGAAGCATTCCGTTTCACACTCCCATTATGTTCTAATGACGGATCACAGTTCCAGCTGCAAAGCTTATCAATAACAAGTTCTCTAGTAAAAAAACAACAGTTGTGGTGTACACGCTATTCAGAATTAGGTGGAGAGCCCCCAATGGTGCCGGCGGCGGTTCCCAGGGATCCGCGTCGATGAGGGCGGCGGCACCAGAGCGACGTTTCGAGTCGCAGTCCAGAGCGAGAGAATGGGGCGACCAGAGCGACGTTTCGATTCCCAGGTACGTGATTAAGGGTGGAGGGCATAAGAGTCATTTTTAGATGCTAAGTATTAAGAAAAGAGATTAAGAAATGATAAATAAGCTATAATACCATAGAAATCAAAGTGTCAACGTTTAGAGTACTAATTTTGCGAAGCCAATGTTTGGAGTCCTAAATATGCGAAGCCCAACATTTAGAGTCCTAAAAAACCAATTATCTCATTGGGGGAAACATTATCAAAGAAGACGTGTGCAAGAACAGCAGCATGAGGAGTCAGCAGAACAGCAGCAAGGTGTCGATCAACAAGTCGCAGGCGTACAAGAAGAGGAGCAGGCAAGATAATTCGAGTCTAAGTAGGAGTCCTTGTCTTAGATGGCAAGATAAGTTCTATATAATTGAGTCCAATGTATCAATCTGGGCAAGCAAGAAATAAATTTCCTCTTTCTAGTATGCTACCTCTGCCCCTCCAGATTCTCTAATCTTTTCCCCATTATCCTCTTCCGGCCACCACTACACCAACTCGCCAGAGATGTTAGCGTTCGCCAGTAAACCACCCATACTTCCTACGTAGCAACTCTGGCCACAACAGATTAGTATCAGAACCGAAGATTGCAGACATGGCTTCCGAAGCAGACAAGAAAATAATGGAAGACATGAAGGCAATGATCGCGGATATGAACAAGCAGATGAAGGAGAACTTTGCTGCAGTACACAAGGAGTCTGAGGATGTTCGTCACAACCTATCGGGCGTTGACGAGCATGTCAGGAGCCTAAAAACAGATGGCCTTCTTCGCAAGCCAACTGATTTACCTTTGTTGGCACACAGCTCGCAGTTGGCACATCACAGCTGGTGATGGGCACTGCTACAGCACCTATCACGCCCACCTTGTCAGCCGCACCACTCTCTTTGCCGCCTTCGTTGTCCAGGTTGTCACAGTTGATTACGTTGCCGCCAGGATTTCCTTTTGTGCTGTAGCAACTTCCTCCGACGTTGCCGCAATTTTCAGCTTCCCTTGCCCCTGCTCCGATGCTACCCTAAGATGAGGCGTCACCAGTCCCTCGCTACTTCAAACTGGAATTTCCCATATACGATGGCAAGGATGATCCGTTGGTTTGGTTAAATCAGTGTGAGCAATTCTTCTGGGGGCAAAGAACAGATGAGATTTGGTTAAATCGGTGCGAGCAATTCTTTTGGGGGGGAGGGGGGGGGGGGGGAGAACAGATGAGAGCCACAAGCTTTGGTTGGTTACTTACCACATGGTAAGATCAGCACAGCAATGGTATATCCAACTTGAGCAAACAGAGGAAACACCTTCGTGGAAACGCTGCAAAGATCGTTGTCACTTGTGATTCAGTCCGCCAATTTGTGTCAATCCCCTTGGTGAGATTGCAAGGCTCAAGCTCACGAGTTCAGTTGCGGAGTATCGGGAAAAATATTTGGCATTGTTGTGCCAGGCAGGACTGTTGACAATGGAGCAACAGGTTCAACTATTTACATCCAAGTTATCTAATCTCCTGCACGCCATCATTGAACTCTAGCAACCGTCTGATCTGCACGTAGCCATGAGCTTGGCTCGAGCGTATGAACAGAGTGGCAATAGTGACAGCTTCCACCACAGGCAATCAGCCAACTAACTGACCGATCCAACAAGGGTGCTGTCAAGGTAATTTCAACAAGACTGCAGCTATGACCCCATTGGGGACAGCACCAGGGGCTGTACCCAGATATTTTTGGCGGTTTACTCCTGAAGAGATGGCTGAACGATGGGCAAAGGGCCTTTGCTATAATTGACAAAAAATTATCCAAGGACACAGGTGCCAGCAGCTCTTCTATTTGGAGGTTTGAGACAACAATGGACCCATAGAGGATGATGGCTCAGACACTAATGAAGCTAAGGAGCCCCGTGTTTCACTTCATGCCTTCACAAGAATATGTGTAGGAGACACCATGCAATAGAAGATACGAGTTGGTAAGGCTGCATTGGTGGCATTGATTGACTCGGGATCCACCAATAATTTCATTATAGAGGATGTGATCAACAAGGTAGGTATTGTGTTAGAACCTCGCCAAGGTCTCAACGTAACTGTTGCTAATGGTGAATGTATTCCTAGTATAGGCATCACACGTTGCACAAAATTCCAGATTGGGCAGGAGTACCGTCACAGATTGCTATGGCTTGCCATTGGACGGGTTCGACATGGTGTTGGGGGTTCAGTGGTTGTGCACGTTGGGTCCAATTCTGTGGGAATTAGACTTGCTGATGATGTCCTTCTGGTGGCGAGACCATCAAGTGACATACCAAGGAATAGCTGGCCCACCGGCTGGGGCTCAAGTTCAAAGTAGCGATGGTCGCGATCTTATGTCAACTCTGCTAGCTAAGTTTACAGCTGTGTTTTCAGAACCACGAGGATTACCGCCTGTACATAATTGCGATCATCGCATTCACCTTCTTCCTAGTAAAGATCTGGTGGTAGGGCGACCCTATAGGTACCCTACTCTTTAGAAGGAGGAAATTGAGAGTCAGTGCAAGGATATGTTGGATCAGGGAATCATTGGAAGGAGCAAGTCAGCCTTTTCATCTCTTGTGTTACTAGTTAAAAAACATGATGGTACGTGGCGATTTTGTGTGGATTATCAAGCTTTGAATTCCAAGACAGTGAAGGATAAATTCCCGATTTCGGTTATTGACAAGTTTCTTGATGAATTAAAGGGAGCTAAACTCTTCACCAAGTTGGACCTCTGCTCAGGCTACCATCAAATTCACATGTTTTTCCAAGGATGTGGAGAAGACAACGCTCCGCAAACATGAAGGCTTATTTGAATTCTTTGCCCTTCAGTCTCACCAATGCACCTGCGACTTTTCAAGCTTTGATGAACAAGATATTCCAGCCCTACCTTTGCCGGTTTGTGATTGTTTTTTTGGACAGCATTCTTATTTACAACAGGTCGTGGTTGGAGCACCTCTGATATGTACGGGCAGTTCTCAACATATTACAAGAACAGAAGCTTTTCCTCAAGGAGTCCAAACGTATGTTTGGGTAGGAACGGGTGGCCTACCTTGGTCATGTTATTTCCGTCAATGGAGTGTCCATGGATGAAGACAAAGTTAAGGCAGTAGTCGAGTGGCCTCAGGCGCGGTCAATACGAGCGCTTCGGGGATTTCTTCGCCTGGCAGGCTACTACCGCAAATTAGTAAAGGATTTTGACATTCTAGCAGTCCCATTGACCAATCTTTTAAAGAAAGAATCATTTGTGTGGTCTCCTGAAGCTTTGCAGGCATTCCAATAGCTTAAAGCAACACTTTCCTTAGCACCTGTGTTACAACTACCAGATTTTTCACGTATTTTTACTATCGACACCGATGCTTCCAGATCCGGAATTGGGGCCGTACTACATCAAGGAGAACGTCCGCTTGCTTTCTTTAGCTGGCCAATACCACCTTGGCATGATAAACTTGTGGCATATGAAAGGGGACTTATCAGGTTGGCAAAAGTTGTGTGATACTAGCGACCATATTTATGGGGGCGATGTTTTGTGGTTAGGATGGATCATTATAGTTTGAAATTTCTCCTTGATAAACGATTATCCACGATTCATCAACATCATTGGGTAAGTAATTGTTTGAGTATGATTTCACAGTGGAATTTAGGCTGGGTTGTCATAATCGAGTTGTTGATGCACTTTCCCGACACAATGAGGTGGGTGCGTCTTTTGCACTGTCGACACCTCACTTTCACTTATTCGACGATATCAAGCAGAAAGTCAGCAACGATCCAGACTTGGTCCTTATGAAGCAAAAGGTTGTATTAGGAGAACTGGGAGATTCCTTGAAGGTCATTGATGGCCTTATTCTTCAGGATGGGCGGATCAATGTACCTGCTGCATCAACCTTGGTACCTTGTATCCTAGCGGCTTTACATGGCATGGGACATGAAGGTGTACGAAAGACGCATATCCCAGGTGATCGACATATAATATTGGGTTGGGTGCACTCCTGTGCTACATGTCAGCGTTACAAAAAAGAGCACCTACATCTTGTAGAGCTGCTACAACCTTGGAGATTCCCCAAGATGTATGGATAGATATCTCTATGGATTTCATTGAAGACTTGCCTAGGATAAACGGCAAATGTGTGATCTTGACTGTTGTGGATCGCTTCTCAAAATATGCACACTTCTTTTCCCTGTCCCATCCTTATACCGCAAATTCAGTTGCCAGAGTCTTCTTTGATGAGATTGTTCGTCTTCACGAGTTTCTAGCATCAACTGTTAGATCCTATTTTCACTAGCAACTTCTGGAAGGAATTATTTCGCTTGTGTGGGGTCAAACTCAATATCAGTTCAGCCTTTCATCCTCAATCCAATGGCCAAATAGAAGTGGTGAACAGAGTGATTGCCATGTATTTAAGGTGTTTATCAGGAGATCGACAACGTCAATGGGTGAAGTGGTTACTTTGGGCTGAATTTTGCGATAATACTTCTTTCTAGCAAACAATTCAATCAACTCCCTTCCAGGTAGTTTATGGGTGACCACCACCCACACTAATCTCTTATGAATCAGGTACAACAAGAGTTGAAGCTGTGGAACGTTCTCTCATGGAGAGGGATGAGTTTTTGGTAGAAATAAAGGAACATTTAACTCAAGCTCAACAATACATGAAGAATCAGCAAGATGAGCATCACCGTGAGTTGGAATTTGCCGTTGGAGACTGGGTTTGGTTGCGGCTGCAACATCGTCAGGCTACATCCCTTGTCAACAAGGCTAATAAGAAGTTATCTCCTCACTTTTATGAGCCTTATCAAATTTTGGAACAAATTGGGAAGGTCGCATATCATCTTCAGTTGCCTAAAGGAACTAGGATACATAATGCGTTCAATGTGGCTTTATGTTCAATGTGGCAGAATGGTACCTATACCAGAAAAGGTAGAGGCGTAGAGCAAGTTCAACTTCATCTTGGAGTATGGGAAATTCTTTTGCAATGGCAGGGATTATAGAAAGCTGGTGCTACTTGAGAATAGGTGGGAGAGCTTCAAACAGCAATATCCTGAATTCCAACTCGAGGACGAGTTGTTTTCTCAGGAGGGGAGAAATGTTGTGGATTCTTATTTGGGGAAACATTATCAAAGGAGAAGACATGTGCAAGAACAGCAGCAGCATGAGGAGTCGGCAGGACAACAGCAAGGTGCCAATGATGTCCCTATTCCTGTCGATCAAGAAGTCCCAGGTGTACAGGAAGAGGAGTAGGCAAGATAATTCGAGTCTAAGGAGTCCTTGTCTTAGATGCAACATAAGTTAGCTCTATATAGTATATAATTGAGTGTAATGTATCGATCTGTGCAAGCAAGAAATAAACTTCCTCTTTCAAGTATGCTATCACCTGTTTGTTCGCAAATATCAGGAGTGGTGCCCCTTTCAGATCCTCATGGCGAAGAACCTTTTCTGAAGTAAGAATTTTATGTTAGGTTCTCTTCAATGATTTTTTTCCTTATTTACCAGAAATAGGCAATGCATCTAACAACAACTATACAGTAAATGTGCAGAACAAAATGATAATATCAGCATACCCAGAGCAGATTTGGCATCTTCAAACGATGATGCAGCAGCAGCATCAATAACATATATTATAGCATGGGCCTCTTGATAATATTTCTCCCAGATTGTGCGTAGGCCAACCTACCAAGTATGTTGTGTGTCAGAAATCTGAACCAGTACAATGGAATCTTATATGACTGGGGAATGGTAATTAATATATGGGAAAATTTATCTTTCTAGTAGTTCCTGTTACGAAGAGAAAATAGTATCTACAAGTGGAATTCTTAACTAGCACATGGAATATACATAACAACGTGACAGATGAATCCAACAATGGACCATATCTCATTCTTCCCTAATCCCTCCTTTATCAGCAAAACACACACAAATTGCATGCTAGAAGACATGAAAACAAGCCATACATTCCAAAAACTAAAGAGTTGACAAAGCATCCCCTGTTTCAGATTCACAACAAAGATTCATGATCCAGTATACATTCGATATAAGTAAATGTTTTGACGTGCTACTTCGCCAGGAATACCACATACGCTAGGAGACCAATTAAAGCTACCTGCTCCTAGTCCTCCAGTTTTAACTTTTAAGCTATACATTCCTCACATATTACAAATTCAAAATAACATGTAGATGACAACTCCAGTCAGCTTGACAACCTACTGAAGAGATAATCAACCAAAATAGACAGAGCTATTCCCAAACTATGACTAGTTGCCTCAATATGGAATTTTGGTCCAAAATTCTGCATTAGAAATCTTACCTGACCTCCCAGATCCCAGAAAATAAGCTTTGCATTTGCATCTTCAATACGACCAATATTAAGCCCAACAGTAGGAACAATACGATCATGCGGAAGTCCTTCCCCTTTCAGATAAATCGATTTCAACTTTTCTAGCAAAGTCTATACCATAAATTACAGAAACATTTCAACATTAGGTAAAAATGCTAGTATAAAAATATAGATAACATCACATTTTAAAACATAAAATGTTTTACATAGAAAATGAAGAAAAGCAGCACAGGCACCAGAATATTGACACGGTAGAAGTTAACTTGAAAGGTGTAGTGGACTAGTGTACCATGTCCATGGTGAAAGAAAGTTAACCTAGAAGTTAATATAGGTAAGAATGCTAGTATAGAATAGAGATATAAGTAAATGCCTGATGCCTGAGAAGTAGAGTAGCAGTGTGCATAAAACGTACCAATTTTTCAAATATACTAAAATCAAGACCCAAAATCTGGCCATTTTCCATCGGTGCAATCAATAAATAATCTCACCGAAGGAGGATATGCAGTATGCTCTACTAGCAATAGATTATCTTCAATTTATATATGGTTGGTAATATATCAAGTTAAGAATTGATAGATTTGATGAATTTGATAACCTACAACCATGATTGTATTTATTTACAAGGGGCGAAAAGTTCCAAATAATAAAATTATTGGTTGATTCTGTTACAAAGGTGTGGATTATGACATTATCACTGACTATTTTTTTTAAAAAAAATAAAAGCTTGAGAACAATTACCGTCTTGCCAGACTTGTCAATGCCAAGAATAAGAACACGGTACTCCGCCTTGTTAAAGATGTACTTCCATAGACCATAGGCCAAGGAGAACATTGCTCTAGCCTGCTTCTCTCACCGATGAATTCTTCGCTTTACCAACGGCCTACGACCAGTGCACCACGTCCTGAAAAATACGAACACACGTCAAACATATTCCTTTCAACCAATCTGCAGGGAAACCCAAATTACCAAAAACAAAATCCCGCATAAATGCTACTCACACTAAATGACCCCCAGGCCACTCCCTGATCAGCATACTTACATGGCAACAAAGAATTTATCCTCAAGACAAACATCCTCCCAACAAATTGGAGCCACTCACAGCGAAGAACGATTAATCCAGTAAAGAACACAATCCACACAAAAGCTACTTGTACTAAATCACCCCAAGGGCAACTCTATCATCAACACAGCACACTTGCAGTGCTCACGCAACAACATATCATACACCAACTAAACCTCCCTAGTAACCCCCAGCGGCCAAAAACGGCGTTGAAATGGCAAGATCAATTTAGCCTCAAGACAAACCACCAATTTGGCCCATAGAACACGAATTGGGGCCATAGGAATCACGAACTCACTACCCTACGCATCATAACGACCAACCTTGGGAAAAATCCGAGGTATGCATCCTCACCGATCTAGCATAGGAACCAGCGGTGTCTACGAGGCTAGCGCATATATACGACGAAATCGCCAAGAAGCTCCTATCGGCGCCTCGTCGGAGTAAACCCAAATGCGCGGTGAATGAAAAATTGCTACTGCATGATAGTAACTGGTAAGAGTCAAATCCGCGCCTAATCAAAGAGCACCTCGGGTAGGTGAAGAGAAACCGATGGCGGCATCGGGGAGGGTGGGGCGGATCTGAGTCGCTCACCGGAGAGCCGGGGGGGGGGGGGGGGGGGGGCGGCGCCGAGCTGGTTCCGCGATCGGACTGCTCCCGGTGGAGGCGTTGCGCTCCCCCCTCTATCTCTCTCTCTCTCTCCCCCCGTCGTCTCGAGCACGCGAGGTAGGGGAGGAGTCGCCTCGCCACCGAAGCACGCGATTCGACCGGCACCAGCAAGGAGCTCCCCAGGAAAGAACATTTATTGAGCGAAGGCAAAGCAGCGCGACGGAACGGAACGGCGCGCCGTTGGATCCGATCCGACAGTCGCTGCTGCCACGCCGACGACCGTGTGTGAATGACGGGTGGGCCCTGGTGCGTGGCGCGGGAATGACACGCGGATGGGTCACTCGGAGGGTCTCCGCCCACCTCCCTCCGTTCGGGCGGGTGGGCCCAGGGCCGGGCAGTAGCATCGCACGAGTTGACCCGCCTACATCGGAAAGTCAGATTTCTTTGGTAGGTACGCCCGCACCAATATACCACCATCCCCCGTTACTCCACTTAGGGTCTGTTTGGGACTGCTCTGCTCCAATTTTTCTAGCTCTGCTCTACCAACTCCACCATGGAGTAGCTCCACTGTGGAGTTCCTGGAGCAGGTGGTCCTGTTTGGCACGCAGCTAGTTCCAGCTCCAGGAATATGAGGTTTCCCTGAGAAAGGTCCAATGTGCCCCTGAATGATGTTTGGTGTATGTTTTGATGTCTGCGGAGCATATGTAACTGAATTTTTTTGTTGCTAATTGAAATATGATGTAAAATATTATAATCGCAATTAATTTATTCGAGAAAACCAAAAAACAAATATTTTGGTCAAATAATTCCATCCTTTTGTCCCATAAATTGCAACGTGCATGATAGATAATTAACAAAGTCCATCATTCGAATACAAATAATTGTCCATAGACAATACAACACAAGCGCAGAACTACAACCGACTACACGACCTCGCTAACAACCAACCGCGCAAAGAAGAAAAGGAGAAGGTTGAGAAGCACAAGGGAGAATCTAGAAGCACAGATGGATTATAGATAGCAATAGGAAGGGGAAATGGTAGCCGATTCGCTAATTCGCGCAAGACAACACAATGAGATCCGCAGATACTAACTTTGACATCTAACACATAACACAACCGACAGAGCTAAACATGGTTTATAAATGACAATTACTAACGCAAATTACTAACACAATGATCACTAACATCAACACAGATAACAAAACACAGGAATTGATTGAAGAATTGAACTACTGGCAATAGGAATATATAATGATGCTGGAACACATTAGCAAAGTGCAATCACATGACCACTGATCACATACTTCACAGTGCAAATTTAACAGATCCATTGCAATGCTCAACAATGCACCTCAATTCACAATGTAACATTCACAGTTCAGGTAGAGATAGCAATCAAGAAAACTAAACAAGAAAAATAAAGGAAAGAGGGAGGATATGGAGATGAACCGAAGAAGGAGAAGCTGAGGATGTGGTGATGTCGGCCGGCAATGGAGCAGATGAGGTGGTGGAGCTCGTGAAGTGGAAGAAGTAGAGAGGGCGCCATCGGTGGATGCAGCAGACGAGCAGCGTCAGCGCCGTAGAGGATGAAGTCGGCGATGTCGAGGATGATGCAGATCGGCGGCCCAGCGCTCAGGTGGTGATGGCCGAGAAGGGAGGCGCGCCGGCGAGTCGGCTATGGCGACGCGGTGGTGCGAAGAGAAGGCGGCGCTCGGGTGGAGAAGTAGTAGGGCACAGGGGCTGCCGATGAAGGAAGGCGGCGTGACTGGTGGAGATGGGAGACGGGCGAAGACGTGTACCGGGCGGGACGGAGTCGAGGACGGTGAGGGCGGCGTCAGCGCGGGCGCGGAGGGTGGCGGCCTTCTCAGCGGGGTTGCGGGCAAGAAGGTGTCGCGGAGGTGGTACAGCTCCTCCACCGCGTCCGCCGTCCCCTCCAGCGGCGTCCTCCCCGCCTCCGCCCCTTCATCCCCTTCCCCCTTCTGCCGCTACGGCTCGGGAGCCGAGGCAGAGCTCGCCGTTTCACTGCCCGCCTCGCGGCTCATCGGTTTCTGGACGGCGGGTGGGGGGCGGAGAAGAAGAGGCGTGCGGGTGGGGTCGGAGAAGGAGGAGCGGCGCGGGTGAGGGCGGAGGAGGAGGAGCGGCGCTGGTGGGGGCGGAGGGGAGGAGCGGCGCTGGTGGGGGCGGAGAAGGAGGAGCGGCGCGGGAGGGGGCGGAGGGAAGGAGCAGCGCGGGAGGGGGGCGGAGGGGAGGAGCGGTGCTGGTGGGGGGCGGAGAGGAAGGGGCGGCGCGGGAGGGGGCGGAGAGGAAGGGGCAGCGCGGGTAGGGGCGGGGGGCGGAGGCGGAGAGGATGGGGGACGTGCGGGTCGGGGGAGCCGGAGAAGATGGGGGGCGGGGGGCGGAGGCGGAGACGATGGGGGGCGCGGGTGGGGGGAGCCGAAGAAGTGGGGGGCGGGGGGTGGAGCGGAGAGGATGGGGGACGCGCGGGGGAGCCAGAAAGATGCGAACCGGTACGAGGAGGTGTGTAATCAGTAATGGCAATGGTGGGTAATTTCTTCACAACTCCATGAGGAGGTACAAAAGTCCAGGATGTGCTCCACAAAAAACGTGGAGTTGGCCCCCAACTCCACTTTTTTCTCGGAGCGGAGTTTTAGGAGCTGGAGGTGTTTGGCAAGACAAAGCTAGAGCAGAGCTGCAAAATCTGGAGTGGAGCAGTCCCAAACAGGCCCTTAGAGCTGTGCAATCTTTTTTTTTGGTATAATCTGTTCGGCGCATACGGTATATATGATAAATACGATATTTGTAGTTCGGTAATATATGGTATTTTTAGAAGTACGGTTTAGTATCGGTAAATTTCAGTTTATTTCGGCGCAGTATCGGTAATTACCATATTCACCACAATTGACACGAATTGCGAACGATATGGTGAGGCGAAGAAATAGTATAATGGATTATTGGTACTAGCAAATGGCAATACCGCAATAGACAACAAGACTAACAAAGTAACAACTAACAAGCAATGAAGCAAGCAACCGTGAGGGTGACTAGGTGAGGCAGTGAAGCTTCACTGCTCTGCTTCAGGCTCAAACACAATTCACAGACAGTGAGACAAAACAATAGAACACAATTACACAAGTACAGTTTACTGGTACTGCCAAATAGCAATAACGCAATAAACACTTAGACAGCAAGACTAACAAAGTAACAAGCAAGCAACCGTGAGGCTCTGCTTTAGACTCAAATACAGAGTCACATACAGTGAGAACACAAGTACACAACACAGCCAGTCAAGCAGGTAGCCACAGCCGATAGTCACAAACACATGGACAGATCACAGATGGACCATGGAATCATCAATTCAATGTCAAGCAGGCAGCCATAACCAATAGTCGCAGACACATGGGCAGATCACAGATGGACCATGGAATCATCAATTCAGTGCTTCACCAACTCTAGTCTCCAAGGACACAAGCACACAACCACAACAACATCAGTTGATCAGTACATCACAAATCACACATGGTTCACTTCACTGGTTTAGCCGTTGAGGCGTTCAGGTTCATCACTCACTTTCTCAAACAGATAGTGAGATAGTGAGAGACCATGTGGATGTGCCCCATGTTTGTGATGAGTGATTGACGGTTGCTTTTGAAAGTTTGAGTTTGATTTGAGTGTTTTCTGCATTGTCGTAGCTCTTTTGCTGTGGTTGTAGGTCTTCAAGAGGGCGTACGACCGATTTTGACCGTTGTCGTAGCTCTCTAGCCATGGTTGAAAGGCAGCAGCAGTCGCTACGACCACACTGACCGTGGTCGGAAAGTACTAGGAGCTGTTACGACTGGTTTTGCTGTGGTCGGAAGTCAGTCGGATTGTTTTTGACCACTTTGGCCATGGTCGGAAGGCTGTAGGACCACGTTGTGGCGTTTACGACCACTCTGGCCGTGGTCGTAGGTCACCAGGGAAGTTTACGATTGGTTTGGCCATGGTCGGAAGGCTATTCGACCATGTTGGCTGTGGTCGAAGCCTGTTACGACCACGTTGCTCGCGGTCGGTGGTCGTAAGTCGAAGCTACGACTGCTGCGGTCAGAAGTCGGCGCTCGAGTGAACGACCACGTTGGCCATGGTCGAACGCTGCTACGACCACGTTGGTCGTGGTCGAAAACTTGGTTCGCAGTTTACGACCATGTTGTGTCGTTTACGACCACTCTGGTCGTGGTCGAGCGCACTTACAACTACGTTGGTCGTGGTTGGAAGTCGTTAGTCGGAGCTACGACCGCAGCGGTCGAAAGTCAGCGCTCGAAGTTACGACCACGTTGAGTAGTCGTGGCCTACGACCATGTTATCGCAGGAAGCGGTCGGAAGCACTCGAGTGAAGTCGTAGCGCGGTCGGTTGTGGTCGGAAGCCCATTCGATCACATTATAGACTTAGGATGAGAGTCGTAGCATCTGTTGTCTGGTCGTATGGCTTCTAGAAGCAGTCGTATCAGCTGGGAATCGGTCGTAAAGACTTTTGAGGTGGTCATAGACCTTGTGCATTAATATTTAAGTGATTTCAACCGGTCGTAATGTATGTACGATTGTGTGGAGTGTAGTTTGAGTTCTCTTTTCGATGCAAGTAGTTGTTACCCTTGTGTTGTGCGGTGCTATGAATGTTTGCTTGTCTGTGATGGTTTGCAGGACTTTGAGACTAGTCGTGGTGAGGCATGGATGGTCGAGACTAGGCACGGGGGTGTTGAGGTCGTGAGCGGCCGGAAGATGTCAAAGACGACGAGGTCTGTGAGGTGGTTGCAAGCGTGATCGGCAAGGCAGGAGGAATCTTTCGGGAAGGCAGCGGAGTGGCATTTTGGAGAAATGCGGAAAGCTGCAAAGGGAAGCTGTGTCTCTGTCAATGCACAGGAGTTGTTGGCGTTAACGGGTAAAGCACTGGAAGCTTATTTTCGCTAGTGGGTAAAGCGAGTGGTAAAACCCGGTGTTAGGTGGGGGTTTACGGGTTCCTCCCCCGGTAGCAGAAGGCTATAAATAGAGAGGGTAGAGCTCGGGTGCTCGGTGAGGTTGTTCCCGAGTCACTCTGAATTTCTCGTTTCTATTTGTGTGAGTTGTCTCTGGGTAGAGCACGGTTGCTCTTGTACCTCCGATGGAGTGGCTGTAGAAACCTCCATGATCAATCATTCATCTCTCTTCCTCAAGTTGATTTCTGTCGTTATGAGATGTTGTGATTGTTTTGTTTGCGATCTGTTTTGAGAGCTTGTTCTTCATGCTGTGTGAGTCTGCGTTCGTTTTGGTGTGCTTCGATTTGCTCAGAACTGGGAATCTGTCTCAAGGCCACTTGGCCAGTTCATTCCCGAGAGCAGGAGTCGAATCAGAGAAGTTCGCTTTGCTGAATGGTCGAACGCCTCAAGTCCTCTGTTTCGAGTTCGACCATGTCGCTCTAGCCGACCATAGCAAAGACTTTGGATTTTCTTGGAAATTTCTCTTCCAGAGGTTGGATTCTGTCGGTACCTCAAGTTTGAGGACCAAAAGACCAGAGAGTCTCAGTTACTCGGAAATCTGGCTTTGCGAGTCCTTCCACTGTCAACCCCTAAGTATTTCCTATTTGCTTGCTTTTGTCGGTTCGGGTAAGCTTTCGACTAGGGTCGGCCTTCAGTAAGCTTTTCAACCCGAGACTTCATAGCTCAGTGGCTATTGGAGAAGTAGGGTTGTTTGGATACTTTGGGATTTTTTTTAAAGGGCTCCATTCACCCCCCTCTGTCGCCATTTCTGATCCAACAATTGGTATCAGAGTCGGTTAGCTCTTCTCAATAGATCTTAACCGGTCTCTAAGAGCCATGGCGACGGACAAGTATTCCACCAAGCCGCCCGTCTTTGATGGCATCGATTACCCTTTCTGGAAGAGCCGAATGGAGACATACATCTAGGCTCAGGGGTATGCTATCTGGCGGAAGGTGAAGTTGCGATTTGTTGTTCCTGCCGATGAGAACATCAACGCTGGGAACATGGCTGATGTTGAGGTGAACGCTAAGGCAAGGAACATCATAATCCAGGGGTTGAGCCGAAGCGAGTTTGATCGCATCTCTCATCTCACGTCGGCTTTCGACATCTAGGTGACCCTCGACGCATACCATGAGGGCACCACCCAGATCAAGACTGTCCAACAGGACCAATTCAAGCGAGATTACAACAAGTTTGAAATGCTCGCTGGTGAGTCCTTAAATGAGTGCTTTGCGCGCTTCCACAAGATTTTGAGCAACCTCCGAGCGGTCGGTCTCACATACCCCGACTCGGATAACGCTCGTCAGATGCTCGTGGCTCTTGATTTGCGGGTTTGGGAGATGAAGGTGACTACCATCAAGGACACCACGGACCTCTCGACTTTGACTCTTGATGCGCTGTACTCGCGCCTCAAGACTCACGAGATTGACATTGTCTCTCACAAGTCGAAGTCACAGTCGATGGCTCTAGTCACCGATCCCAATTCGGCTTCAGGCCTTTCTTTTTTCGATTCGCTTTGTGGTTTCTCTCTCACTGCTCTCTGTGACGTAACTGATGATCAGTTAGAGCAGCTTGAGGATGAGCAGCTGGCCCTCCTAGCTCGGAAGTTTTCCCATGCTTACAAGAGGAGGAGGGACAGAAAGAGAGGAGGACCTGTGATTTGCTTCGAGTGTGGTGGCCCCAACCACATTCGGGCAAACTACCCCAAGCTGGAGAAGGCCAAGAACGATTACGGCGGTTCGGGCAAGAACGACTACACCGACAAGAACCGCAACAAGAAGCCTCCAGCGCACCCTCAAAGCAAGAAGAAGTTCCACGACTTTGGGAAGGCCAAGAAGCTCTTCCACCGCGTCCTCACCGCCTTCGACGACCTCGACCTCAGCGAGGTGGAGGGATGGAGCGACGACGACGGGATGGGTGACCAAGAACCCAAGAGCGGCGACGATTTCTCCAGCATGTGCTTCATGGCCCTTGAGGGTGAACTGAATGACAGCGAGCTGTACTCCGACTCGGACGAGGTATGCCCCACCTACGACCAGCTTAATCATGCTTTTCTTAAGCTAGGTGGATTTCATGCTAGAGCTAGGGCTAGGTGTACCGAGTTAGAGAAGGAAGTAGAGAGCTTGTCACAGGAGCTTACTTTACTTAGATCTGCTCCCTCCCGTGACGATTGTGATGTTTGTTCTGTTTTGCTGGATGACATGGAGAAACTAAGGACCTTGCATGATAGTGTGTCCTCTAAGCTAGACATGATTAAGGTGGAGAATGTTAGTTTTCTTTCTGAGCTTGAGATGAGTAGAGTAGCGCCTAGTTCATCTGCTGTTGTTGAGACTACATCTTGCACCTCATGTGAGGATAAGGACAATGCTTTTAGAGGTCTTTATACTATGTTGCTTGATCTGCCCGAGTCATGTGAAAATTGCAATAACTTGAAGATGAACCTAAAACGGGCAGATCACAAAATTGCTGAGTTGCGTGCTTCTCTACTTGAGCCTGTTGTGTCTTGCACCAATTGTCCAAAATTAACCCTTGAACTTGAATATGTTTCCAAGCAATTCCAAGAAGTGGTTAATCATAACAACAAGTTGTCTCAGTTTGCGACTAAGGACCCTGTTAGCTCACCATGCATGAGTTGTGAAAAACTAAAATTTGAACTCGTTGCTTTGAATGAAAAATGTGTGAAGCTAACTAAGGATTTACTAGAGAAGCCATCAACTCTTTGTGATGTGATTGCTGAGGTGGGGAAGGAGCCCAAGGGTAAGGTGGAGACGCTTAGCGACGTGAACCAACTGGCTAGTAGTAGAATTGTCCCCTCAGAGTCGGCTGTGCGTGCACAAGCCATTCTTTCCTCTACTGTTGGTTCTTCTTCTGCTCCCTTACCTTCTGCTGTCTCTTCTTCCCCTGTTCTTCTTGCACCTCTCTCTTTCGGGAGTGTCAGTATCTTATGAACACTCTTGAGAGATTTGTAGGCGGCAAGAAGAAGCTTAATCTTATTCTAGACCAATCCAAGATTTGCAGATTTAATCAGGGTCAAGGATATGATTTCTATGAGGATATGAGGAAGCATCCACCTGCCGTGCTCAGACCCATAGCACCAGGTGTGATCGAGATCGAGCCCCGGTCTAATAAAGTTCAATTCAAGTCGGCGGGCTTTGTCCAGGGGATTTCTGACAGCAAGGTGATTCCACCTGCTGCTTCGGCCTCTCAGAAGGCGAAACTTCTTCGTGCCACTTCCACCTCTCAGAAGGTGAAGTATCATTGCACCTTCTGTCAGAAGGATGGACATCTGATCGATCGATGCTTCAGGCGCGCCAAGATCGCGCGTAGAGACCGTGTTGAGTCTCTTAGGCATATTCAGGGTCAGCCTCAGACCTTGAGTGCACCTAAGACCAACACGAGGTCTAGGATTGCTTCTGTTGACGGGTTTGGGCAGCATCGAGGACTTGGTTTTTCTGAGTTTTCTGGTTTTCATCCTCATGCTCCCTTTTGTCGTGACTTCCGCCGTCCTGAGGGTAGATCTCGTTTCCCCCGTTGAGATAGCTACCTGCGGCGTGATCAGCTCGTTGCTGGTGTCTTGACTCGCTCCTCTGTAGCAGTCAAGTCCAACAACAGCTTCAGGTCTACAGTTAGACCGTTTGCTTCTTTGAGTGACAGAGAGCGTAGGGTAGATAGAGGTCAGTCGTGTTTGACTACTTCATCTGCTCGACGTGTTACTCAGTATTGGGTGCCAAAATCACTCTTGATTTACCCCAGTACTGAGACTTTACTCTCTTGTTGACTCACGTTCGCCGGGCAGGGAAGGGAAAGGTTTGGCTCGTAGACTCCGGGTGTTCACGACACATGACCGGAGACTCTCGTTGGTTTTCTTCCCTTGCCCATGCACCAGGTGATGAGACGATCACTTTCGGAGACGCTTCATCTGGACGCGTCATCGCCAAAGGTACAGTGCGCGTTAATGATTCTTTCATTCTGAAAGATGTTGCCTTGGTTAGTAAGCTGCATTATAATTTGCTTTCTGTTTCTCAGCTTACCGATGACGGTTTCGAGGTGAGCTTTAAAAAAACGCTTGCAAAATTTTTGATTCTTCGGGTAGTCTGGTTTGCGGGATTTCTCGTTTTGGGAGGAACTTTCGTGCTGATTTTTCTGAGTCTTCTGGTGATCCTCTCAGGTGTTTAGTTGCTTCTGAGTCCTGCGACCTTTCATTCTGGCATAGGAGACTTGGTCATATTGGGTTTGACCATTTGACTCGAGTTAGCGGCCACGATCTCATTCGTGGTCTGCTGAAACTCAAGATGGTCAAAGATCTAGTTTGTGCTCCTTACCGGCACGGCAAGATGGCTGCTGCTTCCCATCCTCCGATCACAGTTACTATGACCGATGCACCAGGACAGCTGCTCCATATGGACACAGTTGGACCAGCTCGAGTGCAGTCAGCGGGAGGGAAGTGGTATGTTCTTGTCGTGGTCGATGACTTCATGAAATACTCTTGGGTGTTTTTCTTAGCCTCGAAGGATGAGACATTTTCACATTTCTGAGGTCTTTTCAGTAGGTTTTTTGTTGAGCTCTTGGGTGCCTTGAGAGCGATCCGCAGTGACAATGGCACGGAGTTCAAGAATTCTTACTTTGAGAGGTTCTGTGTTGAGACAGGTGTAGAGCACCAGTTCTCTTCTCCGCATGTCCCACAGCAAAATGGCGTCGTGGAGAGAAAGAACCGTACCTTGGTCGAGATGGCCAAGATGATGCTTGATGAGTACTCTACACCGCGGAAGTTTTGGGCTGAGGCCATTGCGACCGCGTGCCATGTTTCCAATCGAGTTTTTCTTCGGGCACACTTGCACACACTTCTTACGAGTTGAGATATGGACACTCCTTTACTTTAAGCATCAAGCTCGATCCAAGGAGAACATGATTGATGTTGGAATAACATCATCTACTTGGCCTTTCATTTCAGTACCTACATGACACAAGAAAATATAAAGCGGTCATGGCAGTTTGAATCGCTCATAAATAGCAATATTATGTCTAGATTATAGCACCTTTGTCAAATGTAGTCAATTCCTTTAGACTGGCTTCAATATTGATGTGCTTTAAACGACACAACCAATCTTGTGCACATATCAAGTATTGAAGTGTTAACAGAGTCAATGAGATTCTAAAATCACCGAGAACACGACCACTAGTACTAAAAGTTGATTCAGAAGCAACAGTTGATATGGGGATTGCTAATATATCACGAGCCATGCGTGGAATGATAGGAAAATGAGGTAAGTTACATTTTCACCAGGAGAGAATGTCAAAAATTTTACCATCATCTTCTGTATCTTCAGCAAGGTACTTCTCTAATTCAGATTTACCACCACCTCCAACAGAAACTTCCATTCTCTTGTTGTATAATGACCTCATAATATTTTGTAGACATACTTGTTGATTGCTCAATATCACTAGCTGATTCCTCAATAATTTGGCTTCCAACTGGAGAGTACTCATTCTCTTGTTGTATAAAGATCTAAGAGTGCCTTTTTGTACCTTATATTACAATTCGAAATGAATCTTATTCGAAATGCAAGATCTTAAGTGCTACAAAAGTACAAACTTATTGCATGGTTGCAGAAATGGAATTAATAAGGTAAAAGAGGTATAGATAAACAAAATCTTAAGTTTTGTACCTTGTCCCATATCTTAGCACCTTAATCTGGCCATATGTTTTATTTCTTTGCCACTAGAAAAAACTAGATTGCTTGATCCTTGCATAAACATTAAAACCAAAATAAAATAATCATTAGTGAGTGATCAGGTACACAAGCCATATCTTGGTAAAATACAAGAAAAGGGGAAAAAGAAACATATACCTAGGATCAAGAATGGCAACAATAAAAATTAAGTCATTTATCTTCTCAGGATCCCCCTAATACTTATCAAACTTTGCCTTCATCTTACCAGCCATGTGTTTGAAGGTATTATCACCACCATCTTCACGTCCAGTCCATTCACACTAGCAATTAATATCTTCAAAGAAAGTGTTGGAAGTAACATATTAAGTGTCAGAAACTTTTTTGTAAGGTCAAAGAAATGTTTGAGAAACTCCTTAAAGTCCTTTGCATACACCTAATCATCATGTTTTGGAACCCCATCCACACCCAACTCTGCCTTGTATGAGGGGTCTTAAAGTTCAAGCCTTTCAAATGCCTTCTCGAAACCAACAACGGTCTCTAATATAAGATATGTCGAGTTTCATGTAGTACACACATCAAGAGACACCAAATCTTTTTCTTATACCTTGCTGATTTGCACACATATTTTGAAGCTATTCATTCTTGTAGTGGAGCTTCTTACATATTTGATAGCATTACGGATATCGCAAATAGAAGGAGCCACTATCTTCAACCCATCTTGAACCACAAGATTAATAATATAAGCTATGCATCTCATGTGAAGTTGACAGCCTTTCACAAAAATACCTTCTCGATTTTTCAAAGCACTCTGCATATAACTTATAGCACCATCATTTGAACTTGCATTATTTACGGTAATAGTGTGCACACACTCAATGCCCTAAGCAAGCAAACATTTATCTAGTTTTTTCCCGATGTCTCCCCCTTTGTGGCTATCTACCAAACAGAAGTTAAGTATATTTTTTATTAAGTTGCCAATTGATATCAATGTAATGGGTAGTTAGAACCATGTGATTCTGAAGTGTGGAAGAAGTCCATATGTCGGTTGTAAGACTAATAGTTTGATGAGAGTTCTTAAAATATTTTTTGAGCTTTGCTTTCTAAGCTTCATAAAGGTGAAGAACATCTCTATACATTGTTGTTCTAGATGGCAGACTGAACCGGGGATAAGCTTTGGGCATAAAGTCAATAAAACCTTCATATTCTGAAAAAAATGAAAGGCAACTCATCTACTATTATCACGTGTGTAAACGCTGCCCTAACCTCTTCAGCATTGTATTGCCAAGGAACTACACAACTACTTCGACCATTTCCACTAGGTTGGAAGCTTAATTGAGTTTGATTGCTACTCTTATCAGGATGCTTCTTACAAGATTTTGCATGAGAGATTAGGGAGGAGGTACCATTCTTTTGTGAATCACATGCAAGGATTTAGGAGCAATAATTGAAGCTAGCCTTATTTCAGTCATTTGGTAGTCGTGTATAATGGTTCTATATCTCCGATCTGGGAACCATTTATTTTTTCCATCTTTATTTTTAATGGGTCCAATAGATTTATCGTTGCCCACACCCACACCAACAACAAGCACACTTCCTACACCCTCAAACTCAGACATCTAAAATACCAAAAAGAGTGAAAGACCGAGACTCAAACCGTCAGACATTCACAAATCACAACAAACTAGGCTAGCAATTGTAGTTCACGGTTTTAACACAATGACATTTGAAACTACATTTCAACATTTCAATGGGCTTTGTTGGCTAACAATTTAACATAAATACATAATCTAAAATACCACGAAAGTGAAAGACTGAGACACAAGTCTCAGACATTCACAAATCACAAATGTGTTGTTCCCCTGCTTTTGGTATGTGACATTCACCTGCTTTTGGTTTGTGACTAAGGGTAACTCGGGACAATCAATTGGTTTCTTCAGTTGCTAGCATAATACATAGCAAGGTGAACAAGTACATAGAAAAAGGAATCCTTGATACTTGCAGTCTTGTAGAGTTGTAGTTACCTTGGATAGTTGGATCTGAGTAACGGCCAAGTGGGTGATGGGTTGCGCCGCTGTGGGCTCCTGGTAGTGCTCGGACCTCAAAAGCTCTTAGCTATGGGGGTGTGACAATCGCCTGCTAGCCTTTGCTCCTCAGCCTCAGAGGCACTCCCAGGCTCCTAGGCCCTAGCCAGGGGCAGCACGTCGATCTCTTAGCGCCGGTCATTAGTGGAGGAGGGCGAAGATGCCGAAGAGGCGAAGAGGAAGAGTCGATCTAGGGTAGAAGATGGCACTGCGCTAGTGCACCTGTGCGTTTCGCTGTCTTGACCTTTGCCCCTTCGGGATCTCAGTCTTGACTCAATTAGTCACCAGGCAAGCACTCATTGCATTTCTCTCTATCTTCCTTGGTGATCTTAGAGTTGAGCTGCTCCATGCATGTTTGCTTCTTCCCCCTTGCATGTCTTTCCTCAACCACCTCATGGGGAAGCTTCCGAAGAATACTAATAATAGATTTAATTCCATTCGGAGGCACCAGAGAAGGTTTCTTAGCATTCTTGGATTGAAGAGCTTCAGCTGCTAGTTTCCTTTTCATAGTTGTCCTAGAACTTGGAGTTGGTTTTGGTACTGTGGTGGATGCCCGAAGAGATGGCCAAGAGCTTTTTGATGAATGTGTTGCTTCTCTTTGTGGTTGGTCGAGTTCCTCGGTCTCTTGTGCCTCCTCTTGTGCCTCTTGTACATCATCATCATAATTGATTGGCTTGTTCTTCATCCCCTTCCTAAGGTAGTCTTGCATCTCTCTCATGATGGCTGTGGTTGTCTTAGAGCATTTCTCTACATCTCCAAGCCTCCAGCAAGATGCTTCTTAAGCCTCTTGATTCCCGAAGAAACAACCATTCCACAAAGCTTGCATTGGACCTTATCTTTGTTGCCCAAATCTAACCAAAAACTATACTACCACCTAGGATCTTTGGACTTTGCCCTTCGTTTAGGATTTTTACTTGAATCATATGATTCATGTCACCCAATCTATTGTTGGACTTCCTCAGGATTGTCACCGCCGCCTTGCTCTCTCTGATTTTCTGTCAAATTGGTGCACATCAGTAGTAACTACTATGTTAGCAAGTAGCAACAAGACTACAAGAGTACAAATAATAACTAACAACTACAAGTCTACATCTACAACTAGCAAGTAGCAACACTATCATACATATAAATCTGCAGTACAAATTAGCAACACTATCATACATGTAAATTTGCAGTACAATATCAATGGCAGCACATCAATACATTATACATATAAGCAGTAGACTGAGTAGAGGGAGGGAGGCGGAGACACTAGTTGCAGCAGAGAGCAGAGGGGGAAGCAAAGGGAGGGAGGCAGTGTAGCGGGAGGGAGATGGCGCGGTGGGAGGGAGGTGGCCAGAGCGTGGGAGGGATACGGCAGGAGGGAGGGGGCCGGAGCGCGGGAGGGAGGGAGGCGGTGTGGCGGGAGGGAGACGGAGGGAGGCGGCGCGGCTAGAGGGAGGCGGCCGGATCACTGGAGGGAGGGAGGTAGCGCGGCTGGAGCGTGGTTGGAGAGGAGAGGGGCAGAGGGTGTACCTGGTGATGAGGCTAGGGTTCGGATCCTTCCCAGTCGCGTAAGTAGTGAGCAATTCAGGTATGCTTTCAGGGTTTCGGGTCTTATCCTTCGCCTCTTCAGATTGGACATGGTGTCTGCCCAGATTGACACCGTGGACGTCTCGGCGACACCGTAGACGCCTCCGCTACCTGGACGCCCGCCTAGCTGTTCAAGACGAGATGCTCCTCCCTGACGTCTCCTCTCCAGCGCCTGGAGGCGTCGCCTTGGTGACAACATTAGTTCTTCGAAACAGTCAATGGATCTTATGCCACGCCTTACGTTTAGTATCATACACATCTGTTTTGTAGAAAATAAATTTACCTTGCCTAGTGCACCTAAAACTGTACTCGCCTGCGTTATCCAGGCCATAGTGTACAATCTCCTCACCATCGCCTTCAATGCCTGTAACCACATTCATTTTTGTGCATTTCATTCTTCAGCTTACGGAATGAACTAATCTGGCTGTGGAGGCAACTCTGTTCATTGCAATCCTTCAGCCGCACACCTCCATGATCATGGATTCTGGGATGATAAAAATGCACAACTACCCAGATTTCACTCCTATTCTTCTCATATGGTAATCTGCACGTTGTGTCGCTGCCATTGACCGGAACTGCTGCTTCACTGTGTCGAATACAAGAAACTCCCACTGTACACAAGACTGTTGCAGATGCCAGTCCAAGCTTCCATGCAGATTAGTAAAACTTGTGTTTCTTCATTGACGGAGATTTTTCAGCATCAAGGCAGTGGCAATGGGGAGAGGTGACGTTGTATTATGTGATTCCAATCTGGTCGAGTTCGATCACTTAAATAATTCGAATAGGTTTTGTATAAACGATATATTTCGATTAGTATGACTGGTTAGTAATACAAACTAGTCAGAAGTTATAATTGAAATCATCTTTAGGCTCTGTAACAATTTATACCAGATGTAGTATCCAAAGATGTTTGCGTTAATTGAAATCAGACGTGGCTACTCGAAACGCTTCCGACTACAACTATTCGTCGTTATCTTCTGAGACTCTCTGAGTGGGGTGTTATTCCTGTCTCCGAGAAGGTTACTATACAGTAATTTCATTGATTGTATGTTTATAATTTTTTATAAAACTTTTTTATATTAAATTTCTGTCTCGTGGTCTGATTAAACTTCGTTGTTTTTCATGTCATTGTGTGCTCTTATAATAGGTTAGTTGTTGGGATCTCACGCCAACCAGGTTCTGGACTCTCATGAGCCAGCACACAGGTTTGCCTTGCACTAAGAAAGACCTCTGGAGGTGGAAGTCCAACAAATACGAATTAAATTAGTTCAGAAAAGTGTATATGGTTTTTTTCCTTTTCCTGGTGTGCATATCTTTGTCTTTATATTGGTTCTTTTGGAAAATGTAACGTCACCATATATATGATATATTGTGCCACAGCCAAGTGTTGTTGATTGTGCTTCCAATTGGTCCAGGAAAGAAAACAAAACTATTTATTACATTTTGTGTTATGCTCCTAGTCCTACATGTCATAAGAGTAAAAGGAAAAAGAACATTAAATTGTTGATGATATCAAAGGATAGTTTGTTGTCATAAAATTTTGTAACAGCCTAGATTTTTAGTAAAATAAAAATAAATAAATAAATAAGTAAATAAAAAATTAATTAAAATAAAATTTAAATTAAAATAAGTATATTTGTGCCTAAAGTTTAAATTTGGATTTGCCTTGAATTTCTGTTTTTGAAAAAGCTGGATTTAAAAAGAATTTTAAATAAAAATTATTATTAAATAAAATGATATTTTGATTTTGTATGAAAATCCTAGTTCAAAATAATTATTTGGAGTTATTTGGCTTTTATTTGGTTTTCTGAATTTTCTGGAGTTTTCAAATCTATTTTAAAATTAAAAGTACTTTTAAAAGTATAAAAATTAATTACCAACATTAGTTGGAAATATTTTTATTTAGTCCAAAATGTGTCCAGGAGGTTCTCTGAATTTTTCTGGAATTTTTGAAGTTTATTTTGTATTTTTCTGAGCCTTTGTGAATTTATTGTGCTTTTCTAAAAATCTGAAAATCTAAAAATAAAATTAAAACCCCTTCCCTCTCCCTCCGGCCGCCACGTGGACGGCCGGGATGACCCCACGTCGCCGCCGGATCCCGCCTTCCCCCGCTCGCCACCTGGCCGGCCCGGATTGCGCCGCGTCGCCCCGCTGGCCCATCTGGCCCGTCCGCACCCCGCTCCCTCCCTCTCTCTCCGACCGCCCGACCCCACCTGTCGGCGCGCTCCCGCTCCCTCCTCTCTCCTTCTCCCCGGCCCCACCCGGCAGCCGCCCCTTCCCTCCTCTCTCTCTGCACGCGGGGCCCGCCTGTCAGGGCCATCCCCTCCCCGCGCCTTCTTCCTCCTCCCTTTCGGCCGCGCGTTCTCCGCCGCCATTTCCGCCGCCCCTCGCCCGCGGGATTTCTTTCCTTTTCCCGCGTGCGCCGTGCCCCACGCGCCGACCCACCTCGCCACCCCGGCGCCCAAATCCCCCATTCCCGTGCCCCGCCCCTCCCCTAATTCCGCCGCGACCGCCGCCGCCCGCGCCTTCTCCGGCGACAAATTGCCACCGGCCTAATCCTCCCCGACCCCTATAAAAACCCCCTCGGCCTCCCCTCTCTCCACACCACCTCCCCCTCCACTCCTCTCTCCCTCCCAGCCGCTCCACCGCCGCCGCGCCGAAGCGCCTGAGCGCCGCCGCCGCCCTCCTCGCCGCCGGCCTCTTCCCGGCCGCCTCCGGTAAGGTCGCACCCACCCCCGACTTCCCCTCAGCCCCCTCTTCCCGTTCCCGCCCTCGCCGCCGGCCGCCGGCCGCCGGAGCACCGGCGAGCCCCTGAACCCGAGCGCCTCCCTCCGACGGCCGGCCACCTCAACCCGCCCGTCCCACGTGGATGCCATGTGGCGCCACGTCCCCCGCCACCTCAGTGCCGTCCGCCCCGTCAGCGCCACGCGGGCACACCCCGCCACCCGTGCCACCTCGGCCGCCGCCTCTGTGGGTGAACCCGGTCCATGGACCAGGGGCCCACCTGTCAGTGGGTTTACCCCAGGCTGACGCCAGCATGGCGCAATAAAGCCCTTTTTCCATTGAAAAATAATTCTGGCCGAAAAGAAATTTCCTGCTGACGCAATAATTCAGATTTTCCTTTAGGAAAATACTTCCAAAAATCCTCTTTTTCTATTTCCCTCTTTTTAAATTTCTCGAAGCCCGTTCTCCTTCGTCCTAACTCCGATTTAGCCCATTCAAATTTCTAAATTCATCAAAAATTCTCCTCTATCAATTTCTGGCCTCAAGTCAAATATATGAAGTCAATTTGAATTTATTTTGAATTTATTTGAATTTGGTGGGTTATTTTCGCGTCCTAACTTCGACGAAGATTCAAGCCAAGTTGAAGAGCAAGGCAAGTCACACTCCTTGATCATGTTGATCCCAAATTTCAAACTAAAATTATGTTGTTTTAAATTATTCTGCATGTATATTTCTATTCAACGTATTTCAATTCAGTTTTAAATTTAGTTATCACCTACTTGTTATTACCTCCATTGACATTGAATTTCCCTGATACCTTGTCTCCCTATAATCAAACTCTAGTTAATACATTAGTGTTGGCTAGAGAGTTTTAATCAAATGCTTAGACCTCCTTAGTTATAATAATTTTTTTTGGGATACCTTTTCACATGAAATGACAAACCTTTTTACGTAAAATGATAAGATTTTCAAAGCTATTCTTGACTTTGGTGAGTCAAAGAGGTTTATGAAATATTTTGAAAACAAAATATAAAAACTGGTTTAGACTTAGGCAATTTGTTAGAATGGTGGGTGCAGGCATGCCCTGTTGGTCGGAGCCACAGTGGTTGACTGTCGTGCACAGGGGTATGTGGTTGGGCCTAAGTCAATTAAGGATCGGTCTGTGAGCTACTGTTGCAAAGCCCTAACGTACTACCACAAGTCTGGTATGGGACAGCTCTAGCTGAATAATTTGCGGGTCCCAACCTGGGTCATGTCGTAGGTTGAAAGTGAGCGTGGCGTAGGCCATGAGAAGTCTCACTCGGCTCAAGACTGGGTCCCGGTCTGGTGGATTCCTTACTGGGGTGAAACCTTAGTGTTGGTTTGGCCAGGTTGAAGGCTTTGCATTGTAAAGGCCTTGTCATGATCTTCCCGCCGCACACCTAAGGAAGTGTGTAACTCACGTGGCAAAACGGGATGATCGTGTCTTGTGAGTAAAGCTGTACAACCTCTGCAGAGTATATAATCTATCCTGGATAGCCGTGCCCACGATCATGGGCATGCTGAGTAAAAGTTTTTCATGGATTAGATTTTGCTTTTCAAAAATATTTTTGAAAACCTTGGGGATGGATGGAATCCACAAGAGATGAAAACCTTGCGGATGGATGGAATCCGTGATAGATTGAAACCTGGTGGATGGATGGAATCCATCAGAGTTGCGCAGTGAAAGCGTGTGGATGGATGGAATCCATACGTGAACTTTTGGAAAAGATGGTCCGGGTGGGATGCCCGTGGATAGGTTGGTGTTTGGTCGGAGCCTGCACTGACGGTATTATTTTCGATTATAAGTATTATTTTTACATACTGTATTAAATTCAGCATTTTCAATCTATTTACTGTGTTTCATTAAATGTTGTTTTATGCAAACTAACCCTATAAGCCTTCCATTGATGCCCTTATCATTATATTGCATTTCTCTGTGTGACTTGCGGAGTACAAGTTTGTACTCACCTTGCCATCTCCACACAGAGGAAGACGACTTCGACTACGATGAAGACTTGGACGAATAGGCCGCGTCTTACTGTCGTTTGCCTGTGGGCAGGCTCAGTGGGCTTCTTCCGCTTCGGTGTTTTTCTTCCGTTGCTATTATTCAATTTGGCTTATGTGCCGTTGATGTAAACTCTGGCAATCATGCCCATATTCAGTTAATAAATGTCATTATGGTTGATATTTATCTTTGTTGTTCACTGTGTGCACTACCTGATCCTGGACTAGTGTGATTTACACAGAGGATCCAGAAGTCGTTGCTCTGAGTTCCGACAAATTTTCACTTGAATTGTACTACTTATAAACCACAATTGCTGTGTTGCAGGATACCATGGAACGGGAAACAAGATATTCTAATTGACAGTTTTTTCCCCGAGTAGTTAAAGAATGTTAAGAACAAGAGAACTAGCATTACTTCTCTTAATGTGCAGATTTGATGGCTGTGCACTACTTTACTTCATCCCTGGTTTCCTCCCTCGGCTCGTGGTGCTCCCCTGGTTTCCTCCCTCGGCAGCGCCGCCCCTGTATGGCTACGGTGTGGTTCCACCGATGCGGCCCTTCATGGCTTCAGCTATGGCCATCTCGGAGCACCACCGGTAGTTCGGTTCCACCGATGATGAGCACTACCTCAAGACGGTCCACCCCTCCTCCCTTTGCTACTAGCCTTTTACTTTAGCCTCTATTTTCGTCTTGCCTCTACTCTTACCCACGCATGGCTAGGAAAGCCTACGGCGTCACCGCGATGAGACTTGGTGGGGGACATGCGCCGGGGAGCATGTTCCTATGACCAAGGGCGCACGGCGATCCTACGGCCTTGCCGCCATTGGCATGGTAGCCATGCTGGCTGAGGTACTCATGGGCCATGCTAAGAGATTGCATTAGGGGTAAGGTGAAGAAAGATGGGCCTACTAGATGTCGGGTTGAGGATGGCAAGGATTGTGGACGACGGCGGCGATGGCTGCGTTGCAGTTTGGTTGGACCACCTCTCTTGCTGTCGTGGTCAGCCGTGTCCTTGCTCCTCACCTTCGTCTTCCCCTACACCCCTACACCTCGTGTTCCTCTCCTCCAGTCTTTCTTTGTGATGGCTTTGGCTCTCGGACTTTGGTGGTGGTGTGGGCTTGCTTGGCTTTGCTCCTTGTCTTGGCTGGAGGATGGAGTGGCAATAGGGTTCTTGGCTTTTGTTGGCTTGTGCTCTGGGTGAGCTCTTAGTTGGGGGAAGAAATGAGGTGGCATGAGGTGTTGGTTGGGGCTTATGAAGGAGGCTTTGGGTTGGCCTTTCCCTCTACTGCCCTGTGCTGATTGCCTTTAGGACCTTTTGGTCCAAAAGGGTGGGCTCTGAACTGTTTAATGGCTTTTTTTACTGTGACTGGTAAGTCAGTAAAACATGGGCGTTGGATTTTCTCTATTGCCAGATGACGAAGCCCACATTTGCGAGAGATGCCGACCGACCTCGGACGGTCTGGAAACTTCTGTGAGCGCTATTACTTTGGCATTTTAGGAGCCGATGGGTCTTGACAGCAAAAATCTTTTTATTTTCTTTGATTCTCCCTTGGATTGTTTTTATTTCTTGCTTTTCTTTTCTTTTATGTCCTACTAGTACTACAAACGCCCCTTCGTTCTTGTAGGTCACCAGGCGGCCAAATTCTTAAGCACTTCAAAGCTATCCTGCATCTTCTTTGTCCGTAGAACAGGAAAGAAGTGCAAAAATTTTTAAAGCACCCACCAGGTTTGTCAACATGGCTACAACGTTATGAAGAGGGAGCAGCTGAATGTGCAGCCAAGCTGCTCGCGATTGTATCCTGTATTTGTCTAGAAGCCTTCACACCATTCTCGCTGTCATGATGCATTGTCTTTAACTTGAGCATATATCTGGTGCCAGGATATTTACCTGTATTTTCATCATTAATAGATGTGTTTGGCACTAACCTGTGATCTATTTTCTGTTGACAGTATATCATCAGCACTAGCCAGATTAAGCAAGGGTGCTTCTGGAGGACCAGACCTGGAAAAACTCCCCAGACTGAAAAGAAAGAAACACCACAAGAACGACTTAAAAGGATAATGAGCAAACAACTTTACAAGCAAAGTATGTGCTTATTCCATTCTTCCATTGCCATCTGGATTAATGAGCTTGAACAATGCTAATCATCTCTCCTCATATGCAATTAGGCGTACTAAGCTTTGGCTTCTCTCTGCTGAGATTGCAAAGAAACGAGAGAGGAACAACACAGGCAGGAAAAACATACAGGGGTAGGTCAATATTGGATACGTGCGTAGTGCCAATGTACGTTGGAAATTGGTTCACTAGTCGAGGCATATTTCCATTAGAAATTTCAAGCCATTTATAGTTTAGCATTATATTGCTTAGCCAAAATGAAGGAAAGGTAATTTATGAAACGAAGTCCTAGCCTTTTTTTAAAACTATAGGATCATTGACGGCAATCAGAGGGGGTTGAATGATTACAACGCCTAGCGGAAGATTTTTCTCAAATTTTCTATCTTCTAATCGATTAATATGCAAAATAAAAAAAATAGAAAACAGAAAACAAAATAGGGCAATTTTTTCTCGGTTATTGTAGCAGTTATTGTATCAATACTGTAACAGGTACTGTAGCAGGTGCTGTAGCGACTATTGTAGCACACACTGTAGCAGTTACTGTAGCCACTAGATAATGGGTTGCTAAAAGTGGACGTTTTCGTTCAATCTTCCAATCGATTTTTAATTAAAACTGATTCATGATGTAAGCAAGAAAAATACCTAGATATAGATCAATGCATGAAGAATATGTAGGAATAAAAAAACCAGGAAAAAGGATAATATATGCAAATTAAAAAACTCCTAAACTTTAATTCAAAAACAAAGAAATTGTGCACGCATGCATGTGATGGATAACTTCACTTTTTCTTCACGTGACGCTGACTTACTTGGCTCTGTGATGCTGTTTACTGTGTGTGCTGCGTGAGAACTACGGCGAGGATTTCCATGCACAGTAATTTAGGACGTCACGCAGATTACTTTTTGCTCAGAAGGCGCTGGTGCTGCTTCCCTTGCGCGTGAGGAGGTGGTACTATGATGCACTGGCGTGGACGAACCAAGCTCGACGATGAATCGATCTGCTGTGATTTCTTTCCGCGCCAACGGCTGGCCGCACCACGACACAAAAAAAATTTCTTTCGAAATAGATCTATTATATCTGAATCATGGTGGCTACAAAGTGCCCTCCTAGCACCCTTAAATCCTAGCACGAAATTAGTATCTCCAAAAGCCATAGGGTTAGCCTCCAACCCCGTCTCTATTTATAGTCTAGGGCCCAAAACCTGGGCTTATCCTAAACCCACGAGTTCTAATCCAATTCCTACAAATAAGGAACCCGAAACCCTTCCTAACACGGGTTTTCCAAAATTCCAACTACAACTTCTCCAACTCATCACGTGTCGAAGCCTCCAGGACCACACCTCCTGTATCTTCTCTACGCATCATTCACCTTTGATCTCCATGTGCTCCAGCGTGAGCCCGACCACCTCACGACATCCTCGACTGCCTGGACCTCAGATTTCCCCCTCCTAGTCCCGGTCTTCCTCGTCATCGACCATGACCGTCTCTACGCCCAACCTGCACATGCAAAGACCAAAGAACATTCTTCCGGCACAAGTTCGTCCAAACTTGACTAACATCAATCCGCACACACGCGACACAACTCACATAACAACGTAAAACAAAATTACCAATTATTCACCATCACAAATTAACCATTGTCAATTATTCATCACCAAAATATTCTAGATCTAGCCACATGGTCTAACAATCTCCCCCTTGATGAATACATTGACAACACCTCAAGATAGCATGATGAATTGGCTTTAATTAGATATAAGCGAAGAACTGAAGCCACAAGTCACAATCTCTCCCCCTCAACACAAGAGATGTAATTTTAGCAAATTTATCCAATATCTCACAAAGCACACTAAATCTCTCCCCCTTTTGCAATGTAATCATTAAGAAAATTCAGAGAAAAGATAATTCTAAGAAGGAGCAATGAGAGTAAAAATCAAGAACCTTTGTAGATTATCCAAGTCATTTTGAATTGATTTAATATTTTAACCAAGCCATATTTTTTAGTAGAGCTATCTAAATCATATGAAGTCATATATCATATAGCGATATCAAAACAAAGTTTTCAATATGATTAAGCAATTTATATCAATGATAGGCATCTCAACAATGACCAAATCAATTATAGAGAGCATAACAAGATATCACAACAAAAAGTCAAAAAGCCTAAAAGTGAAGCAAAATCTTTAATCTAGACGAGCTAACAGTCTCATATAACAACCTATTGCTCTACATTCAATTCTTACACATGTGGCAAGCTTGTAGCATACTTCTTTTTATGATAGCTTACTTCTTGTAAATGGTGGCATGCTTGAAGCACACTTCTTTTTATCTTGTGCACTTTTTGTGCTCTTTTTTTATTTACCATGGCATGCTTGGAGCATACATCTTTTCACATGTCTCTTTCTATTTTTTTTTATAAGATGCAAAATTGAATGATCATAAAAAGATTACAATATGAAACATGTGAGTCTCATAGCCGAGATTTAAAATAAGACTCACAATCAAGCTAATCCTTTTTGATGAACATCGCAAAATACTATTTATAATCAATCACCATGTCATATTTTAATTCAAGTGTAGCAAATTAATTATAACTAGCCATGATCAAGGCTACACAGCATATGAATAAATATGATAAAGAGAGCTCCACAACTCATTTAAATTTCATGGCTTGGACTTGTTAATTTAATCGACAAGTATAATAAACAAAGCTTTCTAAATTCTTAAACATCAAGCTCCCCCTCAGAATAATCCCATAGGATGTAACACGCTCAACTCACTTCGCAAAAGAGCAAAACAAGAGGAATCAAGTGGTTTTGAAAGAATATCATCAACATGAGAATCTAACTCAATAGGGTGTAAGACTATATCACCTTTTCTACATAGTCTCTCAAAAAGTAAAATCTTTGCAAGCCATCAAAGGAGTGAAGAACCATCAAGTGTTCCAATCAAGTGATGATGAAAAAGACCAGAACCCAATTTAGCTCATGTTCTCCATCCTTGTCAGCTGTTCTTATATCATAGGAAACATCGGTCTCACAGTATTGAGGTTAGTAAAATAAGATTTAGAAATCTAGTACTATGACACACGACGTGGAGAAACAGCAACAAATCTAGAACCAAAATCATGAGCATGTGGGTGATTAAAATGCCAAAAAGAACATGACTTATTTGAATTATATCCCAAACTAGCATGTGAAGCAGATTTAAAATCATCACAAAAGTTCTCTAAACACTTAGCTTTCACATTAGTTCTAGGAATAAAAAAGATTGCACGTTTTAGTCTTAAAGCATTCAATCTTTCCTTCTTTTCTTTCTTAGCGCATCTAAAACAAAATTTGTGCAAGTGTCCATCTCTTTCACAGTAGGTGCAATGAAATTTAACATAACTCCAAATTCTTTTGAGATGATGAGCTAACACCTACATTATTATTCGATGAACTTTGCACAAGGCCAGCAGATTTAAACACAGTTTGTTTTGGTTTAGATTTTACTTCAATCTTTCCAGGTTTAAGAAACTTAACAACCTTACGAAGATTATTCTTGGCATGTTCAACAAAATTAAATCCTAGACTACGATTTTTTTACACTTGTTTTTGACTTGTCTAGGATCATATTTAGATTTTTCTTGCCAAAAGAAAATCTCTGCAAAGTGTCCTTAAGATACTCATTTTCTTTAGCCAATAAGGAACAAGATGTGTACTTAACCAGTTCATTTGCTAAATTTTTGGAAGCACTAGATTGAGTTAATCTTTTTTTTCAGCGAAATCATTCAATTGCCTAGTCAAAGCATCAATTTCAATATTTAACTTAGGATAATTTGATAAGATATGTTCTCATGATAAAGTATTTGTTGACTAGATTTCTGAGATGAATTAAATCTAACTTCTAACAATTCATAATTAGAGCAAGATTTAGATTGAGTATTTGAAATACTTGACTCTAAACATGTAGAAGAACTAGATTTGAGATTTTCAATTTCATCATTTGCAAGTTTTAATTTTTCATCACAAGAGTCATATGCCAATTTTAATTCATCAAATTTATCAGTTATATCTCTAAATTGAACCAGATTTGATGCACTAATAGATCTAGAAGTCTCCAACTCAGAATGTAAAACTTGACAAGACTCACATGATTCATCATCAGGAATTAAAGCTCTTAGTCTATCAATCTCAGAAGTTAAGCTTTCAACAAGACAATTACTTTCTTTCAATTTTATTTCTTGTCTTTTTTAATTCAATAGCAAGTTTAATCAAACCATCTTCAAGCTCATCATACGACGGTCCTACCTCATCGGGATCAATGTAGTCGTCATCGTTGTTATTGCTTGCCATGAAGCACATAATCGTGAAGTCGTCATTCTTATTTTTACCAAGACCAAGAGCTTGACACAGCTGCCTCTCTGATGCCATAGCAACCTGCTATGATACCACTTATATGATCGTCGATGGCAATCAGAGGGGGTGAATGATTGCAACGCCTAGCGGAAGCTTTTTCTCAAATTTTCTGTCTTCTAATCGATAAATCTGCAAAATAAAAAAATAGAAAACAGAAAACAAAACAGGGCAATTTTTTCTCGGTTACTGTAGCAGTTATTGTAGCAATACTGTAGCAGGTACTGTAGTGACTACTGTAGCAGTTACTGTAGCGACTAGATAATGGGTTGCTAAAAGTGGACGTTTTCGTTCAATCTTCCAATCGATTTTTAATTTAAACTGATTCATGATGTAAACAAGAAAAATAACCAGACATAGATCAATGCATGAAGAATATGTATGAATCAAAAAACCAGGAAAAAGGATAATATATACGAATTAAAAAACTCCCAAACTTTAATTAAAAAACAAAGAAATTGTGCACACATGCATGTGATGGATAACTTCACTTTTTCTTCACGTTACGCTGACTTGCTTGGCTCTGTGATGCTGTTTGCTGTGTGTGCTGCGTGAGAACTATGGCGAGGATTTCCATGCACAGTAATTTAGGACGTCATGCAGATTGCTTTTTGCTCAGAAGGCGTTGGTGCTGCTTCCCTTGCGCGTGAGGAGGAGGTGGTACTATGATGCACTGGCGTGGACGAACCAATCTCGACGATGAACCGATCTGCTGTGATTTCTTTCCGCGCCAACGGCCGGCCGCACCACGACACAAAAAAATTTCTTTCGAAATAGATCTATTATATCTGAATCATGGTGACTACAAAGTGACCTCCTAGCACCCTAAACCCTAGCACAAAATTAGTATTTCCAAAAACCATAGGGTTAGCCTCCAACCCCGTCTCTATTTATAGTCTAGGGCCTAAAACCTGGTGTTGTAGGGGTGGCCCAACCCCCCATGACTGGGCCGTGCAACTAGTCCAACATGTAATAGGCCCAATAATGTAGAGGAATATACCAGTGTAAATATACCAATGTACCCTCATCCTTTGTAAATACTAAGGGGTAGAATGGGGATTTCCCATTCTACCCCACTCATATATATAAACCCCCGGGAGGGGCTAAGGAGGGGGATCCCCTCATTCTCACGAACACTCCCACAGCTCTAGCTCTTCTCCTCTCCTTCTACTAGTCCCCTCTTTCTCTGTTTGGCCTGTAGCCACAACACCTGGGTTTATCCTAAGCCCAGGAGTTCTAATCCAATTCCTACAAATAAGGGACCTGAAACCCTTCCTAACACAGATTTTCCAAAATTCCAACTACAACTTCTCCAACTCATCACGTGTCGAAGCCTCCAAGACCGCACCTCCTGTATCTTCTCCACGCATCATTCACCTTTGATCTCTATGTGCTCCAGCGTGAGCCCGACCACCTTGTGACATCCTCGACCACCTGGACCTCAGATTTCCCCCTCCTAGTCCCGGTCTTCCTCGTCACCGACCATGACTGTCTCCATGCCCAATCTGCACATGCAAAGACCAAAGAACATTCTTCCGGCACAAGTTCATCCAAACTTAACCAACATCAATCCGCACACACGCGACACAACTCACATAACAACGCTAAACAAAATTACCAATTATTCATCATCACAAATTAACCATTGTCAATTATTCATCACCAAAATATTCTAGACTTAGCCACATGGTCTAACAAAAACATGTGACGCATAGTATAGGGATGGCATGAGGAGGATTTTGGCTAAATATATTCGCTCATTTATTTGCGTATTTTGCGTGAAAATTGTGTGTTGTTGTATCATGAACCAAGTCCACCGAACCATTGCCGCGGAGAGAATCTGCACAGAGCGACAATAAAGTTTCTAAGTAGTGCGACCTACGCGACCACTTGGCTTCTTTCTCGACATAGACTACTTCCATGATTGCTCATTTCTGTGATGTTTTCCTTTTCTCCATCAACCTCATTGTAAGTTATTCGTGTGATCGATTAACTCTATTAAAAAAATTTCTTGTGTATTTTCTAAAGTATAATAAATTGTCAGCTGTTAGTTTCATTTTTTTTGCATCATTAGTATTTTACTGTATTTGTTTTCTAGTAAATTTTAGAATTAAAATATTAACCATGATTTCAACAATATAAAGAAAACTCGCATAGAGTTTGGACTTAGGGTGATAACCAATGGAATAGGAGGCATAAAAACCGGCAAATGGTGGATTAGAGAGTTATTCAATGACATAAAAATTCTCTCTCTCTCTCTCTCTCTCTCTTTGCGTGGGAAATCTGTATACTCCACGAGTGAACTTACTGACTCCGTATCTGAGAGTTTATTATGATTTTCTTTTGCTTTTTACACAATCATGACTATATTGCCATTTGCCAATTTTTATCGCATCCTAGGTATAATCTTTTGAGTAGTTCTTCTATGTTTTTCTCTTTAACAAAAATAATGTTGAAAAGATAATTAACAACTATCCACCATGTCATATTAGTGTAGTCACTTTAAAGTTAATGAAAAATTCATACAAATAAACCACACAACTTGAGTGGGTGAGAATCGAATCATCTTGTAAGGTAGAGACAGACTCGTAACAGCCTTCCACCATTTAGCCCAACACGGGAGACCAGAACTATAGGTGGCCAAATGGGCCGGGCTTAAACGGGCCGCACCACGGCCCGTTACTGTAGACCCGGCCCATTTAGGCACGGCACGGGATTTAAATGGGCCGGGCCGGCACGGCACGACGGACCGGGCCGTGCCTGGGCCGCCGGTGCGGCACGGCAGGCCGGCACGGCACGGCCCGTTTAGCAATTGGGCCGGGACGGCACGGCACGGCACGGCCCGGCGGCACGGCAGGCACGGCACGGCACGCCCGGCCCGGCACGGCCCGCCCCGGCCCGGCTAATTCAAAAACTAGCCGTTTTTGTGACCGTTGGGGGTAAAAAAATTCGAAAAAAATAGCAAAAAAATCGGAAAAAATCTGAAATTTTTTCTATAAATAGGGGGGCATCCGGCCTCCATTCTCCACACCTCAAACCTCACTCTTCTCTCTCGGTTTAGCTCTGAAAAATTCGAAAGTGTTTGCGCAAATTTGGTGAAAATTCGGGCAAAATTCCGAAAATTCAAAAATCTTCAAAGATTTTTGTGAGAGCTGCAAAGGAGGTAATAATGCTGTCTTATACTCTTATTTGGTATTATTTATTGGTTTAATTTTTTGCTAATCGTTCTTTATTATTTCAATTTGCAGTTGATTTAATGGAGAACTACGATTTTCAACTCTCCGAATACGGCCTCTCGGCGGAGGATATGCAATCGTTTCAACAAGCATATCCATCCGCGGAAGGTCCACATGTACAAACTGGAGATGCCGAAGAACCGACGGCCCCGGTGGCGCAGGGTCCAATCGATCCATCTTCTGCTAGCTCAACAAGTGCATCCACGACTCAAAGCACGGGTGCAAAAAGATCAAGAGCTAGTACATCTACAGTTTGGAATGATTTCGACAAGAAGTTCAGGACCGACGATGATGGGACTTCGGTGAGGTATGCTGTTTGTAAATTTTGTGGTAATGAATTGAGTGCAAAATCTTCAGGTGGGATGGGTCATCTACAACGACATGCTGCAAGCTGCAAGAAAAGGCAAGGAATACAAATGCGCCAGACACAGCTGCAATATAACCCCGACGGCTCGGTACGTACGTGGGAGTACAACCCAGAGGTAGCTCGGGAATCTCTTTGTAGATTAATTGCTTCTCAAGATTTACCTTTAAATTTTGGTGAATCTGATGCTTTCCAAAAATATATTACGACTGCTCATAACCCTCGATTTACTACTGTATCTAGGCAAACAACAACTAGAGATTTAATTAAATATTATAACAATTGTCGTGATAAATTGAAAGAAATGTTTCATACATGTACATTCTCTATTGCTTTGACATCCGACATATGGAGTGGTAGGGCAAGAGAGGATTATATTAGCGTTGTTGCTCATTATGTTAATGATGACTGGATAATGGAAAAAAGAATTATAGGATTTAAATTAATTAATGTTTCACATAATGCTGAAAATATTGCAGATAGCATTATTAAAGTTATAGAAGATTTTGGTCTCACGGATAAGATTTTTTCTATAACTTTAGATAATGCAGCTGCAAATACTAAAGCTATGGAAATTCTTACTCCTTTGTTTAATAATTATGCACAGTCTTTCTTATTGCATCAACGTTGCGCTTGTCATATTATTAATCTTATTGTTAAATCCGGTTTAAAAAGATTAGATGCTTGTATTAATTCTTTTAGAGATGCAATTTCATTTATTAATTGTTCTAACCAACGAATAGCCGCATATAAGAGTTTTTGCGTAGCAATGAATGTTCGTCCTAGAAAATTTGGTTTAGACATGCCTGTTAGATGGAACTCTACTTATCTTATGCTTAAACATATATTGCCACATAAGAGCACTTTATCTGTTTTCCTTCACACCCAAAGTCATCAATCTCGTAGCTCCTCAAGTAGAACCCAAGTTAGAGACCCTGAACTTACTGAGGACGATTGGGATGTTGGTGAAAAAATATTTTCCTTTCTAGAAATTTTTCATAAAGCTACAGTTTGTCTTTCTGGAGTATACTACCCTACATCTCCCATGATTGTTCATAATATTGTTGAAATTGCCACTCACCTAAAGGCTTTTGAAAATGATCATATACTACGGGATGCTGTAGGTGCCATGAAATCTAAGTTTTTAAAATATTGGAGCGAAATTCCTATTTTATATGCATTTGCTTTTATTTTGGATCCTAGGGCCAAACTCCAAGGATTTATAAATGTTTTACAAGTTTTAAGTGAGGCTACCGGTTTAGACTATTGTTCATACTATACACAAGTTAAGGATAAATTATATGAGATATATAATAAATATGAAAATAAATTTGGATCTGTGCGTTTACAAAGACCCCCGGTAGTCCCTAGCACCTCTAGGGGGGCTATGCAATGGGGCAAGATTTTTGGTTCTTCGTCTAGTTCTCGTGCAGGTGCAGGTACACAGCAGGTGCGACAAAGCACTGGAGACCTATCAAGCTATCTCAACAGTGATAGCGTCAGCTTCGAGCAGGAGTTGAACATCCTCTCATGGTGGCAAACCCAGAAGGTATCATATCCAGTGCTATCCATATTAGCGCGGGATGTGTTGACTGTTCCTGTCTCTACAGTCTCCTCGGAGTCAGCATTCAGTCTTTCCGGAAGAATAATCGAGGAGCGACGAACAAGTCTCTCCAACGAGATGGTCGAAGTACTTATGACCGTCAAAGACTGGGAACAGGCTGAAGCAAGACTCCAACATACTGCAGATAATAAAGATTTAGAAGAATCTTTCGAGAATTTGTATTTAGATAGCAATGAATAGTTTTCAATATTTTTCTTCACATGTGGTCACTAATGAGCTTTATAGGCTGTACTCTTTTTTCTTTACCAAGGTTTTCTCAAATTGAGTTTTTACTTGGTAAAGTTTTTAATGAGGCAGCCATCCCATGTAATTTAATAAGTTAATAAAGCTCATTATGTCATTGGAAATATTTATTTTTGTGATTAACAATGTCTACAATTTTCTACATTTTTTCTGAATTTTTTCTGAATTTTCTACAATTTTTTTACAATTTTTCTTAATTTTTCTTTTTTTTCGGACTAAACGGGCTAGCGGGCCGGCACGGCACGGCCTCGGGCCGTGCCTGGGCTCCCACCGCGGCCCGCGGGCCGGCACGGCACGGCCCGTTTAATTCACGGGCCTTAACGGGCCGTGCCTAAACGGGCCGTGCCGAGCCCGGGCCCGTGCCGTGCCGGCCCGGCACGGCCCATTGGCCAGCTATAACCAGAACAAGCCCAACTCAGGTCAGGAGATCCTCGCGCTCTACACCCCGGGAAACATGTACCTTATAGTTAGTAGATACTTGTAAATTTACCTCACATTTAAGTGGCCTTATAATTTTACCCCATACTTGACATACCCCCTTATTATTTTGCCCTATTGCCCATTTAGCTCCTATTTTAATTTCGTTTTTCATTTTTTGGGGCAGGAAAAATACAATAAAAAATATTTTCCACAGGCCGAGCAAAGAGAATGTTTTAGGCATTTAATGGACAACTTTGTAAAACGAAATTTTACAGCCAAAAAATGAAAAACGAAATTAAAATAGGTGCTAAATGGGCAATGGGGCAAAATAATAAGAGGACATGTCAAATATAGAGCAAAATTACAAGGTCACTTAAATGTGGGACAAATTTACAAGTGTCTACTAACTATAGGGTACATGTGTAATTTTCCCCTCTCAATCTGACCCCTCTGCCTGCCGGAATCGGGAGCGACGCCGACGAGAGCCGACGAGCGAGGCGAGATCGGCGAGGCCGAGAGATCTGCGCAGCCAAGGTGAGAGATCTGCGCAGCCAAGGTGAGATCGATCATCTCTTTCATCCATCCCCTTCCGTTCATCAAAGTTCCGCCCTTTCCATGGCAGGAACCTTTTGGGGTTTCTCGATACTTGTTTGCTTTCTTGCCGTGCCCCTCCCTTGTTGGTAAAATCGCTCCTGTGCAGATCTCAACATGGTAGCGTATGTTCTTCGAGACCTTTTGATCGTGCCTGCGTCCTCTCGATGTACATGAAGCGTGTGTGCAATTCAAGTAGCATCGTGCGCGCGTGGTTCGTGGATGTGTGTGACTCGCAGCAGGAGATGGTCCGGCCTGTGAGACATTTGAGAGCGAGCGAGCGTGCGTGGAGAAATTTTCTAGCGGATGTAGCACGGAATACATGATGGCCAATTTTTAGTATGATCCATTGGGGAGCTGAATGCGTGGTGCTTCTCAGCTTTATTTGCTATTTTCGTGCCGTCCTGAACTGAGCGGCAGTGAGTAGCAGTAGCAGTGTAGCACTGAGATGGCTGTATTCGATGCCGGAATACCTTGTAATGGACCCTTTGGGACAAGAATTTCATAGGAAAGGGAACATCCATTCTCGTTCGATGTGAGGTTTCCTACAAAATTCCTGTGGCAATCTTGTGCTCTAGTTTAGTTAGATCATCGTAGGAAAGAGTAATGCTAGGCATACGTATTGTCACTTGTTTTAATTATGTATCTCATTTTGTGGTGTGCGTGGAGAAATTTTCTGGCGGATATAGCATGGAATTGATGATGAGAGATCTGTCTGTATGCTATTCTCGTGTCCACCTGAACTAAGCGGTAGCTTGTAACACTGAGATGGCTTAATTCGGTACTGGAAAGCTTTGTAAAAGGGTAAAGAAAATAATAAGGACCATCTGGTGAACCATATTACGAAAGAGTAATGCCTGCCATATATGTTTATGCGTATTATTGCTTCTGTGGGTTATAGCACTGCATGTATCATTTTATGGATCCTAGTGTGGAAAGCGAGTTTTTTTTTCATAATTGACACTCAAATTCAGTTCCACTAATTCTTCCCTTTAAAAAAATTGCTATGCCTGATAATCGTGATAGCTGGAGAGCACATTTTGCTACTATTGTCACGGCATTGCTACTATTCTCCCTCTCCTATCTTGCTCATCAGCCAGTGATATCTTGGAGAAGTGGAAGTTTGGTGTGGCTACGATATGGTGTTGGGCGAGTTATAAAAAGAAATAGTAGAAACCAAAAACAGGAAGGTAAACATAAAAGATTATGGACAAAGTGAGTTTGTTGTGATAGCAATATGATGCAACATGTTGGCCCTGCACCTGATGCGGTGCAGGGGTCAGGGAGCCTTGTACTTGAGCCTTTCTGTGGCCATTGAACATGAATATAGTGACAAGGCGGCCTTCAAGCACAATTCAATGTAGCACATCACTTTAATTTTCATTAATACTTTCACCAACGATGAATGAATAAAAGCAAATCATAAATTACATGGCAAGTTAAATTATGATTACCTGTCTGTTAGTTTTGTTGTCCAACTTTTTCTTGCTTAGTTTTTTTGGTATAATTCTAAATGTACGTTACAAAGTTTTGGACAGAACAATGGTAGCAGCAATAGCTTTTCCCGAGTTTTTTTGTGTCTTCGATTTGTTCAGTGCATGTGAATTGATATAATTTGTGGATTTATTCTCTTGAGAAGTTGAGATCTGAACCAACGTTTGCTTGTCTTTCTTGCAGATGTTTGACGATCAAGACTTGGGTTTCTTCGCCAACTCCCTGGGCATCTTCATGGGAGGATTTCATAGTGGACCAACTCATCCGAGGATGAGGTGGTCCTCCAATCAAACACACGGTAAGTGTTTTACAGCCTAGCATGATTGATCATGAATTAACGTTGTGTGTGATTACAGTAAGCAAATGCGGGGTCACAGAGCAGCAAAAGGGGCAGAAATATTACTATGGGAGAAGACAAACTATGACGGTGGTGAGAGTGCATGAAATTGTAGAGACAAAGATGGTGTAAAATTTTGGTGTGGTGTGACTTGTGAGGGCTCGCAAAGAGCACAAGATCAACTAATTAAGATACATGATGTTATACTATGATATTTTTCTTATGTGTAACCGATCTCGGATTGGATAAGAGTTTATGAGATACGATATGAGCATGTACGGTATCAAGAACGAAAATATAAATCTTATAAAAAGAACTAAAATAACGGCGTTGAAGCAATTATTATGAGAGAAAATATTTGGCGAAGCCGACCACAAATTATTTAAGCACGACTTCAAAATAGTACAAGGGATTGTCGCTCACAACTAGCGATGGCAATCGGGCGCGGCGGGTACGGGTAGTGCTTGCCTATACCCGTACCCGCGACCCCGATTTATGCCCCTGGGTATACCCGCAAAGGACGACGGGTGAAAAACCTCGCCCATACCTATCGCCCGCGGGTACCCGTCGCCCGTGGGCATACCCGTTTACCCCCGAACTGAGAGTCACCATCTGAGAGTTGAACTAATGACAGGTGCATATAAGCAACAGCTGTTGCTAAAAAATATAATAGCTATCAAAAAAGTTTATAACAATCAATAGCAATTAGAGATATGAAAAAGTTTATAACAATCAATAGTAATTAGAGATATTGCTATGACTGCGCCATTTGTCAATCTATATCACGGGTAAACGGGCGGGGCGGGTATGGGTGGAGTTTACCCATACCTGTGCCCGTTTACCCGACGGGTAGAGTGCACCCCCCATTTCTATACCCGTGGATAAAGAAAATATCACATACTCGACTCCATTAGGGTATTTACCCACGGGTATATGGGTAAACGGACACAATTGCCATCCCTACTCACAACCATCTCGAATCTTTTAGGACCATCAGATCTTTGCCTTATACAAGAATCTAGTGTTAAAAGAATATCCTCGCCTCTAATCCTCTATTGTGCCCTCTGCTTTGGATGAGTATGCTCGATTGTTTGGCTCTTCTCTATGGTCACCCTCATGATTTATATAGTCTATCCTATCTATTCACAAATTTCACTACTACAAAAAGGTTCATCACAGATGGTTCAGAACTGTCATCACAGATGATTTTCTGAATTGTCTGAATTTATATGTCAGTGATAATCGGAAGTTATCACAGATGGTTTGTGAGCTGTCTATAAGAATACTATTATAAACAGCTCGAACGAAAACATATCTATGATACGCATACATCACAGACGGTTCTATCTACAAACCGTCTATGATGGACGAGTATCACAGACGGTTGGTATATAGAACAATCTATGATACTTTACCATCACAGATGGTTAGTAAATAGAACCGTCTGTGATGTGTGAGTATCACAGACAATTTTTAATTCGAGCCGTCTGTGATAGTCTTTCATAGACGGTTTATACCACAAAACCGTTTATGATAGTTCATTCTATACCTAAAAATTTCTATTTTTGGGCTAACCTCAAGAAATGTTAACTATGCCCTTTGAAAACAAGCAAATACAGCAACAAACACAGTAACACATTCTATTTCCATTAAGATTAGAATCCACTATTACAGCATCACAAGACAGCAAGAACACATCTCCTAGTCCTATGAACTCAACTCTTAAACATGGCAAGTACACATCTCATAATCCTACGAACCCATGGCAAAAACATAGAAGAAATAGAGATCCTAGCAGTGCGCGTAGACTTGTGTGCCATCTACTTCGTGTTGGGGTCGAGCAGGAGGACAGTGAGGGGATCGGATGGCGGATATCACCAGCAATAAAGGAGAGACGATGGTAGCGTCACCTTTATATCATGATGGTGACACTGCACAAGGCACTTACGACATTTACAATAAGAGTGTCTTGTGCAATAAAACGTGGTGTCACAATCGGAGGTAGAGGAGCTAGCTCACGGCGGTACTCGGCGTCATCGAGGGGAGGAACCAGGAATAAGCAAGGAGTGGATGAACTCGAGTGGAGGAGAGGGGGAGTAATTAATAAGGGGCGAGAGGTGGGAGGAACCGGTGCCTGACGTTCAATGCGGAGAGAATGGACGGGTGGGATCGAAATCCTAAGGGAAATGCCACTGATCGGTGTCATGGCATTATCACAGACGGTTTGACTGTCTGTGATAATGCACATATCAGAGACAGTTTGTTATACGAACCGTCTGTGATAATAGCACATATTAAAGAGGTTCGATATACGAACCGTCTGTGATAATACACATATTAGAGACGGTTTGGTAGACAAACTATCTGTGATAACACTTAAAAATCATTCTACTCCCACTTGTTAATATTCCTCTCCCTCATCTTCTTTATCAGATTTCTCAATAATGGCATCTAGTATTTTTTTTGATCTCCTTTCTCTTATCTATCCATCATGAGTTGTTTAGCCACAACTTTACATAGGCGGCCAACAACTTACGTCTGGAGCAGTTCCTCCGCTCATGCCTTACTCTCCTTCCTCAAGTTGCTTCCATTCGTCAGTTGGACCTTATCATCTGCCATCGACGGATGTGTCTCCTTACCACTCAAGAAAGGGAAACCGCCCTCAGCCTCGTTCTTCTCTTCAATGTGTGCAAAGTGGAAGTAGCTCTTGCAACAGTGGAAAGATATATGGATAACCTTGCCAATCAAGCAGAAGCGGTCGATTTTGAGGAAACTTTTCATGGCATCCTCTTTGAGATTATGTGCCATGCTAATGATTTGCCTAGGTTAGAGGAGGAAGTGAAGAGGGCAAGGACAATCTTTATAGCATTCAAGAACTCAGCCGCTGATCCTCCAACTCTAAAAGTAGAAGAGGAAGCATATGAAGCCCAGAAGACAAAAATCTAGGAACCTTTTTTTGGACTTTTGTAATAAATTTAACTTGAATTTGTCTTTTGTAAAAGTGACTAGTTACACTTATCTGTTCCAGCTGATTAGTAGCTTTTGTAGTTCATATGACAAAGGACAAAACACAGACGATTGTAAATAAAAATCGTCTATGATAGTTTCATAGATGGTTCTAACTAAAAGCCATCTGTGATAATTGCATACATTACTGACGGTTTAAATATGAACTGTCTGTGATATTACATCTTCACTGATAGTTTATAGCGCTGACAGCAACACAGATGGTCTCTAAACTAAAACCATCTGTGATTGTATTTAATGCAAATGGGTTTGGGAAACCGTCTATGATGTGGCGTCTAATATTAACTTTTTTGTACTGGTGTTTAGAGTAGGAATCCTAATCCAAATAGAAGTAGAACTCCTAATCCTAGTAGAATTCATTTAGAACTCTCTATATCATACCTTTTCGAATCTTAAAAGACTAGATATGAGTCACTCTAACTTAACATATGAGTTTGCAGATATGAGAGCTGTAATCTCCGCAAGAATAAAGCAAGCTATCTTGACTAGAACTGCAACTATAAATCAAGAAGATAAAATAGAGATTTGTGTTTAGATGTATAGAGTATACACATTAATCCAATTATTATTTTTTCATTGTCATATTCAGTTAGATTTGTAAATTCTATTCATTCAAATGTGAAGATCATTTATGTCTTATAGTTTTCCCTATAGCATAGTACACAAACAAGATCATTTATATCGTATAGTTTTCCCTATAGCATACACAAACAAGATCATTTATATCTTACAGTTTTCCCTATAGCATACACAAACAAAGAGACCAGCTAGATACAAAATCATAAACTTAACTACAGTAACACCCATCCCTTTCGTTATACCATTTCTAGATCTAAACTTCATAGCACCAGACTCGATTGATCAGGCGAGGGCCAATGCATAGACATAGATTTGTTACTTTAAAGACTCTACAAATAGCTTGTACTAGTAACCTGGTATGGTTTGGCCAATTAATTAGAGAAATTATTTAAAAAATCTTTCATAGGTATCCTTCGAAAGTAGTTGGGTTAAATTTATCTATGATAAATTGCTAGGAGTTAATCACATTCACTGATTATCATAAAAATATGAAAATCATCTTCAATAAATTTTAAAGATTAAACTTGGAATAACATCAAAGCTCTTCAGAGTCTAGAATCACCTAAATCATTTCCATGGTAGCATTAATTAAAATAGCAAGCGTAACCACCCTATTTAATAAAGCTAATTTAACACCATTATCAAGACCTCGGCCCATTATCAGTGAGTATAGTCGCAATAATTTATGGGTTCACAAATGGACTTTTGCTAATCTATCTGGTTGGTGCTGCGACTACTCTCCGATGTTCATCAAGGTTGGACCCTAGTTCACCGAATGGCTACTTAGTTATGTAATAAATTGTACACCACCGCCTACAAATACAAAAAGAAGATGACAAGTAGAAGTGTTAAAATCCGAGGAGAAAATAGAATTATTATCCCTCCTCCACACTTGCTGCCATATGAACACCAAAAGAGAAGAGAAGATGCAACATCAGAAGTTCTTACTTTCTTCTCTAGTTGTTCACTACACCCGACGGCCTTTGTTTCAAATATTTGCATCACATATTTAAAGTATAGCTATTGATTATACGCTAATTCTCTTTTGAAGAAAGATGTCACGTGCCATATGCTCTATATATATCTAGTTATAAGTTCCACCAGAGAGGTATAAAACCATGTTTAGATGTATGAAACCACCCAAATCATTTTTGCAGACGCACTAATTAGAATAGTGCATGTTAAGTTTGTCATGAAGAAGCCAATAGCATCAATCAATTTGGCGCCAACATCAAGAGCTACATCCATTATTGATGATGTAGTTGAGATGATCTGTTAGATTTATGAATGGTGTAGATGACGGTGGGGTAGCAACATTAGGGTTCGCCAGCCTTGGCTCAAACTTCACTTAGTGGCTCAGGATATTCATCAAAGATAACCAAGAAAGGTGAAGCACATTAGTCTTTTAGGTAACTACAACGTTGTGAACACTTACATATAAAAAGATGACAAATACAAAGATTAAATACTAAGAAAAGAGAACAAAGGTTCCCTCTCATCCCTCTATGCCATGGAAACACCAAGTAAGAAGTGAAGATGTAGCCCTAACAGTTCCTTTTTCCCTCCTGTTAAATTTGGTGGGCTTATTTTAATATTTGCGTTCACATATTTAAAGCAGTCATCATTGATTAAACTAGATGTCATGTGTTAACGCTCTTTCAGGGAAAAAAAAATTCTATGGTCAATCCTCTGTCTCTAGTTATTAGCAAGGTACACCAATGAGGTCTGGCAAGTTGGGATAAACACAAATACCCAAACCTTCTTAGAAAAGAAAAACGAGGGATTTCAAGCCTAGTAAAATTTCAACGGGTTGTAAAGAAGACTCAGGAATATGCTAGGAGAGCAATTACAAGGTTGCAAATTTAGATGTACACATATAATACATTCCAGTACATACATTGAAAGTAATCAAAACATAGTCAAATACTAGTAACCATACAAAAAATCATAACTCTACTAAAAAAAGATCATAACTATAACTAATATGATCGTTTGTATATATACTACCATTGTATGCAAAATAAATTAGCTTCAAGTCTCATATAGCTTTGATTGATAAACACGGTATTAAACTTAAGATGTATGCAAACGCATTTCTCAAGTAGAAATGTTCCTAGGATAAATAAAACACCATAGACTCACGTTTTAGGAGAAGAATACAATAAAGTCGTATCGTCTTGGTTAATTACTTCTCAACATTTCAAGCACGCAAAAACAACCAAAACTAGCAGACATGTATACCAGTCAAGAAATCAAGTTAATTCCATACAAGGATTGCATGATGTCCTTTAAGGCAACAACATTTAATATGCTGGCTGTATATGGGTGGCTTGTGTAGACGCATGGTGGGCAAGAAGGGACTGTTTTTTAAGTTAAAAGCTGACGACTTTTGATTTTTGCTATAGTACCTAACTTTCAAATAGAGTATTTTCTTAAGACGGGCTCTACAAGTTAAACAATCTACATGTTAAAAGCTCAATATCTATATCAGCCAAAATCGTAAGTGAGTATCTGTCTCTCCGTAATCTGTACCGTAAACAGCTAAAATTCAAAAATTTCAGCCAAAAGCCATAAACCGCAGCCGAAAAGAACATATGGCCCAAATTTTCTCCTAAAACCCCCATGTTGTAATTATTGCCTAATCGTCCTTAAATGCTCACCCCTTATAAAACACACAAAACCTCTCTCCCAGCTTCTCCTCTCCGATAAACACTGCTCCTCCCCCTCCAAGAGAGAGGAGACAAGGGAGAGAGATGAGCCTCATCAGCCGTCTCCTTGCACTCAATTAGGTTCCTAGCTTCATCTCGCTCCCCTCCACAAAGCCGCAGCCAAGAACAAGTCGCAATCTTTTGCCCCTAGTACCAATTTCCTGACCAAACAGGACCAAGGTCCACGAATTGCCGAGAAGCAATCGTTTCGTGCGGCAGTCTTGCCATGGGATTCCTCTGCATCGGTGCCTCCTCTTCCCCCCTGCTGTGTGCGGAGGACAGGGACAGCATCCTTGGGGGCAATGACGATAAGGGGGAGGCGCAGGAGTTGGGGAGGAATCTTGATTTCTCGGGCTTGGTTGGTTTGCAATCCGAGAGCGATGAGCTTGTGGAGTCGCTCATGGAGAAGGAGAGGGAGCAATTGATTGAAACTTCAACGGGGGCTTACCTGAAGAGGTTGAACAATGGAGGACTGGAGCTTTCTTGGAGGATTTCTGCCATTGATTGGATTTGCAAGGTGAGGGGAAAAATCATTACCCAATCTGTTGCAGATTTCCCTTTGGGACATATTAATGCTGTGCGTGTGTTTCATTAATATTCTTGGGAATTCTAGGATGCTTTCGTGATTCATTTTACCTGTTTCTATCTAGTTATTAGGTTGTGTGTTTTACAGCATGCTGCATTTTAGTTTTACAACATGATAACTGCAAGATATATCATTGACTCCTACTTTGCCCTCACTTGATCAACTTTGTTTTGCATGGTAACTGAAATGGACTGCTTGTCTCTATCATGTGCTGCTGCAGGTCCGGGCTCACTACAATTTTGGACCACTGTGTGTTTACCTCGCTGTGAACTACCTGGATAGGTTCCTCTCCTCAAAAGAACTCCCAGTAAGAAGCTAAGCTGCAACTGTACATTGTTCTTTCTTTATCAAGTCAATCAGCATATGCTTGTCTGTGGATCATTGCATATTTTTGGTTGTCTTGTCGCTGTAGGATGACACTCCCTGGATGCAGCAGCTGTTAGCAGTTGCTTGCCTATCTCTTGCTGCCAAGATGGACGAGACTGAGGTTCCTCAATCTCTAGACATTCAGGTGAAGAAGAAATAGCAGCCTTACATGGGATCGATAATTGCTCAACGATTGATCACTGGACTTTCTAAAATTTGATCGTTGTGTCACAGGTTTGCGATGCAAAGTATGTGTTCGAAGCAAAAACTATTAAGAGGATGGAGGTTCTTGTGCTAAGCACTCTGAAATGGAGGATGCATTCAGTTACTCCATTCTCTTACATTGATTACTTCCTGGACAAGTTCAATGAGGGAAAGCCACTAACTAATGATTTGGTCTCTCGGTGCACCGATCTCATACTCGGCACTCTGAAAGGTAAATTACTTGATGAATCAATCCAGACTCACCCACATTGTTAATTCAAGAAGCAAGTGATTAGCATATTTGTTTCATTTGATTCACAGCAACTAAGTTCCTGCAATTCAGACCTTCTGAGATTGCAGCAGCTGTGGCTCTTTCAGCCGCTGCCGAAGCCCGAGTTGTTGACTTCTGCAGTGCTTTTGTAGCTTCTACAATCCCTGTAGATAAGGTGTGGATCCTCTACCAGAAGAATTAGACTATGCATTACATTTACATTTTCTGAAATATCTAGTAAATATGCATTTGCAGGAAAATGTGGGCAGATGCCGTGAAGCATTGCATGAGATGGCATTAGTGAGGAAGAACGCGCACAACAGTGCAAGTCCTTCTGGTGTGCTGAACGCCTCATGCTTCACCTTTAGGAGTGATGACAACAGAACACCAGGATCGTCACAAACAAACAGCAGCAACAACGACAGCAACAACCAGGCCTGCACTCCTGCTTCCAAGAGGACAAGGCTAGACTCAGCACCAATGTCATAAGCTCCCATGCATAGACATACAGAATTGACATTCTTTTTTGGTTGGTTTTTTTGTGGGCTTGTCACCTGAAAGCCCGATCCGGCAGTAGCGGTAGTTCAAGAAGAAACAGTACGCACAGTAACCAGCAGAGAAAAGGCCGAACTAATAAGAGCAAGTAGCAACTTGTGTTTTGCAAGAAGAGAGAAGGGTGTGTGTTGAAGAGAGGAGGAAGCCTGTTTTCTTCTTCTGGAGATGGTATCTGCAAAGTTATCATTGCGTATATGATATCCGCTATGTGAAGACAGCGTGAAAGAAGCTTCACAAAAGGGAACATTCATTTGTTTCTTTGTTCTTTGACTACATGGAAAAAACAAACTTGCTTCTATGAGAAACATTGTGTTGATTTCTCAATACCCCCATTTCTTGTTTCTCAACGCCTTTTGCTTTTACTGAGTTGACTCTTGTCAGGCTTTGCAATGCCTCGCTATATGAAAAGATGAGTCAATCTTAAGTACAAATCTGGCGGTCGATGGCATTTCACATCAAAACGAAAGGTGTCGTTTGTTACCCGGGGCCCCTTTGCCCTTCGTCACACTTAACAAGCCATGTGATCACAAAAATCTGAAAACAAATAGGTCCAATCATTCCTATCAGCAATGGCGTCCGTTTCTACTTTGGTCGTTGTTGAGCTTTTGTAGTATCAAACATTGCAAATGCAAGCAGTCAAAAAGCTCTTACCTCTGAGTGCGTGCAGCAGGTGCAGGAGTTCCTAGCACCGTAACTGTTCATCAGTTACAATTTACACGGCTGATTATCTTGACACATCACCTCTTATAAACCGCGATAATCGATGAACCTTTTCGTGTTCTTATTACAAATGTCTCTTGCCCTGAATTTACATCGAAACGTCACCCCAGAGGGACCATACTTCAGCGCTGCAGCGCTTGGTACACGGACCGCATGCAGTAGAGGACACTGGACAATAGCAACACAGAGAGCAGAAATTAGAATTGTGGACTTGAGCAATATAGCAGTGCAGTACAGCTCAAGAAAGATACTGAAGAGGTCGTCGATCTTTGTACTAGGATGTCTCTCCTGGTCATGGTCAACACAGTCTGCTCACTTGGATTTTTGAGAACATGATCTTTCAGGTAACACAGGTGATGGGGCCTGCAGCTCCTTTTGCTACAGTACATATATATAGTTAATTAATCCAGAGTAATAAAGTCCTGAAATGTAACGTCCCATTTTTGGGCCTTGAGTTTTGCTTGAATGAAATTCAAATTCAAAAGTTCAAATCAAATTTCAATTAAATCTCAAAATTTTCAAAACTTCCAAAGCCCAAACCCTAGCCCAATCCTCCCCTGGTTGAGCCCAGCCTGCCTTGCCCATCCTCTGGCCCAGCTAGCCTTCGACCTGGCCCAACATGGCCCACGTGGCCCCTCTCTTGCCATGCGCGCCCCGGACACATGTCGTGCCACACTGTGTGCACCCTGACCCGCTCCAGCTTTGCTCGCGCTGCCTCGCTAATGCGTAGCCACCCGCCCCTATACTCCTCATGCTACGCCACCCGCTATCCTGCCTGAACCCCCCTCTTCTCCCTCTGCTCCACTCCACGTCGTGCCCACGCCCGCGTCTGCCGCACCCGCGCCACGTCATACCTACATACCCTTCTTGCGGTGCCCGCCCCTCACGCCGGCTCCGCCTCCCGCCCTTATGTTGTGTCGTGTGTTGAGCGCCACCACCCTTGGTACTCCGCATGACATTGAAGGCCCAATGGCCATCTCCTCGCCCAGTAGCTATAAAACCCGTGGCTTGTCCCCCTCATGCCCCCAATTACTTCCCTTCATCTCCAATTGCCCCGAGTGCCTTCCTACACCTTTTCTTCCTCACCTCCAATGGCTCGAGCCACTGCCACCGCCAATCGAGCTCCGTCGCACCTCCTTCCAATTGCCCGCGTATGGAGCACCGCACGGAGATCCCGAAGTCATCCCGAGCCTTACTGACCGTCCTCTCCCTCTCCATGAGCCGTCAGCGTCGTCCAACTCACCGCCGACTGGGTCAACATCAACAACCCACTCCCTCATCCCCGAGTCATTTATTTTGCTCACGTATGTATGTGCTTTCCATTACGGCCGTCCGAGTAGAGTACGAAGACACAGAAGAGTCACAGTTTGAGACAACTCAAGATTTTCAAGACCATCTCACTTGGGACACAGGCGAGTCAATGCTTTGATCATATTGAACGTACATTTCTATGCAAATTATATTGGTTTAAATCATCAAATTGCATGTTTTATTTATTATGCAAATGTATGTTAACTTTAAGGTTGTAGATACTACCTAATTGATATCGTATTATTATTACACCATTTTTTTGGACATTTGAATCACATAATCTTTGCCACCCTAGAAAATGTAATGTTGTGTACTAGTTGTCATGTAACACTTAAGCCTTATTATTAATGTTATGCAGCCGCCTTAGGCTTTGTATTGTATATTATCATTTCTCTTATTTGGTTGGTTCTTCTATTATTCTCTTAGAGGCTATCGAACCCTCATATATATCATTTAGTTCTAAATTAGGTTGTTCTCTCAGATGGCTCTTAAGAGTAGGGGTGGAAAACGGTAACGGATAATTCGTTTTATCCGATATTCGTATCCGAGAAAACACAAATATGGTAAGCAAAAATCCGTATTCGAAAATATTCGTATTCGTATTCGAGAATATTCGTATCCGTATTTGAGAGTATTCGTATTCGCATTCGTATTCGAGAATATTCGTATCCGTATTCGTATTCGAGACTATTCGATTCGTATTCGATCTGTTTCTAGAACTTATGAAAAAATTGTACAAATTTTGTGATTCAAAATTTAAATTTAGGCGGTTTAAAACCAGTAACCAGTCAAAACTGGTGAAAAATCGGTAAAACCGCTAGGAATCCGTTTTATCCGATATTCGTATCCGAGAAAATCCGTATTCGAAAATATCCATATTCGTATTCGAGAATATTCGTATCCGTATTTGAGAATATTCGAATTCGTATCCGTATTCGTTTGAAAAATATGGATTCGTATTCGTATTTGAGACTATTCGACCGTATCCGATCCGTTTCCACACCTACTTAAGAGAGCCGCTGCTCAAGGACATGGTGTTACTACCCGCCAAACTGTAAGTGCCATAGGCCGAGGAAGAGGTCGTGGATGTGGACCAAATTTCCCTCTACCACCACCAATTCACCCAACCATGGCTCAAGTAATGGCTCGACAGACATAGATCCTTCAAGCCATGCTCGCGCGTCAGCAGGCAGGAGCAGCTAGTCGCAACTCCAAGCTGATAGATTTGTTGAGGACTTGGACTTTCTCATCTGCTAATGAACCATTAGAGGCAGAAGACTAGCTTCATGACATAGAGAAGAAACTCTAACTTGCACGGTTTGCAGAAGAAGACAAGTTAGACTTTGCAACCCACCAACTTAAAGAAACTGCAACCACATGGTGAGAGAACTACCTAGCTACTTGTGGAGGAGAAAGCCCAATAGCCGACAAGGAATTTGAAGAAGAAGAAGAAGAAGCTGCAGAAGCTGAAATGCAACAAGAACAAGTACAAAGACAAGAAGGACAATAAGAGCAAGCAGTAGAAGAAAATGTTGAAGAGCAAGTAGAGGAGGAAGCTAAACCGACAAGGCATGCTATCCCTTGGACTAAGTTCAAGGCTGCTTTCAGGACAAACTTTGTACCTATTGGCATCATGCGAATGAAGAAAAACGAATTCTGAGCACTGAAGTAGGGCAACATGTCAATCAATGAATGCCTCACCAAGTTCAAGCAGTTGGCTCACTACGCTCTAGGAGACGTAGCAGACAAAGAAGAGAAGATCGACCATTTCTTAGAGGGCATGCACGAAGAGCTGAGAGTTCAACTGATTATACGAGACTTTCCTAGTTTCCACCACTTGGTCAATAAAGCTCTCATTCTGGAAAATGAGAGAAGGATGATAGAGGCAAGCAACAAGCGTAAGATGGTAGCCCAGAGACTGCAAGGAAGCTACCCTCATATTCCAGCATTCCATGGAAACCCTTCCTACACGCAAGTGGTAGCCCCACCACCAAAAGCTCCAGCTCCATCTCCATGTCCTAGTGGCAATGTACTTCGATCCTTTGTCCCAAGGGTCAACCCACTATAGTCAACCCAGCAGCCTATCTCCATTGCTTCAGTTGTCGAGAGAAATGACACTTTGCTAACCGTTGCCCAAGCTGCCAAGTTTCATCAATGAAGTTCAACTTGGGCACCACTCCTACTTGAAGTCAAGCATCAACACCTAGCAAGGGCTATCAAACCCCACAAGCATCTAGAACAGTGACACTGAACCAACGCCATGTGAGCCATGTCACTATAGAAGAAGCACAGGAAACTACCGGAGTATTGATAGGTATATTTTCTATTAAGTCAGTATTTGCACATGTTCTCTTTGATTCTGGGGCTTCCCATTCGTCCATATTAGGGAAGTTTGTTGAAAGGCTTAAGTTGCCAACTTCTAAATTGAAGAAACCCGTGGTACTTAGCTCACCCGGGGAACCTTAACTGCTACGTTAGTAAGTCTCAGAGTAAAAATTGCTATAGAAGATTTTGGGTTCTTAGCAGACCTCATGGAGCTACAATCCCAAACATTGGACATCATCCTAGGAATGGACTAGTTGGGCAGATACCAAGGAATGATAGATTATGTCGATAGAAACGTAATACTTACCAAGTACCTCGGATTAACAATAAAGTTAATATGGATCGTCCCTATCTTTTGGACCATGCAATCTATTACCTTGAGGATATGCCTCTAGAAGGAATACCAGTAGTACAAGACTACTTAGAAGTATTTATAGAAGAATTGCCTGAAATACCATCAGGCAGAGACATAGAGTTTATCATTAACCTAATACCAGGGACCGCCCTAATTGCCAAGAGATCTTATAGGATAGCAGTGGGTGAGCTTGGAGAGTTAAAGAAGCATATAAAGGAATTGCAAGAGAAAGGATTCATCAAACCCAGCTCATCACCCTGGCATTCGCTAGTACTTTTTGTGATGAAGAAGGATGGCACTACCAAAATATGTATAGACTATAGAGCCCTCAATGATGTGACCATCAAGAACAAGTATCCGTTACCCAGCATCGATGATCTGTTTCATCAGCTTTCAGGAGCCATAATGTTCTCCAAACTAAACCTAAGGTCAGGATACCATCAACTCAAGATCAGGGCTAAGGTATCCCCAAAACGCATGTCGTTTGGCTTGACAAATATGCCAGTCTACTTCATGAATCTCATGAACAAAGTATTCATAGAATACTTGAACAAGTTTGTGGTCGTATGTATTGACGACATGCTGATATATTCTAAGACTACTGAAGAACATATTGAAAACCTACCGTTAGTTCTAAAGAAGCTTACGGAGTATCAATTGTATGCTAAGTACAACAAGTGCGAATTTTGGCTCCATGTAATCAGTTTTCTCGAACATATAGTATATGTTGGAGGAGTTGTAGTCGATCCAGCTAAAGTAGAAATTGTTCTAAAAAGGAAGAAACCCACCACTGTGATGGAAGTGTGCAATTTTCTGGGACTGGCTAGATACTACCGATGGTTCATCGAAGGTTTTTCAAAGATTTCTAGTCTATTGACCCACCTGCTCAAGAAAGAGAAGAAGTATAAATGGATAGAAGCTTGTGAAAAGAGTTTCCAAGAGTTGAAGAAAAAACTAACTACTACTCATGTGTTAGTCTTGCCAGACAGACACAAGAACTTTGAAGTTTACTATGAAGCTTTGCGCTAAGGTCTTGGCTTTGTACTTATGCAAGAAGGAAAAATCGTGGCTTATTGTCGAGATCCGAATATGCAAATCTAGACTCTTTATGTATTTTGCACAAGCTCAGGATCACGCTAGTGTACATAGTGAAAACATATATGAAATATTGACCATATTATGATTAACTAAGGAAAACTCAAATGTTATTGATTATCAGAGTTGTGACTTTATGGCCAAGCTTACAAATAATAGCCTGAAAGGCTTAACAAAACTAGCAACAGAAAACAACGATAAGCGTAGTAGCCATTTCACATGCCCACAGGCAATTGACTGAGAAGCAAAGTCCTAATATGAGAAGTCATCGAGGAATCCTACTTCAATTACCTCTGGCTGATATGGCTCTTCTTCAGCAATTGAGAAAATATGGGTATAGCTGTGAGTACATGGAGTACTCAATAAGTCATTTGTAAAACGATGCAATATAATTATGGAAGGCTTAACAAATGATGGTTGAGTGCCTATTTTACAAAAAGCAATAATTAGAGTAAATACAATAAATAGATTGAAAGCAAACTTTGAAAATGACTAATAAGTACATAATCAAAGGAATTGATTAAACCACAAGTGAACTAACTATTCACCTAATAATCCACCCGTGAACTAACCATTCATGTAATGAACTACCAGTGAACTAACCATTCACTTCCCAAACTTAATCCAACCAGATTTTTATAAAATCTCTACCCCCTTGTGTGAAATCACCGAGCATTGTCCATAACTGAGGATACAGCTATTCGAATAGTTTTACACTTTATAGAGCTTGTACAATTTTACTCACAAGACATGATCATCTCATATTACCACGCGATTAGCACACATCCTTTGGTGTGCAGCAGAGAAATCATGACAAACCCTTTACAATGTTAAATCCCAAACTGATCTCACTCGCTAAGATTTCACTGTTAAGTAGGCTAACTACCTAGTCAGAGAGCCCCCTCTTGTGCCTCATGAAAATGTCTAACCGACACCGACTTTCATCTTAATGATGAAACTAAAATTAAAACATCACAAATTAATTAGCTAGGTCTATCTCATACTAGACATATGGTGGTACGGTAAGGCTAACGTCAATGATACATAAAGTTAAGTCCTTTACTGCATGACCAACACATTACTCGGACGAGACATCCACATCCCAAAAGTGCTAACCACACTTCTCCCTTTACTGCATGATCACTCGCCCAAGTGAAAACTATTTTGTATAACCAACACCAATAACACTACCCATGTCATGGTACTCAAATTTATAACTATCATTGACTACCATGATCCAACATCTCATTAAGTCAAAATTAATTAATTAATTAATCAACATGTAAAGATGAGCCCAACGTGCTACAAGCATGGCTAAGTATATTAAAAGTACAACCCATATGGATACTAGTATTATATCACTACATAATTACCCATCTTATGATGACGATGAAATCATGACATTCAAATTATCAAAGGAGAAATTAATCAAATTGGACAGTAACTACTAGACGCAAAGGTTTGTATTAAATTAACATGTATGATAATTTAAAATAAAATAATAAATAATAGATTTAAAATAATGGATTCAATATGATCAAAGGATGTGACTTGCTATGGTCTTGCTCAGTTACCAATTCTTGGTCTTCAGTTTCTACATCTGCTCCTTCGAAGATATTATCAAATGAAAGATAACGAATAAAAAATATATAAATTTAAATAAAATCCAAAAACTACAAAACTAGAATCAAAAGATATAGATCAGTTTTAGATGAATTTAGGAAAAAAGAATCAGGTCAATTGGAGTTCGGACGGAGAAGAACGAACTCTCGAAAGATTGATCAAAAACTTAATTCCTGAAAATTGAGACAGAAATGAGAATATTCTCTAGAATATTCCCTTCGGAATTAATTTAATAAAAGATTAGAGACTGACATGTGGGAACCGCATGTCATAGACATGGTTCACAGTGAACCAGGTCCATGGATGTCTAGGCTTGGGGTTTGGGTGATGTGGTGGCTAGGGCTGATGTGGCAATTGAATTGACTGACACGTGGGCAGAATAGATAACATGGCGATGACATGGCAGGTGAAGCGGCATGCCACATGGAGATTACATGGCAATGAGGTGGAGGACACGTGGTAAGACACATGGCGTGGAGCACTGATGTGGCAGATGATGAGGCGAACCTTGGTGTGAGCGGTTTAATGAATTAAACCAGTAGGACCATCGTGTCAGAGAGACAGAAGGAAAACTGTTTAGTTTTTCTTTGTTTTAAATGGTCTGACAAGTCGGGTCAAATCGCCAAAGAGAGAAAAGAACAATACGCAAATAGGGGAGGTGGCGCGGTGACTCTGGCCGACGGCGAATGGCGGCCGTAGATGCTCCAGTGAGGGACAAAATAGGAAAAGGGTGGCGAGGTGAGTCGGTAGATGGCCTTGGCATGGATGGAGATTGTAACACCCCCATCTCTGGGAGTATTATGAAACCCTCGCAACTGCCCAGGACTATTCAGCTGCAAGTTACATCAATCGAGTGTATAACATTGCCAACACATGCTTAAGACAAAAGCCAGCTTTATTACAATATAAAGGCATAGAAGCCAAGTTTTACAGTAGGGCAAGCAGCCCTTAGATACCTTACAAACAAAAGAACGCCACAGGCACGCCTGAGCGGAAGACGACCCTAATTCCACGTGTCATCGACCTCGTAGAACTCCACTTCTTCGCCTTCATCTGCCTCCTCATTGCTGGCTATTTCTGTTAATGGTTTTAGCAAGTATGAGTACAACTACCGTACTCAACAAGTCACACGGAAATTGCTATTAACTACATGCAGGGTACATCAAGTGATGGGGAAAAGTTTATATTTTTATGTGGATGCAGTTTTAGTTATAAACAGGTTTTAAATATAAAATCATAACTTTCTATGAACTTTAGGGGTTTTTCAAGGTTCAATTACCAGACCATCAATATTACCAAATCCTTTCCAAATCTACTTATGCTTTGTTGTTGGATTCACCCATTAAACATAGCTTCATTTACCGGAAGCACGGCGTATTCGAATACAATTAGTCATGACTTTGCAAAGCTGCCCTGCTTTACCCACGAGATTCCTTAACTCCCGCTAAAGAGTAAAGGAAACAAGGCTGTTCACTGCTCAATTCTTTATATAGCCTCTACCTAGTAGGTTTCCTCGATAAGCCCAGGCCACAACCTCTGACTCATCTTAGCCTACAATTGTGTGGACATCTGATAATCAAATCAATAATAAAAACAACAATGGCGCCAACTTCCATACAACCCTTCTCAACTCCCTTCCGTATGGACTCACACTTTGCCTTCACTTTGCGTTTGTAGAGGTTCAATCGAATTTGAGCAGCTACTAGACCAGGTTTGACGTATCAACACTTGTGGTTGGGCGATCACTATGTTTTTTACTCAGCATAAGGGTCTAGTCCTTATATTTTCACCGGTGGCAAATTTCCTTCTACAAATCTGTCCAGTGCCACAACACTCCCATTGATTTGTAACATTTGCCTTCACCCTAGGTTAAGGTCATGGGATCCAGCGATCCTCGCTTACCCTAGAACCACTTCCCAAATAAATACCAAATCTTTTACTAACAGTAGATGTTGATTTCTTAAACTACCATGATTAAATATTATCATATTATTTCTAATGTTACTATGTCTTATCAAGGTGAATATGGCCATCAAATTACACTGGGCATTTTCGAGTGGTAGGATATAACTAGTAACATGTCATTCTAAGCATTTATTGTACACAAAATAACAGTACGCAAATAACATAATGAAAATACTGGTAATGAAATAAATAGCGGAAATGTAGGTTCAACATGATCAAAGTATGTGTGACTTGCCTTGCGGGTTTACGATTTCGATTAACTCGTATTCTTCGGTGGGCTGGGCCTGGACTTGAGCTTCTCCCTCCTGCTCCTGCGAACCTTCAACGTCGGAAGCTAACGCGAAACAATTAAAAATAAATTAATTCCATGCCCGAAGGACTAGGCTAGGAATAAACAAAATAAAAGAAGAAAGAAATCCGAAAAATCCAAATAAAAGGGGTTTTGGGCTTATAGGAGGGTCATATGGGTAAATGGGCCTGAGATTTGGGTTGGAAGGCTCGAAACGGATCTAGGGAGTACCAACATGTATTTTTGGGTTTGGCCGGATACTGTTCATTGGGTCCAACACTATTCATCGGGTTCGGGCGAATGGGTTCGGCGCGACCACATTGCCTGGCTCGGTCGGGTGCGTCCGGCGCAGGCGAACGGGCTTGGTTCAGCCGAGTCGGAGCGGTGCGGTCGGAGGAACAGTGCATGTGCACTATTTTTCTTCCCCACTCCGCCCGTGCGCGCGCAGAGAGACAGGGGAGGAGGGCGGTTGCTGCCGGCGGCCGTAGGGTGAATGGCGACGGCGGTTGAGGGCATGGGCGGACTCAGCGCGGCGTGGGGGTTCCATTTTTGGCGTTGGGTGGCCCGGCGGAGGCGGCATTTGCCGGCGGTGAGCCCGTCTCTCTCACGGCCATTTTTGAGCATAGCGGTGGATAGGGGGCTTCTCTGGGCAATCGGTTTGGCGCTGGGGCATCGGTGGGGTATGGGGAAACTCGTGGAAGAGTCGACTTGGGGTGGGGAGGCCGGAGTTAAGCCGGCCACGGCGAGGTACTTTTGCCGTGAAGTGGCCCTCGGTGCTGGGGAAGAAGGGGGTTCGGGGGCTAGGGCGGTGGTTCAGCCATGCTTCTAGGGCCATGGGGAGGCTACTAGAGGAGTTAATTGAAGAATGGTGACTCGGGGAGGCGACATTTGAGTTAGGGCTCACATTGGGGGAATTTTGCAATTACCGGCAGTGGGGGAAAGAGGGGGGCTCGAGGGTGCTTGGTGAGCTTCAGGGAGGCTGATGGTGTCCAATGGAGGGGTCAAGGCGGCTTATATAGGCGGGAAAGGTGGTGCACCGGAGAGCGGCAAATCCAAGGCGGTGATGGCGGTTTCAGAGCTCCTGGTTTTGCAATGTATGTGGGTTGTTTTGGGCGCAAAGAAAGCGGCGGTCAGGGGTGACAGAGGGGGCGGCTGTCAGCTGAGAGAGGAAGGGGCGCGAAAGGGGCAGAAGCGGGACGCGCGAACGGGCGGCGGTGCTGCCACGCGATGCGGCTGAGCCAGAGGCTGTCAGGGTGGTGTAGGCGTGGCGTACGGCGTGCTAACAAACAGGGACAGGTTGGCAGAGGCGCGAAGGTGCGGGAGAGCTCGGAGAGCTTGGCGGTGAAGCAAGGAAGTCGGTGGCGGTGATATTTTCAGACCGAGCACAGTGATTGTGCGATCTCCTCCATTCAGGCCGGCAAGGGCAAGGATTAAAAATGGTTTTGCTTCAAGATTAGTGCAGATTAGGGCTAAGAAGCAAGAGGGCAAATCAAAAACGCAAATTCAATTCCACTTTTGATTTTTGCCAAAATCGGTTTTGTTTCAGAGATGCCCTGTACCTCACCAGCGTGGAGCACGGGGGGCAGCGAAGATAGGTGAGGGTGGCTGCGGCGCTTCAGCGGTGGAGAAGATAGACTAGCAAGGGAAAGTCCACCAGGAGAGAAGATGGTGTGGCCCGAAGAAATTGCATCGAAACTCACCGATGATGAAAAACCAAAAGCCGTGGCGAATTTGGCCGGTGCTGTGGAAGAAGACATGATGCGATGCCGGAAGCTCCAATTGTTTGAGGGCTTTTCTACAGGACAACGAGGCGAAACTCTGGGTGGAAGGAACCAGCCTCAACTGATGCGATGGATGAGATCGGGCGTGATGTCGGTTGCGCCACACATGGAGAAGATGGCCGGCACGGCTGCGAACAACAGAGCTTGGTGCAACGCAGGCAGTGGAAACCATGCATGGCTGAGGTATTTATAGGCAACCCCTCGGACGCGGACGTATGAGCGGAAAGTCCATGCGGACACGGCCTGGAGAAGCTCCGATAGGTGGGCCAGCAGTCGGTCAGAGAACGAAGTTAGGGAAGGCAGGTTGCTGGCCGGTGGGGCTGGTGATGGAGTGGACCTGGCCGAGACGTAGCAGGCTTGCGCGCAGGGAGAAAGTGGCCGGGCCAAAAGGAGAAAGGAGGTACGTTGGGCCAAAAAAGAGAAGTGGGCCGAAAGAATAGAGAATTTGGCCGGATGGACTTTTTTTTTTGGAATTTTTAGGAATACCTGATTTCCAGGAATTAAGATAAATTTAATTGAGCTCTAGAAAATAGCAAATAAATCTGAAAAAACATAAGAAAATACATAACAATTTCTTGCAACACAAGGAAAACAACTAAGATAAAACTTTCTAGAAACTAAGATAAATTTAATTGATGTTTACTTTACTCATATTAAATCTTTTAAATTTTTTAAAAAATTCAAATTAAGATTTAATTAATTCAAGAAAAAATCCAAATGGTTAATTTTATTTTAAAATCTTCAAAAAGGCACTAAAAATCAGGATATTACAAACCTCTCCCCTTAAATGGAATCTCAACCCTAAGATTCAAAGTTACTAAAGGAATAGGCTTGGAAACTCTGCTCTGAGATCCTCTTCATGCTCTCAGGTTGCTTCCTCTGACTGCTTGCTCCACCAAACCTTGTAGAAACTAATAAACTTACTCCTGGTCACACATTTAGACACCTCCAAAATCCTGATCGGGTACTCCTTGCAAGTAAGATCCTCTTGAAGATCAACAGCTTCCACTAGCACTGGCTTTTCTAGTACACGTAAATACTTCTTCAACTAAGACACATGGAAGACATCATATATCCCGCTGAAAGATGTATGTAGCTCTAACTGATAATCAACATCTCCCTTACACTTCAAAATCTTGAACGGTCCAACAAATCTCGATGCAAGTTTTCCCTTCGTATGAAATCTCTTGACTCCTTTGAATGGTGCAATCCTGAGATACACATAATCATCTGGCTCAAACTCAAATCTTGGTGGTGATTATCTACATAACTTTTTTGTCTAGTCTGAGCTATCCACAACCTTTCCTGAATTAGGCAAACTTTTTCTTCAACTTCTTGTAAACATTCCGGACAAAAGACTTGACCTTCCTTAGTCTCTTTCCAATTAAGAGGGGTTGTTCACTTTCTACCATACAAAGCTTCAAACAGTAACATTTGCAAACTAGACTAATAACTATTATTATAGGAAAACTCTACAAAAGGCAGGCATCTATCCCACTTGGCTCCATAGTCTAATGCACAAGCTCTTAACATGTCCTCAAGAATCTGATTCACACATACCCACAGCTTCATGAAAATCTTTCCAAAATCGAGACATAAATTATGATCCATGATTTGACACTATACCCCATGGAGACTTACTATTCTTGGCATATATAAATCTACCAACTTATCACTTGCGTAAGTTGTCTTGATTGGAATAAAATGAGCAATTTTTGTCAAATGATCCACAATTCCATTCAAGAATTCATACCAACTTCTTTGCACTTCCATTCAAGAATTCTCAACGGTTGTAACAAATCTGCTGGTCTTTGATGCTTAGCTTTGACCGTTTGACACACATCATAAAGCACTACACACTCTACTATCTCTCGCTTCATACTAGGCCACCAATACTTGTCCTTTCTATCCAGATACATCTTAGTACTGCCCAAATGATTTGAATATATAGACTAATGAGTTTCCTTCAGCAACAATTCTTTAAGCTTCTTATTTGGTACACACAAGTGCTCCCTGAACCACAAAACACCTTGTTCATCCTCTATGAAACCCAAAGCATTACATTTTCTCAAGTTAATCTTGATTCTCTCAACACCCACATCATCAGCTTGAGCTTGGTGTATCTAAGCATCTAAAGTCAGTTGTAGCTCCATTGTAGCTAAAAATCATTTTTCAACCAACTCCAAACTAAGCTTCTAAAATTCCTCATGTAAAGCTAGTTTTCATTCAATTGATGTCTACTTTACTCATATTAAATATTTTAAATTTCACAAAATTTAAATTACTCCCTCTGTTCTTTTTTACTTGACTTCCTAGAATCCATGCCGTTAAACTTTTTAAAATTTGACCACTAATAGACTCAAAACTATCTAGACTGGCTGTACGGAAGTTATATCATTAGATTTAACATTAAAAATACTTTGATAATATTATAATTTTATTAGTATATTTTAGTGTAAAGTTATAAAAAACAATAGCAATCAAAGTCGCATCTTCGAGACTGTGAAAAGTAAAAAACGTCAAGCAAAAAGAACGGAGGGAGTAAGTTTTAATCAATTCAAGAAAAAATATAAATGATTATTTTTATTTTTAAAACCTTAAAAAGGCACTAAAATTTAGGATGTTACACTTATGCATTAAGACAACTCCATCCTCATGAACATAGAATTAGCCTCAGTAGTGCATGCTCTGAAAATTTTGTGGCATTACTTGGTTGAAAATCACAAGAGCCTTAAGTACTTCTTCACATAGTCAGATCTCAACCTAAGGTAGAGAAGATGGCTAGAACTAATCAAGAACTATGATCTAGACATCCATTACCATCTTAAAAAGGTTAATATAGTGGTCGATGCATTGAGCCGCAAGTCCTACTGAAGCAATGTCATGGTCGAAGAATTTTAACCTAAGCTCTACAAGGAGTTGGAAGCACTCAGTTTGGAGTTAGTAGAGCAAGGCAACATAGCCTCTATAGAAATACACCCGACCCTAGAAGAACAAATCAAAACTACTCAAGAAGGACATCTTGGTGTTCATAGATTCAAGTGCCTCATGGCCAAGGGAAAAGCCCTAACATGAATGAAGATCAATAAATAATCTTATAATGTGATAAACATCTCTTTGTTCCCCACCAGAAAGAACTAAGGACTTAATACTCAAGGAAGCCCACAACTCGACATATTCCCTGCACGTAGGAGTACCAAGATGTATCAGGATATGAAAATCCTGTATTGGTAGCCTTGCATGAAGAGAGACAATGCTAAGTTTGAAGCTTGTTATGATGTATGCCAACAGATCAAAGTTGAGAACTAGAGACTTACAGACCTACTACAACCACTGCAAATCCCTCAGTGAAAGTGGGAAGAAGCTGGGATAGATTTCATCACTGGCCTACTATGAACCAAGTCTAGATATGATTCTACATAGGTCATAGTAGATGGATTAACAAAGGTCTCCTATTTTATCCTTGTGAAGACCACCTACAAGGGAAATAGATTGGTCGAGTTATATATAGCATGTATTGTGTGTTTTCATAGAGTACCCAAGAGAATAATCTCAGACTGAGGTTCTCAGTTTACCTTGCATTTCTAGGCTAGTCTTCATAAAGTACTTGGAACCCACTTAGCCTTCAACACAACTTATCACACTCAAACAGATGGACAAACAGAAAGGATGAACTGGATCTTTGAAGATATGCTTTGGGCATGTGCCCTAGAGTTTACTGCAAATTGGGAGAAATGCTTGCCTTATGTGGAGTTCTCCTATAATAACAGTTATTAGTCTAGTCTGAAAATGTCCCTATTCAAAGCACTTTATGGCAGGAAGTGTAGAACCCCTCTGCATTGGTAGAAGCAAGAGAAGGTTATATCTTTAGGCTAGATACCCTAAAGTAGGCAGAAGAGAAAGTTTACTTGATCAAAGACTGACTGCAAGTTGCCCAATCCAGACAGGAGAGCTATGCGGATAATCGTCGTAGGGACTTAACTTTTGAAGTTGGACACCATGTTTATATCAAGGTGTTATATATATGTCCATTCCCAATCACCGCCAAGCGTAGAGAAGTAGCATATCAACTGGAATTACCTGCAAGTTTGGCAAATGTTCACAATGTGTTCCACATCTCATAACTCAAGAAATGTCTCAAAGTACCTGAAGATCAAACCCCGGTGGAGACCATCAAGCTCTAGAAAGGCCTGATGTATCCAGAGCATCTAATCAAGATCCTTGATTTCAAGGAAAAACAAACTAGGCACCAAATCACCTGTCTTTGCAAAGTCCAGTGGAGTAATTATACGAAGAAAGAAGCCACCTGGGAGGGCGAGGATTAGCTGAGGATGGACTAGCCATTCTTGTTCTCTGAGTAGTTCGAATCTCAGTGCTGGGATTCTATTTAAGGGGGTAGGATCTATAACATCCCATTTTGGGGCCTTGAGTTTAGCTTGAATGAAATTCAAATTCAAAAGTTCAACTCAAAATTTAATTGAATTTCAAAATTTCAAAATTTCTACAGCCCAATCCTCCCTTGGGCTGAGCATAGCCTGCCTTGCCCTTCCTCTGGTCTAACTGGCCTTCAGCCTAGCCCAAGACGGCCCACGCCACCCACTCTCTAGCCATGTGTGCCTCGAACGTGCATCGTGTAGTGTCGTGCATGCCCCAACCCACTCCTGCCGTGCCCACACCAGCATCGTCTCACCAGTGTGCAATCGCCTGCCCCTAGGTGCCTCATGCTAGCCTGATGCTACGCCACACCTGCCCTGCCCGATCCCTCCTCTCTTCTCCCTCTACTCCACGCCACATCGCCTCCGTGTGCCTATGATCTTTGCCTGGCTGATAAGCCTCATCTCCATGCCTTAACCCTTCTCGTGTGTGCCCGCCTCTTGCGTCGCCTCTTCCTGTATGGCGGAAGAGGGGGTTTTGGTGTGATGGATGTAACCTCACTAAGATAAAACCTTAGTTACACTAGGTGATACATTGTAAAGGTCTTGTAGTGATCTTCTTGAGTCACATGTCCAAGAATATATGCGAAACATAACAAGTAGATTATCTCTTGTAGGTAAAGTGTACAATCTCTATAGAGTATAAACTGTTCGAACAACCATACCCACGATCAATAGCGGGTATGAGAACTTAAAGGGCGGGCATGGGAACTTACTCGAGTTAGTATTTATTTCTAAAACTTTGTGTGTAGGATAAAAACTTGTCAAGTGCATGTAACATTGAATTTGGTTTTCTTTAGATGGATGTAACCCAGTGATGATAATAGATGGATGTAACCCTAATAGTAAAAATTAGCGTACACCAATATTATCGAAGCCCTTGGTTAATATCAGTCGCACACAACTTATACCTAGTCACTTGCCTATAGCGAGATGTGCTATCTCCTTTTGCTTCCGCTTCTGCTTTCACATTTATTTGATGTATCCATTTGGTCCAATCGGTTTGTATTATAAACTTGACCCAATGCGGTCTATTTAAACTTTGATATTATAATATTAATATATGGTACGGTTCTCGTTATATATGAAATAATTCAATGATGTATTTGTGAGTACTATCTTGTGATTCAGGGAATAATGCAATAGTTTTACAGATATTTCTGAATTAACTAAATCCGAGTCCGGCATGAAAGCTACTCAAGGAAATTGATCACGTGAGGTAACATGCCATGGTTGATGATGGCTAGCTGAACTCCATTTTCCCCTCTCATGCATGGTGCCTGCAGTGTGGGTCGGGGAGATACGGACGTAAGTACGTTTAATACTACTCGTGAAAAGCATAATTGTGATGCAACCAACCTGGCCAACGACCAAAACCAAACGAGCTTTAACATGCGATCTTCCTTCAGCACTACATGATAGATCAAGAGGCATGGTTCATGGATTCCTTGAAGCAGCTGGAATAATGCTGTTAATTCCAAATTGTTATTATTGCTCGCAAGATGCTTCATGCGATTCAACCACCAGCCTGCTGCTTCGATTTGATCCAGTTGATTCATTTGCTAGCTTCATGTATGTGCATGGGCCTTCCTTGTTGCTGCTGCAGATTGGAGCTTGGCATTTATTCACATTGCTAAGTTTACTTTTACCTGGATTAGCTAGGACTTCACTGGGTACTTGAAGAAGCAACAGCACAGAGTAGCATGCGCGTGTGTAATGTCGTAGTGCTGCCTCCAGTACAAGACGACAAGTGACGCCAAGAATACATGCAATTGAAGTAGTTTAATCAACAATAAACATTTTCACCGGCTAGCTATACGGAAATTATACGGATAGATTTGTCTTAAAAATGCTTCCGTAACACTACTGTTACATTAGGTTTTACAAGTACATCACGGTAGAGGTTGCTAGTCAAAATTATATTTTGGAGACCGCATAAGTATACCGAAATTAGTATAGTAGCAGCAGTGAAGAACTCCAGCGAGCGATGTGAAACTGTGGAAATTCCTACACATGTGATCCAAAGGCTTCAGTATGATACACCAAAGAGACGTTCAATTTCCGTATCTTTGGTGTATCTCTTTGGGGCAAGTTAGAGACGTTCAATTTACGTGGAGTACAAGAATAATTAAAATCTAAAGAGACGTTCAATTTCCGTATGGATGTTTTTGAGGGTGCAAGGCGATGAAATTACTCTCTCGTTTCCAGGGGGAAAAAATGCAGGGAAATCGATCGACACCCCTACCAGGCATGGTGGATACACAGGAACACAACCCTAGAGCCGGCTAGGGCACGGCCCAGGCAGAACAAAGGGCTTTGGTGGCGCAGCAGCCCTGTTTCTTTTCAGCTTCTAAAAGTTGTTTTTCGATTTTTCTATAGTAACTAACTTTTAAACGAAGTATTTTTTTCAAGATAGGATCTACTAGTTAATTGTAGTATATACTTTACTGACTTCATTTATATCAGCAAAAACCGCACGTGAGTTTTTGTTACTCTGTAATCTCTTGTACAAACAGCCCAAAAATCACAAGCCGCAGCTAAAAACCATATACGCCGCAGCCAAAAAGAACAGGCCCTGTATCCCAAACCTGATATTTTGATTTCTGTACAGCCCAAAATCAAACCAAATAGGTGTGCCAAGCTTGATGGCTAGTGCCACTCTTGACATATTATAATAAAACTACTGGAGACTAGGATAATGATTTCGTAGTGAACAACAGATGTAACCAGTGTTAAGAAACTAGATTTATGTCACTTGTAGTACACAAGTATGTCGTCAAAAGGAAGATGCATGCATGGAGTAGAGAAGGCAATTAAGCAGGGAGGGGAGCAAACATGCGGCATGGCCATATCAGGTCGAATTGTCCACTGGCCCATATTCGCTGCCACAGACAAGGACATGAGTTCATGCCCACCAGCTTCTCGATACCATCAAGAAGAACCTCGACTTGCGACAAGGTTGCCACACTGTTTTCTAACAAAAGTGCTCCGAGCCATAGCTTTTGTGGCAAGTTCTGGATAGGAAAAAGAAAGTCTATAACAACTTGACTAGGGGCCTAATTAAGAAGAGTATTGCTATACAACATTCGACTGTTTTTAAGGACAAAAACAGTCAGATTGATCTGGGACGTTAGATCTCCATCCAACGGATTCACCCATACAAGCCCCCCTCAAAAAATGACCCCCTCCAAAAAAATGATAAAAAAAATGATCTAGGGCGTTGGATCTCCATCTAACGGCTCAAAATCTAACTGTTTTTGTCCTCAAAAATAGTCGTGTTTTTGTCCTCAAAAACAGTCGAATGTTGTATAGACACTCCCAAAACTTTGTTATGGCAAAAGTATAGCGACGGGCGGACCAAACAACACCGGTAACCTCCAGGTCACATTTTTTAACCATTGGATCGAAACTAGAATCAGACACACAAACGTCTCAATAGCTGGTCCAAAGATCATAAAAATTGACTTGGGTTTAGCAAAGAAATCAACCAAGTTAGAGCAAGTTTAATAAGGCTGATTGTGCTAGCTATAAGGGAATCCATATCAGCATAGTCCTATGTGGAAGGGAGAGAAAAGGAGAGAGAGAGCCAAGCCGACTCCCATGCAAGAGTCAGGCTATAGCACAGGAAAAGAGGCATTATCCATGCATGTACCCATAGAACTAATTGTTATACTCATGCATGTATTAAATTATCAATACCCATGTATGTATTAAATGATTGAGAGCTCTTGTGGAGACAACTTAGGGCATGTCCAATGGTAATTTATGAGCTAGCTCTAAACATATTATTTCATATTTTAATAGAAGAGAGAGAAAAGCTAGCTCTTGATCAAGAGCTAGTCTCATACACACACTCCAAGATTATATGAGGATGTCATGTGGGACTATTCATGTTATGAGCTATGTGCTAAAAGTTAATATCATTGGAGAAGTTATCTTAGAGCTAGTAACTAGCTCATACCATTGTACATGCCCTTATAGCCAGCTTATTGTATGAGTTGACTGCATCATTATCTTTTGATGACATGGAAATGTATTAGAGGTAGCAGCTATCTGTACTATTAAACTTGCTCTTACAAATAGCAAAACCAGTGAGTTGTCCATTATAAATTATAAAAAAAACATATAATTAAGGTGCAAGACAAGATACAAAAATTCTAGACATTTATATGGATGTACCAATCTTGGCGCAAATAGGATCGGGATTGACGCGTAGTTATTATGGCGGCCGAAAATGGCAGACGCATGCATGCAGTGCAGCTGGCTGGCTAGCTGTTGGCCCTGAACTCCATGCCCTCAACGATGATGCCGCTCTTCTTGATGCGGACGTCCTCGTCGCGGATATCCACGATGACCGCCTTCTCGCTGAGCATTTCGCCATGGTTGGCGAACTCCCCCAGCCTGAGCTCCATCCAGCCGTCGCCCCTCGCGACAGGGTAGGTGACGTCGTCGGCTCCTCCAGCGCGCGCTTCAGGGTCGAGGCTTACCCTGCTGGTGGCGACCACCCTCTCGCCGTAAAGCCTGATCGACGACGTCTGCCCGCCTTCCAGGCCGGAGACGCCGCCCGCCACCAGCTTGTACACGAGGTAAGCCGCGTAGCCTGTGCCTGCAGACAGGTCCTTGGGTGCCACCTCCCCACTGACGACGAACCAGTACACTTCCAGGAGCTCCGCGCATTCGGCAAACCTTGTCAAGGAACTAGCATTTCACAGTCTGTGCAAACAATTACGAATCTGATTTTGTTGATTTGACAGTTTTAATTTGCTGGTCTGCAAGCAAACCTGGAGCTGGGGAGCGAAATCCATCTCCAGTTCCGGGGCGTATCGCCCCAGTTGATCTGTAGTGACCTCGATGGTAGCATGCACCGCTTGGCCCCGGTAGTCCCTGAATTCTCTCTCTGCATGCATGCGTTCATCAACTAAATTCAGGCTGCGTTTAAGTGCTAAAACGACAAGTAGCTTGGACAGGGGCAGCGCTACCCACCTTATCTGGCAATGCTGGCAGCGATGGCACGGGTAACACACTCGACCTCTCTGGAGAAGTGCTTACGCCACTTGCGTCGACAGCTTCACCAAGCCTACGGATGATATCTCCTGTAACAGGTCTGTTCTCTGGTTTATGCTCTGTGCAGCCTGTTGATATCTCGATGCATGCTTTTACTTGCTGGTAACCTATCTCCAATGGCGTGTGCCTCTGCGAAGTCTCCGATTCCAGCCTACACCTCCAAATTCCGAGTGCCTGTTGATTTGCAAAACAAATTGGGAAATGTGTTCAGACAATTTGAAACAAAAAGGTCACGTCCCGAAGAACAAAATAAAATCACGGATGTAGCTAGTGTCGTGCATTATTTCTCCTTACATTTTCAGTCATCGGCTCTGCCGTATGTCCTGATCCTGTCAGCATCTGCATGATTATAACACCCAAACTGTATATGTCTGACTTGATTGTGATTGATCCATGGAACATGTATTCTGGTGCCATGTATCCCCTACATAAAAATTATTGAAGACATCAAGAATTCAAAACCGATGATGCCAGCCAGACCGAACAATAATGGAGCTCTCAAGAAATGGTACTGAGTTTACATGGATCCACGTATCTTTTGAGTGACAGTTCGGCTTTTTTCGACACCCAAGAGCCTTGACAAACCAAAATCCGCAATTTTGGGCACCATGTCATCATCAAGTAGTATGTTGTCTGGTTTGAGATCTAAATGGATTATGTGTTTCTCATGAAGATGGTGCAAACCCTGACACATTCCTTTGACTATTTGATAGCACACATGCCATGGAAGCCCACAAGGTTCGCCTGTAGGAGCAAAAATATAGCATACGGGAAATGAGCGTGAAATCAATAAAAGCAGCGAATATGTTTTAGGTCACGGATAAACCACCGAAGGAAAAATATGACAGGAAGTTTCTGGCTCACATTGTCATACCAGTGATGAGATGCCTGCGAAGGCTTCCATTGCGCATATACTCGAAGCAAAGCAACCTTTTCTGTGATTCTGCCAAAATGCTCTTCGCCCCTTGCCATACCACTTCCCAATGTGATTCAGCACAGTAGCCTACAAACCCAACTATATTGCGGTGCTTAACCCTCACCAGACAATCAACCTCACGTTCAAATGTTTTGTCTTCGATTTCAGAAAAGGAGCCAAGCAACTTCACAGCAATAAAGCCGTCTCCCAGCAGTGCCTGTATGTTTTTACTTCGCTTGTTATGTATTATTACCATGGGAATTTAGGTGAGCTAGCTACTGTAAGATCTGAAACACCAAAAATTGTTCCTACGAACCTTGTAAACCACTCCGTACGCACCACTACCGATTACCTGCTCCTCGGAGAAATTATTTGTGATTTCTTTCAAAAGTGATAGCTCAAGCCTCAAAGGCTTCGCGATTTCTTCATCACATAACAGGTCTTCCAGAGTATGATGCGTACTAGCTTCAGCGGCCATTTCTAATCACTTGGTACCCTTCCAAAACAAATCCAGAGTATACTGTTTTACAAAGAAAAAAAGATTAGGAGCATCGTCAAAGGAAATTAAATCTGTAATGGCCACATGCAAGGGGGAGGTCTGTAAAGCAAATCCAGTCCCTACTGCCACAACTGACGCCACCATAGTTTACATTAACGTTTCAATTGTGCAACATTACGGAACAACAATGACAGCACCGACAAACATTCCGAAATAATTCATCCTGTTACAGAATTTTAAATTTATGATGTTACAGCACTATGACATTATGCAATTACAAATGCAAAAAACAAAATCATATCTCCAATGAATGAAAAAAAGTAAAAAAAAATCTAAAAATATGTTACTGCAACAATAAAAAAAAATATAACGACAACATTTAGAAAGAAAAGACAATGAATATTTAATATCATCCTAATGCATGTGTGCACGTGTGGGTCCTTTCGATCTAATGGATCATATTAGTTAGGATTTAGAAGTACTAGTAGTAGATCCCGAGAGGGGTATAATTGTGGAGGGAACGCATGGCTAAGAGCAATTTCCATACAAGCGCTGCTAAAGTGCACGAACGAGAGACGATGGCGGCGGTGCAACGGAATGGGTGAGAGGCGGGGCGGTGGTGTCAGAAAGGATTGATAATAGATTTGAACGAAAAGTCTATAATGTCCCTACGAAAAAATTAGATTCATAAAGAAAAATCTATTGTTCCCTCCTAAATCAATAGTCAGATTTCATTTCTAGTAAAATTTCATTTCTAGTACCATCCTTTTACTATCAGTAGAATGTATTGTAAAATTCCCTTTTCAGGGGTGGGGGTGAGGGTACTGAGGATTTGGCACCGCAAAAATCCTTACTTGAGGATTTTTCACTTCATGTATCGCTAATGTTGTGGTTACAGACCAAACAGAGAGAGAGAGAGTAGTATGGTAGTGGAGAGTTAGGTGAGCAATGCTTGGGGCTTCCCCCCCATGGCTTGGATGGCATATATATTCACATGGAGAGTGTTTTACAGTTATATCCTTACACCCAAGTATCCCTCTCAAGGGCATTTCTGTCATTATACATGTCCCATTTTGGGCTTTACAACCTTCTAACAAGCCGGCTGGGCTTAGGTGGGGGCCACCCCTACAACAAGAGCCTCTCATGGTAAAGGGTTTCATGGGCCAAAGCCATGTTGCCGAGCCATTTGGCCCCCTCCATCCCTGCAGCCTGTGACCTTCTGTACTGTTGAATGGAATCTCATTTGCCGGTGCAGCCTAACCTCGCACCGAGGATACAGAGTCGAGCTGGTTGCCGAAGCCGTCCTTGACCACGGAGCCCTTTGGTCGCGGAATCGAAGTCGAGGCGAAGACGGGTTCATTCTGCAGACTCGTCGAGGCGCGGGGCAGGTCCACCTCCCGACGCGATGCCGGAGCAGAGGGCGGGCTCTCCCCGCGGAGATGGGTCCGGAGCGAACTCGTCACGGAGGTGCTTTCCAAGGTCGCTCTATAGGCGTGGAGTCGGCATACAGCCCGATAGCTCGCAGTCCGGAGTCGATGTCTTAATGGCGGCGAGAATCGCGTCGACCCCTGAGGTGTCAGGGTTGGGCAACTGTGGTCGCACGCGCCGTCCCGATGGAAAGGTACACGCGGCGGGACGCGATTGGCGCGTTGTGCGCTGTCAGTGGTTGCACAACCGCGGTCGCGCGTTCCTTCCTGAGAGAGGGGGACGCGTGGTGGGACGCTACTAGCGTGTCATGCGCTGTCAGGCGGCCTGTGACTGCGCGCCTCTGGATACTAGCGGTTGCGCTTCCCGATCGTGGGGAGCCGAACCGCTGGGCTCCCGCCGGTTGCCTTCCTGATCGTGGGGGAGGTGAGAGGGTTTTATATACCCTTGCCACCGGCATGCGAGCATTCTTCCCATTTGCTCATTTGCTCGCTTGCCGTTGTTTTGCTCTCTTTTCTCCCCGCTTGCTGGCGCGATCTACCTCTGCCCCTACTCATTTGGTCTTGCACTTACGAGGGGAGAATGGCTTGCCGCGAAGATCCTGCTCACTGTCCCAGCGGTAGCGCCTCGCCCAGCCCGCGTGATTCATTGTCGTCGACCCCAGTGGAGTACTCTCTGGTGGCCCGCGAGCCATCGCATGCCAACAAACGATGGGAGGCCCGGGAGAAGTTTGGAGCACGCTGCTCCCGTGTGCTGGGGCCGAGTCTCGTGACGGAGGAGGCGATCCAGGCTCTCCTTCGGGAGGAGAGGCTGACGGACCATGATGCGGTTCGCCTGCCCGCTCGTGACGAGATGGAGCCGCACCCGGCGGAGGGGGAGGCGATCATCTTTGTCGTGTATTTTGAGGCCGGGCTCCGGATACCAGCAACGCTCTTCGTCGGCGAGGTCTTGCGGACTTATGAACTGGAGCTGGCGCAGTTGATCCCGAGTGAGATAGTCCGCCTGGCTGTCTATGCCTAGGCGGCGCGGACAGAAGGTATCCATCCCAGCACGTCCCTATTCGCCTTTCTCCATGACGCGCGCTACCAGCCGAAGAAGCACGAAGTGGGGCGGTCTCCAACTTCGGCAGCGTGAACTTCGTGCCGAGGCAGTAATGCGCGAAAATCTTTCCCGCAAACTCGACGAGAGGGAAGTGGGAGTCCGACTGGACGCGGCGGTGGTTCTACCACTGCATGACGAGCAGCGGCGGCCTCCGGTGCAAGAGATGACCGAAAGGCGACGACGAGCATCGGGCGCAGAGGCTTGTCGGTACCACCCTCCGGTTCAACATGCACGACCTTGCCGAAGAGTTCGTCATGTATGGGGTGTCGCCGCTTTCCAGACGGTGGAAGCATCATCGAGGTCCCACCCGGCGGGACGGCGTTCGGCCGACGGTGTCTTGTCTTCCAAAGCCCTCCGCTCCTCATAAGTTCTTCGACCACAGGATGTGTACATAATATATGCATGCATCTTCTTATAGACCATCGCTCTGCCTATAGGGCTCCTGCTGGAGGATGCGGAGCGCGCGGTAGTTGCATTCCTTGGGCCGTACACGGCCAAGGAGCACGAGCTGTGCGAGGCCGCGATCACCCCAGCGAAGCTGGGGTGGATAAATCGGGTGTGCCAAGCTCTTGGCATCCCCGTGCTGGAGCGCGCAGCGCCACCGCTGGGCCGGCTCCGCCGCCGTGACGGCAAGGTGATGGCGTCCCCCTCTTGAGGCAGGGTCCATTCTCTCGCCGCCGTATCCAGCCCGCCGGCCGCATCTCTGGTGATTGCCATCGAAGGCGGGGGCGCGATCGTCGCTGGGTCCGAACACGCCAGCTCGGACTTGGAGGTGGAGGAGGAACACACTACCCCCGACGAGACAAGCTGCCTGGTTTTGATGACCATGTCGTCGACGTAGGCCTCCACGTTCCTCCCGAGCTGGGAGGCCAGCACTAGCGCGATGAGGCGTGTGAATGTTGCCCCCGCATTCTTCAAGTCGAAGGGCATCCTGACGAAGCAGTATGTCCCAACCGGCGTGATGAAGCTGGTCTTGTCCTCGTCGTCCTTGGCCATAAATCTTGGTGGTAGCCGGAGTATGCATCCAAGAAGCTCATGAGCTCGCATCCCGCTGTGGCATCCACAAGTTGATCTATGCGCGGCAAAGGGTAGTCATCTTTCGAGCATGCCTTGTTGAGGGCGGTGAAGTCGATGCACATACGCCAGGCGCCGCTAGCCTTTTTCACCAGCACAGGGTTGGCAAGCCAATCCAGATGCTGGACCTCGCGGATGACTCCGGCTTGGAGATGCTTCGCTACCTGCACCTTAGCCGCTTGCTACCGGTCAATGGACATGCGCCAAAGTCTCTGCTTGACCGGCTTGGCATCGGGGCGGACTGCTAGGTTGTGCTCAATGAGGGCGCGGTCCACGCCCCTAATGTCTTCCGGGGACCATGCGAAGACATCTGTGTTGTCCCAGAGAACCCGGAGCAGGTCCTGCTCCACCTCGGGGGGAGGCCCTCGCCGATGGACACAAATTGGCCTTCGCCTTGCAGAGGCACCCTCTTGACCCCGCCCTCGGGCCGGGGCTTAGGCGTCCATCCCAGGGCGGACGGCGTGTCCGCCTTGTCGGTGAGGGCATGCACCTTGCGGTACGGGCCCCTAGCACCAGACTCCACACGCCGGGCGAAGTCCTGGTCAACGAAAGTGGTGATGACACCTTGCGGGCCCGGGAGCTTCATGAATAAGAAGCCGTGGTGCGGGACCGCCCTGAAGGAGTTGAGGGTTGGACGGCCTAATATGGCGTTGTAGGGGTACAGGATGTCGACGACGTCAAAGGTGATGTCTTCGCTCCTCGCGTTATCACCTTGACTGAAAGAGACTTGGAGGCGTATTTGGCCCAACGCCTCCAGTGGCTGACCTCCGAAGCCCTGCAGTGGGATTCCCGAGGGACCCAAGCGACTCCGGGGCATCCCTATTTGGTCGAAGGCCGTCGCAAACAGAATGTTCGCAAAACTACCTCCGTTGACCAGCACACGTTTGACATCGCATCCTGCGATGTCAGCTTGGATGACCAGTGGATCTTGGTGGGGGAATTCCACGCCCTCGGCGTCAGCAGGCGTGAAGGTTATTTTGCAACGCGTTGCCCCCGGAGGTGCTTGCGCCAAGGGGATCTCCAGTGAAGAGCCTCCGGAGATGACGTTGATGATCTGGCGTTGGGCCCCCTCTGGGGCCTGAATTCGTAGGGGGTTCTCGTGTGGCTGCTGCACGTGGGCCACGATGGGAGGCGCCGCTTCCAGGGCTTTATACCTAGCAGTCCTCTGCCGTAGTGCCATAATGGCGGTGCATGTGCATGTGAAATGGTCACTGCGGCCATGCACCTCGCACCACATGTCGTAGTCCTGGTTTTCCTGCTCTGCGCGGGGTCTTTCGTCGCGTCCCTGGCCGTGTCCCCGTCTCCGGTCTCCGTGGCCCCGTCCGTGAAAGGCGGGGGCGGCGTCCTCGGAGGCGCCCTCAATGTCGAGGACAAATGGGCCCTTTAGGGTCTATGCTGGTTGCGCTTGGGCTTGGGCTTGCCACTCAACGAGCCCTGGTTGAGCTTAGCATCCTTGCGCTTGGGGGCGTCCCTCGAAAACTCTTGCTTGCGCTTGCCTTTTGGGGAGTCGTCCCCTGCCGATGGGTCCCCTTTCTACGACGAGTCCTCCGCCTGATTGGTGTCGGAGTCGTCGCCCTTGTGCCGCCTCGCGTCCTCCTCCGCCCTCGCATACTCTTCCATCTTGTCGAAGAGCTTCACGACCGTCTTGATTAGCTTGCACGCGTTGTACTCGGCCAACGGCCCCAGGCGGAGGCCTTGTATTGCTGCATTGATGATGGTTGTCTCGTTGACGTCCTTAACCTGGTAGCGTATCTTAGCAAAGCGCTTGAAGTACTCCCGCAGTTTCTCCGAGGTTTTTTGCTTGACGGCGAAGAGCTGATCTGCGTTAATGCGTTCGACGTAGTTCCCCTGTAAGTTGTTGTAGAGACGGTTGCGGATTTGCTCCCACGCATAGATGTAGTTTGGCTCTATGGTGAAAAACCAAGAGAGCGCCACTCCCTGTAGCGCGAGGGGGAGCCCCTTCGCCTTGGCGGTGTCGTCTCCGCCTAAAGCTTCAATGGCAGTCTCGTAGACGCGCACGAACTCCTGAGGGTCCGTGTCACCTTTGTACGACTCGATGACGTTGGGGAACTTGAAGCCCTCTAGTCACGCCGATTGCTGCAGGCCCGCAGAGAGGGGTGATTCCGGATCCACGCGCCGCAGTGGGATGCGACTGGAGGTAGGGAGGTCGCGGTTGTCCGCCCGCTCTGGCATGGGCTTTGGCGTGGCCACCGGCGGGACATGCTGGCTCCGAGCCTCTTGTATATCTCGGACGGCTCCACAGAGGTCTGCCAGCTCTCGTTAGAGCGTGCCGATGGCTGTCAGTAGAGCGTTCTCCGCCGCTACCGCGGTTGCAGCAGTCGGCGCAGCCGGTTGCACCGTCGGGTTGGCAGCGACCACGGTGTGCACGTCGAAGCTGTTCGGCGCATCGGTGCGATGGACTCTGGAGTCGATGACGAGGTCGACGTTGCCGCCAGAGCCACCTTGCGTCCCACGCCGGATGTGGCGGCAGTGGCCGTGCCAGCGCGGGCATCGGCATCACCGCTCCCAACAACCCGATCGGTGCTTGCGGTGCCGACCGTCGTGCCAGCGATGGGGGTGACCGTCGCACCATGAGCGTCGACGTTAGCAGCTGCGGTGCTGGCGTTTACATCCGGACCCACGGCGGCCGATGCCGAGGCCCTGGTGTTGACGCGCGTCTCTGTCGCGCTCCTCTTCTTCTGCGTCGCCGATGATGAAGCCTTCTTTGGTGCCATCCTTCTTTAGATCTTGGAGCTTGCTCTTGTTTTCCCCCACGAACGGCGTCAACTGTTGTGGTTACAGACTAAACAAAGAGAGAGTAGTATGGTAGTGGAGAGTTAGGTGAGCAATGCTTGGGGCTTCCCCCATGGCCTGGATGACATATATATTCACATGGGGAGTGTTTTACAATTATGTCCTTACACCCAAGTATCCCTCTCAAGGGTATTTCTGTCATTATACATGTCCCATTTTGGACTTTACAACCTTCTAACAGGCTGGCTGGGCTTAGGTGGGGGCCACCCCTACAACAGCTAACATGTGGGTTCTGGGGTCACTTGTCCATGAGACATGAGGTGGCAAATCCTCAAATGTACCTCTTTACAGTGCCAAATCTGGCTGGCTGGGTAAAAGATTTTAGTGGTTCTTTTTTCCCTCTCGGGCATGTATGCACGTCAGGGAAAAACCAGCAGTGGCGCAGAAGGGCTTCTTCGTCATGCGGCAAGAAAGTTTTGGCACGGCAATCGAAGAACATTTTTTCCTTACGGTTACTTGCTATCGACACTGATATGGTCATTTTCGTGATGGTTCTATTGTACCCAACAGGGATATAAACCAATTCCTGACGTAATTATTAAACCCATCAAAGAAAATATTATTCCCATGGTGTCACTAAACATCGGAAGTGTGGTAGTGACTTCTCTTCTATTTGATGTACTTTTTTTCAAAACAATAGTGCATAAAAGTAATACATCGACACTTACGGTGGAGAGACAATACCTTCTAATACTTAAGTATCACGAAGTACGGATTAGATCTGACCATTAATTTATAAGGGGTCGCTTGGACATTGGGCCCTAAATCTCCTTGCAACAAACAAAGTACATTAATATCTTAACAAATGATCTTTTCTCTCTGGAAAAATGGTCTTTTCATATTGTTAAAGTATGATCTGAATTCATCATTAAGTATGTGTCACACATTGCATTAAACGTGGTGCCGAGTGGTGAGCCATGTCAGACATAGCAACGACTGACGTATCTAACTCTTATTTGGTTTCCTTGTCCGTTTGAGACTCTTCATCCTAGCATATATGTGTGTGTGTACACTTGTAGTCGCACGGTTTAAATATGTCGAATAGCCATGTTCTTGTCATATCTCCTTATATAGTGATTTCTGTCTTCGTCCGTCCGTGGTTTTTCCACAAGGGCTTTCCATGTAAAATTCAGTCTCTCGTTCTTTTGATCCTCTATTTTTGCTGTGTATTTTGTAACAAGTGGTATCATTGCTCTGAATTCAACATCCAAGCCACTGCTCTGGATCCTTTGCCGTCCCCGCTCCAGCCTCTCCTTTCGGCCAGCGGGGAGCTCGCCACCTTGCCGCACCACTAGCTTCTCCTCCCCTGCCAGCCACCCCACCCAACCTAACATTCTCAAGGCCCTCGCCTCGCTGTCCGCCGCCGCCCACCACGATCTGCCATAGCCCATCACCTACCACCACCACCCACCGTCGGGCCACTGCCGCCCTCCGGCCTCCCTCTACAACCAGGAGGCGTGGTGAACCCGTTGGCGATAGTGATGTCACCACCGTTGGTCATCGACACTAGAGAGTGAGAGTGAGCAAGAGAGAAGACCCTAGGATGGTATATTGCTCTAGTTTTTCTAGTAAAAGGGAGGGCACACAAGAGTAGAGCAACACACCCAAGGAGGCAACAATCTAGAGCTTGTCAAGGTGACTTGTTCTTTTTTGGCAGTTTTTTGCTAGGTGCGCCAAGGGATGCTACCACAAAGCTCCAAGCTTTATTTGTTTCTCATACACACAGGTGTACCAAGGAATTCCCACGTTCCTGCGAGGTGCACATAAGGAATCATACCAAGATATTCTTTAGCAACCTCAACATGGCGATTTTGACTCGTCTTGGCTCTTTTCTGTAACTTAGCTATGACTTGGCGTCAACTCATGCCATACTGAGCATTGACCCATACTCTACCTCGGCGACTATTCCAGTGCTAGTTCCGCCAACACCATCTCCTGCATTGCCCTATGTCATCTGCATTGACAATCTTCTATCTAAGTCAATCATCATTTTTCATCAATAAACTATGTTGTCAACTCTATTGTTTTACTTGGAGGTGGGATTCATTACAAATTAGGCCGTTGTGCCTATTATATCTGGTATCTATGCGGGATAAATCTCTGCCAAATTTTTTGATGATCCAGCATGTTCTATGGGTTACTCTGGTAAGATACACTACCGCATATGTGGAGTCTAAGGTGGAGTTGTAAACTTTCAACATCATTGTTATTGAGTTAATTTGGGCTATGTTTGATTGAGGAGACTTCAAAAAACAATGCAGTTGTGGGAACAACTGAATTTTGTGTTTTATTCACTGTTGTGGATATGTTGCAATTTGAATCGCTTCTGCGACCATTATGGTAATATCAATTCTTAGAAATTTGATGACACTTTGATGGTAGCTAGCATGATACTCTCTAGAGTTTTGCTATTTGAAAATAAAGGTTTTGCTCCAATTCTAGTTCGAGATGAAAGATTTAAGTGCAAGAAGAAGTATATTTTTGTGTGGATAATACAATGTTGTCCAGTTGTCATAACTCGATATGAGGGATTTACTGCACTTCTACTCTATTGATAGCAATAGAGTTTCTTTCATCTAGATAATTTTACAGGAGCAATTCTAACCATGTTATGGATTTCAGTTTCTTTTTAGCTAGCGGTTTGATGTACATGATGGCCACACATGAAAATTGCCCTTTCAATGAGCGTTGTTTGCCAAGTTATATGTTCTAGGTGGAGCATGTCAGATTCCACAAAATGAGTCTTCACTATTTATTCAGTGCCACAGGTGATATTCTGGCTTATGCCATTTTAATGATTAAGCATTTGTTTCAAGAGGTTGCATATACTCAAGACTTTGCTATGATTATGAATTGATGAAGTCCCATATTTGTTCATATGCTTTGTTGATAGCTACCTAGATGTGAAGTCCTTGTCCGCTGACATACATGTGAGGGCTACCTAGATGATGACCATGGGGAACATGATGGGGACGCCACTTAAGAAAATAAGTACTTTTCCCCTCCGTAAGAGATTGAACTTTAGAGAAAAACACATAGGTGCATGGAAAGACCGAAAGATGCCTAAAATTTTCGAGGGTGGCCCAATAATCCATAAAGCTCTCTAATTTTATTTTTGTACAAGTTTTCATGTTGATTTGGTGCTCTAACCACCATATTTTTCAAGTTTTAACCAAGATATCCGTTTTAACTAGACATGCATGTACATCTGTATTTGATATCTCGTGCTCAAATCCTCAACAACTCATAGCTAGCTCACGCACATGAAGAAAGAAATGATGTGGAAAGAAAATAAGGAGCGCAACCACCATCAAGATTGACACAAAAGATCGTTGGGAGTCAAATAGGCATTCGATCGCCCAATAATAGAAACCATAGAACAGGCAGTACATATATATATATGGTGCATGTTTAAAGCTCTTGCTTCTACTTACTGCAAATTAAGGCATGGACGCACGCACCTGTTAACAACCGGCCGGCGGCGAGGCCAGGATAGAGGAAGCTGGCCGGATTGGAAGCAGAAACGAAGATGCAACAACGCAATGCATGCGTCCTTTGGTTTTGGCCGTCTCAGCGGTCATCCAACGAGCTGAGTCCTCATCATATAAGCTCTGCCACAGGCCCACCGACTAGGATGACGTACACAATAGTCATACTAGACTGTGTCACCAAACCTTATTAGAAAACTTTTCCAGTCTTGCGATTCAGATAGCTATGGTTTGAAATAAGGAGATCACAGTATCACCTTAAGTACCTGCTTACGTGGAGTACAAGAATAATTAAAATCTAAAGAGACGTTCAATTTCCGTACCAACAACCCCTTATCTCGGTAGATTTTAATCCGCCACCATCACCAAAGATATTTCAGTATCGACTAGATGGGCCGAGATGTGTTAGGCCTCTAACTTGCCCCAAAGACGTGTAATTAGGAGAGGAAAAGAAGCCTGGCAAAGTCCACCTTATGCTGGATTAGCAACAGTTGGAGGCCCACTACCCGTAACGAGGCCCAGTCTACTGCCTGTATGCTATTTAGGACTTTGTTTGGTTCGTAGCCTAAGCGACTCTTAAGTTTGCTCTTAAGTTTGCCCTCAAAACGAATGAGGTATCTCTGTAGTTGTCTTTATTTATATAGACTAGTATAGTGTCCGTGCTAACGCTACAGTAAAATACAAAACAAGATAAAATTTGTAAAAAATAAAACGAACAATCAGATTCATTAAGATTCACGTCTCATATATTGTATAACCAAATATTTTTGTCACATAATAAACGTCACATAACGACTGATCCTTTGAGGAGGCGACAACATCATTGGACTCACCCACCGAAAATTTGGTCATATTCTTTTTTTAGCTTTTGGCATCTACTTTTGATATTTCTATAGTAACTAGCTTTTAAACGGAGTGACTTTTTAAGATAGGATCTATTAGTTAATTATAGTATATACTATACCGACTTCATTTATATCGGCAATAACTGTACATGAGTTTTTGTTACTCTATATTCTTTCACATAAACAACCTAACAGCCACAAGCCGCAACTAAAAGATATAACCCTTAACCAAAAAAAAACCAAACCCATTTGTCAAATCATAGCGTTAATCTTTACCGTACCGTCTCATTTCATCTTTTACTTTTACCACTAGTAGTGTGCACGTGCTAACGCTACGGTAAAATATAAAACAAGATAAAATTTGTAAAAAATAAAACAAACAATCAGATTCATTAAGATTCACGTCTCATATATTGTATAACCAAATATTTTTGTCACATAATGAATGTCACATAACGACTGATCCTTTGAGGAGGCGACAACATCATTAGTTCGTGACATTATAACGATAAACCAATGACCATATTATTCATTCCAACACTTTCACCTCATCAGACCACAAGCAGAATCATAAATATATTGATTCGTGAACTATCTGCAACGAGTAACATAAAGCAAGTTAACATACAGTACATGTTGGCAACATACTAAACAATCCAAGAAGCACTGATATACGGACCGGTTTTCATCTGTTACATCATGACATAACAACAAACAGAATCAGTTATGAGTTTATGACGATATCTGTTGTAAAAGAAAGAAGAAACAGAGGGAAGGACTAAAACCAATCTTCAGATCAGAAGCCATGCCCCTGGAATGCATTAGCTCACCAATCCAGCTATTAGCAAACTATATACTACCATCTATTGCATGGAACAAAGACCAAGCTAAGTACAACAGTACAAGCAAAACATCTTTATATAAAACCAATATGAGCAGAGCACTGCAAGAAATACATGGCCAAACAAATTCAAAATGACATTATAACGATAAACCAATGACCATATTATTCATTCCAACACTTTCACCTCATCAGACCACAAGCAGAATCATAAATATATTGATTCGTGAATTATATGCAACGAGTAACATAAAGCAAGTTAACATACAGTACATGTTGGCAACATACTAAACTAACAGTTTTCCAAGCCATAACAATCGATCTTCACACATTGCAAGGTCTAATAGACTTCCTTGACATTTCAGTGACAAACTCATCAGAAATTAACTCTTTACCAATTACCACCACCATAAACAATCTTGCAAGATTTAGCAATTGGCCTCATTTGGACACAAGCAGCACATCAGGCTTCCACTGCTTGCTCGGTGTGTTTGGCTTGGAACTTGGCCTAGAGCTCGATGCAATGCTTCCAGCTGTGCCCGCTGCCACAATTGCCCCAGAAGCTGCTGCCTTGGCAGCCTTGCGTGCACTTTTGTCAAGCTCGATCAAGCTCCGAGAAGCCAAGATTGCCTGTGGCACGAGGTCGTGACATGCACGGGCATAGACAACCCGCACAGCTTCCCCCGCCGCATCACGCACCTCCATTGGATTCAGTGGTGCAAGCAAGCAGTGCCTAAGAACCCTCATCACCGGCTGCAGCAATTCCCATGGGAGCAGCATCCTCGCCTCCTTCACCTCTTCCTCACCACAATTCCGCCCACTGCTGTCTCCATTGACGCGCACCCTTGCCAATTCCTCCTCCAAGACCTTCCCATTCTCAGCCTCGGACGACACTGGTGACACGGACCCCAAAGAATCCCCCTCCTCCTCCTCCGATTCCTTCTCGTCAAGCTCAAAACGGCAGCGGCAGTACTGACCCGCCCACGACGCGACGGCGTTGCAGGCATCCACCTTGGATGTGGCTGGCATCTGCAAAATCTTAGCGTAGTACGCCTCGAATGCGACTCCGATAATCCCCGCGCGCTTCGTGGACTTCACGGCCGCCTGCGGCTCCAGCGGCGGCGAGAGCACCCCCACAACGACATTTGGCGGAGTTGGAGGAACCGACGGCGGCTGCGGCCGGCGAGGGGACTTCGAGGTGGGGCTGGACAGCGGAGTATGGTACAGGGAGGGGACGGACAGGTCCGGGACCTGGACAACGACGGGCTTGCCCTGGCGGTTCTTGGCCTCGGAGGAGTAGACGGCGAGGAGGACGGCCTCGAAGCCGGAGAGCGAGGAGGGGAGTGCGGGGGGAGGCGGAGGAGGTAGAGGGAGGACAGGAGCGGGAGGAAGGCGAGCGCGGCGAGGCGGAGGTTGGGGTCGGGGGAGAGGAGCGTGTCGTAGAGCCAGTGGTAGGCAGGGTCGTCGGCGCCGCCCCCGTGTAAGATCGAGGAGGCCGACTAGAGGGGGGTGAATAGGAGGTTTTAAAATTTTCGTCTAATTCTAATTAGCAATTTTAAACTTGATGGAATGATAAAGCAAGATAACACTAACACTAGCACAAGTAATCGACTAAGATCAATAACAAATGGTAGAGAACAACAATTGCTACTCTAACTAAGCAAGCAATCAAATAATATGAATGAAGAGCGTTGCTTGAATGAAAATGATCACAAGAGAGCAAACCACAATTGACACGATTACTTTTTACCGTGGTGATCGGAGACTTGCCGGTCTCCCCTAGTCCACGTTGAGGTAAGCCCGAACGAATCGGACCGGCTCCACGAATGAGCCTAAGCACCTCGATCACTATTGGATGCCCTTTCCCTCTCCGGGTAGGCGAGCTCCAAGCCTTCACAATCTTCCGGGCCTTCTCACAATCTTCTTGAGAAGATCACCGAAACTCCGCCAAGCCGTCTAGGTGCCGGCAAGCACCAAGAGAATAGACCACTGCGGCTTGATCTCACCCAAGTGCTCAAAGGATCAACTAGAATGCAATGCACTTGAATTTTGGGTCAACTACCTCAAATGAATGCACAAGTGAGTGAATGAGGTGTGAGAGGTTGCACTAGGCTCAAATGTATTCAATGGATGTTCAACCACATGTCCAAGTTCTGGTGGGGGTGTATTTATACCCTCACCAACCTCAAATAGCCGTTACAAAAAACAATCCTGAGAATTCAGGAAATCCGGTACTACCGCAGGCAAAACCACGGTACTACCGGACTCTAACTGACCGGTCAGAACGGCTATGTCAGAGAGTCAGAAGTAACCGTTGGTCAATGAGTGCGGTACTACCGCCGTTAAAGACGCGGTACTTCCGATCTCAACGAGTCTAAGTCTTATTCTCGGCGCTCTCTGGAAATAACGTTCCGCACAGGTATCCGGAACTTCTGCACATGCGGTAGTTCCGCAGGTAAAACCGCGGTACTTCCGTTTTCCGAGAGGCTAAGTTAAAGTCCGGGCGCTCTCTGAAAATAAAGTTCCGCTCGGGTGCCCGGTACTACCGGCAGTCCGGTAGTTCCGCAGGTCAAACCGCGGTACTTCCGTTTTCCGAGAGACTAAGTCTTAGTCCGGGCGCTCTCTGGAAAAAACGTTCCGCCCGGGCGCCCGGTACTACCGGACCTGCGGTAGTTCCGCCCAACACACGCCGGAACTACCGGATTTTCTGACAATGCACAGATTTGGTTTAATTTTAATTTCTAAGTGCATGCATGATCCTAAATTGATCCAAAGGGCACATTTGAACATGATCAAGCAATCACCATGATCCCTCTTAATAGTACGGCGTCTATCCTATAATCCGGTCTTCCAACCTAACTCCAAGACCGGTAAAACAAAATAGATACCTAAACTATTTACCTTGTCGCCCTAGAGATCTTGAATCTTCATGGGATATTTTGTGAGCCTCTTTCTTTGCTATTTGAACATATCCTTTCAAGCACTTAATGCACACATTAGTCCCATATTCACATAAATTCATTAATTACCAAAACTAACACTTTTAGGGGCCTAGATGCTTTCAATCTCCCCCTTTTTGGTAATTGATGACAATAAGAGCAATTTATGAGAAGAATTTAAGATTTGGATATACTCCTAATTTGCAAGATGTATATCACAAGGACTTTGAAATTTTAGCAATTTTAGAACATGGGGAATTTTTGCATTTTAGGAACTAATAAGAAACGGCTCCCCCTAAACATGTGCATCAAATTTTGCAGGAATTTAATAGGCATGATTTCATCATAGCATTCAGCACATTTACCAAAAATTCAAGGATACGCAATAGACAAGTAAACAAGCATTGCATTAGGGACATGACATAGTTCATTACAATGCATCAGAAATTAAAATACTAAACATCCACAGAGTTTTAAACCACACAATAAGCATTACATGGTTCATTTCACCATACTTTATTACAACGATAGATAAGACTTAAAAACTTCTCCTACAATTTCTCCCCCTTTGGCATCGAAATACCAAAAAGAGGAGCTAGTCCTGAGCTGCACTGGGAGAAGGAGGACCACGGCGACGAGTGCGACGACCATAGCGAACTGGAGAAGGCGGATGAACTGCACTCTCCAAGGCTGATACGCGATCACCAAGGGAAGACACAGTGGAGATCAAGACATCCTGGCGCTCCTCCAGCCTAAGTATGGCAGAGTAAATCTGGGAAAGCGACACGTCGCCCTCGCCCTGGGGAGGAGGATCAGCAGCTGCCTGATGCTGAGGCTGAGGCTGAGCCTGAGCACGGGTGCGAACAGGAGCAGGAACAGGAGGCTCTGCACGCGGCTTGTATGGCTTGTGCGGGGTGCAGAGTGCTCCTCGGTATCCAGTCTTCCTAATGATCACAGCCATGATGAATGGAGCAAAGTTGATCCTTTTCTGCTTGTCATTCTTATTGGCGTCGATCCCCCTGATGATAAGATCCACCACATCAAACTTTTGTCTGCGCATAATGTAATCAATTACATTCCACGCATGGCCACGAATAGCATCATAATTCCCACTCTTGGGAAGAATGGTGTGGTTGATGATCCTGTTGACAAGGCTGGGAATAGGAAGTAAGCCATTTGTCGTCCCCAGTGTCCGTTCAGCAGCTTGGTCATAGTACTCTGAATATGCAGCAATAGGAAGAGCTCGCTTGCTGAACACCTTCTCATATGCACTGGTTTCCGTCCCAAGTGCTAGCTCAAACTCGTGCCTGGTGCACTCAATGAACTGGGTCCCTGTCATCCAACTCAGATGCTCAAAGTTGGGAGAGATGTACAGGGTAGCATAAAACTGCCTGATCATGTTGTCCATATAGTTGCATTTGAATGCAACAAGTTGATGGATATCAGCTCGCTGAAAAAGCTGATAAGCACCACTGAACTTGTCGATCTGCGACAAGTGATCCCAGTCCACATACTTATGTGCAGCAAATTTGCGAGCTGGACCATACATCTCCTGGTACACCTTCTCTTGAAACTTGGAATGAAATTGGGGGTTCATCGAGTTTCGAGGGCGTACATACTGACTGCGACGACGAAGAATAGCATAATCCTCATTTGTCATCTTGTCGAGGTCCACTTCTTCGTCTGCAGTTACCTCAGGCATCTCCTCATCTGAGATCGCGTAATCCTCGCTCTCATGTGAGGCCTCAGATCCGCTCTCATGCGAATCCTCTGAGTCACTCTCAGGGTCGGAGGCGGGACCCTTGCCCTTGTGCTCCGCCGTCTGAGATGCAGGAATAGAGGAGGAGGATTGACCAGCCGTGCCCCCATAGGACTTGTGCGAGACATTCTTCATCCTCGGTATCTTCAATGACACAATAGGATAATCAAGGTATAAGGTAGAGTAAGCGAAAGTAGGTTTGAAAATTGAAAGCAATGAATTTCTGCTGTTCCAGGAAAAACGGAAGTACCGGCGGCAAAACTGCGGTACTTCCGGGGAATCCGGTAGTTCCGGCATTAAACATGCGGTACTTCCGGGACCCCGGTAGTTCCGGCCGCTCGTCCGGTAGTTCCGGTTTTTCTGGATATTTCTAGGGCATGATAAAAATTGAATATTTTTGGGGTATTTCTTGGATTGAATCCAGTGCATGTATGTATAAACATTCTAATACCCCAAACAAACTACTTTGCCCAAGAAAATTTCAGCAAAAATCATCACATTTCAAATTTAACCTAAACTCCACCTAGGGTTCTAAGAACAAGATAAAAAAATGGATTTTGATCCGATTTACCTTGTGAAGTCGAAGGAGGAGAACCCTGGGAGTGCAAGGAATCACCCAAAAACGAAGAACTCTCCTCGGATTCAAAGATCGGGAGAGGAGGTAGGTTCTTGGGAGAGAGAGAGAGGTTGGAGGAGAGGAAGAGGAGAGGAGTAGGCGGCTGCGGTTTGGGAGGAGTGAAGATGAGAGAGAAAGGAGTTAAAGGGGTAAGGAGTAACGGTTGGAGGAGTTGGCGATTTTTGGAAACCGCATTGAATCCCGCAAAAAGCGGTAGTACCGCGCGTAACACGCCGGTAGTACCGTGTTCGCAGAAATTCCGGAAGTTCCGCGGATTGCACTGCGGTAGTTCCGGTTTTTCTGTTAGGAGCGGAAGTACCGCACAATGGACTGCGGTAGTTCCGGATTTTCTGGAACTTTTCAGGATTTGACTTTTAGATCTGGAAATTTTGCAAATGATCCCTAGTTTTGCATCCAACTAAAGTCATTCAGGATCATTATGCATCAATTGAGCTAATGCTATATTTTGAAACTAATTTTTATGAATTTAAACAAATTTTTGACCAAAATAGGGGAAAACCAACAAAAATCCATATGAGCACAACAAAAGAGCAGAAATGGATGAAGTGAGATTTCAAGCTACATTTGAGTAGTCTATGACATTTAATTCATTCCTCAATTTGCAAAAGCGGCTTTCATCTAATGGTTTGGTGAAAATGTCCGCTAGTTGATTTTCGGTTCGGATGTGGCTAATCTCAATATCTCCCTTGCTCACATGATCTCTCAAGAAATGGTGGCGTATATCTATATGCTTGGTTCTTGAGTGTTGGACGGGATTATTGGAAATTTTGATAGCACTATCATTATCACACAAAAGAGGCATTTTATCAAAATTGATCCCATAATCCAACAATGTTTGCCTCATCCAAAGCAATTGAGCACAACAACTTCCCGCTGAAATATATTCGGCTTCGGCGGTTGAAAGTGCTACGGAATTTTGTTTCTTGGATGACCAACACACTAGAGATCTTCCTAGAAATTGGCAACTACCCGAGGTGCTTTTTCTATCCACTTTGCATCCCGCATAATCAGAATCCGAATATCCAATTAATTCAAATTTTGCACCTTTGGGATACCAAAGCCCTATGCTTGAGGAATGGTTTAAATATCTTAGAATCCTCTTTACGGCCACTAAGTGGCACTCTTTTGGAGAAGCTTGAAAACGTGCACACATGCATACACTAAACATAATGTCGGGCCTAGATGCGGTAAGATAAAGCAAACTACCAATCATGGATCTATAAAGCTTTAAATCTACCGACTTACCTTCTTCGTTGAGGTCTAGATGCCCGTTTGTTGCCATGGGTGTTTTGATGGGTTTGGCTTGTTCCATTCCGAATCTTTTGAGTAGATCCTTCACATACTTTGTTTGGCTTATAAACGTCCCATCTTTAAGTTGTTTGATTTGAAGTCCAAGGAAGTAACTTAGCTCACCAATCATCGACATCTCGAATTCCCTAGACATCATCTCACCAAATTCTTTGCAAAAGTCTTGATTAGTAGAACCAAATATAATATCATCAACATATATTTGACATACAAAGAAATCATCTCCAATAATTTTTGTGAATAAAGTTGTATCTACTTTACCAATTTTAAAACCTTTTGATACTAGAAAGTTACGAAGGCGCTCATACCAAGCTCTAGGAGCTTGCTTTAAACCATATAGTGCCTTTGACAATCTATACACATGATTAGAGTATTTAGCATCTTCAAATCCCGGGGGTTGTTCCACATATACTAATTCGGAAATTGTACCATTAAGAAATGCACTTTTGACATCCATTTGAAACAATTTAATGTCAAAGCATGATGCAAAAGCAAGCAAGATTCTAATTGATTCAAGTCTAGCAACAGGCGCAAAAGTCTCATCATAATCTAAGCCCTCGACTTGAGTATAACCTTGAGCTACTAACCTTGCTTTATTTCTTACTACAATTCCGTTCTCATCTTGTTTGTTCCGGAAGACCCATTTTGTGCCAATGACATTGTGCTCCTTGGGTCTCTCCACCAAAGTCCAAACATCGTTTTGAGCAAAGTTATTCATCTCTTCATGCATAGCATTTATCCAATCCGGGTCATCTAGTGCTTCTTCTATACGCTTAGGTTCAAGTGAAGATACAAAAGAATAGTGTTCACAAAATGAAGCTACTCTAGAGCGAGTTTGAACACCCTTACTTACGTCACCCAATATTTGGTCAATTGGATGATCCTTGGCTATTGCATTGTGAATCTTGAACATATTTTGCGGTTGATCCTTTTCTTCATCTTCAATAACTTGAACATCGTTTATTGTGGAAGAAGAGGGTGGTTCCACTTGTCTAGATGAGCTTGGTGATGTTGGATCCTCTTTTGGCTTGATGTCTCCGATTTGCATGTTCTCCATTGCCTTGCGAAGACTTTCATCTCCTACATCATCCAAGTTCTCATGCTCTTCTTGAGAGCCGTTAGTTTCATCAAATTGAACATCACATGATTCTTCCACTAAACCCGAATTTTTATTAAAGACCCTATAGGCTTTACTATTTGAGGAATACCCTAAAAGGAAGCCTTCATCACATCGACTTTGAAATTTTGAGAGCCGAACACCTTTTCTTAGAATATAGCATTTGCAACCAAATACTCCAAAATAAGAGATGTTCGGTCTCCTTCCAACAAGAAGCTCATAGAAAGTCTTTTTCAAGAGTCGATGTAAATAGAGGCGATTTATGGCATGACATGCGGTGTTAATAGCTTCCGCCCAAAACTTGTCGGAAGTATCATATTCATCAAGCATTGTCCTAGCCATTTCAATTAATGTTCGATTTTTCCTCTCTACAACTCCATTTTGCTCCGGAGTGTAGGTTGTGGAAAGTTCGTGCTTTATTCCAAGTTCATCACAAAAGTCCTCAACTTTTGTATTTTTGAACTCGGAACCATTGTCACTCCTAATTTTCTTTATTTTAAAATCAAATTCATTTTGAGCCCTTTTTGAAAAACTTTTGAAAATCCCGGAGGTTTCACTTTTGTCATTTAGGAAGAAGACCCATGTATATCTAGAGTAATCATCCACAATGACTAAACAATAGCTATTACCTCCAATGCTCTTATAGGTTGTTGGTCCGAACAAATCCATATGTAAGAGCGCTAATGGCCTAGAGGTTGACATGATACTTTTGGAAGGATGAGAATTAGCGACTTGTTTTCCGGCTTGACAAGCACTACAAAGTCGATTTTTCTCAAACTTTACATCCTTCAAGCCAACCACTAAGTCATGCTTAAAAAGCTTTTTAAGTTGAATCATTCCCACATGACCTAGCCTTCTATGCCACAACCAACCCAAAGAAGTTTTTGCAATTAAACACGTTTTCAAACAAGACTCATTTGAAGAAAAATCTACCAAATAGAGATTCCCAAATCTAAAGCCTTTGAAGACTAGTTCATTATTATTATCTTTTGAGATTACAACATTTTCTTTTGAGAATGAGCATGTTAAGCCTAGATCACATATTTGAGCAACGGATAGCAAGTTGAAATTTAATGATTCAACTAAAGATACATTAGAAATTGAAAGGTCGTTTGAGATAGCGATTTTACCCAATCCTAATACCTTTCCTTTGCTATTGTCTCCAAATGTGATTTTGCCATTGCTTCCATTCTCAAATGTGGTGAACATCTTCCGGTCTCCAGTCATATGTTGGGTGCAACCGCTATCCAACACCCAATGCCTTCCACCGGTTTTGTAGTTCACCTACAAAAGAAGATCAAGTTCTTTTAGGTACCCAAATTTGTTTGGATCCTTGGAGATTAGTGACCAAGGTCTTGGGTACCCAAATGGATTTCTTTTTAACACCCAAAATCGAGGTGCCAATGAAATGAGCAATGACATTTCCATTTGTGGATTTTCTAAGCATATAACAAGAATCATATAAACCAATGGAATGCATGTTATTCTTAGAACAATCATTTTGCATATGTCCAATACACCGGCATTTTGTGCAATACTTACCATTTTCCTTTACAAACCTTGGAGGCTTGTATACCGGCTTCTTACCCTTTTGGGGGACATATCCAAGTCCCTCTTTGTTAAAAGAGCATCTTTGATCGCTTAGTAACTTATCAAGGGTTTCCTTTCCCTTGTAAGCCCTCTCTAAACTTTTGTTTAATTTTAGCACTTGTTCTTTTAAATTTTTGTTTTCATTAGCAATGATATCATCATGAACAAGATTTAGAGCATTTCTAGAATCTACACTTGATGAACAAGGTATGGCAAGTAAATCATCACAACAAGTAGATATGCTAGTCTTTGAAATTTCTATACTAGACATTTCATTCAAGATATTGCAAGTAACTCCAATACTAGTACTAGATTTGTGATTTTCTTGGAGAAGCAAATCATGAGCTTCCTTTAGCTCCTCATAAGAGTCTTTGAGAGAGGTGTGTTCTCTCTTTAAGACCTTAAACTTTGATTTTTCTTTTCCAAGAAATTCATTCAATTCAACTAGCATATTCATCAAGTCATCATATGAAGGCTCATCATCATCAAGCAAGTTTACCTTTTCTCCTTTAGCCATAAGGCATGTAGGAGTGGAGAATAGTGATGGAGCCTCCTTGATTGCAATGCCCACAAGCCCTTTCTTCTTGGGAGATTCGTCCTCGCTTGAGTCGGAGTCCGAATACTCCTCTTCGGAGTTCCACTCACCAATATGGGCTTCATTCTTGCCATCCTTGTGGAGCTTCTTGAAAAGCTTCTTCTTGCCGTTGTAGTTCTTCTTCTTTGATGACTTCTCCTTGTCATCCTTCTTTGTTGGACATTGAGAGGCAATGTGCCCCTTCTCATCACATTCATAGCAACGAATGTTGCTAAACTTCTTGTTGGAGGAAGAATGCCATTTCTTGGTCTTCTCATGGCTTGTACTCCGAAATGGGCGTCTTCTCATGAACTTCTTCATTCTTCTTACTAGAAGCGCAAATTCTTCTTCGGAGTCCTCCTCATCATCTTCTTCAGATTCTTCACTCATTACCGCTTTAGCCTTGAAAGCGGTGATCTTCTTATTCTTGGAAGAAGATTGCTCCAAGAGCTCTTCCTTGTCTTTCTTGTAGAGCTCGTTGGTGATGAGGTTGCCCAACAATTGCGTTGGTGTCATTCTTGCCAACTCCGGTGAGTTGAGGAAGAGAGTCACCAACACTTCATATTTCTCCGGCAAGGCCCTAAGCATCTTTCGAACAATATCAAGATCGGAAAGGTTAGTTCCAAGGCCCTTAAGCTCATTTACAATGTTGTTGAGCCTTGAGTACATCTCATTAATGTCTTCATGGGGCAACATTGTGAATGTCTCACATTTGATCCTAAGCCGATGCAATTTGGCCTCCTTGACCGTGGATGTCCCTTCGTGTATTTCCGAAAGGGTAGTCCAAATAGCATGAGCCGTCTCAAGATTGCTCACCCTATTGAACTCATCCGCGTTCAAGACTCCAAATAGAGCATTCATAGCTTGGGCGTCCAAATGAGCATTACGCCCGTCTTGATCCGTTGGGTGATCCGGATCAAGAGCCATAACGTAACCCTCATTTACGACTTTCCAAATTTGAGTACTCATGGCCTTTAAATAAATAGACATTCTAATTTTCCAATAAGCATAATTTGAGCCATCAAATAGAGGTGCCTTTCCTATTGCTATACCCTCACTAGCCACCCTTTTCTCTCTAGACGGTTAAGTCTAAATTTGAGAGACCAAGCTCTGATACCACTTGTAAGATCGAGGAGGCCGACTAGAGGGGGGGTGAATAGGAGGTTTTAAAATTTTCGTCTAATTCTAATTAGCAATTTTAAACTTGATGGAATGATAAAGCAAGATAACACTAACACTAGCACAAGTAATCGACTAAGATCAATAACAAATGGTAGAGAACAACAATTGCTACTCTAACTAAGCAAGCAATCAAATAATATGAATGAAGAGCGTTGCTTGAATGAAAATGATCACAAGAGAGCAAACCACAATTGACACGATTACTTTTTACCGTGGTGATCGGAGACTTGCCGGTCTCCCCTAGTCCACGTTGAGGTAAGCCCGAACGAATCGGACCGGCTCCACGAATGAGCCTAAGCACCTCGATCACTATTGGATGCCCTTTCCCTCTCCGGGTAGGCGAGCTCCAAGCCTTCACAATCTTCCGGGCCTTCTCACAATCTTCTTGAGAAGATCACCGAAACTCCGCCAAGCTGTCTAGGTGCCGGCAAGCACCAAGAGAATAGACCACTGCGGCTTGATCTCACCCAAGTGCTCAAAGGATCAACTAGAATGCAATGCACTTGAATTTTGGGTCAACTACCTCAAATGAATGCACAAGTGAGTGAATGAGGTGTGAGAGGTTGCACTAGGCTCAAATGTATTCAATGGATGTTCAACCACATGTCCAAGTTCTGGTGGGGGTGTATTTATACCCTCACCAACCTCAAATAGCCGTTACAAAAAACAATCCTGAGAATTCAGGAAATCCGGTACTACCGCAGGCAAAACCACGGTACTACCGGACTCTAACTGACCGGTCAGAACGGCTATGTCAGAGAGTCAGAAGTAACCGTTGGTCAATGAGTGCGGTACTACCGCCGTTAAAGACGCGGTACTTCCGGACATCCGGAAGTTCCGCTCCAAGACCCGGTACTTCCGATCTCAACGAGTCTAAGTCTTATTCTCGGCGCTCTCTGGAAATAACGTTCCGCACAGGTATCCGGAACTTCCGCACATGCGGTAGTTCCGCAGGTAAAACCGCGGTACTTCCGTTTTCCGAGAGGCTAAGTTAAAGTCCGAGCGCTCTTTGGAAATAAAGTTCCGCTCGGGTGCCCGGTACTACCGGCAGTCCGGTAGTTCCGCAGGTCAAACCGCGGTACTTCCGTTTTCCGAGAGACTAAGTCTTAGTCCGGGCGCTCTCTGGAAAAAACGTTCCGCCCGGGCGCCCGGTACTACCGGACCTGCGGTAGTTCCGCCCAACACACGCCGGAACTACCGGATTTTCTGACAATGCACAGATTTGGTTTAATTTTAATTTCTAAGTGCATGCATGATCCTAAATTGATCCAAAGGGCACATTTGAACATGATCAAGCAATCACCATGATCCCTCTTAATAGTACGGCGTCTATCCTATAATCCGGTCTTCCAACCTAACTCCAAGACCGGTAAAACAAAATAGATACCTAAACTATTTACCTTGTCGCCCTAGAGATCTTGAATCTTCATGGGATATTTTGTGAGCCTCTTTCTTTGCTATTTGAACATATCCTTTCAAGCACTTAATGCACACATTAGTCCCATATTCACATAAATTCATTAATTACCAAAACTAACACTTTTAGGGGCCTAGATGCTTTCACCCCGGCGCGGAGCGCGCCGGAGATCGCGGCGTAGGCGGCGGGGGAGCGGAGGAGCGCGCGGGCGGGGCGGTCGGAGTCGGCGAGGGCCGCGACGTCGGAGGAGGCTGGGGAGGGAGGATGGAGGCGAGCGCGAGGATGCGGGAGCGCGCCTGGGAGACGGACTCCCATCAGGAGGGGGTGGGGTCGAAGGCCGAGGCGGACGCGGGGGAGGAGTTGGAGGGGGAGGCGGCGGCGGCCGGGGAGGGAGGCATGGCCGGCGGAGGAGGCGGCGGCAGCACAGGGTGGGAAGGAGGAGGCGGCAGCGCGGGGTAGGAAGGAGGAGGCGAGGGCGGATCGGAGGAGCGGGGGAGGAGGCGGCGGCGCGGGGCGGGGGGAGGCGGCGGCGCGGGGCGGGGCGGGGGGAGGAGGAGGCAGCGGCGGAGCGCAGGGCGGGGGAGGCAGCGCTCGCAGGGCAGGGGAGGAGGAGGCGGCGCGAAGGGCGGGGGAGGAGGCGAGGGAGAAATCAGGGGGAGGAGGCGCACGGGCTCGTGTGGGGAGGCAGGCGCACGGGCGGTTGGAGGGGGTGGTGGGCCCACATGTCAGACTATTTTTTAAGAAGGTTCTGGGTTCAATGATGTGCATGATCCAGATGATTTTGGCCTTAGGATCTTCAATGAGTAAGAGAAAAAGGCTTGAGGAGAGATCCAGGCCATTCATTTGTATGAAGTTGGATTACTTTGGTACACAAATCTGGATGGACTTAGATTAGGTATGACTGTGAGGGTGGTTGAGGGGGTAGATTTAGTAAAGAAAATTTTGGTGTATTACAGAGGGGTAGAGATTCGAGAATCGAAGACGCACGAGCGGAGTAACTCCCAATCACCAATTTAATAAGAGAAGTTTAGGTACGTTCGATCTTTTCGGTTAGGCACATGACTTTTGATTTTAGTATAAATATTTCTATAAATAAATAGAATATTAATAAATTAGTAAATCACTTTAAAAATATTATTTTAATAAATGTCTTCAAAAAGTTAATAGAGAAACCGATTTATTTATTTATTAAAAAAATCATAAACTATATGGTGAAAAAAGGGACACTTCCATTCAAACTCATAGCATCATGGCTCTTTTCAATCCGAACTGGAGCTACATACCTCCAGCTTATAGAAGCTAACTCGCTAGGACAAACATAGCCTAAGGTAGTGCTTAATGTAGCTCTAGATTTGTGATTAAAAAAGCACTGTAGGGACTAAAAAAGCATTATAGTGATTATTAACTTTTTCTGAGTATTTAAATTTAAAAAAATAAAAATATTTATATCATCGTGGACAATGCAAAAGAATAAGAGGAAAAAATAAAAAAAGCTAAAAAAACCTTTTGGCCAAAAAAAGATAAAATTAAGAAACCAACACGTTTCAGAAGACAGAAGTAGAAGTTGTTTAGAGCGAGACCTAAATACGAAAGGTAGGCACAATGTTGCATATTTTTAAGGAAAAAAAGATCTTAAGCTGCCAAGGCCCTTACAACTCATCCCGTGTGTCGTTCGATCTGGCTTCTCTGCATCCTCTAATCTTGACTGCCCAATCTGTTTCTCCTTCTAGAAAATATCTTTATACATACATACACACATATAGATATATATAGAAAAAACATATTTTACTCTCGGGTATAATTACACTCATCTCTAATATACCACCTAAACAAACTTGAAATACTCCTTTATCACTTTAGGTATACTTGTATACTAATTATAAAATACTTCAATATAAACCACACGAAAAAATTACAAGGGAGTCCATAGCTTTTAGCATATTTTGTAAATACATTCATATACGCACATAAAAAAGAGTATGTCGAAAAAGTATACATAACACCTCCGAAAAATTATCCATACAACCTAGATGGTTTTAAATACTCGTATACTATATGTACATACCCTCTATTACGCGAGATACTCTCTATAAGAGGGGGAACAACTGGTAAATGGTGAACCGACAGCAGGCAGGTGATCTAGCTACGACGATGGGTGGAGAGGGATTTTGTCTCCAGTAAGGTGATGGGCGGCGACGAAGGATAGGAAGTGACAATCCTGACAACTGAGTTTGGTTTTGGAGACACTAGCGATGGAAGCTTAACGAGCGGATGTGATGATACTGATGCGACGGGAAAAAGGGTGGCCGTGGATAACACTCCTCTATATTTTGAGATACAGAAAATCATGTTTCCTCGCATGTGTTATTTGGTTCGTCAATGCACACACCTTGGAGAGTCGTCGGATCAGGAGTATGTCATCGAAAATCGTCTGTTTGCGTGTGAGCAATGGAGTAACCAGACATCTAGTTTCCGTTGCGTAGCGGGTGGATTTTATTACTCACGTACATCCTAAAATACAAAAGCATGGCCCCATTGGGCAGCACACCGAGCTGTTAGATCATATGGAGCAGGGCCAGCGGAATTACCATGACTTGTTGCACATTTACGCTAAGTTGATTTTTAAATTTATTTATGATCTTGCTTGCAAACTATACTTATTTGGCTTCTATATTTATTTCAACTTGCTTTCAAATTTATATCGACTTGTTTCAAAATTCACACCAACCTTGTTCCCATATTTAAACTAAGTTCAATTTTTGTACAAAATTTGTTTTAGATAAAACATGACTTTTGATTCCAAATTTATGACCTTACTTGAAAATTATACTTATTTTTCTTCCATGTGTATCTCATCTTACTTTTGAATTTATACTGACTTGCTCCCAAATTTATACTGACTTTTGTTCCTAAATTTAAATTGATTTGAATTTTTGGACAAAATTTACTTTTGGTAAATCATGACTTTGCATCCAAATTTTCTTTGATGGGCCCTAGGCGTATGCGGAGCACGCGGAAGAAAAATATGTGACCGGAGCACCCACGCGCAAAAAACTATGATTTTTTTTTGTGCGCTATAAGTTAGATGGAAACAATCAGTAAGATCTGTAGCATATTTTATCGTCTAGCTATAAATAGATATGCGCACGGACACAACAGAGGATGCACGGCCGAGCTGTAGCTGCGTCCATATTTCATTCATGCACGCTAGATTCCTAATTTTTCTACTACGAAGCTATAAGATATGCTAGTAACAGTAGTATTATATAAATAGACAATTCATTAGAAGGTATACGCATGCATGTGCGCGAGATTATAAGTGGACTGTCCAGGCAGGTAGATATAATAATTGGCGCGCTTTGAGACTTGGAATGAAAGGCACACGCTGCCAGGCCCTAAACCGCACCTAGCCAAGGCGAGGAGGGAGCAATTAATCGAGAAGCGGCAGGGGCGCCGGCCGGTGGAATCCGCTTTGGCCGCCGCTCGTGCGCCCGCCCATCCGGGGGCACGGGCGATGAGAGAGCCCGCCGTCGCTCGTGTGCGTGCATGCATGCGCGCGCTGCTCCCATGATGCCTCTCATCGCCCCACCCACCGCTGCCTGCCGTGATCTTCTCCGGGACAGCTCCCAGTGGCTTGCTCTCTTCTCGATCATAGAGTGTGATGTGCAGGGTAGAGCCTTGACTGCCCTGTCAATGATTGATCTCATGCAAAATTACCCTCCCCACTGTGCTGGGATGGAACCAGCTTAAGCCTAAACTTCGGGCTGAGCCATCTGCTTTTAGATCAATTCTTAGACTAATTCTGTTTTTTTTATGATATTTCATGAATTTTGCTTGAACTTTGATTGACAGACCTCAGGCTATAGCCTAGGTAGCTCGAGGCCTGGTTCCGCCGTTGCCATTGTGTTAGCGAGCATGGGTATGGTTTCGTGCGAAATGTTCACAGAAAACCCCCTTTTTTATCGAAATACATTGATTTCTTGGCGAGCTGGCAGGGTAATTCTGTTTCTACGTTACACTGCATGACCTTTTTATTGCGAAGGTGTTTCTGTTTTAGACGAAGTTTGTGGTTACCTCGAGAAGTAATGCGAAGGTGGTCCTTTTGAAAATGATCAACATGTTTACATAATTTTGAAGTGCAACGTACGACAAAGAATCAGAAGGCAAGCGCCGGTGCAAATGCCAACGTTTAGCAACAAGGGATGAGCAAGTACTGGAGTATGCACAACACCATGCATGGGCAATTGGGCATGGCCACATGAAGAAAGAAACCATAGCTAGTCCTGAAGCAAAGCTGCAGAGGATCAGAGCTGCTGCAAGGGGGAGGCCCGTGCATGATGGGAGGCAAAGGCAGGGGGAAAGGTGGGTGGCACATTATTTTGATGTTACATGACTAATTGAGGTTTAGTGCCTTTAAGGTACTTTGCTACCCTCGGTGGGGTTGGCACAATACATTGCGCATGGGAGCATGGATCCCCCCCCCCCCCCCCTCCTTTTCTCGCGTACCAAATTATCTTGCCTTTTTTTTAGCCTTTTCTGCAGTGTGTCCGGAACGGAGACATGCACGCAAAACTTAAACACATCTCCATCCCTGCGCCCCCCTCTCTCTCTCTTTTCTTCCTTTATTTCTTTGCATGTGATGTACTTCTCTGTCCTTGCTTTTCCTTTAAAGCGATGTAGCACCGAAAGACAATACAAAAGGGTATATAATACCGTCTAAAATTTTTTTCTAAGTATTCTAGATCATCTTTTCAAATAACTGCATAGTTATTGAGAATTAAATCAACCAAAAAATTATACTCCGAGAAAATCCAAATCTTAGAGGTTGGACCTCCGCACAGGGGGCGGTTTGACCTCTCTCATTGTTACATGCATGCGATCTGTTCATTTAACTCAAGTAGTAATTTTCAAATTTTTAACTCTCTAAGTTAATATGGTTCATCACAATATAATTGAGAATACTTTTATATAATCCTTCAAGCACATTAATTAGAACAATGCTTTCCTTTCCCTCCTCGAGAACGAAGCCCGTTTAGAAAGCATGAATTTTTCTGTGTTCCAAACGAGCCCAGTGTTCCTAGCTACATTAGAAGAGTTGGTATGTCATTGGATTTCATCTAAATTATTGGGGCATAATCTATGTCACAAAAGAAATAAATAGCAATGATAACAAATACGAATATGAGAAAAATATAGGCAATAAGCTAATAGCCATCAAGAATTACATACACCAGTCACCAACACGTGCATTCACACGGACTACTTTTATATAATGTTATTTTATCTTGTGTATCAATATTTATTTCAGTAATATTAAGTAGAAAATTAAAAAAATTATTTTTTTTGGAACATAGCAATAAAAGTATGAACTCAGCTGCAAACCCATATGATTGAAAGAGACTGGAGAGATGGAAGTAGGTCAGACTTGACTCGAACGACTTTAAGGCCCCGCTCGGTTGGGCTGAAAAGCTATGGCTTATGGCTGAAATCGCACTGTAGCGGTTGAAATTTTACTGTAGCTAAAGGTGGCTTATTTAGCGTAATTAAATTTAAAAATAAAAATAGAAAAAATATATGTTAGCTCATTACGGACAACGCGAACGAATACGGAAAAAAAACCGGTAAAAAAGTTCAAAAAACCCAAAAGTTCAGAAAAAGACGAAATTTATGAATAATGAAAAACAAGCTAGAAGTAGAAGCTGAAATGAGCGGGGCATTATAAACATTCTATGCTTTAATACCTTGAGTTTACATGAATCAAATGGTTTATGCTTTGATACCTTTTTTACATACGTATTTTTTTATGTCCGTTTCATTGACGACTGTTGTTTTATCCTCTAGTCCGTTTCTACTATATGGTTTCCTTCTTTTTTCGCTAGTGTTCTTTTCTACTATACATCTCCGTCGTGTGTTATTTGCCAAAACAAACTCTATTGTAAAGGACAGCTATCCGCCTATCCCCTATGAGATCTGTACGCCTGTTTATATAGCTAATGTGTGAAACCAAACATGGACATGCCCATCTATTTATACAGTACTTTTGAATTGTGACGGAAGAGGATTTCAAAACAGCAGCTGGCTTTTCGCTTTGGTTTCTATCGGCCAATTCTATTCATTGGATCTACCAGCTATAGATAAAAACTATTAGTCGTAACACAAAAGAATGGAGCCGTAACCTTCTTCCTGCTATGGATCGAAAACAAACTTTCTTGTGCTAAAGGAATTTATTAAATGAAATAATTCCTAATTTGTATATATATATTTAAAATCACAACTTTACATGAAATTTCTGTGTTCTGAATTTTTTTATTCCAAATTTACATTAATTTAGATTGTACTTAATATGGACTCTCTTTTTAATCTAAGTCACTATAACTTGGGTCCTCTAGATACACGCTAGATCTTTTCCTTTTTGATTAATGTGGAACATTTTTACAGTTTAAAATTAATATATGTATAAATCTTCTTATGAATTTTACTGTTTTTGGAATATAGGTTTAGGATTTGCATACAAATAAAATTTCTGACCATCCTTTAATTTTTATTCTGAATTTGCATTTTTATGGATCATACTTGTCGTGGAGTCTTTTTTTAGTTTTAGGTTGGAATTCATATAAAAAATCTCATGTCTATTTTTTATTGAATTATTATTCTAAATTTTATTTTTTAGGGATTTTACTTTTGAATTATTATGAAAATTAAATTCTTAATTTTTAATTTTTGATTCAGAATTTTAGTTTATTTGGATTATACTTAACATAGACTCTTTATTACAATTTTGCTAATTTTAACTTAATTATTGTTCCAAATTTTAGGTATCTATTAGATGTTACTTGGAAGTCATATAGAAATCAAATTTTAATTTTCCTTTATTTTTTATTCTGAATTTTGCTCCTCTCGTCCCATAATATAAGTCTGACACACATATTTAGTAAATATATTATTTAAATAAAATTTAATAGAATTAGACTATAGTTGCTCTTATTAGATAGATATAATACTACTTTTTCTATTAGAGACAAATATGATCTAATTTTATTAAATGATATTTAAATAATGTGTCTTCTAAGTATATGTGTTGGATTTATATTTCAAGATGGATGGAATAGTTAATTTGGATTGTACTCGATATAAACTCTTTCTTTTAATTTGAGCCGTTATAGCTTGGCTCCTCAAGATAGATGACTAACTTTTTCTAGTTATTGTGTGAGCTTCTTCGGAATGCCTAACTAGTATAGGTATAAATATATAGATGCAAGCATTCTATAACATGCATGCATTGCACATAAAAAGTTTTAACAAACACCAACATTCACACCTCGTAGTAAATCCACAACACAAGTATATATACTACTCCTACCCAATTAATTTTCACACCACCAAGCCTAGTTTTTGCTTTCCCGCTCATTTCAGCTTCAGTTTCTGGCTTCTGGCTTATTTTTCAATATTCATAAATTTCGTCTTTTTCTAAACTTTTGGCTTTTTGAGCTTTTTTGCCGATTTTTTTCGTATTTGTTTGCATTGTCCGTGACGAGCTAGCATATTTTTTTATTTTTAATTTTTTTTAAAAATTAATTACATCAAATAAGTCATCTTCAGGTACAGTGAAATTTCAGCAGCTATAATATAATTTCAGTCAAAAGTCATAAGGCATAGCTTTTCAGCCCAACCGACCAGGCCCAAATCATAGGATCGCTGCCTGCTCCATCGAAAGATCCTACCATATGTATTGCCAAACATGCATCACACACCCGTACACACTCGGAGGTCGAATCCCAAAGCATTGCGTTTGCGTTTGCGTTTGCGCTTCAGCGAGCAGTGTCAAAAGTGATTAGAACGCTGTGCGGCCGGAAATCGTTGGAGCGCGACCACGAATCACGATGCACCTTTCCCCCATTCGACAGGTCCGCGCAACAAGCGTTCGTAGCGCCGCGACTCCAGAGGCGGGGAGCAAGTGAGATCCAACCACGTACTCAAAGTCTACGCAGGAACAGTGCATACACACACTTGTTTCAGGTGCACGCACGCCGGTTGATTATTAGCGGTCAAACTGGACGGCTAGCTGATCATGTTATTGCAAGTACGTGTGTGTTCGCTAATCACTATGCTAATGCTAATGGGCCTTTGCAACTTTGCTCTCTCTTTTTTTCCCATCTGGCTTTTCGAAGGGAAACTGTACTGTACATGTGTGTTTTGGTCAAGCTAATGCTGACTACGTACGAACATGATGCCGATTTTTTGGGGTGGTGCATGAAGCTTGGGCGATTAGTTCAATGGCTAAGTTGATCCATTGTCAATGATGCCAGCAGTTTGCAACTTCGGAGCTTGCTAACTATGTTAGAAAAGAATATAAATCCTAGCTAGCCGGCCGGCCCAATCCCCCACGCATCAACAATGCCCTAAAACTTCATCAACAATCCCCTACGCCTATTCATCTCGTGCCCTAAAACACATCGAACACCCACTCCCTCCATCTCATCTCATGATATAAGTTCGGTATACGTATCTGGAAAACATATTATTTAAGTAATATTTAATATAATTAGACTTTAGTTGCTTCTATTATTTAAATAATATTTAATAAAATTAGACTCTAGTTGTTTCTATTAGATAAATATAACACTACTTTTTCTATTAGAGAAAAATATAATCTAATTTTATTAAATATTACTTAAATAATGTACCTCCTAGATATATGTATCGGACTTATATTGTGATGTGGAGGGAGTATTAAGGGCCTGTTTGGTTGGTGCCTAACCTTGTCATACCTAAGCTTAGGCAATATGTGGCTGCCACAGAAAGCGTGGCTAACAAAATCGAAGCCACACTTGTGGCAAAGTTTGGCAAGAAACTGAGTCTATGACGTGTGGGGCCGGGTGCTAAGAAAGTGTGGCATACCACAGTTATGTCAGTGAACCAAACAGCTACCTAAAAACTGTGGCATGCCTAACTTGTGGCTAGGCAACTTCTGGTCATGAACCAAACAGGCCCTAAGTAGCACCATCGGGTCCTCTCCCAAGCGGAGGGCAATCATCGGATCAAGCACCCAGCCACACGAGAACCTACTGCCACCGGTGACATAGGTGAAAGTTCTCAGAATTTCGAGCTAAAAGCATTGAAGTTGGAGGAGGAGGAAGATGACTACATCCCGCAATACAAGTCTATAGTTCATCATGCGTACAGACCAAGAAGATATTAAATTTAAGAAAAAGTTAATACCATTAGATCATATATTCTCTTATTAAATGGTATATTACAACTATTCTCTTATTTTTTTCAAAATTAATATAGAGATATATGGTAGAAATATTGTAATAACTATATTTTTTGTCTTCGTAATAGATTTATATTAAGGAACGACGCTTTTCCAAAGAAAAGATTTATATTACGGAACGGAGCAAGCACATGGTATTCCTAATACACTAGTATGAAAAGACCAGCAAGTAGACACGAAGTACTGCTCCACTACTAGGAAGGCAAAAAAAAAGAAAGAAAGGAGATTCTGCTGAAGAAAGATGGCAAGCACTAGGCAGGGGTACGTGATTAACGTTAATACTAAACAAAGAACCATGCATACTACTCCTGCTTGGATTAATTATCTACGCACAAACTGGATGCGGCATCTTCCCCTCAAAAGAAAAAGAAAAACCCCATGCGTCCACAACTAAGGTGTCACTGATTGGGCTGAAATAAATTAGCTTATAACTGAAATTGTATTGTAGTTAATTAAAATTACACTGTAATTGATGATGGTTTATTTGACGTAATAAAATTTAAAAAAATTAAAAATAGAAAAAACAGATTAGTACATCATAGGCAATGCAAACGAATACGAAAAAATGAACTGGTAAAAAAGCTCAAAAAATCAGAAAAGACGAAATTTAGAAATAGTAAAAAAAAAATTAGAAACCTGGAGCTCGAATCAAAATGAGCGGGATAAAAAAACTAGTCAGCACGCGGACTTAAACGAGTGAGCACGCGACAGCGTCAAAGAGCCCTACGCGATGGACCAAGCCGTCGGCTAAAGACAAAGCTTAATTGTGCCAGGTCACACGCTAACGAAATAATTATAGCACAGTTTTCTTTTAAGTACAGTAGTATTATGGGCGCAATTAAATCGCAGGCTTTATTAAAGCGAAAGCAAGGTCACTCATGCTTGGCCCCTCCCTCCCTCTCTCTCTCTCTCTCTCTCTCTGGCTAAAGCAGGCTTTATTAATCATCTCCCTCTCTCTCTCTCTCGGTTAAAGTGGAAAAGGTGTGATTAGAGGCGAGGAGTCAGGAGCAGTAATGTAATGTGCGTGGGTGAGAGGGAATAAACAACTGGTGGCCAAATCTGCTACTTTGGGGCTCTTAAGATTTGGCTGCATAGACATGCGTGGCCTCCTCTCATGTTTGTTTTCTTTTATATAGACCCTACGGAATTTGATATGGGAGCGCAAGGCTCCCTCTCTCAATGTAGGACCTGTTCTTTTTGCTACAATTTGTGATTTTTGGTTACGGTTTATAGTTTTTAGGCTGTTTGTATGAGAGATTACAGAGTAACAGAAACTCACGTGCGGTTTTTGCCAATATGAATGAAGTTAGTAAAATATGTACTATAATTAACTAATAAACTCTATCTTGAAAAAATACTTCGTTTAAAAGCTAGTTACTGTAAAAAAAATCGAAAAGCAGCTTTTAAAAGCTAAAAAGAACAGGACCGTAGACCGCCCTAGAACCAGTGCGCATTCAAACATTCTTAGCCTTCTTACGGAAGTGGCAACAATTAACTAAGGCAGTCATCTTAATGTTTACGACTTACATGTCGAATGTTCAAATACCAAAATTCTTAGTGACAAATCCACACAAATAGCCCACCAAATCACGGTTGATGGGAATCAAAGTCTAGTCGAGGGACAGGATTCCACACCGTGCAACGTACGGTTGGCAAGCATTCTTAGCCTACAAGAAGGCATAACATATTAGTAAGTGGGACTGGAATAGTGAACATTAGCCATAAGACATGAGTATCATACCGGTCAAACTAAACATTGGTCATTCGTCGTACCGTATACCTATAAACTACACCTTCGTAAAAAATCCATTCATTTCCAGGGTTTTCTTCTGGATATTCCTCCAACTGGTTTAGCAGGGAATCAGAGTATATGCATAGGGAATGAGAGTATATGTATGGGTACAGTTGCACCTCTAAAATTTTTATCAAAAAATCCGGTATATACCCATAATATACAAAGTGTATACTACATATACTCTTATACACTATACATACTCCTAGCAGTTCATTACTCTATTAGGCCCAATAGGCAACACACATCGGCATGGCCTATGTTTATTCTCAAATGTAGCTCTGTATAGTGTACCTCTGTTATTAAATAAGTTAAATATGAAATAGGATGGACGAAACTATTAGTAACACAATAACTTAGTGTACTAATATAGCTCTATTCTCAGTTCTCAAATCTGAAGACTGAAATGAGATTTCAACTAGAGTTACTGAGTTAGTAGAGTTTAGAAGTTAGCGTTTGTTTTTATCTAATTATCTTGTATTTGGTTCAATACTGCTCATAGCTAAAAACTAGGAAGGCAGAGTGAAGGTGATTCGGGTGCTAACTCCTTTTTCGAGGATATGGGTTGTCTTTACTCTTTATTGTATAAATCATATATAGGTGTCTGATTATCAGAATACTAGTGTATCTGTGGTACATTGGTACCTGATTACTGATCTTAATAGAGAACAAAGCAAATATTTGCGATTTGAGGTTCCTAAAGGCTAACCACAAGGGAATCTAGCAATATTGTAGTTGCTTCATGCTTTTGTTCAATACTTTAGTGTTATATAGGTAACTTTACTTCCTAATGTGAGTCTTCCTAGGACTAGTAATAGTTCTTGTATTGCTTTAAGTTCATACTCATTAGGCTGACGATACTTTGTTATGCTTATAATTACTCCTCTTTACTTATAATTACCAATGTGTCTTAAATTTGCACCTCCATCGCTAAAATCCTGGCTCTGCCATTGCAGAAAATGCAAATCCGTGAAAATCTTTCCCATGTCAGCAAAGTCTCCATTGATTAACATTTCATTGGGGATTGGATTACGATTATGTAGTTTAGCCATAGGTCAGAGCATCACATGTGGTTGGCCATATGGGTGGATCGAATCGATACATGGAATTGAGTTTGAAAATATCACTCTAGCTAACTTTTTGTTAAATTTGGTTTTTGATCATTACGTCTGTAAATCTAGCCCTCTCTCACAGACCTACCACACGCGACAGCACTATAGCAGACCTGTCACGCGCGGCAGCAGCCCTGACAAGCTGTTGTAGTTTGGTATCACTGTAGCTACAGTACCCCCTCCTAGCTAATGTAGCTCGGCAGAGCTGTTGCCACATACGGTAGGTTTATGGGAGGGTTTAGATTTATAAAATCGGATATTAAAAGCCAAATGTTTTAAAGAAAGGGTTTGCCAGTCCAGCACCGAATTCCTTGGATTTGCAAACAAAATTGAGTACGCCGTACCTCACTACCTAATCATGTGGGCATTTTTTTTCCGCTTTATCATCCGTGCCCCATGGACCTGGTGCATTGCTGACTCAGCAGCAGTCACCATCGATCGCAGGGGCTCGCAGGAAAATGGAGGGTGGCGTATGCTCGGGATACGCGTGCAAGTACGGCACGAATCACGATGCGACGGCGGGGGCCCCCTACGTATGCACGCTGTGCTATGCCGTTGCTGTGGTGCTAGCAGCAGCAGCAGCTCATGTTTGCTGTTTCGCGTTCCTCGTGTGCGAGGGAGGAGAAAATTGTTATAATAGGACTCCAAACAACGTGTTTCGCTATAATAAGACTTCTAACGTTGACATCGCTAAAATGACATCCGAAACATTAGCTTCTCGTAATACATGACATTTGGCTAATGTTTCGAAATACCCGAACATTGGAATTAAAAGAGCCAAATGCCATGTATTACGAGAAGCCAATGTTTCGGATGTTATTTTAGCGATGTCTACGTTAGAAGTTCTATTATAGTGAAACACGTTGTTTGAAATCCCATTATAGCAATTTTCTCGCGAGGGAGGGAGCCGGCGTGCCCTGGATTCGTGCGTGCGCTTCCTCCTCATACTGTTGTCGGTGCGGCCAAACCTTAGCCGGCCGCCTCTTAAGTACTGCCCCTACTTTGTGATTTTGTCAAAAGGAAGCACAGGACAAAGAGAACCAGGGGGCCCATGTACTGCTGCCTGCTTTTAGGTGTGGGGAAAAAAAAAGCTAGTCAGTGGGCCCTGAGTCGGTTCCAAGTTTATCCTAATTATACTAGTTAATGGTTAAACATTGAATGATTCAATTTTAGATGAATTTAAATTTTGCTTTGTCTCGGTTCAGCTTGGCTCATTAGCTCGATTCTAAAAATACTTGGAAGATATTTCTATACTTTTCTTAAAGTGATTTGCGCAATTTTTAAAGCAGAACTGAACAGTGGATAGTGATTACTTATCTATTCATGCGCTTTGAGATTATCATCATTTTTCTTAGAGTGGAAAGCATGAAAGTACTACTTAAAATACTTTCAATCTATTAATAAAATAATATTAAATTAAACTATGTTAATTTTAAGAAAAACTTGATAGGACAAAAACCTATCTCGATATCCACCTTTACCTGCTTAGTATAATTTTTCCAAAAAAAATTCCTTTTAAGTGTAACAAGAAATTATATTTACCGCACCCAAACAGCTATGCACTCACACAACAAAAAGAAAGTGCATAAAAATGGGTTTCATGTCTGTTTGGACCCAGGGCGAGCCAGCTATGGTTCTCTGTATATATAGGTACCTAAAATTTTTAAAAATTATGTATATACTTTTGCTAGTAATAGATTCTGATTGAATTTGTATTTCGTTGCAATTTGATAATACTCGAAGAAATTAGATATAAGCTAAAACACAATTTGTCAAGCTCTGCCACTGTTTGGATCGATTGACGAGCGGGTGAGAGTTTTGATGGGGACAAAGTGGGGGTCTCCTTTCGGTGAAATTTCCTCAAGAAAAAATGTTTTGACTTTTGCTTGCACCCAAATACTAACCAAAATTCCATGTTGGCCCTTTCTTATTAAGATCCGGCCCTAGTAGGCTATCCCTTCCTTGGTTATGCTTCGAGCTATATCGTTGTGATCACTGATCTCTGACGAAGTAGCGAGTGAAAAAAAAACGACCCCTTTGTACTGAATTATCAAATATTTCAAATGATTTAATCATGGAGAATTACGCGGGAGAAGGCAATGTCATTGTCTAGCTCCATTTTTTCTTCGAAGCTCTCTTTAAAGAGAAGCGCACGGGCACCACTTTGCACGCACAGAAGTGACTTACCATCCACCACGAAATGCTTTCAGATAATCAGATTTGCAACGGTCCATGTATAACAAACAGAAACTGTCCATGTATAACAAACAAGGATGTCTAGGAGCTTCACTAGGAGGTCTAGAAGTTAATGGTGAAAGAAATTTTGGATTGGTGAAGTGTTACTGACGAATTTCGCGATGGATGGCAAAGACAAGTGTCTTCGATAACTGGTGACAAAGACAACGATTGCTGCTGTTGCTTTGGCTTTGGGGCAGCTACTGAGGTGAGAGAGGTGTGGGAAGTGACCAACCTTGAGCTAGGAGATAGGCTTGGGCTCTATAGCTCGTGCTTAGTAGGACACCGACGCAGTGGTGAATCTAATTTTAGAGGAGGCTAGTGGGACATAACTAATAAAAGATAAACAAATTAAATATAAATCAAACTATTTTTTGCAGTTTAAAATCATACATAAATAGAACAAGGACATAGTAGAAATGCGAAATATATCGAAGAGTATATCGGTAATGGGTAATGTACCTCCCAAAGCCTGTAAATATATGTAAGCAGCTATCTGTACACCAAAATTAGCAAACTTAGTGATGAAATCAGAAATTACGATTGTGAATAGTTATAAATATTGAAAAAAGGATGAAATATACCACTAGCTATTAGCTAGGATTGAGTAGTAGTAATACAAGTATGAGGCAATAGCATTCTACGAGATTTCATGTTTTAAAAGTGTTTTCTGATTCGATCATTGCCAAGACTTCTAAAAATCTCTCGCTCAGTGTAGTATATCATCAAGTCACGAACTACTCATCCGCTACTCTATTGCGCAAATCTGTCTTAATAATATTTATTGCTGAAAAGACTCTTTCAACCGATGCCGTTGCCACTGAAAGGATCAGTGTTACCTCAATGAGGCGATAAACCAATGGGAATGTTCTATTTTTTTTCCTATTCAACCATCTTTTGAGCTAGCTTTGCAATATCACCACATCCATGAAATTCTACACTTCTCCTGATATTGAGAACAAAGGTATGAAGCTGATTTGTTAACAACAAATGGTTAGCTGTGTTGAAATCATTAGCATAAATGCGATTATGGTTTGTTAATTTCTGGTTTGTGGATTGTGGTTTCTGGCTAAATGCAACCGGGCATGAGAAGGGGATGAATTTGAATAGATTATGGTTTGTTGATTTGTTGGAATTAGGCTTGAATGCTTGATGTTGCTGCGATGCCAAATTGGATCTGCCATGTGGTCATCTGGGCTGATGTTTTGCCATTTTGGTGGGCTTTGCTGCTGCGACCTTTTGCTAGTTTGCCCTCTGGTTCTTTGCTGCAAGCCTGCAAGCTATTAGCCCAGTTGTACGCCATGGCTTCATGCCTTCATCGATTTCGGTGGCGCATGGTGGATTGGCGGTGGCCGGTGGCGCCCCTACTGGAGGTAGGGGGCTAGGGGGTACCTACTCTCTCGTCGAAGGTAGGGTGGGCAATAGCCCCCCTTACCCGCCGGTAGGTCCGCCTCTGCACTGATGTGTGGCTACCCACAAGTCGCGTGGCTTCTGCAACCTGCTGAGTGGGGAGGCAGGGGTAGCGTCCCTTCGCGTTGGGCACAAGGGAAAAGGAGGGCGCCATTGGGTGGACGTACAACGCTACGTCACTTCCCTTGTGTGCATCCTGTCACCAGTGCAAAGGAGAAGAAGAATGGTAAAAGTGTCATTTATAAATTTGTCTCTCACCTAAATGGAGGTTTGCAGACCAATGGATGGAAAAACTAACGTATTTTTTAGAGTTTTTGTGTTTGTAATAGTATTTATAAACTCGATCTCTTATAATAATATTTTATAATTTATGAAAAATTACGATAGTACTGACCAAATTAGCTCCGAAAGAAATGCTACTCGCCACCAACCATACATAACACGGGGGTGCGATGCGAGACTAGCGCAACTTTGCAATTGCAGTCTTGCAGAAGGGGAGCCCGCAGCTAGCGACGTACAGGGAGGAGGGAGTCCCTCTCGTTGATGCCGCCGTCCACGCTCAAGAATACATGGGGCAAGAATACAAAATGCTCATGACTTTATTGGCCGGCATGGAGCATTTCTTTTCACCCCTCCCTCCTCTTTTCTTTTGCTCAGTGCACGCAGAGAGAGAGAGAGAGAGAGAGAGAGAGAGAGAGAGAGAGAGAGAGGGAGGGAGGGAGAGAGGGAGAGAGAGGGAGAGGTGTGGAAAAGAGTGAAGAGGCAAGCATTGCAATTGCATGGACGCATGCTGCCGCAGCACACCCAGGGAACGGGATAAAGGAACATCACGTGAGCTGGGGCTCAGCAGCAGCTAGAGCACACCATGGCCTTTCAGGCTTTGGCTTCAGTGGGTTGGATGGATGGAGCCTTGAGGTATGTGATTGTTTTTTCCTGTAGCCAGCATCTCTCCGGGACAAGTCACCAGTGTAGCAATTCAATACACAGCATATGGATGGTCCTGGGAGGGACGAGGGCATGCGTGCTTCTTTGGGGGATCTTTCCGGTCCACCTTTTGTTTTCTTGTTTTTCCACACTGTTCTCCTTTTTCTCTTATATATGCCGCAGCTTCTGAATTGGAGCAGTGCGTTCATCTACCTTGAAAGTGGACTGAAACTGAGCAGATGATTGTAAGACTGAGGATTTGAAGAGAATGCATGTCTTGTTGAGTGAAACTCTTAATAGCTCTCTGTCACTACTGTACCTTTTTTTTAGTCGAGTGAAGACGACGCATATATACACGTCACTGATGAGAAATTGAGAATCAGTTGAAAGAAGCTGAGCTCTGAAAACTTGGCAAAACACCATGTATCTTAACACACGATAATACAGTGCAACAACGTGAGAAGGAAAGCCTTCATGTACAGCTCTTCTATAGGAAGCAATCAAATAAATAAAACATTGCGCTTGCGTCTATGTGGCTTGAGATATCTTAAATCGCATCACGCCAGTCGAATTTTGTAAGTAAACCAGTTGTGGTTCCACTTTAGAAGATTCCAATTCCATATGCATCATGGTCTCATATGGAAGGTGGCTTACCACGTACTACTACTACTGCAAAGGGGGTTTACTTGATGCCGTGAGTCACTGTCGCGCGCGTGCGATGGTTTGGTGAAGCCTAAGACAACTTGGTCACGCCGCGCCGGCATGCGCCCCTACTAGCGTTTACCTCAATAAATAAGGTCCGGATCTAAGCAGCAATGCCTTCTGATTTTTTTCAAAAGATATAAACTTAATACGTGTTAGCTTTTTAATATAGTATTTTTTTCCTTTTTTTCCTTTTCCTTTATATTATCTTTAAAGATATAGCATGTTTTTTATTTTTTTAATTAGATATATCAGAAAAGCTAAAAGCAACTCCAGCAGGGCTCCTACTTGAGCCCTCATCCTACTTTTGAGGCCTGAGGGGTAAAAAACTCACTCCAACAGGGCCCCTACTTGAGCCCTCAAAAGTAGGGGGCCCTCAAATCTCCCCCTCGAGCCCTCATTCCTGGGGGTCTGGAGGGAGCCCCTACTTTTGAGGGCTCAAGTAGAGGCCCTGCTGTAGTGAGTTTTTTGGGCCTGGCCCTCAAAAGTAGGATGAGGATGAGGGTGGGTCCTATATGTCATCCCCTTTAAGAATGAATTTGAGGGTTCTGTTTTGAGGGCTCCTGCTGGAGTGTAGCCTAAAAAATAGAGCCTTCAAAAGTAAGGAGATCCATCAAATAAAAAGTAGGGGCCCTATTTTGAGGTCTACTGCTGGAGTTGCTTTAATAGTTGTTACAGTATCATTTCAGTCAAAAGCCACAATATTTTGACATAAGGCCCAAATCTATCTCCCTCCAAAAGGAAAAACAAGGAATTTTCTTGCCCACATTCCGCGCCCTTGCCAGTATTCTTTATCTCTAAGAATCGAAAACAACAGCCAGCTGATGGTGCACCAACTTCATAGATTAACCGACATCCAAATGGATACGTCTAGGTCTTACTATGGTGCGTCCGTGCGTAACGGCCAATGCTATACATAGCGGGTATTTGTTTTAGCTAAGGTTAATGATTTTTTGACTAAAAATATATATTAACCAAAAGAAGTCGCTTTAAGCCAATACAAACATAAGCCTTGCTCGTTTCAGCTTTAACTTCTGGCTTATTTTTTTACTATTTATAAATTTCGTTTTTCTGATCTTTTGGCTTTTTTGAGCTTTTTGTCTTTTTCCCCGTATTCGTTTGCATTGTCCGTGATGAGCTAGTATATTTTTTCTATTTTTAATTTTTTTAAATTTAATTACATCAAATAAGCCACTTTCAGTTACAGTGGAATTTCAGCTGTTACAATGCAATTTCAGCCATAAGCCACATCTTTTCAGCCCAACCGAGCGGCCACAGATGTTAATAACATAGGGCCTGTTCATATTATCTTTTGTTGATGTTTTTTGGCTGCGGCTGATGAATAGTAGTAACTGATAGAACCGGTTGATAAATAGTAATGTATTATATAAGAAAGATGGTGCAACGTTCGGATCACCATACAACTTATGGAATTTGCAATATAATAAAATATAAAGTACGTTGCAATATATGAAAGCGAAAAGTAGTGACTGATAGAAGCTGGGGCGTTCTATTGACTTGTGCTTCTAGAAGTAAAAGTTAGAAGCAGAAACTAATATACCGTTTGGCACAGCTCAACTTCACTAGTGAAGCTGTTTTTTTTGTTTCAGCTTCACGAGCAGCTTCACCGGTGAAGCTAAAGCTGTTTTGGAAAACTGTTTGCCAAAACAGCTTCACCAACAGCTTCATGCATGGCTGAGAGAGGGCAATTGTCCAAGATGCCCCTGTCTACCTGACTTGTTCTAACATTTGGAGTTGTATGTTTGTATATGGTCATATGAATTAGAAAATAATATATTTGAATGAGTATGAATTAAAAAATTAAAATAATAAAAAAATAAAAAAATTAAAATCAGTGCGAACGGTAGAGAAGTGCGAACGGGAGGAGAGGAAACAGGCGTGAGGACTCAGTGGTAAAGTGCTGTAATTTCTGTCAACTACAAGGGTAGTGGATTCCTAGAACTGCGAGCCTGAGGGAGAGAGCTGTGAAAAGCTACTATTTTCAGTTTCACCCCACCCAATTCCCTTGTGAGAGCATGATTTAAGGAACTTCATCCATGAAGCTGTTTGCAAAAAGGGTGTTTGGCAAAAAACAGTTCACAACAGCTTATGAAGCTGTTGGTGAAGTTGTACCAAACAGGGCCTAAATAGATATTAACAGAAGATCAAACGATAGAAAATAATTTACCGATTCAAGTTTTAATAGACGCTTGCACACAGACCTTGAGAAAAACCTAAAATTACACCACTAGTAGACGGCAACACCCTTTGGTCAATCCTTTGCAAAGAGTTAAGGGGCTTAAATTTTTTGTTTTAAAAAACTGTTTTTAGGTTTTTTTTACAGTAACTAGTTTTCAAACCGAGTGTATTTTTAAAATATGATCTATAAGTTAATTGTAATATACATTATAGTAACTTTATTTATATCAATTAAAATCGTATTTAGTTTCTGTTACTCTATACTCTCTTCTACGAACAGCCCAAAAATCATAAAAACGTAGCAAAACCGAAGCAAAAAAAAGCACAAAGCCTGAGATAACTTAAAATAGGATATCTTGCATTCTCGCACAAGATTCTACTACCATGCAAGCTTGCATCATGAAATTGTGATTGCAAAAGATGTTCTCACAACAACAAAAAAAGAAAAAGGAAAAAATTCCACGAGAGAACACAACTGGGGCTGAAAACTTGTACCGTTAGGATTCAATTATTTTCAGTTTATAATTTATGATTTATAGTTTCTATCGAATAGGTATATAGAATACTTTCTTTATCATCGTTTCAAAATAATTTATTATAATAATATTTTTGAAATAATTTATTAATCTATCAATATGCGATTCTACTGTGCTACCAAAGAAACATGAGCCGCCGCAGCCGAAAAGCTCGGACGCAGCCAGTCCACGCGCGTAAATACCCGCACGCCGCAGGGGCATTTCAGTCCGATGGTGCCAATAAGAGACCGCACGCTTGCCCTGCCCTTCCAACATTGAACCCCTCACCCCCCCTCTGCCTATTCGCCTTTCTCGTGAGCACGCTCCCTCCGAGGCGCACACGCCTCTCTCTCTCTCTCTCTCTCTCTCTCTCTCTCTCTCTCTCTCTCTCTCTCTCTCTCTCTCTCTCTCGCAGCCCTATCTCCTCCCCCCTTCCCCTCTCGCCTCCCGATTAGCGCGTGCTCTTTTCCGTTCGCCTTCCTCCTCTCCTCCCGCGTGGGGTCGCTTCGCTTCTTGCCTCTCCCCGCTGCTCGATCTGGTGAGTGCCCGGCGGGTGGGTTTGGGGGTGCGTTTCTTGGTTTGATGTCATGGATTGACGAAAGTTTTTTAGTCCAAATTCGTAGATTCCGTCTTTACAATGGTGCGAGATTGGTTGGTATTTAGTGATTCTAAGAGGTTCGTGACCTCGTGGGTGGAGCTAAGAGACTGGGTTCGTTTTCTCACCTGAGGTTTGGGAATCCTTTTGGAATTTCGATCTGCCGCTGTCCGGATCGGATTGATGTGCGTTCTGGTGTCAAAATCGCGCTTTTTTTTTGAGAGAGGGTCAAAATCACACCTTAATTGGGAGCCTTCTGGGCTTTGATTGAAGTGGCGGCTCATTTGGGACCTTCTTGTGTAATCTTGGTATCTTTCTTTCTTTCTAGATCGCGATGTCTGCAAGAACCTATGGCTTTACCACTGAAATGTTAACGTACAGTGCAAACGAGCGTGCTAAATCCTCAACATTTCGTTTCTTTTTTCCTGCTGTTCTCTTGTAAATTTTGCTCGTTAATATATTTTTTTGTTGCCTGAAATGTCTTACTAGATGCTTATGTAATCGTATTAAGCTCCAAAGGCTCGTAGATCTTGTAGCTGCCTGTCAATTTTGTTGCAGTAAATTGAATAATGGTTTTTTTTTCTGAGATGGTTGATATATCGATTACCTAATTGAGCAGAAATCTGATCCAGACACACTTCGCAGTTTTGTGTATCAAGATTGTTGCATCATTCTGCATAAAGAAACTCACCAAAAACCTGATTTTCCCCCATTAATGCAGGTAATTCTGCTGTGAACAGTCAGACGGACTGAAGGATCGAAACTAGCACGGTGCCCTGGCAGCATGCGGTGGCTGAGTCTCTCGGTTGACGTGTTCGGCAAAGGGATCTCATTGAACCTTTACTGCCGGGTTATTCTGTAAATCGCCTCCGTTGTTATCGTAGACCCTTCATTCATAGGTCTGTGAAGGCAGTTTAGAATTCCCGATCTGGTTGTCGGCGTTTCTGTTTGGGTGCTGTGGTTGTTCAGTCAAATCTTCCGAGGAGAACGGAGAGGAGTTCTAATGGTGTGGCAAGCGGCGGCTCAGACGAGATTCCGCGCGTTTAAGCATGAGAATGGAATCGCCGTGAGAGTTATAGCTTGCTTTCAGCCGTTGCAAAATTGCCAGGTAATGAGGAAAGAAGTGACCTTCTGTTAAGGATTGTTTTTCTTCACTGTGAACAATGCTGACATTGATTTGTTGTTGTTGTTGTAGGCCGAGTACTTCCGCCACCTTCTCAAGCCCGTCACGTAGTTTGACTCTCCTCTCTCGTTTGCTGCTGAATAAAACTTGTGCTGTTTTAAGTTTTTCTCAAACACAATTCAGGTGGGATAACTTACCGTTCATCTGAATTTTCTGCTGGTAAGAGTATCTTTCATTCTTGCCGTAGCTATTTGTTTTTATCTGATACGGGTGGATTAAAACTCAGTTTGTGTTTTGGCAGTTCCAGGTAATTCTGTTTGGTGGTTGTTTGTTCATGGGAGAGAAGGCTAATCCTTGGTGCCATTGGCCAAACTCTCCATGGAAATTCAATGTCGACAGCTCTGCAAGCAACCCCTACCCACCTTATGTTGGGCTCGATGACACCAATTCGGTGACATTGCCCACATATCTGAACAGTGATGCCTACATATATTCTGGAGTTGCTGCACCTGTGCCTTTTTGCACAGCATCTGTTGCTGACAGAAGACCTCTTCCAATGTCTACAAGATTTGTCACAACATTGGCACCCAGTGTGGGATTTTCCACAGCGGATCCACCACAAAAGAGATCTCTGGTTTTCTATCAGAATGAGAAGCATGCTCCTCTTGCAGGTCCTTTCCTAAGCAAGAGGGCCTTGGATCCTGTGCCAGAGCTCCAAGGTAGCAATGAAACTAATGTAACTGATGTTGGAGAACAAGACACTGAGGATGCTCATGAGAACACTGAGGAGATTGATGCACTCCTGGATTCTGACTCGGATGAAGGGTACGAGAAAGCACATGAATTCAACAAAGCCATGAAATCTCCTGTAGTGAATGACACCGAGTCAGTAGCCAGTGCTGGTGCTAGCGCAGGTGCTGTCCGACCAGCCAAGAAGAGAAGGCTCAGCTCTGGTACTGACAGGTCTGTTGTTGACACAGCCAGCTCAGCAAGGCCTGACTATTCCATGGGACAGAAGCATCTTGGCAACAACGATGATGCACAGTCCCGTTGCATTGGTGAAGTGGAAAGTGACCACAGGTTTGCTCTGACTCTGAGGGAAGGAGAAGAAGCTGAAGGCGACAGCCCTGACGATCGGCAGCGGAGAAGAGAGAGGATTCAAGAGACTGTTGCCGCTCTCAGAAAGATCGTTCCTGGAGGCATTGGCAAAGATGCCACAGCTATTCTTGACGAAGCAATCTGCTACTTGAAGTATCTAAAACTCAAGGTCAAGACGCTGGGAGCTGTCTCTCTCTAGCACCTCCGCAGTTCTGAGCTGGTTCTTGAATCTAATACCTTTCTATATATAAGAGCTACAGCTACAAGTAGTTATAGTAATAAGTTGAAGAGGCCGAGTTAGTTCCATTTGGTGCCTGTGAGGCTCACTGGAGGAAAAAGAAGGAAAACCCAAAGTGGTGATTGCTTGCTAGCTAGCATTGTCCCCACAACGCTCCAATGACTGAGTGGTTACAATGGGCATGTAGTATTTGCAGTACTTCAACTGAGTCTGTCAGGCATGCATTCCTTCCTCCGAGTGGAACACCAGGGACTCCCGGCGGCCCAGATCTACCTAGCTCACTGCTTTCCGACAAACTAGCACCATCTTTTCCATCTCTGCGTGCCTTCTCTGTGTCGGTGCCTGTTCTGGCTCCTCCCTCAAAAGGCCCTCATGGCGTTGATGGAGCAATAAGTAATGCGATGCTATAAAGATCTTTCGCTGAGTGTGATCCAAAGCAAAGGAGGCAGGCAAGAAAGAAAAGAAGAAAGAAAGAAAGAAAGAAGTCCATGCAAAGTGCAGAGTTGTGCTGTGTGCGTCCATGGCTTTTGACCCAAAGGGAGATGGCTCGAGGTGGGTGTTGTTTGTATGGTGTGTTCCTGGGGCCAACAGAGTGTGAGTGCCTGATGTGGAGGTGAACCCGTTGCGCTTTTATCCTCTCCTGCTTTCTGTCACATACTATATATGTTTCAGCATTTGATCTCCTTTATACGCTGTATACGCGTTGCACTGATACTTGCTCTACTGGTACCTCAATAATTTGCCTTTGTGTGTCATTGTACGCCGGCGTGGTATAGGAGTTTGCTTTCCTAGCTGCATGTATGCCATTGGAAGTATGTACAATTTGTGTGCACATGAAGGAATGTCAGGATGTTATCTTCTGTTGTCCAAGTTTCCTTGGGCTGGGAGCCGTGAACTGTGTGTGTGTGTGCATTTCTCCTGTCCTGTTTCTCATGATGCTCTGGAGCCTGGAGGGTGCATGATGATCCTGTCCCGTTGCCTTTGGTGGGTGGCAGGGTTCTGCTTCTGCCTTGCAGGTTGGCGTGAGCCTGTAGGTCCGTTTAATCAGAAATCAATGCCTCGATCTCAACCGTCGGTGGCTCCCGGGCTTATCATCCGGCTTGATCTCAACCGTCGGTGGCTCCATCGGATGTCCCCGAAGGCTTGCGTCGGTTCCAAAGGGCTTGACGCTATAATTAGGCACGCGTGGCGTGGCGTGGGGGTGTGGCGTAGCAACGGGCATGAGTAATGGTGTAGCCATAGGGTGGTGGTGTTGGCGTCTGCTTTTGGTTGTGAGTGGGTTGGGGTGGGGGCCAGAGCAGGTCGCATGGAAGGAAGGCCACCGTAGATGAGCTTGATGGCTCATCCCGGGCAATTGTGTCTTGCTAGATCTGGATTCTCTGCATATGCCTCACCGGCCGGCCGATCCCGACGTTGTCCCCTAGCAGAGCTGTGCCTGTGTGTGACATGTTCCCGTCGGTCAAATGTTTCTCAGTTCCTTTTGCGAGTTTTCCGTAAGGGTAGTAAGTGACATATGGTCTTGTAGCAACTTTTTTTAAATTTTTTTTGATCCTTTAGCATTTGTTTTTGTAAAAATGACCATTCTCTAAGTTCAAAAGACGCGACAGGCGATACGTATCGCCTACTGCGCCATTGTAGCTCGGCAGAGGCTAGGCGTGTGAGAGGCGAGCTAGCGTAGCAGGCGGACGGCACGGCATGGCTAGCAAGTGCTGTCGAGCTGGGACAGCTCGGCAGCAGCTTGTCAAGCCATCCTTGCGTGGCAAGCTACTGCCAAGCTGCCTAGGCTCGGTAGGTGGGGCGCAACTGATTGACGCGCTTGGGAGGGAACTCGTTTTTTCACAGGCAGCGGCAACGCATGAGAGAATCGTGTTAATGACACTACATGATGCGGCGATGCGTCGTTAGATTTGTTTTATTCGCGCGTTAATTACGCTGCATTTGCGAACGCGTATAAAACGTGACCCGTTGTCGCATTGCTGCTGAGCGAGAGCACATCTAGGGAGGGGAAGAAAGAGAGATTTCCTACTGAGCAAGAGCGCAGGGAGGTAGCACGACTGTGATTTATCATCCTTCGCAGTTGAAAGCATTGTGGAGCTAGTGATTATCTTCAGAAAAAGGTACGCTTAATTCGCATATGAGCAACACAGTTAATATATCATTAGCATTTTATTAGCGTAATTATGGTTTTGTAATATCGAATATGCTAGGTAACCATATTTAGTTGATGGATGTGTTTCTGTAAGTAGCCATGTTTATTTATTATAAATAGCTGCAGCAATACGGGCTAGAAAAATAACTAAAATATTTTTACGTATGTCTGCACTTATATATTTATCGCTTTGCGTGTTACAGAATGGCCGTTATCCCAAGAATGTAGTCTTATTTCCCTAAAGTAAAAGATAGAAGCTTCGTTATATCTTTAAATTGTTACTAATATCCTCCTGTTCAACTATTGTAGGTGGGCAGATCAGATGTAATTGGGCCATGGGACTATTTCACCCATAGAGAGGACGAACGAGAGTTCACCGACATATTGCACGGACTAATGCAGTATATGTGTTACTGGCACCATCCCAACTTTAGGGGATAGAAGATCCAGGAATGAGACATGGAGGCCTGGATAATGGAAGTTTTCCTGTATACAAGGGAAGGCAATACACCCCCACATCTTTCGCACGGAGCACCTGAGTATCTCTTCCACCGCATGCGCATAAAGTAACAATATAGCCGATAGGGAGTTGCTATGGAATGGCTCAAACTACTATGTGGATCGCGGCCATTTACCCTTCCTTACAAGCTCGGTGTTGTACTTGTCACCCGCCGCTCTCACCTTGGTCGCCAGTTCGCGCTTTCTCTCGCACTCCTCCTCACGAGCTTCACGCTCCCTATGCCTGCATGCCTCGAGATGAGCCTATGTCTCCTGCCAGATATAGTCGCTGTGCTCCTCATCATGGTGGTGCTTCTCTAGTCTCCCATGGTGGGTCTTGGTGTCCCACTCATCGCAGTTAAAACACCACTGGTTGTGCGAGTGGATCTCTCAGTCAATCCAACTGCGGTAGGCACACAGTGGATCCGAAGACTACGAGTAGACGGGTGAGGATGTTAGTGCGTAGTTGTGGAGAGAAGTGTTACAGGAATAAGTTGTAGCAGGTCCTTCCCGGTTGCCGATAGTAGCTCGTGTCCCAATGGCGATTAGGATACTCCCATGCGTAGTTTGCGCAACCTCGGTAGTGCATGCCTAGGGTGAGCCGCTGCTTTGATTTGAAGAATTTGCATCTGTCCCTGCACCAATAGAGAGACGGCATCTCCCCCTCAGGCGGTTCTTGCGATGACTATTTGGTTCGAATGTTGAGGTAGGAGTTGCTGCTACAAGGGGTATCATGCATAGCAAAACCCTCAGCATCAAACATGTTCCATTCCTGGGGGATGGAGCTTCATCCTCATTGAAACTGTCTTCATCGTCCTCCTGTATAGCTTCCTCTTCAGACCAGGCCATTCGATCATTACTCTCCATTTGACTCACTATATACTCCATACGTTCCCCTTCATCAGCCTGTCCTGTAGGCTCAGCTTGCGGTGACCGATCTTCCTCTCTTGCATCTACCGCGTCGGTACAAGGAGAAGCTGCGGGTGAGCCAGTACATCACATCTGCAATTTGTGCATTCTCACTGTCTGGGTGTACTAGAGTGGCCTACAGAAAATTGCTCAAGTTAACACCATACAGACCTTCACGAACAGTGCTAACACCGTAATGCACTTTCAATCTAGTGGGTACCGGCACGTCAGATATCTGCCTGCAAATATTTCCAATATTGCAATTAGTCAAATCGTATTGTACATTATGGAAGTACCGATGTTCTATTATTTAGATTTATATGGTCGTTCGCCTATCGTGAACAACTACACTACCGCATGGTTAAGACGTCCTTCATTCCCTAAGGCAGAGTCCACAACGAATGTGCAGTCGTCTTCGTATCGGTTAGTTTTCCAATGCCCGTAGAAACATCTTTGCATTGTTTTTTCTTCCATTTCTTTAAATTGAAAGATTTCATTTTAATTTACGGGGACATGTAATCTGCTACGCTAGGGTGCCTTACTGACAAACCTCCCGTCATTTAAAGCTAGCTACTGGATTTAAATTTAGATTTTTTACTGTACCATCATTTGTTATTATTTTATTGATGTTACAATATGTGGGCTTATTAATTGAGTGTATTAGACATTTTGTTATTCTTGGCTAGGTACTATTTATGCATGCATCTACATACAAATATTTATGTCACTATATTTACATATATTCCCATATACTTTCATGTATGTACGCATATATTTATAAATATATAACATATTGATTTTGTCCCCCAGCCGGCCCATTAGTCTTAGCCTACTACTAGCCCACTCTCTCTCTTTCCCTTTATCTATCTTAACCCCTCCTTATTCTCACCGACACCGCTCCCTTTCCTCTGCCCCAATACACATCGACTCCCTATCTACTCCAACATAAACTGACGCCGCTCTTCTCTCTGCTGAGCTCTTTCCTACTCTAAATAATTCCTAATGGGTCCAGAGAATTTACATGACACTGACAAAATTAATTAAGTATGTGACATAGTATTTTTTAATGGCACACGTGAATTTTCAATGTACTTACGACATTCCTAATTAATCATAAATGTTGTCTACTAATATTTTGCATTTTAACGTCACTACCAAAATATTTCACAGCACTTTAACATGCCACGAAATCCTCACAGTTAAATATTTGCAACAAAATAAATTAATTATATGCACACTTCTCCTCCCTTTTTTCTTTCTCTTCTTCCTTTTCTTTCCAGCCATTTAACCGAATTTATACTATTTCTAACTATAATTTTCTACGGATACTAGTTATACTATTTTTTACACTAAATAAAATATTTACTTACTACAAAAATATAGACTAAAATATAATTTTTTTACCTTACGAATTAATATCTTCTCACAGAAATAGCTGAACCTCCTTCTCTCCTTCTCCCTCTCCTCTCCTCTTCTCCTCTCCTCTTTTTTCTTTCTTTCTTTCCTCTCTTCTCTTTCTTTTCCCTCCTCTACTCTTCTTCCGCCCGGCGTCGGTACTCGCTCGGAGCTCGGCCGCGCGAGAGTTATAAGGTCCATCCAGTCGCTAAACGATTGGGCAACTAGAGGTGCTGTCACCGAACGATTGGGCTACAGTACCTATCATCCAACCGTTAGGCGATTGCATTTATGTGGCCCAACGGTTAGGTGACTACCTGCATGACGCTCAGCTGTTGGGTGACAGGGTCCAATCGCTCAATGGTTGGGTTACAGGGGGTTACTTTTGTAAAAAAAAACAGGTATAATTTTGTATTTTTAAATAAAGAAGGATTATTTAAAGAAGGATTATGTAAAAAAAAGAGGGAGCCATTTCTTTGTTCGAAAGGAACATGTAGGAAATTTTCTACAGAAGGTCCTCTCCTCTGATTCTCTCCTCTCCTCTGGCCCCTCTCCTCTCCTCTCCACCCCCACCCCTCCTCCCCTACCCGGATCCCTCCTCGCCGTCGTCGGAGCGCGCCACCGGTCGCCGGTGGACGCAAGGAGGGCGGCGGAGGGGCTTTTCTCCCTTCCCCAGATCTGATCGGTGGGGAATAGTGCTCTGGTCGCGAGCTCTCCGGAAGCGGCTCCCCTCACCGGCGGCGGATCCGGAGGCCTGGTGGCCGGATCTGGCTTCCCTCGGCTCGGATCTGTTTCCTCGGCTCGGATCTGCTAGGGTTCGGCGGCTTCACGTCTTGGCGGTGCCGCGGCGGGCTCCCGAGCCGGCGAGGCCCGCGCGGAGGAGGAGGACGTGGAGCGCGCTGGGAGGGAGGCGGAGGAGCGCGGTGGGGTTGAGGAGCGGCGGGAGGGTGTATTCGTCGGTGGGGAGGTCGCGGGCGTGCATCTGGTCGGGCAGGGCGAGTGCGCACCGGTGCAGGCCAGCGCGGGAGCAGCGGGAGAGGCGACATGGTGCGCCGACGGCCGTCGCGTTGTCGACATTCTGCTCTCCGCAGTCGGATCCGGCTTCTCTGGGAGAGGATCCGGCGGTCCTGGGCGTAGATCTGCCGTGCGCAGGAGCGGTGCTATCTCAGCGACGGGTTTGGAGTCAGTGCAGTGTGCCGGTGAGGTTGGAAGGGTGGCTCTGTGCTCTTCCGTTGTATTGCTGTAGGTTTGATCCGTGGCTCATGTCTCTGGATCTGCTCAGTGGTGGCGCATAGGCGTCGCATAGTGGTTTCTACAGTGGTAGTCATTGCAGGTAGCGGCTCGTCGTGGAGTTCAAGGGTGGCTATGCCATGGCCTTGAGGCGTGCAAAATCCCGGTGGGTTGGTGGCGGTCTATTTTGTGTGTGGGTAGTGCGTGGGGTGCTGTGGAGGTGCTGGCGAAAGCCTTGCTGGTGATCTTACCGGTCTCGACAACAATGACGCCTTCGGGCGCCATTGTCCTTCCTGGAGGTGTTGTCGTGGCACTCCATATCTCTCATGTTTACTGATCTCCAGGTGAAAACCTTGCCTCGGTGAGGCGGGCGGCGTCGGCGACTCTCGTCGCCTATTTGGAGACGTCGCCTCGGAGGTCCTCTTCTCGCAAAGCAGACCGAAGTTTGGATGTCACAGTCGGATGAGGATAGGGACTTGAAAGCAAGGACGGAGGAAAAGTGCTGAAGCTTAGTTTTTCTAGCTTTTTTCATAATCCTTAAGCTATCTTTCTTGTTGTTTTATGTCTCTCAGTTTTGAGGCTTTGTGCCTAAGGGCTCGTGTAACTTTTAGCTGTATATATCCCACGTGGATATAGAGGCCGGATTTATATCCTTTATCTAAAAAAATGTAAAAATTTTAAGTTTTTTGTCCACCCTTGCTATTTTTTCCACACTTGCCATTTTTTCCACCCTTGCTTTGCACGAGCCAAGCTGCCTGCGAAGCTGGTGTAGCTCCGTAGGCTCCTATTGAGCAGAGATGGCTTGATAGCACCTGTCCTACCACGCCCGCTCGCTCGCTCAGCCGTTTCACTCCTCTTTTGCTGAGTTACAGCGGCACAGTAGGTGACATATGTCATCTACCACGTCTTTTGAGATCGGGGAGGATGCTATTTTTGTAAAAACAAGTGTTAAGAGGTTAAAATTGAAAAAAAAAATAAGGGCTATATGCATGAAACAGTTCCGTGTTATCACGGTAGGAATGGGGCTGTAATCTGTCGAGCTAGTTCTGTCTTCAGTCCAACTGTTTTAGTTGCCGAGAGACACTACTGGTCTTACAGTTGTTCCGGTTCCATCGGCAAACCCTAGCAATGCTTCGATGGAGGCCAGTGTGGGGCGTTAACTTGGCAGGTTTTCAGCATATATTGGGTGCGCGCGGGTGGCTTGTACAAGATCTTGTTACCTTAAGTAAGGCTGTGGGAGGTTAGGCGTGTGATTGCATTGCACTGCGCCCAAAAAAGTATTGGAACGGCAAGCGCGTACCTTGGCAGCTTTCTGCGACGAGCAGCATCAGCCATGGCAGCGATTGCTCGCAGCTGAGCAGCAGCAGTAGCCGCAGCCAGTAGGAGTTGCCGTGGGAGGATCCGATCCCACATTCGCGAGCGTGATGAGCAGAGAAAACTGGGCAAGAGAATGGGAGGAGACCATGCAGAGGAACGGAGGAGCGAGCCGTCCATTCTCTTCTGAGTCTTCTCTGCTCTCCTTTTCTCATCGGTTGGTTGGATTGGGTGCCTCGCTCACTGCTCTGCACGTATCGAGCGCAACGAAAGGAGAGAAAAAAAGGCAGGCGCGTCATATCTATCTTCTGCCACCGTATTACTGCGAGTGTTTACCACCCCAGCAATGCAGTCTCAGGCCTCAACTCTCCACCTGCAGGCTGCTAATCCCAACGCGCGAGGGCACCAAGCCGTGCTCTGTTTATCTGCTTACCAGCATTTCGTGGAGTGAACAAGGCGAAAATTCCATACACACTCTACAACCCACTGCCTTTTGCACTTGCCTCAACAAGTTACATTTTGGTTCATTAACATCCCACAAGTCATTTTACTTCTCATTTCTCTTCTTTTTTTATCGTGATTTTTTTGTGTAGTTGTGACACATTAGCGACCAGGCAAACGTAAAATTTTTGCTTTTTAGCTTAAATTTTGAAAGTTTTTATATATGAACCCCTGGAGAAAAGATTTGCAAAAATAGACCCTTACCACGGCGCCAAAGCATATGGCGCCCAGGGTATGCGCCACGGCGCCATATGCTTTAACACTGTGAGTGGCCACATAGGATCCACGGTGGCATAGCACGGTGCCAAAGCCCATGGCGCCGTGTTGTGTAACAACGGCGCTAACAGCCGTGGCGCCGTGCTCTGGGACTTAAGCCCGAGCGCGGCCCCCACCCCCTCACTTCCCCTGCGTGTTCAAACAGACCGCCGCCGCCGCCCCTCTCCTTCCCCCTCCAAATCCACTCCATTCCATCCGTTTTTCTCACGATTTTGCTTCCAAACCGAGCAAGCAAGGTGAACTCCCTCCCCTCCCTTGATTTTTTGCAATAAATATGGATTATTTGAGGTACATTTCGTGGAGCAAGATTTGAAACCCTAGGTGAAATTAGTTCAATTTGGCTCGGTTTTAGGTTGGATTTTCAATAGATATGCATAATGTAAGAGTAGTAATGTGTATAGATTCGTTTTTAGGGTTTGATTTTTAGAAATACATATATTTTTAGGGTTTGATTTAGAAATACATATGTGTTTAGGGTTTGATTTGAGTGAGATTGATGAATGTTTAGATTTAGGGTTTGCTTTAGAAATACACATGTTTTTAGGGTTTGGTTTGAGCGAGATTGATGAATGTTTAGAAATACATATGTTTTTAGGGTCCATTTTAGAAATACATATGTTTTTAGTGTTTGATTTAGAAATACATATGTTTTTAGGGTTTGATTTGAGCGAGATTGATGAATGTTTAGATTTAGGGTTTGATTTAGTAATACACATGTTTTTAGGGTTTGGTTTGAGCGAGATTGATGAATGTTTAGAAATACATATGTTTTTAGGGTCCATTTTAGAAATACATATGTTTTTAGGGTTTGTTTTAGAAATACAAATGTTTTTAGGATTTGATTTGAGCGAGATTGATGAATGTTTAGATTTAGGGTTTGATTTAGAAATACACATGTTTTTAGGGTTTGGTTTGAGCGAGATTGATGAATGTTTAGATTTAGGGTTTGATTTAGGAATACACATGTTTTTAGGGTTTGATTTAAAAATACATATATTTTTAGGGTTTGATTTAGAAATACATATATTTTAGGGTTTGATTTGAGCGAGATTGATGAATGTTTAGATTTAGGGTTTGATTTAGAAATACACATGTTTTTAGGGTTTGATTTAGAAATACATATGTTTTTAGGGTTTGATTTGAGCGAGATTGATGAATGTTTAGATTTAGGGTTTGATTTAGAAATACACATGTTTTTAGGGTTTGGTTTGAGCGAGATTGATGAATATTTAGAAATACATATGTTTTTAGGGTTTGGTTTGAGCGAGATTGTTATTCTTATCATTAACGTTTTTTTGAATGCACAGGATGGCGAGGTACCGGCTGCTAGACGAGTTCTACGAGAGGGAGCACCGCGGCAGGCTCACGGAGGACGGCCAGGTACGTGTGTTGTCGAAATGTACATGTGTTTTCATCACGCAGCTAACTTTTATAGCAATTTTCAGGAGCTTCACATACTTCGTTCTCGAACCCATGATGGGTTCCACTTGATGCGATACGACGACCGCTATACCCCACTGCTTCGCTGTGCTGGGCTTCACACGGTCGCCAACCTAGTACGGCGGGGCATGCCGGTCTTCAACCCTGTAGCTTTGACCGCACTTGTCGGCAGGTGCATTTTTTCTATCGGGTCTATTTGTTTTCGTTTCTATATTCTTACGTACGTAACTAAGTCTTTTCTCCGTGTACTATGAACCGATGGAGGCCAGAGATACACACGTTTCACCTTCCCTGTGGGGAGATGACCGTCACGCTGCAGGACGTGGCGATGATACTTGGACTTCCCATAAGGGGACAGCCAGTGGTCGGCCCGGCGGTGTCTGACGGCTGGAGGGCACGTGTGGAGGCCTTCCTGGGCACGCCATTGCCTCTTGTCCCAGAGAACGCCAGGCGAGGCCGTGTCTCGGGGGTCCACATTACATGGTTGCGGAATACATTAAATGTCTAATCGTGTGTTTGCTTACTAGGTCTCGTGGGAGCCTTACTCCGAGCCACAGGTTGCAGCTCTACCGCTCAGCACCATGTGCCACAGGGACTACCATCTTTGGAGGATGAGGTGTCCGCTGATTTGCTTCTACGCCTTAGAGATTCACCTCCCCCACAGAGTTGCGCGACAGTTTGGCCTCGTGCAGTTCTATCCCCCCGAGCAGATGTCGACATCTGTTACTTTGCACAAGTAAGTTACAATTTTTGTTTCATTTAGAATTCGATTGGTTCTTACTATAACACCTGTTGTTAACATCTGCTATATGTACAGGTTCGACAGGGTCCACCAACGAAAGGTGACGGACTTCGCTCATCACCACCGAGAGTACGTCGAGTGGTGGAGGAGGATGGAGGAGAACTGCGAGCGGGACAATACCCCCCACAGCAACGCCAGCTTCCGAGATTACTTGTCTTAGTACCACACTGCCACCTGCTACAGGCTGAGGCAGCAGTGGACCGATGTTGACTACGCGGACCTCGCTTCGTCCGAGGACGAGGACACTGCGTATGACAGGCGTGCGAGGGAGGGCACAGTGGTCGAGGCTGCTTCGATTCTCGATCGAGTGGTACGGAAAGCATGATATTTGCAATATTTTGGTTCCATACGTTTATCTCGCACTTATGTTTACTTATTTCTTTAGGGGACTTCTCTCCAAACCTCGGTGCGTGAGATCGACGAGGTTCTCAGCCACCTGGACAGCGAGAGCCACCCCCTGAGGGACTTCCTGCAGGTACGAAGATAATTCATTAAGTTAGATCCATTCAGCATGTATGCAATTATGACATATCATTACTTGCAGAGACTTCGACGTCGGCTCAATCGGGCGGCAGGTCGTTGTGGTTGCCGCGCACGCTCGGATGTGATCATACCGGCGGCCTCCTAGCGGTCGGGTGCCTCAGCGGCTGCAGCCTCGTCATCACACGACGGCAGGCGCCAGTCCACGAGGAGCTCGTCACGCACTCCGACTTTCATTCAGGGCGATGACGACGACGACGACGAGGCGGAGCAGGATGACGAGGAGGAGGAGCACGAGGACGAGGAGGCATCTACCCACGACGAGATTGGGATGTCGTAGATGCCCGACGCACCATCTACTCAAGCTTCGTAGCGGCCTCGTCGTTTGGCCCGTCCCCCAAGCACGTACACTCCAGGGTCTGATGCCCTGGCCAAGGGCAAGGGAAAGGCCAAGAGGCAGTGACTTATTGATGTTTTGAGACTTTTGACAGTTATGTGATGTTTTAGACTTTTGATACTTATGTGATGTTATGTAATTTTTTGAGACTATTGATAATTATGTGATGTTGTCGTTTACGTTTTCAGATGTTTTATGTGTGAATGTACATGTATCTGTGTATGTGCATATATTTTGCAGAAAAAACAGCAAAGTCTTTGCTGTTTTTTCTGTAGGTGTTGCTATCACGGCGCCAGCTCCTTTGGCGCCGAGATGTTTATATACGGCGCCAGGCCCGTTGGCGCCGTAGTAGGCGCCAAATACTCTGGCGTCGTATATAAACATCTTAGTGCCAAAGTAGCTGGCGCCGTGATATGTGGACATTCACCAAAACATCAAGTTCAGGCTTAAGTCCCAGAGCACGGCGCCACGGCCTTTAGCGCCGTTGTTGCACAGCACGGCGCCATGGGCTTTGGCGCCGCGCTATGCCACCGTGGATCCTACGTGGCCACTCACGGCGTTAAAGCATATGGCGCCGTGCCGTGTACCCTGGGCGCCATATGCTTTGGCGCTGTGGTAAGGGTCTATTTTTGCAAATCTTTTCTCCAGGGGTCCATATGTAAAAAACTTTCAAATTTTGGGCTAAAAAGCAAAAATTTTCAAACATCCCATATCCTTTGACAAAATGGGATTGACTCCTGGTCTCTCTTCCCGTTCCTCACAGGTAGTGTCGTCACCGTCCCAAGTGGGCCAGTGGATCCAATGTGTCATACAATGGGGGCGTTTGTAGTAGCGGTGGTGGATAGTTTTTAGCTTTAGCTGATCATTTTTGCTGAAAATAATAGTAATAGTTGAAAAAAGTGACTTTTAAAATGAGAACGTAAGTGGTGGGAAGTGTGAGAGATATATAAACGAGACGAGAGCGAGAGGAGTAGAGTAAGTAATACATCTGTAATCTCTGTCTTATCTCTATAATAAGATAGGAACAAAAGAAAAATACAAACCAATTGGAAAGAACGACTATTCATGGAGAAGTCAAACACGAACCACCCGATACAAGATGCTTGCACATCTATTGATGCGTCATGGTTCGTTGGTATATCACAAAAAGTTGTCGAGAAAACGGTAAAATAACTTACAAAGGCTTTAGCTTTTAGCTTCCAGCTTATTTTTCACTATTCATAAATTTCGTCTTTTTCTGAACTTTTGGCTTTTTGTTGAGCTTTTTTCCCGGTTCTTTTTTCCCGTATTTGTTTATATTATACGTAATGGGCTTACATATTTTTTTATATTTTTTAATTTTTTAAATTTAATTATGCTAAATAAGCCTCTGTCAGCTACAGTGTTTTTTCAGCCAGTTACAGTGATTTTCAGCCATAAGCCACAAAAAAAGCTCAAATGATCACCAAAATACTTACTGTTATTGGTATGGTATTCATTTTTTGGATTGAATTGAATAATTGAAAGAAGTGTGCAGATGAGGGTTTTCTTTGGGGAAATCTACTTTGAACTAAGTACCACAAATTCCCCCGTCCAAACACACCATTAACTATTGTAAATTCGTCTGCCAAACCCACTACTCAGTAAGAAATAGGATCCGTGTACGCATCAGGTAGGTTCAAAAGGCCGTCAAATTTTGGACCCTCTGATTGCATTCAGATTTGTGCAACAAACAACGAATCCCACCACTGTCATCTCTCCCCACATCTCTCCTGTCAGAGCAAGTTTAATAGTACAGATAGTTGCTACCTCTAATATATTTTCATGTCATCAAAAGATAATGATGCAGTCAACTCATACAATAAGCTGGCTATAAGTTGTCTCCACAAGAGCTCTCAATCATTTAATACATACATGGGTATTGATAATTTAATACATGCATGGGTATAGCAATTAGTTCTATGGGTACATGCATGGATAATGCCTCTTTTCCTGTGCTATAGCCTGACTCTTGCATGGAAGTCGGCTTGGCTCTCTCTCTCTCTCTCCTTTTCTCTCCCCTCCACATAAGACTATACTGACATAGATTCTTTTATAGCTAGCACAGTCAACCTTATTAAACTTGCTCTCAGCCGCCATAACCCCACGTCCACAGCCCAACCCACTGCCACCTCAGCAACACAACACAGCAAATTTGAGGCCCGACGAGACCTCATTTTTTTCCGTGAGTACTTGGACACGCACTCACAATCCTCGCAACGTTCTTAGCACACCATTAATTTAGAGTAGATAGCAGAACCTCAAGTAGGGACGCGTGTTTTAACCATTAAATATTATCGGATTTTTTAGGTTTAAAGTTGGCTTAGCTTTTAAACGATATGTTTTTTAAGACAAGGTTAATAGAAAAATTATCGTAAAAAATATACTGAATTCAACTATACCAGCCAAAATCGCATGTGACTATTTTCCTCTGCGTACTACCTCTCGTCAACAGAAAGGAAAGAATTTAAATATATAAGCTATAAGCCATCAGCCCAAAAGAACAAACCCATACCTACTTGTTTTATCTTCATCTCTCATACATCTTTGATACAACGAGATCAAGAAGAGGGGAGAGAAGAAGAAAAACCAACCAAGTCAAGAGTAAATCAATCAACACAAGAGAGATTTATGGAGATGAACAAAGATTAATGCATTGCTACATGAAGATAAATGTTTTACAATCACTCCACATGGAGGACAAGAGAATACACCATAACACTTAACTTCTCTCAAACCATAACCCTAATACTAGGTCTCAAGAGGGAATGGTTGCATAGTTAACCACAAATCTCTATCCCAACTGATTAAATAGATGGACTAGTCAGCCCCATCTAACTCTCAGTGGATACTATCCACTTATCACAATGGGAAAAACTCGACAACCCCACACACCTGGGTTTTAACTCATACACTATTCTTATGCATGTTTTTTCAAAATGCATAAGCCCGAATCCGCTAAGTTCTCATTCTTGATCCAACTTAATCTTCTCAGTTTCCAGTATTTTGGCCAAACTACCAAAATACCATTTCTTGATCCGGTCTTCTCCTTTCATTCGAAGCAATCACCATACTTGCTACGTGTTGGTGCACCACTCGCTTGCTATGTGTTGGCAAGTCTCTCCCATTTTAGTTTCAATAGACCACGCCTCACCTGAACCAACTAAGCTATATGGTGCAATCAATCACTTGAATTTCTCTTCAACATTTCTCGCCTTTCTCTTACCATGTTTGAACTCAGCCATCTCACCTAGCATTCTTGATGTTCTTGGCCTCGGCTCCTCTATGAGTGTAGCCCCGATTCTCGCCATTGACTATGGTTAACTCCAATCGATCTTGCATATCTAAAGATAAAGAAATTATTTTTGAGCACAAATTCTTCACAACTTAACCCATGTTAGTTGTAAAATTTCTCATGTAACCTATATCAACTGACCTAGGTTACTCAAATTCATCCTGAAACTCGAAAACCCCAAAACCAAAACCGTGGCCAAGCCTTACTATCAAGCCGGTCTGATCATACCTCAATCCCGGTTAGATCGCTGATGGCCAGCAGTTTAGACCACAAATTTGCACCAGTTAGACCGGTGGTGAATTCCGGTTGATCATTCGCTTGAGACCTTCTAGAAAAATCTGACAAATTCGTAATTTGAATCTTCAATCTTCCTAAACTGTAATGGTTCATCGCAACATAATTCTATACCCTCTCACATGATCCTTCAATTTCCTCCTTGATGAACCCATTGGAAATTTCTCAAAAAATTCAATTTAAAGGCAGTTTTAAACATTAGAGAGAAAAAGATGCAAATAAAGCTCTAAATGGTCGCAGGAAGAATGCAATAAGCCAAAGGTGACCATTTGAGGCATAGATGGTTTGAAACTACTGAAAATGGTAGGTTTTTCACAAAAATCTTCAATTCCACCAAATGTCGGGAAACATTTGACCTTGGTCATAGTAAGAAGAGATCAAAAGATTAAAAAAACCACAAAAAATATTAAAACTCCAATGTAGCGAGATTTTGCACAAAAACTCCAAATCATGTTAGAACAAGACTCTATACCAATTGTTGAATCGTAAATGTTTTCTCATCCCCAAAAGGCTAGCATGTAAGGTGAGAACCCCCCCCCCCCCCCCCAAAAAAAACTTTAAATTAAGTCCTTTGTCCTTTGACAACTAATACGGGGGGCTATTCCAACAACAATGTGACAATAGTGATCTATTCTTATATTGCAGGTAATTGAAAATTGAAGTCCTTCATATTAACATGTTGGTGTAACGTTTATAATTGATCATGGTGCAACTATTAGTTGCCTTCCTCCTAGTTTCTGCAGGGTTACATACCCTATCTTAAAATTCAGAATATGCAACAGCTGTGGCAGTGTGGCTGTCCAGTGTGCACCATTATTTGTAAACTAACTGAACACTCTCCTTCTAAACTATGAAGTAATAGCATTTTTTTAACGAAAGTCTGGCTTGTGACAAGCTATTTCAGAGTCAGCGATACCATACTTTAACAAAGTCGCTGTCGGTATGGTGAAAAGGAGAAATCTTTGTATCTGAATCTTGCCGCATGTTCCTTTTGTATTATTTCTCTCTTCACAGTCACACAATTTGCATCACAAAGTGTGACGCTTAATTGCATCAGAAGTTTGGGAGACCTCCTTTCTTGCCTCGTTATGGGGGAAATGGATCTGTTCATGGACTAAAGCAAGTCAAAAGCGAATTAGCTGCATAAATAACATTGTCATGGTAATTGCTCATCATGTCAAATCTTGGTGCTGCTGCTGATTTCCAAGATGGATCTGCCATGATTGTGCCCTTGTACTTTACTGGAGAATTGTAATCAACCTTCTCTTTCCTAGAGAGCCGGTGCATGCGCTGAAACTGTATGGACAGCCAGAAAGTCTAATGCTTCAGGTAGTACATCTTGACCTTGGTGATGATGATGCACGAACTAGAATGGAAACTCTGACGAACACTACATGTCAAATGATGAAGATGATGTATACTTATATATATAAAGGATCAGGGGGGATTCGTAATCGATTTGTCATGCTAGAAATATTTCCAAGAGATTCTGAATTTCGTCATCTTTTTAAAGATTAGTATGTACACAGAGCACTTCCCATCGACAAACTAACTCTAAAATGTACAGTTCCTGCCACATTCATCAAACAACACTTTTTTTAGCAACATTCAGCCTCCTCTACTCGTAAAGGATTGCTCAAACGAACGAAGCTGGGACGCCGCTGCGACCGGAACGGCAGTTGAGACCTGGAAGACCTCCGGGTTCCAGTCGCCGCCCGCGACGTCGCCGTCGATGACGAACCCGGCGAACGTGAGGCTGTGCACGTAGTACTTCTCCATGTGTGTCCCTACGTCGTCCTGCTCCTGAACATCCACCACCTCCACGTCCCCTTCGCAATTGCTCGCCCCGGTGGCGTGGGTTGGCAGCTGCGCCACCCTCCGACTCCTGTCCAGCTCGCTCCGGCGCGGCCCCGACAATGCCCGGAACAATGCCGACCATCGCCGGCTCGGATGCGCGGCCGAAATTGTCCGTAACGCCGACGACGCCCACCGCCCGCTTGGTGCGCTCGCTGCCGCGGTCACCGCGCTCACTGCCCTGCGGTGCTGCTTCGCCTCCTCGATCTCCCTCCTCAGCCTCTCCGGCAGACGCAGCGTGTACCGGTCCACGCGCTCCTCCGCCGTCATTGCCTGCCCATGTGACGTGGAATCTTCTCCTGTCGTTGACTCCGATGTCTCGACGTTGACCACCGTGTGATTGGGCGTTTCTGCCTGAGCAGCGAGTTCTGCAGCAAGGACGTGGCCGGCGGCGGCCACGGCCGGGTTCGCGAGGTCGGCGCGGCACACGGGGCAGGTGACGTGCGCCGCGAGCCACACGTCAATGCATGCCGCGTGGAACACGTGGCAGCACCCGGGGAGGAGCCTGAGCTTCTCGCCGTCGTCGGCGAACTCGGCGAGGCAGACCGCGCACTCGAGCGCGCCGCGCCCTGCCTTCACCGCCCTCGCCGTCGCGTACGTCAGCACCGGCAGTGCCTCCATCGCGGCGACGTCGAGTCCCGCGCGCCTCCTGCCGCCGTTCGCCGCGGACGCGAACGCGGCAGCCGCAGCGGCCGCGAGGGCCGCGTTGCGGTTCACGGTGCCCTCTCGGCGCGCGGCCGTGGCGGCGTCGGCGCAGCGGCGTAGGTACGCAGACAAGAAGCCGAGTAAGAAGAGCGCGATGACCAGACCGACGAAGACGAGCGAAGTGGTGACGTTAAAGCTCCCACCGCCTCCACCACCCCCATCGAAGGGCGGTGAAGGCGGCGAGAACGTCCCAGCGAATGTGGCGTCGGGCGGCGGCGTGAAGAGCTGCGACGAGGCCGGCCGGACAATGGGGAGCAGGAGGACTACAGGCGGGAGGAACGGAAAGTGGCGGAAAGGCCACGTGGTGGTCGGCGGCGCAGGCGCCATGGACGTGGAGGTGGTGCGCGGTGTGGAGGGAAGTGGGCGGTGCGCGTGTGATCTGTGATGTGCGGGAGAAAAATACGAAGAGGTGTAGACGTGCTAGGAGTGATGTGGGAACGAGTAGTAGTTGAAGTTTTCATTTGGGGCCAAGACCAACCATAGAATATTCTAATGGAGTATATCGGTTGTGGGTTACGGCTCTAATGGAGTATATTGGTTGTAGGTTATGGCTGATATTTTTTAGCTGAAAATAGAAAGTATTGGTTGAAAAATGATTTTTACAAGGAGAAGACGAGCAGTGGGGAAGTAGAGGAGAGATACGTGTGCGGGACAGGAGTGAGAGGAGTGAGGTACAAAATTTATACTAAAGGCGTATTTGCATATGCATAAAAGTAGGCACTAAGATTTGAACCTTAGTATGTAGAGCCATATACTCATAACTCTACCATCCTACCAAGAGGTGGTTACAGGGTATTTGCATTTGACATTGTTAACAGAGGAATCAAAGTGTGTGTTTAATGCTAACATGTGTAGTTTGGCAAAGTCAAACCCATCTTGTAGTTGGTGATTAGCCGTGTTGTGGATGGGACCCTTTTGTGAACACCAAGCTTCATTGCCCCCACATCATCTTATTATGTAGGATAATGATAAGATCCATACGTCCGGAGCAAACCATAGCATCGAACGCTTACCTTCTATCCTGACTCCTCATCCACACGTCCATTACTGCTCTTACTCCCCAATATCTCCATCTCTCTCTCTTTTATTCCCCATGAACCCTCTCTCCCTAGCACAACGAGTTCCAACCAAGCAACAATACACTGGTCAGCAATTGGTGTTGTGCCTTCGCCAGGCGTAGCAACTTCGAGTGTCACCGGTTGGTTGTCGGACCTGGATTTTACAATCCGAAATCCTCTGTGATTCCACCATACTATTCTCTGGATCAATAGATAGTGCTCACAGATATAGTACTGAACATCAAAATACATATCATGCGGAAGCGTAAATATAATAGTAGACTTACTCATGAACCGATCAAGCCAAAATCAATGAAATACAACAGCGAAAACAAAGCACACAGGTGGAACCCTCAGGACGTGCCCACAGGCAGCCAACTGGGCTTTCGCGACCTAGTTCTTGACCTCTTAATCTTCTTCACCATCATGGCCAGACGTATTGCTGAAGTATAGTGATCTGACTCCAGATTCTGGATAAATTGAGTGAGCGAAGGTGAGCACAAACAACTGTGCTCCACGAGCCAATACACAGGGTGCAAATAGATAACATGCATGACTTGACAAGGAAACGTCCGGGTTAGTTTATTTGCCATAAATTGCTTTTAAAATATGATACATAGAAATTTCCTAAGACCTAGCGGTTTGAACTGAAATATAATGTTGAAAGAATGCAATAATGATAGCGATCCAGATACCATCCACCGTTACATGGCTTCTGCACCATATGTTAACCTTTCAGCGTTATAACCGCTTACCTTATCACTAGGGCGACACCTAGGGCAACACAAATAGGGCTTTTCACTGTCCTCCACTTTTCCAATTCCACCAACAAAGTTTTTGAAATAGAACTATATCTGGTTAAGTTCTCATATCCGCCCTTGACCGTGGGCATGGATATTCGAATAGTTTTCACTCTGCAGAGTTGGTACACTTTACCCACAAGAGACAATCCGCTCGTTGCCCCCACACGATTCCTTAGTTATGCGGTTGAGTAGACCATCACAGTAACTTTTCAAAATATCTCGCCCCTTCCATCATCTCACCCATATGGGTTCCTCCCACTTGCAGTGGGTCTCATAAGTTGTGTGGGATGTTCTACCCCTGTGCGACTAACAACTGGACTACCCACACTGACTAGCTCGCCGTGGTAAACTTCACCCTCGATGGGTGTCCCATTCAAGTCGTCACACAGGCAGCTACTTGCACTACCTCACCTCGTCCACCGATGAGATGATTTTGAGGGTCCAGTAAATCTACTAAGGCAAGTTGTACTTTACAGACTTGTGGTTGTACTAATATTACACAGGAAGTCATGACAAGATTTAGTTCTTAGGGTTATCTGGGCGGTTCTACCACTAACCACACTCTCGTGCACCACTGCACTAGCCCCCGAATCATCCACCTAGATATTTAAGCAAGTTGGGGTTTTTGGAATCACAAAATAGTCATATCAAAATATATCGGTCATTCCCACCATAACTTCCCAAACCAGTTTCTCATGATTGAAAGTAATACTTAGGGCATTTTGGTGCCCCCGATTATCTAAACAGTACTAAGAATGGCGTATAAATAAGGACTTATTTTTGAAAGTATTATTATAATTTTGCTAGGATGACAAGGCTCAGATATTCAAGTGTTCCAAATGAAAGTAATACTAACAAGTTCATTCATGGGTATATAACTAGAATCTTGAAACAAACATATATTTGTATATGAAATAACAGCATGCAATTTAATAATTTAAGTGAAAGTAATTTGTATAAAATGTAGGTTCAACATGATCAAAGTATTGACTCACCTTGCGCAGTTTACCGCGGTCTTGAGCCCACTTAAAGCTTTCTCATTAGATGGTTTTAAGTTCCTGGTCTTGGTCTTGTCTAGATCTTGGTCTTGCTTGATTCAATGAATCTTCAGAACTCCAATTTCTAATTACGCACTAAAAAACTGAATCCAAATAAATGCAAATAACTCAAAAGGGCCAAATAAATCCAATTGAACTTGATTAATTTTTATTATGATTAAATGGGTGATTTGAGGTTGGTTAGGGCACAGAGTATTTGATGGAGTCAGAGGGGTTGGAGCGAAGTGATAAATAGCTAAGGGAAATCCGTCGAGATGGGTGTCAAGGAAGGTTTATAGTGAAGGAATATTCACGGGAATATTTCTGCTTAGAACTCAGAGATGGCCAGGTATATCTGATAGCAAATTGTCATGACTTAGCCTTTAATTTAATAATTTCTTTTATTATTATTATTTTATATTTATCAAGGAAGTTTCATGAGTTAGGTTAGACTTACGGGCAGACTATGTGTTTAGTTTATTAAATTAATCTGTAGAGCCTGTATTCTTGGCAACTTGAGTTGTGACATTTTATGGGGTTCTATCTACCAATTATTCGGAGTATTCACCTAATGATTAGTTTAATATTTCATTGAAGCACGTAAGTATTTAATTATCTCATTGATGTTTACTAGTAAATTTTAGTATATTTATTTACTACTCATCTACGATTATTGGTCATAATATTACACTGTTCTTTAGATTATTCATTGGCAAAATTATTCCAACGTCCGGTGATCTACGACTATTATATTTTAATACCTAATTATGATCTTTTAATTGAATGTACTCTGAGAATCAATTGACATTTATATTTTATTCTTTCATAATTTAGTCTTAATTAGATTTTATTTCATAGGGCCGAGCTTGTTATTCAAGGTCATATTTCAACATCGTCATTTAATTAAATCAATCACTGAGATTTATTTGATGCTGGCACGTTAAAGGTTAGGGCATATATTTTTAATTAAGGGTAATCTTTAATTTTAAGCCTTGCTTTTATAGTTAAACATAATATCCAATTTATTTCCTGTAACTTTAACTTGAATGTATTTCTAATTGGGATTTTTATTAAATTTGGACATTTAACCAAAGTCATCTTTTATTAAGGCCTTTAATTAATAATTAGATTTTAATTAAATGTTTCAAACTACATTAGTTAGTCATATATGACATTTAATCCAATATTAAATCTTACATAATTTTATTTTATATCCTAATCAAACTTATTAGCTTCATGGATTAATTTCTAATTTTCCTTAATTTTTATTGATTTATTTCCTAATTGAAATATGCTAAAAAATAAAAACAAAAAAGTGCAAATCACTTGTAATTGCTGAGATTCAAACCCAGGACCGGTGGCTAACTGTTGGCTTGGCTGACCACTGGGTTGTTGCCCATTTGGTGATTGAAGGGAGGGGATAATTTAGAAAAGGCAATCCGTGGGCTGGGGCAAAATAGAGCAAAGCAGCGCCGGCACAGAGCTGCCTTGCCGGCGGCGAGTGGCAGCCAGAGAGGTGCTGGTGACCACCAAAATGGGTTGTAGGGAAGGTAAGCAAGCCACAAGAGGCGGCGCATTGGTCGGGGCAGCAGTGAGGTGGGCAGGCGACAGTTTGACTGCATGTATACCAAAACGACATGTTTTTGTGACCGGAGGGAGTACTAGAAAAGGTTTAAAACTTAATCTACATCAATTCCTCATGTATATTATCTTTCCTAGAAGAATATCTAATTATATTTCAAGGTAATCTTTAAATGAATTTTCATATTTTCATTTAAACACTAGGGACATACTGTTCAAGCAAATTTTCTTTATTAACTATTCATTATTAACAAATAGAGCCCTTATGATATTTGGACATTTACACAAAGTTATATTTTATTAATATCTTTAATTAGCATTTGAATTTTTGAAATAAATATTAATGGCACACTAATTATTATTGTTATTACCATCATCATTATTTTTGCCGTATTGATATGCAAATAAATCAAGATTAATTTTTCCAATATTTTTAATTTACTTAAAACCTTTTCCTATTTCCATAATTTAATTTTATCTATATTTTATTTTACTCATAACTTGAATTATATTTGATTATATTTTTATTTGAATTTCCTTTAATTATTTTGATTTTCCCTAAATTAATTTCTAATTGAAAAAGGAAATATACATTGACATGTGGGTCTAGGAACAGTACTTGGGCCCACATTCATACACATAAAGAGGAAACAGAGGGGAGCAATGCAGTCCAAAATAGAGGAAACTAGGGAGGCGATGGCACTCGACCAGGTGAGTTTGCTGGCGGCGAGGCGAACATGGCAGGGCAGCGACAACTAGAAAAATAGAATGTAGGAGGGAAGAGGGAGCTAGTAGAGACAGTGTCGTGGCTTGGGGTGTAGCAGAGGTGGGCAGTAATGGTTTATGGAGGTCAGGCGCAAGGAAGAAGAAAGGAGTGACGGTGTTGGAGTGAGAGGGGCAAGACAAAGGGGAGCATGTGCATGAGTAGGGTAAAGGGGACTTACCGATGCTGGTCGTGGAGGTGAGCCAGGGAGGGCTAGCGATGTGAGCTCGAGGTGGCACAGAGGGGGTCACTGGTGGCGACTCACTGGAGAGGTGGAGGGGAGGAGCCTGCACTTGAGTTAGCTCTAGGGGGTCACCGGGGTGCCTCAAGAGCGAGGAATCAGGGGGAGGTTTGCTAGGAAGGAGGAGGTGATGGTATCCAGCCTAAAGGGGGAAGACGGCATCACAACGAGCTTCGGTGAGGTGATCTCCATATTGGATGTGGGGAATCGTAGAGTAGTTCCTAGAACACCTTTTGACATGAGCCAATTGGCAAGAGGCTTATCTGAGTGGCGGTTGCACACGAGCAGAGCTATGGTCAGCACGAGCGCAGCACTACTTTGGTGCGATTCAACTCGGGGGAGAAGAAGATGAGGAGGAGGAAAATGGAGGGGAGGCCAATTGCTTTTATAGTTGAGGGGTGGTAGTAGTGGCACTGTGGCCAGTGAATAAGTGCCAACATTGGTGCCGTGCGTAGTTTTGATGTGGACTTCGATCGCGGCTCGAATGACGAGGCAGGCTGATGCAGGGCATGGGCGTAATATGGCTGATGTGGGCACAATGGCCTAAAATTGCAGCACATGGCGTGAGCGTGGCGGTCAAATATTGCGGCGCAAGCGAACGCTGCGTGCGAGGCACAGGCACGGCTGGCCAAACATGGAGAGGATGGCCAAATGCGGCTTGGCGTGGAGGCTCGGGTGCGGCATGCGCATGGCACGGTGCAGGCATTGTGGCTTGGCCAAGCAGCGGAGGAAGCAGAGAGAGGGAGGAGAGAGAGAGAGAGAGAGAGAGAGAGGGAAAAGAGGTCGATGGGCCAGTGGGCCAAGAGTGAAAAGGAGAGGAGAAATGGGTCGGGCCCAAGTAATTTTGGAAATTTTCTTTTTAATTGAACTTTGGTTTGGGATTTGAAATTTGAATCTCAAATTTCAATTTCACTTGGCAGGATTTTGAAAAGTGTATCATTTCTGTTTTTAATTCGCTTCACCGATTTTACATCCTTTAATCCTAGAATTGGGGTTTTCCTTCTTATTTTTTGGATTTTAGATTTAATCGAAGCTCATTTTAATTCAAATTTTGGTTTGATTTGTTCTCCAATTACATGGCTCTTAGCACAAGGTTTTATCTGTTATCTGTATTTACCCATTTGGTTAATTTGAAAATTCAATAAGAATTCTCAGACAAAAATCAGAAAATTCATATAACACCAAAATGAAATAAAAAATTTAAAATTTTCATATTTTTCAAACATCCTATTGTTGGGGTGTTACACGAGAGGTGAGGGAGCAACAGGCCCTGCACATGACACGACAGCTGATCACGGAGCATACCAGGAGCCAGACGTGGATCTCAGTGAACACCTCGTCCGGGGTGGCAAGGGCCGGCGGCTCTCTTCATCGCATGGCGAAAGGGCTTTCCAAGCCCGATTAATATGCTGAGGACTAACTGAAGGCCAGAATTTCCGTTGCGGGAGGCGCAAGCGGTGGTGGCACACCAAAGCATAGCACTGGTGCCGGTGAGGGGAGGGGTAGGGGGCGCGCGGGTGGGAGTGGCGACGACAAGGACCATGGGATGCATCGATGCGAGGAAATTGGGGAGGGGATCAGGGGAAAATAGATGCTAGGGTTGACAAATGAATCTCGAGACAATCGGAGGGATTAAAATGCCACTAGTTTTCGGAAACTAAAATGGATATTGTTGTAACTAAATGCAAATATGTACTTATAAATTGAGTAGCCATACAAGTCTCATTCGCGTTTATGTTCGTAATGGCTTCTGCTTGGAGAAGCCAGTTGCCAATATAAACACCTAGTTTTTTGAAGCGGCTTCTCCACTATTCTCACTCCTATCTTATTCTGGAGATAAGGTAGGAGTCACAGTGCATTATGAACCCACTCCTCTCACTCTCCATTGCACACGTATCTCTCGCTTTTCTCACCATTTGCATCCTCATTCTAAAAATCAATTTTTTTCGACAACTGCTATTTATTTTTATCAAAAGCCATCAACCACAGCCAATAAAAACGCACCCTAAAGCTTCACGATCCTCTGCACGTTTACTGTGATCCTACATAATGCAAAACAACAATGAAATAATGGTTGGATGCCTGGATGGAATAACAGTAAGCACATGTGCTCATGTGGAAAGCAAAATAATCAGTGTGTTATCCTCTGCCAACACCAGATTTTGTATCTGGTTTATATCTCTGGTAAAGTACGTGACATATCAAACCAAGTAGTGAAGAATGGGATACCGCATACCCAAGTACAGCAAGCACCACGTAGCAAGTGATAAAACTATTAAAAACGAACTGTTCCTCTGCCACTGCAAGCTTCCATTACATAGAATTCATAACGTCAGTTTCAAGTAAACAGACTCAACCCTTTACGACCATTACAAACTTGTTTTGCAACGTTTCCCTTAGCAGAGTCGTACACACAAATCCACAGCTTAGCTGCCACGGTAAGTGGTGAACGAAGAAGGAGAATGCAACAGAGGAACATGGAAATGTTCGGCCGTCTGGTTCTCTTTGTAGTAGCCGATCGATCTCGGGCTTGGAACGACGTCTGGCGCAGCAGCTTCACGACGCTCTCTCCGGCCACGTTCGTCCGCGACGTCGAGAATACGTCCGGCGCAGCAGCTTTACTATGTTGTAAGGTCTTACGACCTCCCAGGACCTTTTACGACCGGTTAGAGTCGTTTACGACCGGTGAGAATCAAATACGATCGGTTCAGAGTACTTACGACCAATTCTGAACGCCTCAATCTCCTCCGATCGCTTTTTCAACGTGGTCGTAAATTTACTGTAGCAATTTACGACCGCTCTGCGATATCGCTGCCGCTGCCTTCCTTCAGCCGCTCGAGATACCGTGATCAAAACCTTCTACAATCACGCAGTGATGCTGGCGATCACTGTTCACCGTGGTCGAACACCCGTACGACCACGTTCACTTCCTTCAACGTGGTCAGAGTCGCTTCCGACCACGTTCTGGCCTTCCCGGTGTAGTCGTAGCTCGTTACGAGCACCTTTGACTCCTTACGACCACCTTTACCGTGGTCGTAGCCTTCCCTGCTGGAACTTTGCCGTGGTCGTAACTCCTCCCGATCACGCTTGCGGTGATCGTGAGTCCTTCCGACCACTCCTTGCACAATCACACGACAAAACAATGCTTTGTGTGTTTCCCTCTTTTTGGTATTTTCTCAATTGCTTGGTACATCGAATACATGGCTCTAAGCCTCTTTTTATACCCGGCTGTCCTACTTCAACACGGGTTCTCAACACCTACTCCGACTCTGATTCTAATATGACTTCGACTAGGTTTCCACCTATGACTCTGAATTGCGGTTGCGATTCGACTTCGATTACACCCAAATTTTGCACATGACTCTAAAAAAAGATTATTTACAACATTCTCTCCCTAATCTTGTTTTTCGACTTCGATCATGCCAATCTTCTTCTTCATCTCTGAAAACTTTATTCGCCCCAGCGACTTTGTCAATATGTCTGCTTTCTGTTCTTCGGTTCTGATATAGTTGATATCGATCTTCCCCTCTTCGACACAATCTCTGATATAATGATATCTTGTGTCTATGTGTTTGCTTCTATCATGTAGAACCGGATTCTTGCTCAGTGAAATAGCCGATTTGTTATCAACCCTGAGCGTTACCTTCTGAATTTCTTCATCTGACAATTCACTCAACAGTCGAGCGAGCCAGACCCCCTGACAAGATGCTGCGCTTGCTGCGATGTACTCGGCTTCACATGAAGATAATGCAACCACCTTTTGCTTCTGAGATTGCCAGCTGATCGGACTCTCCCCAAGCACAAACATTATGCCTGTCGTGCTCTTTCGATCGTCGACATCTCCCGCCATGTCGCTATCACTGTAGCCCGTCAGCTGCAACGACTTTCCACCTCCTCTCTTGTACTGAGTCCCGAGATTCAAAGTACCTTTGATGTATCTCAGGATGTGCTTCACGGCATTCATATGCTCCTGAGTCGGTTTCTCCATGAAACGACTTACGTATCCGACCGCAAACGAGATGTCTGGTCGGGTGTGCACCAGATACCGTAGACTTCCGACAATGCTCCTATAAGTCGTGGCATCAACTGGTGATCCTGGGCCTGTCTTGCTCAACTTCAGATGATTCTCCATTGGGGTTTGACATGGATTGCACTCTTCCATACTCGACTTCTCCAGAATCTTTCGAGCATATCCCGACTGACAAAGTGTTATGCCGTTGTCGGTTTGATTTACTTCAATGCCGAGGTAGTAGCACAGAAATCCCAAATCGGTCATTTTGAACAGCCTCTTCATCTCTTCTTTAAACCGCTTGATCTCCTTCGAACTCGATCCAGTAATGATCAAGTCGTCCACGTAAACGCCCACGATCAGTCTGTTCTTCGCATCTCCCCTCGTGTACACAGCATGTTCAGAGTTGCTTCTTCTGAACCCGAGTGCCGTTAGACTTTTGTCAAGCTTCAAATTCCATGCTCGTGGTGCTTGCTTAAGTCCGTAGAGAGCTTTGTTCAGCTTCAAGACTTTCTCGGCTTGCTCCTTGGATTGAAAACCCGGCGGTTGAGAGACATAAACTTCCTCCTTAATGTCTCCGTTCAAGAACGCCGTTTTCACATCCATGTGGTGAATCTCCCATCCACCGTTTGCTGCCAATGCAAGAAGTAGTCGTATAGTCTCCATACGAGCTACTGGGGCAAAGACTTCTTCGTAGTCGATGCCTTGTTTTTGAACATACCCTTTCGCCACAAGTCGTGCTTTGTGCTTTACGACTTCTCCCTTGGAATCCTTCTTTACCTTGAAGATCCACTTTAAACCGATTGCTCGATGACCCTTTGGCAAATTGGTGAGTTCCCATGTGTCATTCTCTTCAATCGACTTCAGCTCTTCCTGCATAGCTGCTCTCCAGTATGCATCTCCCTTTGCTTCTTCATAGCTTCCAGGTTCTTCTGCAGTCGTGTAAAGCAGTAGCTCTTCAGACTGCACTGGTTCAGTTTGTGCATAAATCTCACTTATGCTTCTCATCTTCGGTATTCTATCGCTCGAATCTTCTTCATCAGACTCTTCTTCATTTGGTGAGACTTCCTGATCATCAGCACCGGTCGAATTTTGGCTTTGAGATGTGGTCGTAGCTTCTTCCGTATTGTCAGCATCGACTTCTTCGACTTCGAAGGTTACCCACTTCGACATGTCTTTCTCAATGTCCTCGTGTTCTTCCCACTTCCAATGTTTGTTCTCTTCGAAGACCACGTCTCTGCTCACATGAATCTTCTTTTCGACCGGATCATAGCACCTGTACGCCTTGGTGCCTGGTTCCGAGCCAAGATAAATCATCCGTCTGCTCCGATCATCCAGCTTCTTCAGATAAGTCGATGATCTCACATGTGCCAAACAGCCGAAGACTTTCAAGTGATCGACGTTCGGTTTTCTCCCCGACCACAACTCGTATGGAGTAACTCCATCCAACGACCGTGTGGTCGCTCGATTTAGCAAATAGACCGCATGTCTTACGGCTTCTGCCCAAAACCTCCCGGGCAGGTATCGACTCTTCAGAAGACTTCGTGCGGTTTCGACTACGGTTCGGTTTCTTCTCTCTACGACTCCGTTTTGTTGAGGCGAGTACGGAGCCGTGAAGAACCTTGCAATGCCCTTCTCTTCACAGATTGAGTCAAACTCTTTGTCGAGAAATTCTCCTCCTCGATCAGACCTGACCGCTTTTACCCTCTTGTCGACTTCGTTTTCAGCAAAAGCAATAAACTTCCGAAAATTCGACTTTGCCTCATCCTTGCTCTTTTGCATGTACACCCACGTGGCTCTGGAGTAGTCGTCCACGACTAGCATGAAGTACTGGTTTCCAGCATCGGTGCGGGGTGTGATCGGTCCGCATAAGTCGACGTGAACCAGCTCGAGTGGTTGTGAAGCTCTAAACTTTGTTTGCTGTGGGAAGCTTCTACGAGTTTGTTTCGCCACCAGACAACCTTCGCAGACTTGCTCTGGGTGGTTGATTTTCGGTAATCCGACCACCATCTCTTTCTCTGCCATTGCTCTGAGACTTTGGAAGTTTATATGACCAAATCTCTCATGCCACAGCCAGGCGGGATCTTCAATTGTGGTCTTCAAACACTTCTGCTTGCATGTTTCGATCTTGATCTTGTACAAACGGTTCACAGTCCGTTGTACCTTCATCAGCAGACGTTCGCTGTGGTCGAACACCTTCAGATAGTTACCTTTGAGCTCAATTCGACAATCTTCTTCAGTCAATTGTCCAAGGCTTATGATATTGCTCCGAAGATTCGGTATGTAATATACATCCGAGAGCTTTCTTCGACTTCCATCTTTGCATTGCATCAGGATTGTGCCTCTCCCTTTTATCTGAACAGTAGAGCCGTCTCCGAACTGTACTTTTCCGAGCACACTCTTATTTAATTCGTAAAACATCGAGTACGTACCCGTCATGTGGTTGCTGGCTCCGTTGTCGAGGTACCACTCTCCCGTCTGCTCCATCAGACTTGGAAATACCTTCTCCTCGTTTAACAGAACCATTGTCGGTTCGTCTACAGTGCAGAGCGACAACAGCAGTGTCGGCTCCTTGTGTTCTGTAGTTTGTGCCAAGTTTGCTTCCTCCACCTTCTTCTTGCCCCGACAATTCGCAGCATAGTGACCATACTTCTTGCAGTTATGGCACTGGATGCGGCTCCGACATTCGGCTGCGTAGTGCCCAAACTTCTCGCACGTGTAGCACTGGATATCAGATTTGTCGGTATGATGGTCGCCGCCTCCCCGACCACCTCCTCGACCACTTCGTCCACGACCTCTCTGATCGTAGCCTCGACCTCGTCCATGAGACGCACCGCGGCCGGTCGATGTGCCACGACCACGACCACGACCACGACCGCCCCTCGATGACGAGTCTCCTCGGTCTTCTTTTACGAGCAGCACTTGCTGTCCGTTGTCTTCTTGATAACTCTTTAGGAGCTGCTCATGTGCTTTGAGCGCTCCGGTTACCTCCTCAATCTTCATCTTCGAGAGGTCTTGCGAGTACATGAGTGTAGTCACGACTGGAAGAAACTTCTCTGGCAGTACTCGCAAGTACTTCTTCACCGCCACTTCATCTTTTAGCTCGTCGCCGAGAGATTTGATCTCATTTACGACTTCATTGAATCGACCAGAGAACTCCTCCACGGTCTGACTCTTCCCCATCTTCATGGCTTCAAACTCACTTCTTAAGGTTTGAAGTCGAACCTCCTTCACTCGATCTACTCCTTCATGCATGGTTCGCAGAGTAGTCCAGACTTCCTTCGCTGTCTCCTTGCCGACTAGCTGCCGCATCATTGAGTCGGGTACAGCTTGATAGATTGCTGCCATCGCCATCTTGTCGAGACGATCATCGAGGACCTTGTCCTTCTCCTTTGGTTCGACCGCACCCCAGACGCCTTGTGCGATCATGTTGACCTTCATCTTCATCGCCCAGACCGGATAGTTGTCCAAATTGAGGATCGGGTACTGCAGCGACACGCTCTGCTTCACCGTGTCAGCCATGTTTAACCACGGCTCTGATACCAACTGTTGTAAGGTCTTACGACCTCCCAGGACCTTTTACGACCGGTTAGAGTCGTTTACGACCGGTGAGAATCAAATACGATCGGTTCAGAGTACTTACGACCAATTCCGAACGCCTCAATCTCCTCCGATCGCTTTTTCAACGTGGTCGTAAATTTACTGTAGCAATTTACGACCGCTCTGCGATATCGCTGCCGCTGCCTTCCTTCAGCCGCTCGAGATACCGTGATCAAAACCTTCTACAATCACGCAGTGATGCTGGCGATCACTGTTCACCGTGGTCGAACACCCGTACGACCACGTTCACTTCCTTCAACGTGGTCAGAGTCGCTTCCGACCACGTTCTGGCCTTCCCGGTGTAGTCGTAGCTCGTTACGACCACATTTGACTCCTTACGACCACCTTTACCGTGGTTGTAGCCTTCCCTGCTGGAACTTTGCCGTGGTCGTAACTCCTCCCGATCACGCTTGCGGTGATCGTGAGTCCTTCCGACCACTCCTTGCACAATCACACGACAAAACAATGCTTTGTGTGTTCCCCTCTTTTTGGTATTTTCTCAATTGCTTGGTACATCGAATACATGGCTCTAAGCCTCTTTTTATACCCGGCTGTCCTACTTCAACACGGGTTCTCAACACCTACTCCGACTCTGATTCTAATATGACTTCGACTAGGTTTCCACCTACGACTCTGAATTGCGGTTGCAATTCGACTTCGATTACACCCAAATTTTGCACATGACTCTAAAACAAGATTATTTACAACATACTACGCTCTCTCCGGCCGCGTTCATCTGCGACGTCGAGAATACGTCCGGCGCAGCAGTTGAGACCCTCGGCCACCGCTTGTAAGACGGTTCTGCGCCTTCTTCCCACAGCACGCAAAATAGAGACTCTCGTGTAGAAGTCTCAACCAAAAAAAACTGCATGCACGCGAGATAGGAAGATGAAGTCTGATGCTGCGAATGGATGTTCTGCAACACAATTTCTTCACTGATTTCTTGAAGTATTTATACACAACAGTACGTCGGTTACACCCCATCAGTTTGCGCAGCAAGCGTCGCGTTGTCTGCCTGGAAGTGCTGCGTCAGTTCGGCAACAAACGCGTACAGTTACGTATACGTGAACAGTGACAGTATATGTGAACAGTGCCATGCACGCACGGGATTTATTCTATTATTTCAACCCCTAATCCCGTGCCACTTCTACCACACCCAGCTGCTATCGTAGCTCGATCGAAATTGAGCCCGGCACCCCGAAGCCGCCGCTTCACCGGCCGCCCCGCACGGTGCCGTCCTCGATCAACACTGGGCACCCGACCTCGTCGAGTTGTCCCAAGCTAATGATGTTGCTGCGCAGACGTGGGATGAAGTACACGTCCGACAGCAGAAAATGGTGTTCACCCCTTGCAGCAAACATGATCGTGCTACGCCCGAGGATGTCCACCATTGATCCATCGCCGAACTTTACCGTGCTCGCGATGTCGTGGTTCAGCTCGGAGAAAGCAGCGCCATTTTCCGTCATATGGTTCGACACGCCCGTGTTGAGGTACCACACGCCGTCGTCCTGGCTGTCGATGTCACCCAACTGCACCATCGCGCATTCTTCGTCGAGGAAGAACCGTCCGCCGATGTGCACAGGTGCAACACGCTCTGGAGGGCGCACGGGCTCCGGTGAAAAAGAGACCACCTGGGCCATCAAGAGGGACGGCTCGAAGTCATCGTCCACCTTGGCTAGCAGCGCTGCAGCTGCCGCCTCGTCTCTCTTCTTCTTCCGGCACTCCCGGGCCCAATGCCCAGTTTTCCTGCAGTATTTGCACGTATCCTTGTCGATGACCTTGCTGCCATCGTCCTTGCGTGCATCGTCAGTATCGCGCTTGGGTGGCTGCGTGCCACGCTGTGGCAGGACCGAGCCGCCACTCATACCACTTCCGCTGGCGCCAGCGCTGCCGACGCGCGCACCCTCCTCGTCGCGCTTGCGTAGGCGATGGATGAGATCCTCCTCCTTCGACGAGAAAAGCAGCCGAGAACCAAACTCTGCGGCCACTGCTCGCGCGTCGAGCCGTTGCTCCACGGACCGGAGACGGCCCGTGACCTCCTCGATGGACAACTCCTCGATGTTCAGCAGCGTCTCGATTGAGATTGCGACCTGCATAAACCGATCAGGGACCACCTGGAGAAACTTGCGAATAACCTCGGCTTCGTCGATCTCGTTGCCGAGAAGACGTAGATTGTTGGCGAGGCCCGCAATTCGCATCGAGAAGTCATTAACGTTCTCGCCTTCCTTGAAAGCAATGTTGTTGAAATCACGTCGAAACTTCTGCGCGTTCGCCACGCGCACTCGCTTGACGCCCATCCGCATGACCTTGACTACCTCCCACGCCTCCTGCGTGGTCTCTTTGTTGCCGATCAAACTCACCATCTTCGTCGGGACCGAGCGAGCGATCGCTGCTAGTGCCAGCCGATCCTTGCTGTACTCGACGTCGCCGGGTTCAATTGCGCCCCACAAGCCTTGTGCCTGCAAGTTGATACGCATCATCACCACCCACTCCGGGTAGTTTGTCTTCGTCAGCATCGGGTATTGGACAGACGCCGCTGACTCCTTGACGACACGCTCGATGACGACTTCGCCGCCGCGATGGCGCCCTCGGCGCGGCGCAGGCGAGTGCGATACCCGTTGTTGGGGAGGGGTGATGGCGAACGATCACCACCACCAACAGGAGTCAATTGGACGGACATGATGGCTCTGATACCACGTGTAGAAGCCGAACCTTGATCTCGGCTTGGAACGACGTCCGGCGCAGCAGCTTCACGATGCTCTCTCCGGCCACGTTCGTCCGCGACGTCGAGAATACGTCCGGCGCAGCAGTTGAGACCCTCGGCCACCGCTTGTAAGACGGTTCTGCGCCTTCTTCCCGCAGCACGCAAAATAGACTCTCGTGTAGAAGTCTCAATAAAAAAAACTGCATGCACGCGAGATAGGAAGATGAAGTCTGATGCTGCCAATGGATGTTCTGCAACACAATTTCTTCACTGATTTCTTAAAGTATTTATACACAACAGTACGTTGGTTACACCCCATCAGTTTGCGCAGCAAGCGTCGCGTTGTCTGCCTGGAAGTGCTGCGTCGGTTCGGCAACAAACGCGTACAGTTACGTATACATGAACAGTGACAGTATATGTGAACAGTGCCATGCACGCACGGGATTTATTCTATCACTCTTTGATCTCAAATATGATGCTCACATAAGGGAAGAACCCTGATGGTGCATACTTGGCGGTGTTGAAACTTGCGCGGTAGAAACCCGGAGCGACATTGTCGACGATGTGATGTCCATCAGTTGACCGCTGCGTCCATCATTGTTTGTAACCGAAGAGCCTACAGTTGCCCATGCATTGAAATCTTTGTTGTTGAATGACGGAGCACTTGAAGCATCCTTCCACACCTCCAGGTGAACTTCAATCCCAGATGCTGGTGATCCACAAGCGACGTCCGGCACATGGGTTGTGATGGGAGGGCGAGTTCGGTTGGAGCTACCTGTAATTTCAGGAGCTTTATTGGCAGAAGGCTGGGAGTGAGTTCCAAGATGTGCTCCAATAATCGGTATGCGATCTTTTGAACATTCAAATAATAAGAAAGCAGAATAAATGGCACTGATATATCAAATTACTATCATAATGCCACACTGACACAACAGCACGAGCAAAGTGCATAAAACAATTGAGGATAATTATGAAAGTACAGAGTAACTGCAGTGCAGAGTTCAACTGTCAAAATTGATGAAAGACGATGAAATTTTTGTACGGATAAACTTTTTTTATTCGGAAATACAGAAATATACCCGCGGTTTCATTTTTTACAAAAATAGCCTCGAGTCGCCCAATGGGGAAGCGACTCAAGAATTTCGCCCACCCGAAGAGCGACAAGAAGCTATGTCGCTCCACGGGAAAGCGACATCACAGAGTCGCTTTCTCACTGGGCGATTTAATGAAGTCGCCCAATGGCTGGGCGACTTGTAATGCAGTCGCCCAGTAGGTAGGCGACTTCATTCAGTCCCCCTGAAATTTGTAGAGTTTTAGCAATTTTGTAGTTTGAAACAGAGAACAAATCTGGTATAGTTGTAATAAAAGTTTATGTGCACTGTATGTTGTAGATGCACAAAACAAATTCCAATATTTTTTTGAAGAATGATTGACCGTAGAACGATAGATACATAGAGTGGTAAGTGATATTTTGATGTTGCTGAGAAATAGTTTACGGAGAGAACCGGTATGACTTGCTATCTGAATCATTGAATGCGAACATGCTAGATAATAAGCTTATGTCAATAGGAATAAACTTCGTAATACAGTTGGGAGTAACATGTCGCGTACATTGTTATTACATGCATAACATATAGCATGACTAAGAGCAACTCCGACAGTACTGCCTTAGGGAATAAAACTTGCTGGGTCTATTACATTTGGTCTACTGGGTGTAGCGTGGTTGTTTCCTCTTGTTATCGCGCCTTGAAGATGGCTCCGCTGCATCCTTGCTCCGGTCACTCTTGGTCTTGAGAGCTGCCTCACGAGCTTGAAGCTCTTCCTCCTGACGCTTGATGGCTGCTTCACGCAGACTTAGCTGCTCCCGCCTCCTTTGCAGCTCATCCTCCTTGCCCTTCAGACGGATTTGGTCCACCCTCACGCGGCGCTGTTGCTCAAGCCGCATCTGTCGTTCCACCTCGCGAGCCTGAGTCATCTTGACAAAGTATTGTCCTTTGTTTTCCACCTCCACTACCCGGTTCTGTGGCCATGCCGGCGGCACCCGATCCACCCATTCGATGAACCTGCAAGCCTATGTGTGGCGTGGTAGATGTCGTGCATCAAGTTGAAAAACGATAACGAGAAACAAATGATTTAGTTGTTGTCGTTACCACGAAGTCGTCATCCAGGTCTGGACACTTGAAGAACCTACGGCCGTATTTGGCTCGTTGTACTCGATCCGTCCAGACTCCCAACATCGTCCTAAAGCCGCAATGACACTTCGGGCGCTCATGCCATTCCGGCACTCCAAATGGGTCGGACCTCCAGGAAGACATTGTTGTGTAGTAGTATTGTGAAGGCTTGAGGAGGAGATGTGGTATGGAAGACATAGGAGACCTTTTTGTAGGCAGGTTATCTGGTGTAGTGGGCATAGTCCATGGAGAGGAGGTCGTACGAATCTTTTCGCTTTTTCAGGATTCCAGTTTAGCAATAAATGTCCCTATGTAGGCTTTTCAGAGCCTGTAGCCTGTATTTCTGAAACAACAAGCAAAGGTGACATGAAAACTCACTGGAAAGGATACATGCCTATGACGTGAACACTCACTGTAAAGGCTACAGCCTACGCCCCTATTTTGTTGGTTTCTGTAGCGATAGGCCTGGATTATCCTCAGGATTCCAGGGTAGCAATAAATGTCCCTATGAAGGCTTTTCAGATCGTAGTCTTTATGTAGGCAGTTTAGCTGGCATGTGTTGTAATCTGACTGAGCAAAGCTGCCCCGTTTTGTCATATCACTGCGTAAAGCTGGCATGTGTTGTCATCTCACCGAGTAAAGCTGAGCGCTTTTGTCATGTCTCTGGGCAAAGCAGCCCTCTTTTGTCCCGCCATTCGATATAAATAGCACGGTTGAGGTCCCATGAAGTTGTAGCCAGAATACCCTGTAAATCGAACAAAGAAGTACCTTCTATTTCGTGGTGGAACATACCATGACGGAAGATGAGGGGCCAGTCGGATATGGGTCACCGAAGGAAGACCTTCCCTTGGGAAGGAGGGAGATGTTCGGTCCACAGTACCGCTTGGTACCAAGCCGGCGTGCGCAACCAGCGTGGCCGAAATGCAGACACAATGAGTATGTGGTCGTGCAGGTCCTGGAAGGGCCGAACGATGGCGGGCGTCGTTTCTTCCGATGCCCACGCTCTGGGATACAAATTACTAATAGTACATTTTTTTATTGCTTATGGACCCTCCATGTTTACTGTCCTTTTTTGCAGATGGCGAAATGCGACTTCTCCCGCTGGATCGACCCTCCTCATGAACGGTATATTGACCGTTATGTGGGTACTTTATGGGACCGAATAATGGACTTGGAGTACCGAATGGAGACTCTCAATGAGGAGAACAATGAGCTCCGCCAACAGATGCAATGCGAGAGGGGAAACGCGGAGGTTGTCAACATAGGAAGCTTGTACGATCCAACATGTTGCTGTGCAAACCCAAGTTGCATATGTGCGTGCCACTACCACGATGGCCAGCCCCGTCCGAGGCGTCCACTTCAGCAGTTCTCCATGTGGGTGCCACGAGGCTTATTTGGCATATAAGCAACGATGTGTATGGTTGTACCGTAGTATGTACGAGGGTCGATCGAAATAATGCGCAATGTTGTTAAGCATGTCATGAATTGATTGTCTTGTGCACGAGCCACAAAAGTATCTCATTTTAACAAACAGCAAATACATGTACTAAATAAGTACATAACCAAGTACATTACAGAAAAGTCATGTAACTACTGATCAGGACATGCATCGTCTAGCTGTGTGCCCCTCCTGACCGCATCGACCACAACGTGCACCCGGTGTTCCAGCTTGTGATTCATCCATGTCATTCCTAATACGTCGGCTCTGTCGCCGACCCTTCCCACCCTTCAACATGTTAACATCCGGAACCCAGGTCCTCGATGCAATGTCCAAAGTGGCGAAGTTTCCCACCACCCTGAACCCTCGGAGCTCCCCACACCAAGCCTGCAGTACCCTCCCCTTAAAGAAGAACTCGGACATGAAGTTCGAAGGATCCATACCCACGGTCCCGCATGCAGCGAGAACATGAGAGCATGGTTTGTGTAACAACTTAAGCTTGTTGCACGTGCAGCTAGGTTCATTTCCATTATTTGCAAGACATACCTCGTGCGTAACATGTGAACGAGCCGTCCCAAATCCGGCTCTATCACGGAGTATCACCTCAAAACGATGCTCCCTGTTGCCCATGACCTGCACTGTGTGCAACTGACCCTTTTGTGCCTTCATCTCCATGTAAGCAGTAATTTTTGCCGAATACAGAGCTCCGGGATTGGCCGCATGAAGTGCGGCACTCGCGTGCCTCTCCCTGAAGTACCGGATTGTGTTGTGAAGAACACCTTCCACGATGGCGACAAGGGGTTGAGAATGGAGACCCCTTAGAACCCAATTGTACACCTCGGCAAGGTTAGTTGTCATTATTCCGTACCTTGCGCCATCCGTGTCGTGCAACAGCGACCACTTCTCCAACGGTTCCCCCTCGATCCACTGCGCGAAGCACCTGATGTTACGTGAGCTCCTTCTTCTTGGACCACTTGGGTTAGGCGCATCGATTGGCGGCAAGCATTGTGGTTGTGCCGCCCCAGGAGTGACCGGCTCCTTGCTCCTCTCTTCGACGTTCTTCCTAGTGTGCTCATCCAACAACCTCCACAAAGCATCAAATTTCCTCTGTTGGTTCTGCCTAGCCAGCCTCTTGAATAGCTTCATCAAAGATTGTTTAGGGAATTGCTTGAAAAAGTTTGCCGCTAAGTGACGACTGCACCACCGGTTCCTCATGTCCGGCCAAGGAAAGGCCTCCTCGGGGTCTTCTTGAAGTTTTCTTATTGCCTTGATAATACCGGCGTGGCGATCATGGATTACGCACACACCAGGCCGAGTGGCTACAACTCCAGCCCTCACATGTCTGAGAAACCACAGCCAGCTCTCGTAATTCTCACTCTCCACAAATGCAATGGCCAGCGGCAATATTTGATTGTTACCGTCAACGCCTATGGCCGTCAGGATCTGCCCCTTGTATTTGCCTGTCAAGAAGGTCCCGTCAATTGAGATCACTGGCAGCATATGCCTGAATGCTTCGATGCTAGCACCAAATGCAAACATTGCTCTCTGCAACACCGCATACCCTGGCGGACTTATGGACGGCTTCTCGTGGAGGGCGATGTACGTGCCCGGGTTCCTTTCCTGCAGGACATTAAGCATACGAGGAAGGTTGTCGTACGCCGCCTCGAAAGTGCCAAAACGTTTTTCCAACGCCTTCTGCTTGGCCCGCCACGCCTTCGCGTAGCTAATCTTATACTTGAATTTATTCTCAATAGCTACCACAATATGCGTGGCTGCCATGTCCTTCTTCTGCACTATCTCCCCATACATGACATTGGCTATAAATCCGGACGTCAGGTTACGATGTCTCGACAAGACAGTGTTTAGAATGCAGGAGTGCGGCTCAACCTTGGACACAATCCAATGAGTCTCATACTTAGGTTTACGGGCGTGCACCCGCCAAGGGCAACCAGTCTGCTCGCACGTCACAGTATACTGCTCCTGGCTTGATTTGACGACGCGAATTGTCCGCTGCATTGAAAGGGCCCAAAGCTTGATGGCATCCTGCAGCGCTTCCTTGTCAGCAAACATAGCATGCAACCGAACCTCTGTCTCATGGTACTCCCATTGTGATTCATGCTCATCATGTGCGGAAAGACCCTCCACATTAAACCGGTTCCATTCCTGGGGGATAGGAACTTCATCCTCATCGGAACTGTCCTCGTCGTCGTCCTCTACAGCTTCCTCTTCATCCCATGCCCTCTCGTCATCAGAGTCCATCTGCTGCACAATGTACTCATTATACTCTCCTTCATCGGCTTGCCCAGCTGGCTCTCTATGGCTTGACGGCTGTAACTCTCCTTCATGTACCGCATCGGCTTCATGACGAGCAACTTCATCATGTCCGCCAACATGCGTCCCGCCCGAGCTGCTAGCACCTCCCACAACAACGGCTGTTGCACGAGCTTCCTCAGCTGCTTGTACTGAGCACGGTTGTACAAGCAGCACACACTCGTATCCACGACGCCGGCACCCTAGCACAAAGCCCTTCCATGTGGCAGAGCGCACCAATGTCTTCAACTCCCATCTGATGTCCGTGGGAGACCGGCTCCAAAGCCCTTGCACGACGACGCTGTACACCTCGGGGTTCAACGAAAAACTCCGGGTCAGCCAAAGCTGCACATCTCCCATTCGAGCATTCTCGTCATCCGGAAGTACGAGAGTGACTTGCGGAAAATCGCTCAAATCCACACCATTCGGACCTTCACGAATGGTTCCAGCTCCGTAATACACTCTCAATGTAGTGGACATTGATTATGTCGGCCTGCATATATATTTCAATTTTGCGACATGTCAAATAATATCGCACAATACTAAACTTCCTATACCATACTACAAATTGCATACCAAACCTTTTCTACAATAATATTTCCATACTAACACGGTACTAATTATTCTACATCTATAATTTTTATTAACACCAAGATTTCATATAAATAATAATGCAAATACAACATAATCCAAAAAAAATACCTGGATCCAAATTGATGGAATAGCTTCTACTCCTCCTTCCTCCCTCACCTCCTCCTCTCTTCTTCTTCCCCTCCTCCTCTCCTTCTCCTCTTCTTCCCCTCCTTCTCTCCTTCTCCTCTTCTTCCCCTCCTTCCTCTCCTTCTCCTCTTCTTCCCCTCCTTCCTCTCTTCTCCCCCTTCTTTCTTTTCCTTCTTCCTCTTCTCTGTGCGCTGAATGTGTTTGCTGAATGAGTGAAAAAGGTGGTTGGTAGTGGGAACCGGCTGGGCAGGCCGCCTTAACCCCCTGTGTCGCCCTAGCGTTGGGCGACTGCATTGCAGTCGCCCAACCGTACAGCGACTTATATTAAGTCGCCCAACGTGCAGGCGACAGCACTGATTCGCCCAACGGTTCGCAGATTCCTTAAATGTCGCTTTTCGGGTGGGCGAAATTCTTGAGTCGCTTCCCCATTGGGCGACTCGAGGCTATTTTTGTAAAAAATGAAACCGCGGGTATATTTCTGTATTTCCGAATAAAAAAAAGGTTATCCGTACAAAAATTTCGAAAGACGATGCCCAGGAGTTGCCTTCCTGGCACATGGTCATTCAGCAGTGTTAGCTCAATAGTTTATACTTCAGTCATGAACTATTTTCTTCTTGTTTCAACACAGTTCTTGTCAAAATGTAATGTTTAGCTTCCGGAGTTGCATTATTTTCTTCTTGTTTCAACTATAGTAGTTTTCTATCCTTGTTTCGGCTATAGTTTATATTTGTTAAGAGAGAATTTAGCTAGGTTAAGATTAACAAGCAGAGAACAACAGTAAGCAAAGTCCTTGCATGTAATAATTCCAAGGGTAGATCTCTCTTTAGCATCAGACAAAATTTTGCAAATACTAATTTCTTACAGTTCTCTTTTATGTTCACAAATCAGATGTACCAAATTACCAGGTGCAACAAATTCTAAGAGTGGATCTCTCGTTAGCATCAGAGAAAAATTTACAAATACTAGTTTTTTACAGTGTTCTTTTGGTTTGCAAATCAGATATAACGACATACCAGGTGCAGCCATGTCTTGCATAACATTAAAAAAAGAGCCTTGGCAATGCAAAGAAGACCTCTATATGGAAAAACAAAAATGCACAGTAGAACTGCTCAACTATTAATTCAATTGGCCATGGGAATGAAACAATAGAAATTTCGGATTCTGTAGCACTGAACAGAGAGAACGACAGCAAAATGCAAGCTTGTTAGGACAGTATGGCTGACATACAGATATAGGATAGATAACAAAAAATTATCGAACATGTGGAGTAAAGAGCAGACATTTTTGTACAAAAGAACACATAACAGATAGAATTGTTTTAATACCTGCCGATTTATCCAATTGGCTAGTGGGACCTTCTGTTGAAATGGGGGAGCAGTAGCCTCTGATGAGAAAAGCTTTGCGAGATGCAGTTCGGTTATCTTCAGCTCTTCCTGTGCTGCAACCTCAAGTTCAACAATTGGCCTGTTTGCATAACGCCACTGAAACAGCAGCAGGATAATGACATAATGGGAAAATACGAAGGCCATTGCAACAATAGAAAGAAAGGCATAATATCAAGCTTTGTGGTAATATGATTCGGCGATCAAGCCACAGCGTGCATGATGCACTGTATCAGGGATAAACTCAACATACGTATCCCCAATGGTGTCGAAAGCGCCAAAGAAACAACTGGATTTAGTTTGAATAACAAGATTCCTGACTCATGGAGGAAGGGTCCTATCATCACTCTGAAAACAGCGGTACTTCCGTGGTTCTGATTGATCACAACACCTCATTACTCAGGGCGCAGATTCTCTGACGTAACGTCAAGTGACGTTGGGTCACTGACGTGTGGGCCCACGGCTTGTGGGGCCCACGCGTCAGTGACCCAACGTCACCTGACTTACGTCAGAGAATCCGGGCAATATTACTCAAAAGAGAGGAGTATAGCAAACTTTTAAACATAATTGAGTAACTGCTACACGAATTGTTGAGACGAGCCAAGTAGGCACAAATGCCAATCACAGAAAACAAATACTTCTCCCTGTATTTCACATTCCACTCGGTCAACTCCTACAGCAGGTGAACAAACCAAGTTGAGACCCCAAATCAGACCACAGATGCAAGGAACGCGGTGAACAAGGTGTGGCACCTGCGCAGTCGAATCAGTGGCTGTGGAGAGCGCTGCTGATTGCTCCTCCTTACTGCACCTGCAAATCAAATCAAACAAAAGTTCTCAACACATGAACCGGTGACCCGTGCGGCCTCTTTAAACAGTAATTTCTTCTGGCTGGGCATTAACACTCAAATGTGCGTGCGCCTGGTGTCTTTTTGTTTGCCCAAGCTATCTAGGTCTCGTAGAGCGCATTCATTTCAGTTGTTCAATTCATCGTAATGCGCATGTAAACTCTGAAATTGCTTCCATGGGGTGGTTGTACTCTTCTCTAGTTAGTATGAGTTACACAATTCACACGCACCTACAGTGAGCGACGATCAGCGACAGCAAGAAACGAACTGAAACTAGTAAGGCGGAAAAAGAGAAGACTTGACAGGAAGAGAATAAAAGGAAAGGAACCGACTTGGAGACGGAGGGGGAGGTGGTGCCGATGGGCGGGTGCGCGGCGAAGGCCTCCAGCCATCCGCTCACGTCCACCTTGGTTCGTTCCCGCCGCGTCCCAATCGCACGCGCATGAGCAGCAAGGATCAGTAAGGGAACTTAGGGAAGGGAGGGGGTCTCAAAAGAGAGGAAAGAAAGCGCCGGGGAAGAGGGATCGGAGAAGCTACCTCGTCAAGCCAGATGCGGCGGGCGGTGAGAAGGGCGTCGGCAAGGGAGAGGCGAAGGGGGAGGCGGCGGCCAGCCCGGCGGCTGCTGTTCACCCGCAGCACGTCCTCCACAGCGAGAGGCCTCCGCGTCACCATCTCGCCCAAGGGCATGTTGTTGGGATCGGTGGGAGTCTTGGTCGGAGGTCAGCCGTGCTCCGCTCTGCCAGTGATCAGGAAGAGCTCATCGGAGGACGACTAGTCGGGACTCCTGTGATCAGGAAGAGCTGGACGGACGGAGCGCTTACAAACGTCTGCACCACTAGTACAAACATGACAAATACTACTTACCTTTTTTTTTCTTCAAAATTCCCTGCTATACAACACTCGACTATTTTAAAATCAGTCCAATTCCTGAACTCTGGATCGGATTTAACATAGCCTGTTTATATTAACTTTTGCTAATAACTTTTGATTTTAACTTATAAATAATAACAATTTATAGGCAGCTAAAACCTTCGTACGATTTTAGCTGATATAAATAAAGTCATTACCGTATATACTACAATCGAGTAGTAGACCCCACATTGAAAAGACACCATATTTGAAAGCTAGATACTATATAAAAACAATTTACTATAGAAAAACAACTTTTAAAGCCATTTTAAAGTCAATGTAAACATAACTTGTTACCCCACCTTCCCCTTCTTCATCTCTGCCACGCTCCAATGCCAGCGCCACGCTCTAGTGCCAACATGTCTAGCGAAGTTGATCGTGCGCGAGAGCCACCAGATCCGGCTAAGCCACCTAGCCTCGGTAGTCGCCAAATACCATCCTTCCTTTTGTTATATTAAGAACATGGAATGGAGGCGCCGTCACCCATCACTTTCAGTGGAAAGCAACAATAAGAAAAGGAGGACATCAACGAATCCAATTGGGAAAGAAGGGAGATGGCGGCGAAAGAAGGGAGATGGCGGCGGGCGGCGAAGGAGGCATATAGGTGAGGTAGGTGACGGTGTGAGGATAGAGTGTGGCGGGGTGGGGAGGGTAGAAGAGGAAGGGATTAGGCTTAATATTTTGGACATGTGGTGCAACCTGATTGTTAGTAGAGGTGCAATTGGAGCGGATACGAATGGATATCGCTTATTTGTATTCTATTTTGTATCTTTTTTCTGAGTTAGAGTCGGACAGATAATGCCGGATACTCATTTCTCCATTCCGTATTCATTCCACAAATCTTTAGATGGTCGGTCAGACGAAAATTATCCATTTCTTTGCACAGAACATTGGACAGTAAGGTGCAATCAGAGCGAACACGGAGAGACTAATCGCAGAGATATCAAAAGAAGAGCAATCAATATTCCCCGCTTGTTTAGATGTGGTAATCCGTCTATATGTTATCTTATTCCTAAGTGAAGTTGTAATAGACTTTCTCATATCACTTGACACACAAATATATGCAGATGGATATCACTCATCTTATATGCTATTTTCTTATATGCTATTTTATATTTTTTTCTCGGAATTGGATACGGATAGCACTGGATACCTATTTATCTCTTCTGTATTCATTCCACAAGCATTTAGTTAGTCGGGCGAAAATTATCTGCTCTATTTGATCCGGAGGCTCGCATTCGACTGCTTTTGAAAGAAAAAAACACTCGACTGCTGTATACCATTTGACAGCAAATATTGAGCCCAAAGATGCTCACTTCTGAATTCAGATCGTCGCACAATATTGTCTACTCCAGACCGCTGCTGCCTGTTCCCAACGAAACAAGTGGAACGCTGGCTCGCGCACCAAATTGATCATGTAACGTTACTGCGTTACAATCTCAAACATGAGAAAGAATGAACTTGAAAGATTTATGTCTACACATATTTTTCCAAGAGAGCAGCCGCATCATCCTGATAGAACAGTGGGAGGAAAAATTGTAACTGTAATGTGAGTTTCCCCAGCAACGCGGGAAATGATTGGTTCGGAAGAGTCACAAGGCATTATCCAAGTCAAAAAATTTCTTTTATTTGTAAAGCTCTCCAAAAAAGACGATCCGTCCGCTCCGACTCTGATAACCGGACGCCAGTTAACAACAGAGTGAGGCGAGTTCAACATTTGCACACAATTACAGAGGTCCAGGGAAGGTGCCATTTTCCCGTTGCTCGTTCCAACGCTCAACCTGCAGATCAAACGCAAATATGTCATCAAGGTGAGCAGGACAAGATTGTCACACCATGAACAGAGGGCCTAAACATTATTTGGATAACATTTAGTGTTTTAGTTCATCAGGTGCAATCAAACCAAGAATGGCAGATTCAATTATGCTTACATGTGCGCATGTGCAACTATTGATGAAATATTTTTAAATGATTAATATGCATATGGTCAAAAGTTGGCATATAGAACAATGTCAATAATTCACTACACATTGTTGTAGTTTCAATTCACTTCTATCTCTAGCTCATGTACAGAATGGTTCATAGCTTATTCACACTCAAATGCCAGCAGTGCCCAGCATAAACAGTAGAAGCAAGCATCACGAGGATTACAACTTTATGCAGCTATATGAGCTAAATTATCAGAAACAACACAGTAAACAGGAGATATTATTCTAGAAAATAGAGGTATTGGATTGTCCTTCACCAGAAAAACAGATTTAACTTGAATCTGAATTACCAAGTTAATGCATCCACAGGTAGTCAACCTTTCTTGGAAAAAAAGAACAAATGTATCCAATTTATTGAACCTACAGTACAATGTAACCCAAGGCCGTGGAATATTTTTATATCAACAGTTATCCTTAATGAAGTGTGGGTTAATAGCTAAAGCACTACAGAAGCAGGTTATTTTGGACTCCTCAAATTTCATGTACTTTAAAAAATATCAACAGTGTTGCTGCAAAGTGCAGGAGTTAAGTGCATACACAATGGGCTAATGATCTTCACATGCCACAGCTTTACTAATCTCAACACCACAACAGGGACAGAAGGAATAACAGGCATAACAAAAAGTGTGGAACCAAGAAATACATACCCATTCACCAGGGCAAAGAGATCGATAGTATTTTGCAAACTTATCGCACTCAGGAGCACCCTCCCCTTTCGCAGCTACACACCTGATTAAATAACCACAGTTATTGAGCAGCTGCAAGTAAACAAATATCACCTATTTACCTCAACTTTATGAAAGAGCATAGTCCTACCTGTGATACTCAACATAGCGTGTGAAACAGTGCCTTGTTTGATTTGTTGTTGGGAAACGAAAATCTGCTGGAGCTGTTTCAATCTATATATTGAAACATGCTTAGTAGTTAGTACTTATCAACATGAGCTTATATTTCACCATCAGTTTTTCGTGGTACCATACCTTAATCTCTGGTTTCTCCTCAACCTCTTCCTCCCCAGTTGGCTCACTTGTTTCCTCTGTTGCAGGGTTGATTTCCTCTGCATCTTGCACCCCAGAAGTTTCACTCTTGTCTTCTACAGCAGTTGTGGTCTCATCAGCTGGAGGGGTTTCATCATTTGTTGCGGGGGCAGCTTCAGTCTCAGTGCCAATAGCAGGCTTCTCCTCGGCAGCTTTTTCCACTGGAACATCCTGTGGTGGAAGTGAATAATCCTACAAATGAAAGTTGAATTCAAAAACACTAGTTCTGGATCATAAAAGACCAACAGTGAAAGGAACAACACATCAAAGAGGAATCAACTTACAGGACAGAAAATTTAATAGATCACGTTATGTTCAAAGGAATCAGATTTGCATCTAACATGAACCAAGTGATTCTTATGTCATCACACAGCAAATGCCTAAATACATATATAACCTTGAGAAAGGGACATTTTTTACACACACATCTAACTATTTTACTTTTCTCTAGATTCCTTGCAAATTATCGCAATTCACACAGGCCAGAACCACTTGCACTAAGCAAAAATATATATTCAAGAAGGAAAACTCACGCAAAAGCGTTACTATATAACCTTCACCTGTGCTAAACTGCTATTTTGTAAGTGTTAAATGCCAATCTAAAGATTCATTTGTATACTTTTTTCCCAATTATTCATATACAACTAGTGCAGGGTAGTGGTTAGTATGTAAATGGTACTTGCAAACCCATTTAACCAGCTTAATCAGACTAAGATCTATAACATTGCAAACAGTTTCAACAAACGACAGAAAAACGTCATAGAAAAACTGCAAGATCCAACACAAAACAAGTGCATTCAAGTTCCCTACAGCAATTGTCTCCAACCAACATAAGCACGCCCAGAAAGTATAAAAAAGGCAGCAACATATCATAATTTTCATGCAGAACTTTGGGTCCATGCTAGTCGCATACGGAAAAATATGAATATGCATGAGATGCATTTTGTCCAAAAAAGTTGACAGACATGACAGATACTAATCCAAATTTGGTTACAAAAAAAGAGGGTTCACTCTCTGCTCGGGATGCTTACACACACATGATCAGTACAGACAAAAACCTTTATAAAACGAACTATCCCAATTCACATTCACAGTGCCACTGACTCAGATTTTGTTAGAACCACCTACATCATCTTCTGTTCTCCAAAGGCAACGGATGAGTTATTCATGGGACAAGCTAATACCTTTTTTTACGATTCCAACTACAAACACAGCATCCGGAGATTCAAACTCCTTAGTCTAAAATGACTGTTGAGAAGTAGCAATTCATAAATTCTGGAACATTCTAGAAGAATTGAGAATTTGCAATAGTAGATACTTTGCTAAAGAAAATCCTAGAATATCCAGATAAAAGAATTAGAAAAATTTCTAGAGACTAGATATTTTAGAAGAAGTTTCTAGGTACTTATACAATTTACTTGTAAAACAAGGAACTTGGCACATGACAAGGATCCAATGGTCGGGCCAATTTTTTTGCCCTATTTATGGATTAGGCCGGCCGATTAGGCTGACCATTGTATCTTTGCCAAGTGGAAAATCCTAGCCTTACAAAGAAAATATCGTAATACCTAGAAACTTCTTCTAAAATATCCAATTTCTAGAAAATTTCCTAATTATTTTTGAATATTGTAGAACCCAACCAGCAAAATGGATACTTTTGCAAAAAGTCTTCAACTCTGCTAGAATATTTTTAAAAAGTATGCATTACTGCTTCTCATTGGCACTTCTTGATTACAACAAATCCTTATGCTGCCATCAAACAAAGTTTTCCAGCCTGAAATCTACCATATTACTCAAAGCTCTACTCATATAGGCGCAAATTTGCTCCAAACTTGCACCAAAAACAACTAAATTACACCAAATATAGCATAACAGGTGCCAAATTCGAATCCATCAGCACTCAGCACGAGCTAATCACTACCAGCACCGAACCGAATCCAAACCAAGAGCACCTAACAGGAAAATTTTCCACTCAAAATCTTGATACTCTACACAAACAGTCCCACCAAATTCTCAACCAAACAAACCCACCACTCGTCGTTTCGGAATCTACCACGACAAACAAACAACACCTAGTAAGACTAGTATCGAACCAAAATCCGACGCAAAGCAGCACCCCATCCATCTGGAGGCGCTCGCTAGATCTACCGGTTCGAAAATTTCAGATCGGGGGGGCAGTGGGTACAAGCGGAGGGCGAGGGGGGTCAGGGTTCCGCTTACCTCCGCGAGGGACGGTGCCTTGGCGTCGGCGGCCATGGACGCGGTAGTTTAGAAGCTTCTAGAAGTGGCGGCTGGCGAGAGGGTGGGAGACGAAGACCAGGGAGGCGATAAAAGAGGAGGTGGAGATTACGAGGGAGAGCTTAGTGGGCTGGGCTGTAAAGCTCGGAAAATGGGGCCCGCAAGTTTATCTGGGTTCAAATTTTGGTTCCTGAATGCGTAGTCCAAGCATTTTTTTTAAAAAAAATAATACAATGGCTATGGCTGCCTACAAGTACTACATACATAGTCCACAAAACTTCATTTTATTAGGGTTGTTTGATTGCTTATACCAAGTAAGTATATGTATAGAATGGCTTAGAAAAAAAATGTCATCCATATGTTTAGTTGCTTAAACTAAACTATCATCTGGATACAAATTTGAGAGATATTTCCTCTGCATGTTGAACATCTCATTCAGCGAAAACAACTGAACCGTGTGGTACAGAACTATCTCATCTTATCCATTCTCATCTCACCAACCAAACACATCTTTGACGTATCTCGCTGAGAAAAATCAATAATTTAGTATTCTAAAACATTACAAGTTTACCATGTATTATAAAAAGTTGGATGATTTTGTGGCGTGTGACATGGCATGCATCACAGGAGCTAGTTGCCGATGGACAAACTACTCTGTATAGGTTTCCAACCAGCCGAGCAAGCAATGGGAGCTGAAAACAAGAGCACAAGCAATTATTTCTCGGGAATCCATATCATGCAGACATCTGTTGTGTCCGAACGCTTTCACTTAGAGGTATAATCGGAGCGGATATAGACGGATATCGTTTATTCTATATCCTATTCTTTTGAACCTTCACATGGTCTCACACACACACTCTGTTTCTCTCTCTGGACCTTTTCTTTTGAACCTTGAGTATCTTTGGTTCATTAATTAAGTCCACATGTTTCTTCTTGTTGCATAGATTGATGAACATGTTCAAAGGGAGATTATGAACCACTGGTCACTGAAGCATCCAAACATAATTAGATTTAAGTTGGTAATTTATCGGGCTTTGATATAAACTAAAGTTGAACGAGTGTCATGCTTTAGTTCTTTACCACTTAAGATCACCCTTTGATGAAATTTAACTAGAGTAACTGATTGCATAGTCACTTATTTTTATTGGTTAAAAATATGTGTTCATTTTTTAATAGGAATTACAGATCTGTTATTGATCTCGTGGTTGCAAGTTGTTGATTGAGGCGATTGATTTCAGGGACTGGCATATAGAAACATTCTTATGTAACTCTCAATTGTTTCTACTCTTTTCTGCGGAAGACCTTTTCCAGGTAGAAAGTGGTGGTTATATGTGTCGTCCAAATCAATTTTTATTTTTAATAGGAGGACAAATGGAATATGTAATGTGAAAGTTTAGCTGCAAATTTTGGAGGACTCTTTTGATGGCGACACTTACCTTTTGAATTTCATTATTTTCATCCTTGGTGTTTTCGTTTCTATTTTAGTATGCTGTTTAAACATGCTGACCACTTTAGTGTCTATGCTTTGCGTTAACCTAGATTCTTTTTCCCCTAGTTAGCTTAATTTTTTCTTGCCTCTGGCAGTGTTCCTCACTACTCAGGGAAGTTGGTTGTTATTTAGATTGCCAGGGCATTGATCATGCACATCATGACAGGCTTCCAATTGACAATAAAAGAAATGACTATTCCAATTGACACCTGACAGGCTTAGTGCCACTTCTGCTGCTGCAGCAGCTTGTTAGGTGTTCTGTTAAATATCTTGTTTCATTTGCACCCAGTACTTTCTACTGTGGTTCTACATACCTGATTTACTAATTTAAATGTTCCTATTGAGCTAGGCTATTGAGGGTACTTAACCAATAGAGAGATGTTGGGCATGTGCTTTTGGATAATCTTTGGTGTGAGCATTTCCTCTTAGTTGGGTGATTTTGATTTTCCAAAACTGTTTGAAATGAAAAAGTCTCATCTGGTATCGTCTTGTATTAAGAAACGTCTTTACCTTATTTGGCCTTTTTTTTGTTTATGCACAGTTGTGATCAGGGCTACTTTAGATTCTTTGTCTGTTTCCTTTCGGGAATATATACTTTGCCTGTTGAGCATGGAGCTTAGAAACATGGGAGCCTTGTGAATGTTGCTAGCTGTTTCCGCAGCTGTTTCTTTCCATTCATAATGAAACATCTCTGTTTGTCTGTTTGTCAAGGTTTAGGCTTAAAAATTGAAGTAGCACTTAGTTTTTCAGGTCGCGCTAACTCTTGACACATTTGGCAATAGTTATGGAATATGCCTCTGGAGATGAGCTATTTGAAAGGATTTGCAACACGGGGAGATTTAGTGAGGATGAGGTAGGGAATATTCACAACAGTCTTTGGGATTTTCTTGTGAGGGCACATGTCATTACATTGACTAAATAGGCAAGGTTCTTCTTCCAACAACTGATTTCTGGAGTGAGCTATTGTCATTCTATGGTACCTATTCTATCAAGTCGACATACAAATAGAAACTTAAGGGAAACACTACTCACGCTGTACCATCTTTATCTTTCTTTCTTTCTTTCTTTCTTTCTTCTTCTTCTTCTTCTTCTTCTTCTTCTTGCCTGCAGCAAGTATGTCAGAGAGATCTGAAACTAGAAAATACTCTCTTGGATGGTAGTGTCGCACCTCGGCTTAAGATTTGTGACTTCGGTTACTCCAAGGTACACCCGTGCAGATTATAACCTCCAATGACCACATTTTCATTGCCTAAACCAGTACTCTCCCTTTGGCTCTTTTTCATTTTCAGTCTTCTGTCTTGCACTCTCAACCGAAATCAACTATTGGCACACCGGCATACATATTGCCCCAGAGGTCCTCTCCAGAATAGAATATATGATGGAAAGGTAAAGTCTATTTTGCTACTGCATAATTTCAATGGTCTTAAGTACTGCATCTGAAGCCTTCAGACACCACCACGTGCAATCTTAGGTCGCTGATGTCTGGTCTTGTGAAGTAACACCGTATGTGATGCTTATCGGTGCATATCCTTTTGAGGACCCTGATGGCCCAAGGAATTTCCGCAAGACATTCACTGTGAGCACACCCATTCCCATCTTTTCTTTATGATATTTTTGAATCATTTGTTATGATCCTAATTACTATCTTAATATGGAACTTATTGGTGTTTTTTAGAGAGGATACTCAGTGTCATTACTATAAAAGAGGCTAAACTGGACGCTTACATCATAGACGGTTCCTAGGAACCGTCTGTGCTGTAAGTATCATAGATAGTTCATACGAGTATCACAAACGGTTTTTAATACAAACCGTTTGTGAAGTATCACAGATGGTTCTAGATAATAACCGTCTGTGATAATAGTAGACATCACATACGGTCTTATCAAGAATCGTCTGTGATACTTCACAGGCGGTTTATATTAAAAACCATTTGTGATAATGAAGTTGTCATAGACAGCTTGTATTAAAAATCATCTGTGATATGTTTCCCGCCCCACAACCCTCCAAAATTTTATAATCTCCCGCCTGAGTCCGAGTAGGATTCCGTTCCGAGACATCTTTAATAAAATGGGCATAACTTTTGCATACGATATCCGTTTTCAACGTTTCTATACTCGTTGGAAAGCTAACGACGAGCCTGATTTAAAAAAATGACCAACTCACACTAGTCACCCTCTAAGACCCTCAAAATCGGCATCTTTAGCCCCAAATTTGTGTTACAAGTTTTTTGTTTCTATTTTTGCTCTCTTTTTTTGGTCTTTCCTTCGGAATTTGGATTTTGCTTCAACTGAAAAGTTGTATATCTCATAGAAACCTTTCAAATGAGTATATATAAGCCATATAAAACTTTGCTATTTTATCTTTTGAGCCTAATTGTTTATATTGCACCGGTATATAAAACTTTGTACTCTAATTCATAGACGGTTAGTATATAGAACCGTCTGTAATATTCATTCATCATAGACGATTCTAGCTACCAACCGCCTGTGATAGAGAGTATCACAGACGGTTTGTATGTAGAATTGTCTGTGACAATCTGACCGCTGGGCCCGTCGATCCTCCCTAACCCAATCATAACTAATAGAAATCTACCAACCTTCACCACACGGATCGTAGCTCCATCTCTCTTTTCCTGTGCTAAAATTTTTCGCACTCCCACCTCTCCCTCCCCTATAAATAATCACCCAAAACCAGCCTCCTTGCCATTCTCCTCCTCCTTGACTCTTACCATAATAGCCCGCACGAAGCAGACGACACACAAGTCTATAGGAGGCAAGACACCGCAGAAGCAACTAGCTACCAAGGTGGCGCTCAATCAACGTCGATGATAGTGGGCGTCAAAGACATCCACCTCGTGCGCTGCATCAGAGGCGAGAAGGCCTAGGCATAGAGGGATCTTTACTTTTTCTCTGTTCTTGTTGTGTTAGCTAGATGGGTAACTTGCTCGTTGTTTTGGGATATTTTAATGGTAGGCTCTAATCTTAATAAAAAATGGATTGTGTACTGTATTTCTTACTATATTTGCTTGTTTTCAGATGGTATAGTTAACATTTCCTAAGGCTAGCTAAAAAAGAAAAAAAATTAAGTATAGAATGAACTATTACAGAAGATTTTGTGATATAAACCGTCCGTGAAGGATTATCAAAGACGGCTCAAACCAAAAACCGTCTATGATACTAGCACATCACTGACGGTTCTATCTACCAACCGTCTGTGATGAAAAAATATCAGAGACGGTTCTAACTACGAATCGTCCCGTCTGTGATATTTTTTCATTACAGATGGTTTTTGATTCGAGCCATCTGTGATAGTGTTCTTCACAGACGGTTCTAGTTACAAACTGTCTGAGTTGTGAGCAAACGGCTCACAAACCGTCTGTGATAACCTCCGATTATTACTGACCCATAAATTCAGATAGTTAAAAAAACCATCTGTGATGACGGTTCCGAACCGTCTGTGATGATCCTTTTTGTAGTAGTGTGTACAGTACTCAATTCTGGACTACGTTCGAGTTTCAATGGAGTGCACACATCTGCTGTCCTGAATTATTGTCCCGAAATAATTCAGTTCTTAAGCATTAAGCAGCATCAGTTTTGCAAGTGTTAATACTCACCTTTTGATTAGTGCGGCGCATAACCATCCGAGATCAAGAACTACCCATGGTTCCTAAAAAACCTGCCAATTGAGATGACTGATAGTTACCAAAGGAGCATGCAGTTGACAGACATGAACACGCCGTCACAGAACCTGGAGGAAGTATGGCGATCATTCAGGAGGCACGGAAACCAGGCGATGTCCTGACTCTTGCTGGGCAGGTAGCTAGCCTGGATCTTGATGACATTGATATCGATCAATGATACCGACGACATTGACATTGAGAACAGTGGGGATTTTGTATGTGCCTTGTGATGTTCATGCGTGGTTCAAGTAGCAGCGAGCTTTCTTGCTGTTCGATTTGTACATTTCGCTTTGCTTCTGGATCACATATTTTCTGTTACCGAGAGACTGGCATTGCTGTGTATAAATAAGACGAATTTACATGCTGGTATTCTTAGCAAAATCCTTGGTGTTCCCAATTTTGTATTTAGCCGCCGGCCTATAGTTTCTCTGCAATTTCTTCCATCGTTTGCAACATTGTAGCTTGTATTCCATCGCATCATGCATGTACAATATGATATTGCGCTCACATTTCTTCGCTACTCTAATCGTAAAAAATCGTATCTCAGAGATGACGTCAAACTCTTTGGTGCATCATGCATGTATGGTAAATAGTGGTTAAACTTACGTGCTTAGTTTAGGAACATGAAGTTGTGCAAACATCTGGAAACAAAAAGAAACTAAAAAAGCAAATTTGCTCTTCAGGGCCTATTTGGATGGGCGGAGATTCGGTCCGATCCTGGACCATCCAAACGAGGCCTCATTGTTCAAACATAAGTACAAAACCAGCAAAAAAATATTGTATAACACCCAACTGAAAACTTCGGTGCGTCCCCAACCCTCCCCCGGCTCCGGCGAACACAAGCGGTGAACAGCCGTCTCCGGTGAAGCCAGCTCTGGCTCTGACTTGGCGCCGCTGTTGGCGAAACCGCTCGCACCCGTCGCTGTCGAGTGTGCTAGTTCGACGAGGCCGCTTCACCGAATGTCCCCGATCTTTTTCCGTAAGGGTTTTGAGTTTTCTCTGGTGTTGGAGGTTGCCACCGTCTTTGTTTTCAGTGGCCAAGGCGACAGTCATGGCAGTGGCGAGCGAAAGTAGCGTTGCGGGGAGAGACGCCGGCGGCACCGGTCACTACTACAGAAATCCACATTACAGACGGTTCAGAAACGTCATCACAGACGGTTTTCTGAACCGTCTGAAATTATGGGTCAGTGATAATCCAAGTTATCACAGACGGTTTTCGAACCGTCTGTGATTATGCGATATCACAGACGGTTTTTAATTAAAAACCGTCTGTGATTATGCGATATCACAGACGGTTTTTTATTAAAAACCGTCTGTGATTATCCGATATCACAGATGGTTTTTTATTAAAAACCGTCTGTGATATCGCATAATCACAGATGGTTTTTAATTAAAAACCGTCTGTGATATCGCATAATCACAGACGGTTTTTAATGAAAAACCGTCTGTGATACTCCTCCCCCCCAGCAGAATCTATTTCTGTTTATAGCTAGCCTCAGGAAATGCTAGCTATGCCCTCTGAAACAAGCAGATAATCACAGACAAAAAATATACAATTCACACATCTCATTTCCTTTCAGATACATTTCACAGGCATAAAACATCCCATTGGCATCGCACTTCATTTCACAAACATAAAGCATGCATCCATTTCGCAAATCGATTAATTGAATTGAAATGAAATATCCATTAACACATCTCATTTACAAAAGATGTGCACTGCATTTGCACTTAGTGATAAGATCAATAAGAAATCATGGTGCGCAGTGGAACCGTCCTCCTGGCGTTATGACTTGAGTCAGCAAAAAGTACGCTAACTCTCCTCGAATCCCTCCAAGAACAGGCTGTTTCAATGCAGTTGACGGGATGGACGCAGCCTGTCGATAGGAATATCAATGTGCGTATATATGTAACGTGTTAAGTATGAAGTAATTATGGGAAGAGTGACAAACCTTGCGATTGGTGAGCCTCGAGGAATCGAGGAGTAGTTCCATATGTTGGCAAACGTAGTATCCACATGTGTTGCCCGGCTCCTGCTGGTGACACTGCAAAAAATGGAATGTGTTAGTTCAAGAGGCATTAGTACCAACTGTTGCATAGGATTAATTAATGTGAAATAGCGAATACCTTAAAATCTCGAACATGTGTCAGCAGGCCTTTGGCCCCGCGCTTCGAGTCACCTCCCTTTTCAATGTAGGTGGCAAACGCCCTACGTAATTCGAAAAAGTTAACCTTAATCATTCGGAAGGAAAGAAAGTACAATGTAGATATGTATGGGGAATATGTGCTTACCTATCGATTACTTGGCTGAGAACTGTGAAGTCCATTTTATTCTTACTTAGGGAATCAAGGTAATATACATTGTTCCATTTTGGTACAATTACTACTAAAATCCAATAATAGTTTTGAAGGAAGGGCATAAGTACATAATCCTTCTTGACGCTACCCAGCAGTCCTGCTGCAATGTACCTCTCGACGAGGGGTGTATCCTGGTCAATGGTTTCCTTGGCGACCAATTGTGGGTCCAAGAAACCAACTGATAAGTTGGATGATCTAGCTTTAATCAGCATGTGTCTATATATATACACACGAAAGCAAAAAATTAGATATGGCATTTATCGGTATGACATTAACGGAGACTGTGATTGTACACACTTACAGCGTCCAGCATCGAATGATTGAGACGTCAAGAGCGTTGAACGTGAACAGATCGAATAAATCCTCAAAGGCGACCACGAACATACACTCTTGAAAATTGTGGTGTAAATCTTCTTCGGCGAATTTGACAATGATACTTGAAGTCCGTTCTGCCTCTAGCTTATTGGACTGCTGCATATACCACATGTGCAATTGCGTGCAACTATATGGTAGCTTTTGGAGGTATTTTTCCTCGAGCAACGGCTGACCAAGCACGAATTTGCGGGCCAAAGGTAGGTACGGAATATCATCATTGGTCTTCTTTGCTTTGCCCTTGCTGGCCTTGCTGCTTCGGCTATAGGCCGACTTAACGGCAGTCGGCAGCAGCGGTGCAAGTTGCTCTGGCGAGAATAGGACCTGTGGAGATAGCACCGGTGTAGTATCCGGTGGTGAAACCGACTGGTCTTGTAATGGAGATGGCACCAGTGCAAGTTGCTCTGGCGAGAGTATGACCAGTGGAGATAGCACCGGTGTAGTATCCGGTGGTGGAACCGACTGGTGTTGTAATGGAGATGGAACCAGTGCATGTTGCTCTGGTCCTGCCACCGGTGAAGAAGACTCCAGGGAGATGTCGCTTTTGGACCACTGGATGAATGTTCCGATGGCCTGTCCTAGAGTCATGATCTCGTCGTTGGGGGGCTTCGGTAGCGGGACCACCTCAAAATTGACATGCACACCATCCACATTAACTTTTCCGAAGCCTGGCGCTAAAGCTTGACCGTGCACCATGGCCCCGATACCAGACGAATATGCCTGGCCCCAAGCAGCGTACAAGGGAACGGAGCCATATCTCACTTGGAACTTGCAATTCGTAGGCTCCTACATAACGATACAAAATTAGCTACTCGAATAGGCCTACCAATGGAGCAAGCATTCGAGAGGTAATAATTATTACCTGGATGTCGTCCACAGGAAATTTGGACTGGATTTGCGTCGGATTGGACGCGCAGCTACTCGGACGGTTGTGCGGGCTAGCTAGCGCAGCAGCGGCGGTGGCGGCCTGCTGACTTTCTGTCTGTTTCCGCACCTCATCTCTGATTATATCAGCCATCGAACCCAGTAGCTCCTCTTTAAGAGATGTCTTGATCTCTTCTCGTAGCTGTGCGTCACGCTCGCATTTGTTTCTCTTCCTGCGCCGATACATGTCAGAGTCATCTTGGAAACCATGTTTCCATGGAACGTAAAGCCCAAGGCCTCTCGTACGGCCCGGGTACTCCTTGTTTCCCAGGGCCACGGAGAGCATATCATTCTCCCTTGTTCCCTGGAATGATCCCTCGGTAGATTGAAAACTCAGCTCTTCCTGCAAGAGCACGACATGTCATTTCAATTCGTACGAAGTTGTGGAGTAATTACAAGCTACGTAGTTCGATCAATATCTTACCAGGCGCTGGGACACTTGCTGGTCTGTAGGGTTTCGAAAGGAGACGTCCCCCGATGTCATTGTAGATGACCTTGCTCTAAGCCAATTTCGAGCGCGGTCATCCGGGATATTGGAAAACGGCGGGGCGATGTCCTCTGCAGCTGCCAGCTCATCCTCCAACCTCCATTGCGGGATTTTACCCGCATACCCAGCTGTGCCAAGTCTGTGGGGGTGCGTGTTTTTTGCCTGGAGGGCCTTGTGCGCCACACTTGTACTTTTGAAATCTTCGGTCGTTTTCATCGCCTTGAACTCTTCCCATTGTGGTTCCAGGAATGGGTATTTAGTCAAAGGCGTTTCGTCCGTCTCCACGTATTTCCTGACAAGCGTGCTCTTGAAGTTCTTCCATACTTTGCACGCCGCTTGGTAGGTTTGTCGTTCAACAGCGTGTAAGTGTTCTTCTGGGAACTCGAACGATGCCAAAATTTCGGTCCACAGCTCACGTTTCCGAGTGTTAGGCACGTTCTTCTACGAATTGTATGTGATCTCCATTCGTTCTCGTGCAACTATTCCGACCATGGTTCAGAATGCGTTTACCGCTTGCTTAGGAAGGATAGGGACCCCAGCTGCGTTTACCGCTGTGATGGTCTATCGGCTCTGAGGCTTCTTTGATAGCCCTCTTCCTTGGCGTCTTGATGTTGGAGCGGACGCCTCCGGCGATGATGCTGAAGAATGCGCGGGTGACATGTTGCTCATTTTGTGGGTCTATTAAGATAAGATGAGAATGTAATCATATTGAATTGGAAGAGAGGAGTAGAGGGGAGGGGGAGAAGGGAGGGGGTGATATGGACATAGAGAGGGGGTGATGTGCCTATCTTAGCACCTACTTTAGTTGCTAATACTATAAACCAAATAATAGAATCAATAACAGTCTCAACATGAATATGTGCTCTCAAATTGTAGGGTTGCACAAGATTAATCTTGGCCGTCCCGCTACTAAATCATATACTCTTCCTTGATTGGTTATGCCAAATAATGAATTCAGTCTTTTGAGCTCTAGATACAAACTCTACAATCTCAAGATCAAGATATATTCAGCATGCATATATTCAGACAGCAGTTAACTTTTAACTTGTCAAGATGAAATCCTAACAGATCAATTTAATAACATGCCATAACTGTAAATCCCACAGGCAATCTCAGTATATGGAAGATTGTATATAACAGCTATTAGAGCTCAAAGACCGAATGAACCAATCTCAGTATATGAATTTATCATCATCGAGCAACTGTAAATCCCACAGGCAATCTCAGTATATGGAAGATTAACAAACTTGAATATACATGAATGCAACTAAGCAACTAACCATAACAGTAAGCATAACAAACTTGAATATACAGTAAGCATATACCATAACAGTAAGCATATAACAGTAAGCAACTAACCATATACATAACAGTAAGCATATAACAGTAAGCCCTAAACCCTAACACTCAGTATGAAGTATGAAGCATCAACCCTAAACCCTAACAGTAAGCATGAAGCTTGGGGAGGGATTTGATGACCTTAGGGTTTTGGTGACGGAGGAGGAGGCGGCGACGACGGAGGAGGAGGCGGCGGCGACGGAGGAGGAGGAGGCCCCGGGCTCGGGGAGGTGGCGGCGACGACGGGCTCGGGGAGGCGGCCGGCGACGACGGAGGAGGAGGAGGAGGAGGCGACGACGGGCTCGAGGAGGCGGCGGCGACGACGGGCTCGAGTGAGGCGGCCGGGGAGGGCTCGAGTGAGGCGGCCGGCGAGGGCTCGAGGGAGGCGGCGGCGAGGGCTCGGGGGAGGCAGATCGGGATTTAGATATTAGAATAACTGCAGAATACACGGAAAACCCTAGACACGGGTATATATAGCAAATTATTACAGACGGTTCTAAACTTAGAACCGTCTGTGATATGAATATCACAGACGGTTCTAAGTTTAGAACCGTCTGTAATAAGCATACTATCTCAGACGGTTCTACGTTTAGAACCGTCTGAGATAGTAGGCTTATCACAGACGGTTCTAAACTTAGAACCGTCTGTGATATTCATATCACAGACGGTTCTAAGTTTAGAACCGTCTGTGATAAGCCTATGCCCGACTGTAGTCATTCATGATCAACAACCAACCATCTGCATTCATGATCAACTACCTACCAGCTGCATTCATTTACACATTTTCTCAATCTGCATTCATTTTTGTCACACATACACATCTGAAAATTGACTACATCACACATTTTCGCCGGCGATGTCATCCGGGGGCATATCATTCACTTCACCGACGATGTCATCCGGCGGCATATGATCATTCACTTCGCCATGACTGGTCCAACACGTATAATCCTTTTTGAAACCCCTCCGAATCAAGTGCGCTACAATTTGCCCTCGGTTCTTAAACATCTTCAAATTCTCGCAGTCAGTGCATTGACAGCACATATATTCCACCCCCTTATTCAACATATCCTCCTCGGCGGCTCTTATAAAAGCAGAAACGCCATTAATGTACTCTTCACTCACACGGCTCGCGGCATACATCCAGCTTCGGTCCTACGTTACGTACATATATAACAACTTAGTATTAAAATCTAGATTAACTAATTATAACTACATATATACGGGCCACATTTATTATATTGAGACTTAATTTGCTAGCTCAATTCATATTACAAACACAACAGCTATTATATAACCAACAATTTTGCAAATTAACCATCTTCAATAACCACTAATGGATTACTTAGACCTAAATTGTAATGCAATTAAAGAAAAAATAAATTACATTACTAACCATATCTAGAGCAACCAGGAAAGACTGAATATTCAAAGCTCAATCTCTGCCTCTTCCCACCAAATTAACTGGCCTGAAATCGCCTAGCTTCCTCCCGAGTGAAAAAGTGCGCAGCAGTGGCTAGATCTGGATCGAAATGAAGACAGATGCGGTCTGAGCAGCGCAATAAATGCCTTAGCCATTATCACAGACGGTTTTTAACTAAAAACCGTCTGTGAATTATCACAGACGGTTTTTAATACAGACCGTCTGTGATACTTCGGTAATAACCGCCTGTGATAATCCATTTTCCCGCCACAAATACCACAGACGGCCTCCTAATTACAACCGTCTGTAATAGTGTTCATCAGAGACGGTTTCACAAAACTGTCTGTGATGATGCGTCTACTATGAGGTTTTCTGTAGTAGTGGGTGAATATGGGAGGAGGCGGCGGCGACGGTGGCGGTGACGACACATCTGTGTCGAACCAACTCGAGGGGGAGAGGCATATAGTGTTTATACATGTCAAACGTCAAGATAGGGTGGGATTTGATGCGATGGCCCAAAATACGACTGAAACTCCACAAATTTTAAGTTGAGTGTTGTACAGACCATCCCGGGACCAACTAATCCATATAACCCTATTACATAATCGATCAAACTACTCATCGAACAGGAAGACGAAAGAAAGAAAAAAAGAAACGTCTCATTGCCACACCGGTTCTTGCATCCAGAAGAAGATCGAACACGATACGACGGAGCATGCAGGGACACAGGCTACACCGCAGGAGGCTTCTTGCCTTGTGGGGGTTGCGCGAGCGGGGTGGACGGCGTCCTCTTCACCTCGCGAGCCAGATGCGGCGGCGCGCACAGCGCCGTGGCAGTGTTTAACTTAAACGCGGGCGGCGGCGGTGGCGGTGAAGAGTCCGGCTTGGACGGCTGCCATGGCTCGAAGAAGCGCGCGTGCGGGCAGTCACCGGCCTCCTCCTCCCCCTTCCCGGCCCGACGGGCGATCTCCTTGTACTCCGCCGCGGCGTCCTGCATGAGCGCCTCCCAGAACAGCTCCTCCGCCACCTCCTTGTCCTCGTCCATGAGGTCCTCCCAGAGCTTCACCAGCTCCTTCTTCGACATGGCTGCGAAACTGACGCCCTCGCCGCCGGCGCTGTTGCCTTCTTGTCCGTGCTTATGTGTAGGTGCTCTGCGAGCCCGAGATAGCGTACCAGGTATACCTCAGGGATGGAAAGATGGAATTGCTGTTGGGTGCGTGCGTGCGTGCGTACGTGAGGTTTATATGGAGGCATGCATGCCGATGGACCGCCAACACGCGCGATGTGAAGCCGACACGGACCAGGGTTAACAGCAGTGGCGGACCCAGGATTTGAATCCAGGGTATGCCTAACTAAAAAATTATTATCCAATATTGGTATAATCTAATACCACAAATGATCCTATTAACCATTTAGCATGGAAATGATCTTATATACCACAAATCCACAATCAACACGGCCAGAGCCAACATGCCTAGATAGCACCGCCAGTCAGCAAACTCTCAAGGCCAAAACCAGAGCACTAATGCCAAAATATCCCACTGCCAGTCAGCCCCAACACCACAGAGAAGCCAGCCACCGCGTGGAGCCGAAGGCCAGGGAGGTGAAGGATCAGCAAGCCGACGGGAGCAAGGCGGCCAGCGCCGGTGCCGCGCCGCCCTCGCGCCCTGGCGGAGGCGGAGGCGGAAGCGCCGAGGCGGAGGCGAAGACGCCGAGGCGGAGGCGGAGGGGCGAAGGGGAGCCGGCGGGGGAGGGGGAGCGGCGGGGGGAGGGGAGCCGGCGGGGGAGGGGGAGCGGCGGGGGGAGGGGAGCGGCGAGGGAGGGGGAGCGGCGGGGGAGGGGAGCCGAGCGGCGGGGGGAGGGGGAGCGGCGGGGGGAGGGGAGCGGCGGGGGAGGGGAGCCGGCGGGGGAGGGGGAGAGGCGGGGGAGAGGGAGCGGGGGAGGGGGAGGCGGAGCCGGCGGGGGAGGGGAGCCGGCGGGGGGAGGGGGAGCCGGCGGGGGAGGGGGAGAGGCGGGGGAGAGGGAGCGGGGGAGGGGGAGGCGGAGCCGGGGAGGGGGAGGGGGCGGCGGGGGAGGGGGGCGAGGGGGTGGGGGCCGAGGGAGGGAGGCGCCGGAGGGGGAGGCGCCGGGGGAGGCCGAGGGAGGGAGGCGCCGGAGGGGGAGGCGTCGGGGGAGGCCGAGGGAGGGAGGGGGTGGGGGCGCCGAGGCGCCTGGCGGAGCGGCCGAGCGGGTAGTCCTGGGCCTATATGGACTACCCGCTGGGCCCGCCCCTGGTTAACAGTTTCTGTTGGGAACAGAAATTCGAGGGTAGCGTAATCACCGAAATTTCGGCAATTTTGGTTTGGGTTTTCAATCAAATTTCGGTAATTTGAATTTGAATTTTTATGAAACTTAAGAAATTTGAGGGAAAATGCTATCAAAGATGGTAGAGGAGAACTAGATATTGGATATAGATGAAATAGAGATGAAAGTTTCTCTACTATTTGAAATTCATATGAAGACTTGAATTTGAACTCAAATTTCGATCCTACAAAATAATCTTGGATGGGACCGAAATACCTAAAACCACCGAAATTTTGTCGAAATTGTTAACGACGATGACTCGGACACGGACTTGGTTTTCAGGCCAGTATCCCAATCAGGCAAATCGTTTTTCGTCCTTTAATAAACTCTACTGTCCGACCATGTTAGCGGTTTGCTAGATTACCGGCCATCATGTAATATTATCTCTATATTAAAGCTAAGTGCAAAACCTAGCATGAGAGATCGTTGTATCACTACATTTTTCTCTCTACTGTCCGATTCAGATCAAACGAACAAAAAATGCACATAAAAAAGACTGGATAAATCATATAACCAAAACTTTCTAAAGGCTTCAAAGGAATGCTAAAACTTAATCGTCCATTCTCTTACACACACATCAAAAACAAAAACTTATGCCATGTGGTTGTAATCATGCAGTCAACATTATCTAACTAACTAGTTGCATGCCCGTGCGTTGCAACGGAAAATAAGTACTATATAGATATTACATCTTTGATAACTATAATCTAATCATTGGTATCGCAAGAGAAAGTAAAATCAGTTTCAGTCATACTGCTTTTAGCATGCTTAGCTAATGCACCAAATTTCCTTGATTGATGAGAACTTTGCTCTAGGCTTATATCAAACTTGTTTTTCCAGTTATCAAATGGTTCATAGGATTATTACTCTGGAATTGACAGGAGTGGAATGTGAACACGAGGACATGAGGTAGTTAATTCACAATGTGAATTTTGAAATGCACAGAATAACTCGTCGTAGAAGCTCCAATGAAATGCTTAAAAAAGTCAACAGTTGAAGCAAAATTCTTACAGATCCAGCTGGCAGGTAGTCATCTTTGTCGGCAAACTCACACATGTGATACATACTATCAAATATGATCTCAAACTGAACATTGAACATCAATTTTATCTTACGCCATCATGTATCAAGCAAAGTATGTATGTTCACACTCGTAAATAAATCAAATTAGAACATACAACGAAACACTAAACTTTACATAAATAACAATATTTCCCTTTAACACATATAGCGAATCAACCAATTAAAAGATGGTGATATATACAGACACAAGCATCATATTTATCTACAAGCATCATATTAGTGAAGCATGATAGAACAAGCACCACATATGACAACTATGAACAAAAATGGTTGTAAACAATATTTTTCTATAGTACACTTAATTCATAAATAACTGTCAGACCATCTTAGAGAATAACAAACAACAACTATGTACAAAAATGGTCGTAAGTCGGAAGCCATCAATTATCGCGCATGATCGTAGGTCGGGAGCGGGCGACCATCTCTAGTCGTCGTAAGTATTCAGCGGTCGGCCATCGATCATTGTCCTAAATCAGGAGCTTTCGACCAGGGCTCGTGGTCGTACATCAGAAGACCTTGACCACACCTCATGATCGTAAGTCAGAAGCCATCGAAGACACCTCGTGATCATAAATTAGAATACCTCGACTAGCGCTCGTGGTCGTAAGTCGGAAGACATCGACCACACCTCGTGGTCATAAGTCAGAAGCCATTGATCACACTTCGTGGTCGTTAATCGGAAGCCGTCGATCACACCTCATGGTCGTAAGTCAGAAGCCATCGATCATCACCCGTGATCGTAGATCGGGAGTGGTCGACCATCACTAGTGGTCATATGTTGACAACGGTCGACCATCGATCGTGGTCCTAAATTGGGAGCCTTCGACTAGGGCTCATGGTCGTAAGTTGGAAGGCCTTGACCACACCTCATGGTCGTAAGTTGGAAGACATCAAGGACACTTCTTGGCTGGAAGTCAGAAGATATTGACCACACCTGGTGGTCGTATGTCAGAAGCTATCAATCACACCTTGTGGTCGTATGTCAGAATACATCGACCATCACTCATGATCGCAAGTCGAAAGCCCTTGACCACACCTCATGGTTGTAAGTTAGAATACATCAACCATCGCTCGTGGTGGTAATTCGAAAGACATTGACCACACCTCGTGGTCGTAAGTTAGAAGCCGTCAATCACACCTCATGGTTGTAAGTCGGAAGCCCTCAATCACACTTTGTGGTCGTAAGTCGAAAGTCGTCGACCATCGCGTGCGATCATAGGTCAGGAGCGGGCGACCATCGCTAGTCATCGTAAGTATTCAGCGATCAACCATCGATCGTGGTCGTACGTCAGTAGACATTGACCACACCTTGTGGTCGTAGGTCAGGAGCCCTCGAGCACACCTCGTCCTCGTACGTCGGAAACCATCGAGGACACCTCATGGTTGTACGTCAGAAGCCCTCGAGCACACCTCATGGTCATAAGTCAGAAGCCATCGAGGACACCTCGTGGTTGTATGTCGGAATACATTGACCATCACTCATGGTCATAAGTCGGAATACATCGTCCATCACTTATGATCATAAGTCGGAAGCCCTTGACCACACTTCATGGTCGTAAGTCGGAATACATCGGTCATCGCTCGTAGTCGTAAGTTGGAAGACATCGACAACACCTCATGGTCGTAAGTCAGAAATCATTGACTATCTTGCGTGATTGTAGGTCGGGAGCAGGTGACCATCCCTAGTGGTTGTAAGTAGGCAACGGTCGACCATCGATCGTGGTCGTAAGTTGGAAGACCTCGACCACACCTTAGGGTCGTAGGTTGGGAGGCGTTGATCACACCTCATTGTCGTACGTCGGAAGCCATCGAAGACACCTCGTGGTCGTACGTCGGTAGACATCGACCGCACCTCATGGTCATAAGGCGGAAACTCTCGACCACACCTCATGGTCGTTCATCGGCAGACATCAACTACACCTCGTGGTCGTAAGTCGGAAGCCCTCGACCACACCTCGTGATCATAAGTCGAAAGCCATCGATCATCGCGCATGATCGTAGATCGGGAGTGGTCGACCATCGCTTGTGATCATACGTTGGCAGCGGTCAACCATTGATCGTGGTCCTAAATTGGGAGCCTTCGACCAGGGCTTGTGGTCATAAGTCAAAAGACATCAAGGACCTCATGGTCATAAGTTGAAAGACATCGACCACACCTCGTGGTCATAATTCGGAAGATGTTGACCATCGCGCGTGATCGTAGATTAGGAGCTGTCGACCATCACGCGTGATTGTAGGTCGAGAGCCGTTGACCATAACCACTATGACCATGGCCACAGGCGCTACGACTATGACCATAACCGCTACGACCATGGCCACGGGTGCTACGACTACGATCATGACCGCTACGACCATGGCCACGTATCAAGGAACACCTATACTGACTCTTACACACATATGCTTATAGACTCTTACACACTTTGGCTCGTAAGAATGAGTCTTTATTTAGGATACATAGATAATTATACAAACATATGCTTATAGACTTACATACTCTGGCTTATAAGATCGAGTCTTTATTTTGGATACATAGATATATCCATAATTATACAAGACACACATATACTTACTGACTCTTACATATTCTAACTTGTAAGAGTCAGATACTACTTATGTACACTGCATCATGGAGTGATAGTGAAGGGACTTCGATGGAACTATAACCATGGCCACGGGTGCTACTACTACGACTATGACTTCTACGACCACGGCTACTCCTGGTCATAATGACTACACACAAATTGCAGTCGCTCTAACAACACACACCGGTCGTAACGACTTAACACACACTGGTCATAGCGACACCACATACAAATTGATCGTAACGATCACAGCGCATCAACTCAAAGCTTTGACCATAGCGCATCTAATCAACTCGAAGTTTTGACCACGGCTCATCATCTCGATGCTTCGACCACGGCTTCTCACTTACTCGGAGTGTTTGACTGCGACTACCGCAGCTTCGACTGCTACTATGACCATGGCTTCAGGGACTACTTCGACCACGCCTTTAAGTGTGGCTTTGACCACTTACAAATCATCAAGATTAACAAAAATCTCACCCTACAAACACACACAAAGCACAAAGAAATCATCAGCACCGTCGTAGCAAAGTCGCAAGGCATATGCACCAAGTAGCTAGCTAATCGAGAGAGGGAAAAAAATCTGCGGGTCTCCAAGCAGAGCGACGACCAGCTTGGGAGACCAAAATTGCCAGACAGCGCGACGGGCTCCGAGCGAAGAGCAGAAGGAGGTAGAGAGGCTCATCGGGCGAGCGACTGCTGAGTGGCGGTGGCAGGGGGAGAGCCACGTGGGCGGGCGCAGGAAGAGGAAGCCACCGCCATCACACGACACTGAGCAATGGCAGCAGCAGGGTTGGGTGTGACAAGGGGAGGAGAACCATGGTGACGCAATGCTACGGGGGGTGGGTCGAGGAGGGAGCAGGGGCGGCCATCGGATCCAACGGTCGCCGTCTATGAGCACCCGTCTCTCAGATCCACTGGCCGCCATCGTCGAGCACCCTTCTCTCCGAGCCACCGGCCGCTGTCGTCGAGCATCGTGCCGCCGAATCGCTTCGCCACACTATTTATGTAATGAAAAATCTTGGTTGGAGGGGCGATGGGAGATGGGGCGACGGCGGTGGGGGAGGGGCCCGATGGCCAGAGAGGAGGGAGTGGGGAGATGGGGTGGTGGCAGTGGGGAGATGCCCAATGGGCGGAGAGGAGGGAGAGAGGAGATGAGGTGATAGTTCTGCGAGGGAGAGCGTGAGAGAGAGATCTGTAGAGAATGAGAGAACAGAATAACCGAAGGTGGAAGTGAAGAGGAGGGACAGTTAGCGAGAGAGAGAGGGGGGATGTAGATGATCCAGATTCCTGTGTTTAGATCGGACAGCTGAGAAGAGAGAAAAGAGAATACACCGACGACTACCAACTCCTCTTTATATAATAGTAGAGATGGACTACAATGATCTAGGTATTTTTGTTGGCCAATGATAATACAAAGCTCTCCTATGAATGTGCTATTTACTTTCTACATAAATCCGAGAAATGTGCTATCGAGACTACTGATTTCAAGTACAAAGCTTTTCTATGAATGTGCTATCTAGGCATTTAACTAGTTTCAACTATCGAGACTATTGATTTCAAGTACAAAGCTCTCCTATGAATGTGCTATTTACTTTCTTGTATTTTGTTAGACCATATGGTTAGATCTAGAATATTTTGGTGATGAATAATTGACAATGGTTAATATATGATGATGAATATTTGATAATATTGCTTATCGATGTTATGCGAGGTGTGTTGGCGTGTGTGCGTATGGATTGATATTGCTCAAGTTTGGATGAACTTATGCCGGAAGAATGTTCTTTGGTCTTTGCATGTATAGGTTGAGCATGAAGGCGATCATGTTCGGTGACGATGTGGACTGGGATTAGGATGGTGAGATCTGAGGTTCAAACGGTCAAGGAGGTCGCGAGATGGAGGGGCTCATGCTTGGGGCGCATGGAGATTAGAGATGGATGATACGCGTTGGAGCTACAGAGGTGCGGTCCGGAGGCTACGACACGTGGTGGATGATGCGTGGAGAAGATACAGGAGGTGCGGTCTTGGAGGCTTTGACATGTGATGAGTTGGAGAAGTTGGAATTTTGAAAAACCCGTGTTAGGAAGGGTTTTAGGTCCCTTTGCTTTTGGAATTGGATTAGAACTCGTGGGCTTAGATTCAACCCAGGTTTTGGGCCCTAGACTATAAATAGAGGTGGGGTTGAAGGCTAACCCTGTGACTTTTAGATAGACTAATTTTGGGCTAGGATTTAAAGGTGCCAGGAGGACACTTTTTAGCCACTATGATTCAAAAATAATAGATCTATTTCGAGAAAATTCCTGCGTGCGGGAGACAATCGATTACTGCGCACGTGCACAAAGACGGTGTCTGTTTGCTTTCGGTTCGCTGCTATTCACATAGCCAATCAGAAGATAGAAGAAAAAGAGATTAGCCAAGGAGAGAGGAAAAGGAGATTCGCTAACGCCACATCCATCTGCATGGTTTGCATGCATTACTTTCTTTGGTTGCCATCGACCATCCTATAACTTTCTACATAAATCCGAGAAATGAAGCATGCTCCTTATTGCACCATAACCGATTCTCTTCTTGCAGCTCTGGCCAGTATTCTCATCATTGCAAATACCTGCTCGTTACTCTTTAATTATATAGGTCCAATTTTGCTTGATGGGTGCTCATCAGATCTGGTTCCCCATCCGAGGAAGAGATAGCACGTATCTAGTAAGTATGCCCTGAAATTTATGTTCTCATCCAGTCTTCCTCAAAGCTAGCGCTTCGATTCCAACTCTTTCTTAAATTCTACCGGTTCAACCTCGTATGATGTATGCCTTAGAAAATCTCATATGAGCGGTAGCAGGTCATAGATAGGCTGCATCACCCTTTTCAACACAGTTTATCTATACCAGATGGCTTGGTTGGAAGCTACATTTTGCTACACTTCTTTTCAGCAAAGAATGGTGTGCCGCGCTTTCTGTGATAACAAATCCTTTGTCACAGGTGTGGCCAATTTTGGTAAGAAGTCGTGTCTAATTTTCTATGACAAGTAGGGAGTAGAACTACAAAAGTGTAATGTGCCATACATTTGGCAATAATCCAAGTATTAACCTAAAACCATCCACAATGTGACTTTTTTCTTTTGTCTCTAAGAAGAGAGACGGTGGTGGAGACATACTCCAAACAATGCGCACAACATCCTCCAAACAAATTTTCTTGGCCTTGCCTCCACGGCAAGAGGCAGCCTACAGCCAATAAAAAAATTGCGTTAGTGAAGTGTGGCAAGTTGGGGCTTTCAACCCAATAACCAAATGTCCCCGTAAATTTAGAATAGAGAGGGACTTTTCAATATCATGTGTTTATTGGGTCACTTGTATAAAACTTTCTGGTTTGCAGTGGATTGACCAAGCAAATCAGGGAGCCTGCAGGCCCATCAGACCACATGCGGACACAAAACACATGACATGCTCCTACCAGATAATCCAATATAGAGATGACCAAATGGGCCGGACTAACTGTGCTAGTCCGAAGTACGGTACTATTGGCTTTGCCAAAGCATGGCATGACCCAAGACTATACGGGTCATGATGGCCTGGCCCGACGTAGCGTGTGATGCTTGGATCATGACCACAGCCCAACAAGGCGACTTGGCCGTGCCGAGCTTGGCACAACTAAGCCTGGCACGGCCCATGAGGGACTAAGGGAGGAAGGGGCAGAGCATGCATGGATGCACAACGACGGTAGAAGAGGTGGCATGGTGGGAAGGAGGTTCGCCAAGGAGAGAGGGGAGCGACCGAGTAGTGGAGTGTGAGGGGGAGGAGACGGCAGGGAGGGAGAAAGCGAGGGGAGGGTGAGGAGGGAGAAGCCAAGGAGGGGGAGGCGGCAGTGAGGGAGGAAGCGGCGAGGGTTGAGGAGTGAGGAGCCGAGGAGGGGAGGAGGCGACGGTTGAACGGAATGAGTGGTGGAGCATGAGAGGGAGAAGGTGGCGGAGGATCAGGGAGGGAGGAGCCGAAGAGGGGAGGAAGCAGCGGAGAGGGAGGAGGTGAAGCTGAAGTGTGAGAGGGGGGAGTCAAGGAGGCACTGGGGAGAAGCCAAGGAAGGGAGGAGGCAACGGCCGAGCGGCGGAGTGTAAGAAGGAAGAGGCAGCGGGGAGGGAGGAGGCATCGCTATGCTAAGGAAGGAGGAGGCAGAGCTGGAGCGTGAGAGGAAGGAGACGAGGAGGCGTCGGGTAGGGAGGAGCCAAAGAAGGGAGAAGGCAACGGCTAAGCAGGCTGAGCAGTGGAGCACAACAGGGAGGAGGTAGTGGGGGTTCAGGGAGGAGCCAAAGAAGGGAGAAGGCAACGGCTAAGCAGGCTGAGCAGTGGAGCACAACAGGGAGGAGGTAGTGGGGGTTCAGGGAGGGAGGAGCCGATGAGGAAGGAGGCATGGTCATGATAGGGAGGGAGAAGGCCAAGCCGAAGTGTGAGAGGGAAGAGCCAGGGAGGTGCCGGGGAGGAAGGAGCCAATAAGGGGAGGAGGCGATGGCCGAGCGGGATGAGTGGTGGAGCGCAAGAAGGAGGAGGTGGCAGGGGCGGTGAGGGGAGCAGGCGGCGGTGACGCTGGTGGTAGCATGGAGGGTTGCAAGCAAATAGGGCAGCTAGGCAGGCGAATAACATGTCACCCCCTCCCTCTCACGCTCCGTTGCTCGATCCACTGAGTCACCACCTCCTCTCCTCCTCAGTTTCTCCCTCCTGGCCTCCCACCTCCTCCTCCCTTCCTCGGCTCCTCCCTTCTGAACACCCTTGGCTGCCGCCTCCTCCCCTCCTTAGCTCCTCCCTACCCGGCCCTCATCTCCTCCTCATTCTCACACATTGTCACTCCCTTCTCTCCCTCCAGCAAGCCTTCCTCCCCGCCACCTTGTCCTCTCACAGCTCACGCTCCCCTCTCTCCCACTTGTCAGTATCGACATCAGCAACAGTGGCACAGGCACGAGGAAACGTGTGGCATAGGCAATAGCGGGCTTATGTGCTAAACGGGCCATCTTGAGCTCATCGTGCTACATGTGCCCTGGCCGACACAGTATGGCCCTTGACCTTATTGGGTCGTGCCTGGGTCCAAGGCTAAGCACATAGGTTGGCACGACACTGCTTGTTTAGCTAACTAAGTCGACCAAACCGATTTAGTTAATCGAGTTAACCAAGCCATGTCTAAACAGGCCATGCCTACACGTGCTTATGCTGGGCGGCCCATTTGGCTAGGTATTATCTAATCCAATGTAGCAGGTAACACTCCAATGGTTGATATCAACTCTTGCGTGCATTCACAGATCCCTAGCTCCTCATGCCCACTATGACCCCATTCTAAACATCTTTTGGGTTTTGTCTTTTAGAAGCCATCTTTTGAATGGAGTGACTTCTCGAAATGATTTCTATAAGGTGTTTGTAGGAGTTATTGTAGGAGCTGCTTTGAATGATTTTGTCCTGATTTTTTTTCATAGTTGAACATCACTAACCCGACTACTGGGTGCCAGAAGAAGCTTGAGATTGGTGACAACCAGAAGCTGTGAGTATTCTTGTCTTTCTTTCGATCTCGATCTGTGCTTAGATACATGGAAAGTGACAGACGCTTTTGAGTGTTAAAGGCTACTACTTTTTAGTATGTTAGCTTCGCTTCAACACTACGAATTGCCTAAATTGAATCTGAACCGTTGTATGATCGAGTGGTGTTGTTTGAGGTCCATGCATTTGTAAGATCGAGGAGGCCGACTAGAGGGGGGTGAATAGGCGGTCTAAAACTTCTCTTCAAATTAATGCAGAAGCTTAAATCAATTTGGTTTAGCTCAAATAGCGCCTAGAACAATTAAATTCGCCTAAGTGCACCAACAATTCTATCTTAGGTCAAGGTTTACAATTCTAGGTTTACAAGCAATCAAAATAATGCTAAGTAAATAAATTACTTGAATGTAAAAAAGAGCACAAGAAAGCAAACTACAAATGACACGGTCTCTTTTTACCGTGGTGTTTCGAGACTTGCCGGTCTCCCTTAATCCACGTTGAGGTAAGCCCGAACAAATCGGACCGACTCCACGAATTAAGCCTTCCACCTCAAATCCACTAGTGGTAGCTCTTCCCCGCTCCGGGTAGGTGAGCTCCAACCTTCATACACGCCGGGCCTTCTCACAAGCTTTTTTGAGAAGATCACCGGGCACGACGCCTCCAATGCCTTCTAGGAGTCGGCAAACTCCAAGAGTAATAAGTCAAGCCCCTTGCTTGACTCTCACTACGTGCAACGAATGCACAAGCTCAAGTGGATACAACATCCACCTCTAGATGCAACACATGCAACTAGAGATCTCTCTCCTTGCTCACAAAGTGCAACACATGCATAAATGAGAGGAGAAGCTCACACTAGCTCCAGAGAGTGAAATGGAGTACCAAAAACCTTATCCCAACCGGCCACAATGGAGTATTTATAACCCACACCGAGAAACTAGCCGTTGGAGTCAAAAACAGGATTTTTCGAAACTACCGCTCCCCATCATAACGGCTAGAAAAATAGCCGTTGTTCAGTCATTTGCGGAACTACCGGAGTTATAAAATGCGGTACTACCATTCTGCGGTAGTTCCGTTTTCGGTTTTTCAGCACAGACAGCACTCGAAAAAACGGTCATAACTTTTGACTCCGATATCAGATTTAAGTGATCTTGGACTCTTTGGAAAGATTATTCAAAGGGCTACACAACCCATCTATTTGAATGACCCCAAACACATTAGATCAATGCAGAAATCAAAAGACATCCAAAGGGTCACTACCATGGTCTAATGTCCAAAGAAATAGCAATAAACAATCTTAGACCATGCCAAGGGATAATGCATGATCTCCAACTTTTGCAAATCACATTTGCAAACTTAGATCATGTCACAAGGAGTAGGTACATGGACTTCAACCTTTTGCAAAACACATTTGCAAGGCATAGTCATATGTTACAAGGATTCGCCACATGAGCTTCAACTATTTGTAAAACACATTCGCAAATGCAAGCTTCATGCTAAGATGAGCTAGAGCAAGTGAGGTTGAGCCATCAACACATGATGAGACTCAAACTACTAGACATGACCCCTCTTAATAGTATGGCAACCTATACTAGCAATCCGGTCTTCCAATCAAACACCAAGACCGGTAAAAGACTAGGAACACATACTTAGCCCTAGCTAGCAATACCTTTGCCTTGGGTCATCGTCTCGATATGCATCAACTCATGATGCATCTTTTTCATCGACTCCATCAACACATGATGGTCTTCCTTGACTTGATGATCAACACATGAACATCTTCATTTCAGAATCTTGCTGTGCATCAACACATGATGCATCCTCTTCTTGATAACCTTCAACTCATAAAGTCATCTAAAGTCATCATCATCATGGAACCTAACCTATTTATCCAACTCATGAAAAATATTAGTCCCACAAATCGATTGTCATTAATTACCAAAATTCAACATTAACTCATAATGGAGGGACTAGATTCTCAATCTTTCCCTTTTGGTAATTGATGACAATCTCAACAAATAATGAGATAATAAATTGAATATAAAATTATTTGAATTCAAAGTGCGGTACTACCCCATTATAAAATCCGGTACTACCGCTCTACGGTAGTTCCGCAAAGTCGGCGCGGTAGTTCCACTTGACCCGGAACCAAACTTGGCACTCTCTGGAAAAAAAGCTCCGCTCTACCTCCGGAGCTTCCGGGCTCCAGAAGTGCCGCTCCAAACAGCGGAACTACCGCACCCAGCGGTAGTTCCGGCGTTAAAATCGCCGGTACTTCCGATCCCGCGAAATCTTAAATGCGTCCGGAGAGTGCTTTCTGGAAAAAAGGCTCCGCTCGGATTTCGGAGCTTCCAGCTGCCGGTAGTACCGATTTTGCGTTGAAATTTGCGGTACTACTGCTCTTCCGGACAGAGGACAGATTTGCTTTTAAAACAGATTTTTAATAAATGCATGCTCCTAGTTTGATCCCAATGTATGTATAAAAGGAAACATGGATCAATTCTAATGAAACTCCAAAACATAGAGAGAGAGAGAGAGAGAGCTCCCTCTAAATGTGTGCATACAAGTCTATATGAAGAAAAACATATGCACATATTCATTTGAACTATTTGAGGAGTTCAATCTATATTTTGGATCTAAGGAATGTATTAGCATATGAGAAAGTGATTTTGAATGCATACATTTTTAATTTCACCTTTTCATCCAAATGAGACTAAGCTATAATGTACTTTGAACAAACATATTAGTCTCATATATACATTTGTCATTAACATCAAAATCTCATAATGGCATTTGTCATTAACACCAAAACCAAGTTAAACGGAGCTTAATCTTTCAGCATTTCAGCGTTTGTACACATGATAGATAATGACGTTTATGGTTTTGCTTTTTTGTTTAGTTGGGAAAGATTAGAAAAATTGGTTGGGTTGATATTTTGATTATGATTTAGTGCGGAAAAGCAATGGTATATCAATTCGAGTTAGGAAAATCTTGAAGACTTCTGTTCACAGTGGGTTCGGTTGGCATGTTTTGTTAGAAAGCATGATTGTGAATGGGGATGTGGAATTGGTTGCTGTGTTTGATCTTGCTATGCTTCGAATGATCAATCTTGAGTAAAAACACTCTTGTCACACAAGTCTAAAGAGAATGATAGTATTTTGGTCACCGTTTTGTAATAACAGAAGAAGAGAAAAGTGAAGAACAAAACAATCCAAGGGAAGAACAAAACTAACAAAAGAAAGTTGGCCATAGAGAAAATATGGCAATTATCATTCGGCAGTAGAGAAAATCCAACGCCTATGATTCACCGACTTACCTTCCGTAGTAAAAAAAGACAACAAATAGTGCTGGGAAACCCCTTTGGACCAAAAGTCCTTGAAGCAAACAACCACTTAAGAGAGGAATAAGGATAAGGGAAGGGCAGCCAAGGCTTTACACATAGCCATGAGAGAGAGACCAACCGAAGCCTCCTCACTTATAAGCAAACACAGCACAAGCCAACCATCCACAGAGCCTCATTCCCTACTCATTTCCTCTCCCAAACCGAGAGCCAAGCGGGAACCACTCTCCCTTACTTTACTTGACCAATAACAGAGACAATGTCGGACCTCAGGTTAGCAAACCCATATCCTCTGTGATTCCACCGCACTATTCCCTGGATCAGTAGATAGTGCTCACAGATACATTACTGTATATCAAACACATATCATGCGAAAGCGTAATTAATACAGTAATACTTACTCATGGGCCGGTTAAGCCGAAAACAAAAAAATGCAGCAGCGGAAACTTCACACAGGTGGGACCCGCAGGACTTGCCCACAGGCAGCCAACTGGGGTTCGCGACCTAGTCCATGGCCTCATCGTCTTCCAGCTCTGTCGACCCTTTTTGGGCATCGCAGGGCTTGACTTTATTTCCTTTCTGACTGAATGATGGCAATTAAGCCAGAATGAGTACGATGATACTCAGCAAGCCACCACACATGATGCAGTAATAATAGATGCAAAGCTGTCAAGGGAGGCTTGAGTTTCTTTTATTTGCTAAAAGTATTGTTTTGGAATTACAATAAGTAAGAAAAATCTCCTGAGACGTAGCAGTTTTAACTGAAACATGTTTTATGAAATTGATTGTGAGAATGCGATAATAATTATAGTGTAGGTTACATCCACCTTTTAGAGTGCATGGCTACCTCCATCAGTGCTAGTTTTCGCCGCTGGAGTACATCTCCCCAGGAAAAGTTCAAAGTCAGAGTACATCTCTCTGATAGGTTTTATCCCACCCACAAATATTTTTGGAAATAGAACTAACTCGAGTAGGTAAACCGTGGGCACGGCTATTAGAATAGTTTACACTCTGCAGAGGTTGTACACTTTCACCACAAGAGATAAGTCATCTTAATGGCCAACATGCTTCCTTAGGCATGAGACCCAGATGGTTTATCACAAAGCCTTTACCTTACTCCGATTTAGCTAGATACCACCCCGCTGAGGTTTCACCGCTGAAGGGTTACATCTGCCACAGTCAGAAGCCCCCTCTTGCGCCGTATGAGTAAACCAGTGCTCTGGCACCCATCTTCCGTGATGATATCTAAACTAAACCTTTGCAAGTTAATCAGCTAGGTCGTACCCATATAGACTTGTGGTTGTACTGTTTTACACCAGGAGGTCAGTACCAGATTCAGTCCTTAATTTGTCTAGGCGGTTCTTACCACAAACCACGGGTTCTCGTGCGACATCAGCACCATCCACTCTCACCAACCGCCCAGACAGGTAAAGCAGATTTTTAGGGTTTTGAGAAGCATAAAACAGTTGTAGCAAAATACCCAGCCACGTACATCCCATGACTGTCCCAAAACAAATTCTTATGTTTTAAAGATTCATGATCAGGGCAAACTAGTGCCCTGGACTTTGACAAGACTGGCATGGCATTTTAATTCGACTTATAGCTAGTAAAGTTATCATTAAAATCTATGGTGACAAGGATAAGGTGATTCAAGTATCAATGGATGGCATAATAAATTAATACAACATCAAGTGGGCATGTAGCTACCTTAAGCTTTGACATATATTTGCATAGTAAATTAGGCATGCAAGTTGATAGTTTAAAAGAACATAATTTTGTATAAAATGTAGGATCAATATGATCAAAGTGATGACTTGCCTTGCTTGTTTTACCACGGCCTTGATTGCTCTAATGCAACGCATGCTCAATTAGAGTTTTTAACTTGCTGATCTTCGCTTTTACCCAAGTCTTGATCCCGTTCGAGTCCGTCGCCTCATCGAGTCTTCAGATTCTAATGCGCGGCAAAGAAAAGAAATACCAAATAAATCCAAACACTTTAAATGCCTGATTTAATTTAAATTATACATTTGTTATGATTTGGGAATAGAAGGATGATTCGGATTAATGGGCGGTAAACACCGCGGTAGATGAATTGGGCAGGAGAATGAATTATCTAAGTAGCTTTACCGTGAGGGAAAATTAGGATACAGAGGGATTGGAGGTGAATGAGTATTTACAGGAATTATCTTCTTTAGGGAAGGAAGTGGCCAAACATAGCCGATTGGGGAAATGGCGAGGCTCGATTGCATCGATTCCTATTTATCAAGAAAGTTCCATGAGCTAGGCAAGGCTTATGGACAGATAAAAGGGGCTAGCGAAGATAGTGAAGAGGAATTGAACTTTGTATTTTTAGGATGCGGAAGCTTTACAGGAGATGAGTAATTTTAATTATTTAATGAAATTTGATATTTCATGAGGCGAGATTTATCTGAGATTGCAGTAGCCAGCTTAACAAATCATTATGTTAATGGCTTAATCAAATGATGGGGTTAGCCATTTCAGTCTAGTCGTTATTAGGAGCAAAGTTAATCAGCCGGCTTATTAACAATTATTATTAGATATGGCCAACGATTATGTTTTACTAAAAGAGATGCTATTACTTTATAGGGATCTTCTTAATAAGGCTATTCCTTTTATTATTATTATTTAATTTTGATCATTAAAGTTAAACCCCGAGATAATGATTGGGGGTTTGGGTGCGAGACAAAGATTAAGGATTGCTCTTTCTTATTCAAGACTTTCCTAATTATATTCTATTTGTCATCTTAAGTCTTAGTATTTAAGATAATGTTAAAGTCTTTACTACAAATATTCTTAAGCACTTTTGAGAGGATAGCTTCTATGATTTTAGAGATGAGTAAACCACACTTGATATTTTATGTGGCTTACCAAAGACTATTTTAAGCACTACCAAGAGAGATGAGCAATTCATGGTTAATAATTCATGTGACACAATCTTGCTGAATTGATTTACTTAGTTGACGTAGACTTGGGCAAGATTATATGGGTATGAATCTTTTATCAAGTTTCATTACTAAATCATTTAACCATATTGTTATTAGTGTATTAACTTCTTGTAAACTCCCTGATAATAGTAAAATGTCCATGGCATAAATTTAGCTTGATAAATCTTGTACATGAGGATTAGATTATTAATCTTGATTGGCATAAAATTTATAAATGTGAAGTTGTTAATTCAATGGTATATATCCTTTCTTTATGAGCACATGACTAAATTTCTTATTTTTATTATTGTTCCCAATTTATCTTTGCTGGAACTGCATACATGAGTATTCCTTTACACATGAATTTAACATTTGGCAAGAGGGGTGAAAAGTTAGGCAAATTAACTAGCTGGGCCCACAAGTCATGCAGAGATGAGGGCTGTTCGGCTGGTTGAAATAGAGCAGAGGCAGTAGGGGAGGGAAACAGGGGAGCTGGGTGGCGCCGGAGCCAGGCGGCGTCGCCGGCGAGGAGCGGCCGGGAAGGCGGCGGCGACCGGCCAAATGAATTGCCGCGGCAAGAAGGAGGCTTGTGGGGGCGGTGACTTCGGCAGGGGAGGCGCCAAGCAAGCCGACGGCGGCGCTAGGCGGCTGGTGATGAGGGGGAAACGAGGCGCCAGCGGCCGGATGGGAGAGGGAGGGAGAAAAGGTGCGCGTGAGCAAGAGGAGGGCACGGGGAGCTTACCCAGGGGTCAGCGAAGCCGGAGGGAGGCCGAGGTGGAGCGGCGGCGTGCACGGGCGGCGGTGCAGCCGGGTCGCCGTGGCGGGAAGGATTGGGCGGCGGAGGGCGGCGGGCGACCACTGGGGTGACTTCGGGCGGCGGAGGTGCTGCTCTTGCCGCGTGGAATCGGCCCGAGACCGACCGAGGTGGAGGCGGCGACGGGAATGGCGTCGGCCGGCCGGAGACGAAGGAGACTCGCGCGCGGCGTGCTCGGGCGAAGGCACTCCAATTAACGGCGAGGGGAGGCAGTAGGCGTCAGGGGGCGCGCCGTGACGCGGGCGATTCGTGGGATACTTGCCAGAGTGGCCGAGTGGCATGAAATGGCGGCGGCCGGCGCAAGCGCAGAGCCGCCGTTCGGCTTGGAGGAGGAAGAAGGGGAAGTGGGGAATGGGGAAGAGGTGAGCTCGGTTCTTATAGCGGCGGAAAGGCGTTCCTGTGGCGGAGCTGTTGCCGGAGACCTGGGAGCAGTGCACGGTATGGCGAGCGTACTTCGGCATGGCGCTGCTCGTCCGGCGGCATGGCGCAGCTGCGTGGAGTAGGGGTATGGCGCCCGGGGTAGGCCGGTGGTAGGGGCATGGAGGAGCGTACGGAGGTGAGGTGACCGGCGGCTGTAGCTGGTGGGCTGACCCGCGAGGAGCGGTGGCGCGAGGCGGGCCTGCTTGGCTCGACGGGATTTGAACTTAAGATCTCCAAGTAAACTTGGATTTTTCTCAGTTTGATTTTTCAACCTTGGTTTTTGATTTCCAAGATTTCAAATTTTATTACTTGGGCTTTTGGCAAGAAAAACCAATTTGAGAAATTCGAGTAATGCCCAAGATTTATTTATTTATTTATTTTTGAAATACCAAGAAAACGATTAAAAGATTTTACACCTTTTGCAATTACAGTAATTCCCTATTTGGGATGTTACAGACAAGCTGAGCACTCCCCCCATCACCACACCCACAACCAACCACATAGGAGAGTGAAGAAGAGAGAGAGAGCCTGGAGGAGAGGAGCACAAGGTATAAGAGAAGACGAAGGAGAGGAGCAAGGACCACGATCGGCCACGACAGCATGGGGAGATTGAACCACAACACGGCCATCGCAATAGTCATCAACCCTTCTTGCCAACCTCAACCCAACATCAAGTAGGCCCATGTTTCCCTTCACCTTGCCCCTAACGCAACCCCATAGCACGACACTTAAGCACCAGGCCAGTAGTGCCACTGCGCCTCTGGCGGTGAGCTCTTAGATGCCACCCCACACCCATGAGAGAGACGACGTGCTCCCTGGTGCACATCCTCTCAATCAAGTACCATCACAGTGGCAACCTTAAGCTTTCCCAAGATCGGGCGCACATAAGGGTAAGAGCAAGCAAAATAGATACTAGAATGAAATGCATGTAGTAGAAGGGAGAAGAGAGGACTGTCCTGGGTAGTGGTAAGCCAGTGAAACCATAGCAAGTTAGGGGAGAACCGGTCACCGGGAAGCCAGAATTAGAGGTGGAGCAGAGTGAGGCATATCCACCAAGGAGGGGAAGAGGCGGCACCGGGAGGCCACCGGCGGGCAACATCTAGCTAGTGAGCTACATCATCAAAACCCTAGCTAGAGACCTAGCCGTGGCGGTGGCACATCGGACCGGAGGCCAGGCAAGACGTCAAGCCCTCCGACGGCGATAAGGCCGAAAAGAAGGCAGTGGCACGTAGATCAGGTGAGCGGGCAGAAGAGCAGCACTAAGAGGCGATGAGGGAGGCGACCAAAACTGAACCGATCGGCTAGATCTGAGGGGGCCAGGAAGGGGACCATGAGAGGAGAGGATAGGGGGTGTAGGCACGACATGGGAGCATGGTTAAACATTTCGATGAAATTTCGATCGAAATACCAAAATTTCGTTCATTTTGATGGGTGCCGAAAGGAAAACCATTCGACCAAATTTTGGCCGAATTTATCCTCATTTGAAATTTCTGTAAAATTTGTCTAAATTTTGTCAAAATTCAAATGATGTTTGAATACTTCGTCCGAATTTTTAGCCGAAATGAACAAAATTTTGATATTTTGTTCATTTTGCCACCCTCCGAATTTTTTTGCAAACCAAATTATTTTTCCCTACATAGGAGGATCTAACAGAGGAGTTCGGCGGCCGGCGGTGAGCTTGGGGCCGGCATGCCCGAGTGCAGCCATGAAAGGCTGCACCACCTGGAGTAACACCAAAGAGCGTGAGGGAGTGAAGGAGGGGATGGGGAAGAGATAGGGTTGTTTAGCCAAACAAAGAGAGAGAAAGAGAAAAATGAGAGACCAGGTGGAAAAAGAGAAAAGAAAAGGAAAGGAAGAAAGAAAAGAGAGAAAAAAAGGAGAGAGATTACGCGCGCGCAAATAAAATTCCAGTCATGAGTAGATAGCGAGACCTTTTAAATTTGGTTGGTTGAGCACTAAGACAGCGTGGAGGTGTCCGATGAGAGGGGGATAGTTTGTGTCGGTTTAGCACATAGTATTGATGTTGTTCATTTAAGTGTGTGCGTCACTATAGTGTATTGAGTTGGGTTGACGCTTGTACATGTGGAGGTCTTAGTTTAGAGCCATCCACGCATTGTCCCCGAGGATAAACAAGTAAGTATATGGTAAAGCGGCAAATTCAGGTAATGATTGCTATTAGTTGAATTTTGATGCATTGCCTACCATACTATCATGGGTTGATTAGTCCTGTTTACATATTGACATATTGAAGAATGATGGGTAATGGTACATGACATGAATTATTGAAGCTGATATGTTGCAAAATAATGGTTATTGGAACCTGACTTGTTGACATGCTTAAATGGAAAAGTTGCATCGCATACATTCATGTTATGAAAATAGATAGCTATTGTGACATCTATGGTCTACTTTATGTAGACACTCCATGGGAGTGGAGAAAGACCTACTTTGATAGGCAACCCATGAGAGTAGGGGGAGACCTACTTCAGTAGGCACTCCACGGGAGAGGAGGCTGAGATTCCCATATGAAAAAGGACGGACTATTAAGGTCCTCGTATGAAAAAGGGTGTACTTGGGTGAGCATCCATGAGTGCTCACTCCGCTATACCGGTATAAGCTATAGAGTTGAAAGAGATGTGCATGTGCATACGCATTTGCATTCAGATGCATAAGGGATGGTTGATGAAAAATGAAAGAGGTTAAATAAAAATGAGTGGTTAAAGAGAATGTGATGGAATATGAATGATATGTGTAATTGTTGTTTACTGTTTTACTTTGTACTTGCTGCGTCTTTGGACTTACGTTTGCTTTGTTGTTATTTTTAGATAAATGTTGAAGGCGACATATATGGGCGGGAGTAACACATTTATTTCATGTGCAAGTAGAAATTCACAAGACACCTTTAGTTGTCATAATCTAACCTTATTGGCATGCTTAGGTAGTTAGCTTTAAAATGTGTTTTAGGAAAAACTCTTTGTATTGTGTGGCATGCGTTTCTTTCAATAGTTGGTGAACTGATACAGTTGCTTCCGTGCTCTTCGGTAAGCGTATGTGTTTATCGTATCGTTGAGTCAAATAAAGGAGGTGCTACCAGATTCTAGCAGCGATGGATGAAAATGGTAGGGTTAAAAAAGAATTGGTAGCATTCTAGGCTCAGAGGATGAGCCGGGGTGTTACAGTTTATCTGCGAGCTCATGTGTTTTGTAACTTGCATTTTAATCAAGTGTGATGCTAATGTGTGAGCTTTCTTGCCCCTATATGTTGTAAAAGAGTATGCTTGGTTTTAATTATTTGTTGGTACAGGCAGAATGTGGATAAATATCTGTGAACATTTGGTGTGAGATTTTTTTTAGGAACTTTTGTTGTAATGATCTTTAACTAATTTTTTTACCAATCGTGCAGCCGTGCATTTTATGATAAGAGGATATCCCAGGAAGTCAACGGTGATGCTCTTGGCGAAGTAATTTCTTTGACAATTTATTTGATGATTCTTAACTGTTTTACTTTCTAAAGAATTGGGTCACTAAATTTGTTAGTTTTTTTCAGGAATTCAAGGGTTATGTGTTCAAGATTGTGGGAGGTTGTGACAAGCAAGCTTTCCCCATGGAGCAGGGTGTCCTTAGTTCTGGACGTGTCTGCCTTCTGCTGCACAGGGGTTGTTGTCTTGTACTTCATTTTCACAATGATCTGATTCCATGTATACATAAGTTCTTATGTGAATATTGAATATTGACAAGTACCCCTTGCTTCCGTGGATATGGCAGGCGTGAAGGTGAGCATAGAAGAAAAGTCTGTCTGTGGTTGTATCGTCCGCCAAGATCTCTCTGTCATCCTAGGTCGGATCTAGGCCTTAGGCTGGGTAGGCTGTAGCCCGAGGCCTGAAAATTTAAGTAGTGCAATCCGTTCTATATAAGCCCAAAAAACAGTATTCACCGGTGGTCCAGCCTGAGGCCGAGGCGCATGTCCCAGCTCCACAGTCCAGCCCATTAGTGAATATCATCAGGTAGTCTATCAGTCTCTTCTCTAGCACTCAACGAGACATCTCAACCCTACTCGCACAGTCACACTCAGGTCGGGGCCATCTGTTGCGCCATCTCCCTAGCTTCTCTCGCTCGATGCATGTGACCATAGAGAGCGCCGTGCACTCGCCCTGTGGCCATGCCCTACTCCACAGCTTGCCGGCCATGCCCTACTCCATAGCTTGCCGGACATGCCCTATGTCAGACGCTGGACATCGTCCATGCCGCCCACGGCGATCCAGCGCTAGCACTACTGCCTCCGCCTCCGGCCCTCTGCCCTTCCCTCTGTGGCTCTGCCTCAAGCCTCCCCAGTCCCTAGGTGACACACTACCACACACAGCGACTGACCACCCAAGCCGGCCGTAGTGCACTTAAGTCCGGTGCTCTCTACTCCTTTGTCTCCCTTTTGATATGAAATTTGAATAACAAAATGAAATGAATGCCATGTGTTTTGCATTTTCTATTTAGGAATTAGAGATATAAAATGAAGAGAAGCAAGATATTGTCATCTTATTTTGTAATACGAACACAGTCCGACTCCAACCAATCACTTTAAAAAAAATGGTCGGATCTTTACCATGCTACATTATTTATGTTTTGCCATATTTTTCTTATTACATTTTCTGTTGAAGCATTGAACTAAAGTTTCATATCAATGATGCACTTGTGGCTTACTTTTGTTATGTTGTGGTATGGATATAAATTAGCGTTAGTTTTATAATGTTAGTCTATTAGAGTTTAGCCCGAGATGTGATAAAATCGTGAATCTGCCACTGCTGTCGTCAACTTGGTGACTGTTAAGGGAAAGAATGATCTTCCTGGCTTGACTAACACTGAGAAGCCCAGGATGAGGGAACCCAAGAGGGCATATAAAGATCCGGACGCTGTTCAACCTTGCCAAGGATGATGATGTCCGCAAATACGTGAACACTTACCGCAAGACCTTCACTACAAAGAACGGTGGGCATCCCTAATCTCTTATGTTATACTTTAGTTGCCTTGCTATATTATGTTTATCTTTGACTGCATGGTTGTGCTACTTTTCTGGCTGCTGCCAAGAGGATGCCTTGCTTGTCACTATACTGAACAAACCAATTTAGGGAATGTTCAAATATGTGATACATAATTTTTTTTGACAGGTTTAAGGTGTCAATCAGGGGCGGAGCCCAATGGAGGGGAGGGGGTTCCCAGGAACCCGGGTTCAAATTTTTTTTAGTTATTACTAGTAAACATTCACCCTTTGTGCACCCCCTTGGTCCAATATGGTGTACCCCTAGCCCAACAAATACCCTCACTCGCCCTGTCCAGCCCATTCTCCCACCGTCCTATGCTCCCACGCGCGGCCCGTTACACCCCCCTCCGTTTTGCTCTAGCTCCGCCACTGGTGTCAATTCCATGACCCTGTCTTCCACGGGCATAGGTCAATGTAATGGCGAGTTTGGAGCTGACATGAAACTACCCTTCCGTTAACAGTTAACTTTCTCCTGCAGCCAAGAAGGTGAGCAAGGCTCCTAAGATCCAGAGGCCTGTCACTCCCTTGACCCTCCAGAAGGAGAGGGCAAGGATTGCCAAGAAGCAGCACAGAATTGCCAAGAAGTCTTGAGGCTGCTCAGTACCAGAAGCTGCTTGCCCAGAGGCTCAAGGAGCAGAGGGAGCGCCGGAGCGAGAGCTTGGCGAAGAGGAGGTCCAAGCTTTCTGCTGCCAAGGCTGCTGTTGCCACCACTGCATAAGAGAATTTTGGACAATGTTGGACCCCTGTGCACCCAAAATTCCCGTTTTGGCCCCCGAACGGAAAAAATTCCGGTTTTGGACCCCTCCCGACCGCGCATTTCTCCTGTTGCGCCACGCGTCCCGGTCGTGCGGTCTGGTACCGCACGACCGCACTGTTCACCCGGTCGTGCGGTACCAGACCGCACGACCCGCCTCCGACCGCGCCACCGTCCGCCCGACCGCACGACTCTCCTCTCGACCGCACGACAGGCCTGCTCGAGCGCACGACCTCCCCTCCGACCGCATGACTGCGCCTCCGACCGCGCGAGCACTCTGCCGACCGCGAGAATATCCCCTCCGACTGCACGTTCGCTTTTTTGACCGCATGACCGGCCGCTCTGTCCGCTGGATTGATTTCCCGACCGCGCGAGACACTGCTGTCAAATCCCCTCGCCGAAAGCAACACTTTTTTTACCCCCGAGCAGCACAAGTAGCACACGCGTCATCAGCTAGCTCGCATGGCCCCTCTCACTCACGGATGAATGCACAGATAAGAGATGAGTCTCATGCGCGTATGGTCATCCAGGGAGCTCATTTGCATTTGGTTCGAGTGAACAACGAGCGAGAGCGAGGGAGGCAGTGAAGAAAAGTGAGGAACGAAAGCCGGAAGATTTGAGTTGTTTTCGTTTGGAATCAGCGGATTTTGCAAATATAAAAGTTGTAGATCGTCTCGTGAGCTTCAAGAAGAGGTAAGTTTTGTCCCGTGCAACTATAATTTAATGTATGTCATTAGTCTATAATTAAGCAAACCATGTTTTGGTAATGTTATTTTATGTCAATCTTTGATACGGTATGTATTTGTAGCAACTCTTCCATATGTTAGGCATGATGTATTGTAGTGTAAGTAATATTGTACTCTGTTTGTTGTGTGTATTGCAGTGTAGTGTAATGATGTGCGAAAATATGAACTTGCAGATGTATAGATGTTGAGAAAGTACATATTTATCTTAGAGCATTTGTAGGTGATAACAATAGGAATATACAAGTAGTACACTTAGGGAAGAAGTGTGGACAGTGCGGTAGGTGGTACAAATAAATGGCAAATAAATTTGGTACAGTAGAATTACAATGCAATAAAAGAAATACAAAGTTATAGTACAAGTTAGAAAAGTTAGAAAAGAAATGTAGGAAAATTAGTAACTGGTTTTATTTGCATTAATTGGAAAAAAAACATGCAATACAAAGTAGTAGTGAAAAAAACAAAAGTATAGATTGAGAAATAAAAATATTAGTAATCGATATTGTAGGTCATAGGAATAAGTCATTTGATGTATGTTAGAATTGTAGTGAAAATAAATTATAGTTTTACAAATACAAAACATATACTAATCGATTTTGTAGGCGGTAGGAAGATGTATGAAATACCGCACTGTTAATGTTAAAATGGGGTAGTGGGTGTTTGAGGTAAAATAAAAACATGTACGAATGCAAATTAAAAATGAAATGAATATGTAATTTGATGTATGTTAGAATTTGTTTAATGGTATGATTGTTACATGTTGTGTACTAAAATGGTTGATTATGCACTTATGGTAGGTACGCAATGGCTGATATTCAACAAATGTTCGTGTTTTATGGGAGTGGTCTCGTACGTGATGGGCAGTATGGGGCGGACCTGTCAAATTGCGAGCGGACCGTGATTCGGGCACCCGGTTTGAGCGCCATGAGCTTGTCTGAGCTACGGAGGTGTGTCCGTTCGGTGTTCGATCGACACACCGCAAGGAAGAAGTTACGGATCGAGGCAGTCTATGCCTCAATGGTGGGTGATGGAAGGGAGAGCATATGGCAACTTTTGAAGGTGACCAATGACGCCTCATGGGCGAACTACATGGAGGTCGTGTGCAACCCTGATGCTGCGATATATGGGAGGCCAATGGTGTATGTCGAGTTCGTGGAGAGGGCAGAATCATCAGCCATGTAGTGGCTGGGTTCATCTCCGGCGGTCATGAAGACGCTTCTGCAGGAGAACATGTGGGCGAGGAAGTGGGTGATGAAGACGACAGGAGGCGTGCGTTGAATTTTCAGCCCAACGAAGGTGTGGGCGAGAGGTGGTGGGCCGCCCGTATTGACTGTCATGAGTATCTTGCGGACCAGGTGGAAGAAGAGGGCAGTGAGGAGGATGAGGAGGTGGAAACAGGCAGTTCTGGAGAGGACAAGGATGGCGAAGGTGCAACTGGAGGGGTGGTAGGTCGTGTTATGACCACGGACGGTGCGTACGTGTCGTCCAGACTGGACGACAACGCAGCGGCAGCCCTAGTTCTGCCACAGGCGGAGGAGGGAGAATGGGGGTTCAGCGAGGGCGCACTCTTTTTGGGGCAGTGCTTCCGTAATAAGAGTGATGTCCAGCAGGCTATCGCTAGACATGCCGTCAACATAAGCCGGACGTATCGGGTCCACAAGTCAACGCCGGACACGTACGTCGTGAAGTGTGTGGACGGGTCCTGTGGTGGAAAAGTTCGTGCACAACGGTACAAGGGCGTTGGCACGGAGTTCCGGATAACGGTGCTGCAAGATCACAGTTGCGAGCTTGCGGGGCTAGTACATAGACACCGCAACATGACATCATCCTATGTTGCGAAGCTGGTCGTGCACCTCATCCAGGCGGATGTGTCCATTGCCCCAAAGGTTCTAATGGCAGAAGTAGCGAACACGGTGGGCTTCGAAGTGAGCTACAAGAAGGTATGGCGGGCGAAGCGAAAGGTGTTGCACCGTATGTATGGGACGTACGAGGAGGCGTAAGACCTGGTCCCAAGAATGCTGCACCAAATTGCACAATCAAACCCAGGCACATACATAAACAGGCAGCAGAGGGTCCATCCTACGGAGGGCCCGAATTATTTCATTCTTGACAGAGTGTTCTGGGCCTTCCATAAGGCGATACAAGGTTTCAGGTGGTGCCGTCCAGTGCTAACCATAGATGGGACGTTCCTATCCGGCAAGTACAAGGGTACTATTTTCACCGCAGTTGCAGCCGATGCAAATGACCAGTTACTCCCAGTGGCATTTGTAATTGTGGAGAACGAGAATACAGATAGCTGGCTTTGATTCCTTTGCAATTTGAAGCATGCCGTAGTGCAAGAACGCCCTGAAGTGTGCCTTATCTCCGACCGCAATGCAGGCTTGCTATCTGCGTTGCGAACGTTGCAGAATGGGACGCAACCCCCCTTCCACTGGAATGATGTGAAGAACCGCTGGTGCATGAGGCATATTCCAGCGAACTTCCACAGAAGGTTCCGTAGCAAGGACCTAATGAAGATGTTCAAGAAGCTATGCATGCAGAACCAGAAGCGGAAGTTCGACACCTTGTGGAGGCAGCTCGATCAGGAGGATACCAAGCATGTGCATACAGAAGCAGGGGCCGTGGAGGGGGGCTCCACAAGAGTCGGGGTATTCACACAATGGGTTCAGTCCAATGCACCTGACTTGAAAATGTGGTCTTTGTTGCACGACACCAGTGGGGCAAGTTATGGGATCATGACAACCAACATGTCTGAGGTTTACAATGGTGTCTTGAAAGGCGTCAGATCCCTGCCGATCACGGCAATCGTGGCCGAGACTTGGAACCGTACCGTCGGGTACTTTGTGAATAGAGCCATGATGGCGCAGAAGCACCTTGACGAAAACAAGCAATACTCTGAGGTCATGCAGACCTTCATGGACAGGAAGATGGAGAAGGGTCGATCCTACATTGCTCAGCCCATTGATGGCTTAAGGAGGAAGTTTGAGGTCCGCCTAAGGCAGAAGTATGTCATGGGTCACATTAGAGGGGAGCGCAAGCAGGTATGCACGATTGGTGATGAAGCATCTTGCACCTGCAACAAGCCCCAGCTTCTGCACAAGCCATGCTCCCATGTGTACGCGGCCTGCGCTGTATGGAACCAGCCGTCGACACAGTACATCTCCAAGTACTACGACATGCAGCACTTGTATGCAACCTGGAGTGCAGAGTTCCATTCCTACGGGGTAGACATGCACTACAGGGAATTATGGCCGGGGGAGATAAAGTGGGTGCCCAACGATGCACTGAAGCATGTCGGTCGTGGAAGACGACAAAGCCGTCGCATCCGCAACGACATGGATGACAGCCAGCGAGGGGATCATGTTCGGCGCCCGAAGTGTAGGCTATGCAAGACGATTGGCCACTCCCTCAGCCAGTGTCCAAACATGCTGGCATCAAGCAACGCTCCGTAGTACCAACCACAGTGTTTTGTTGTACCCATTGTTGCTTCCATGTGTTATGTGCGTTGCGATGTACCATGCATTATTTAGGAGGTGTACGCTGCATTGTTGGCTCCATGTATGTATGTCGTGCATATTACCATGTTATGTATGTTTTCGTACATTCCATATGTTTCCTTGCCGTGTGGGTCATATTCGTGTGCACATTTTATGTATGTATGTTTTGGTACATTCCGTATGTTTCCCTGTCGTTACATTTGTTGTTAATTATGTTGTCATTTGTTGCCCATTTTGTTATAAATTTAGACTCACTTGTTATCCTTCTTTGGCAGGACATGGCGTTCGAGGCGCTAGACCCCTGTTGGGATGAGCACCACCGATGCCATGTGTGGTTGTCGGGAGACGCACGAGGGCCTCCATGCTTCGTACTTAGGGGCCCCCGAGAGAACTTGCGTCTCGATCAGCGGTACATCCCACTACTGCGGGACACCGGGCTGCTGCCCATTGCCCGCATGTTGGATCTACCGCATGCGTTCCAGTAGGATGCGTCGCTGCTGTCCACTCTCGTTGATCGATGGAGGCCGGAGACTCACACCTTCCACTTCCGGTGGGGGGAGATGACGGTTACTCTGCAAGACATGACGATGCTTACAGGTCTACCCGTCCGTGGTGCTGCTGTAGTGCCACCCCCAAAGGCAGCAGATTGGAAGGTCCGTCTGGGTCACCAGTTCGGTCATCCGATCGCAGACAACGCAGCTGGTGTGCCACATGGATGGCTTCGTCGCTACATGACTTGTCCTGCAGACGCACATGAGGACGTGGTGCGGACGCACTTCGTTGCGTACCTGCTATATCTGTTCGGGTGGATCTTGTTCCCTAGCACCACTGGAGACTCCGTGCAGCCTAGCTACATACACCTAGCGGAGTCCTTGGCGGATGGCTGGCCTGGTCAGGTGCCACAGTATAGCTGGGGATCAGCAGTTCTTAGCGCCACATACCGCGGCTTGTGTGACGCCTCGCAGCGTAGCGCGGCCAGCGAGCCGGTCCTAGCCGTCTGCTACATTCTCCTTCAGCTGTGGTCGTGGGAACACTTCTCCGTTGGCAGGCCTGAGTTTGGTCGTGTTGTGCACCCTTATGACCTCAGCCCGCAGTTCTACGGCCTCGATGGTGGCGACGACCTCGTTGATGGGCCCACAATGGGTACACGTTGGACACATGGTCAGTTGAGGTGGGCAAGGGACAGACCGAGACGTACGTACACATATTTCTACAACAGGTTCGAGATTCTGCCCGACGCCCACATAGTCTGGTGGCCATGGACTGCACGGTTCATTATGGACACGGCCCCCCACTCGTTGTCATCACAGTGCGGGCAGGATCACAGCTACTGGTTGACGACCTGCCACTTGGTGTTCTCGCACTGCGTCGAGCCGTACAAGCCACACCGAGTCATGAGGCAGTTCGGACTGTACCAGCATGTCCCCCCCTGGCAGGACGCCCTCTTGCAGACAGCACCCACCGGTATGTCATTATACCATAAATGTAATTAATGGAGTAGTCTGTGCCCCTTCTAATTGTGTAATGTCTCAATGAACTTGCAGGCAATCGAGGAGAGGGCGAGCGACAGAAGACTGGAGAGCCACACAGCGTCGGTGGACAGACCAGTGGCGTGACCAGGCAGATACGATGGTTGTGGACGAGACACGGCCGGACGACCCCGCGGCGCATAGGACATACCTTGAGTGGTACGCTCCACGCACCCGCACTAGGCTTACTGGGGAGCCGCCACATCATCCACTTGAGGTCGTTCACGAGGCCGCTCTACAGGCAGGTCCAGACCGTCATCTAGCGGCACGGCACGATCAGGCGGTACGAGATTAGTATGTCATTAAACAGTGCAGGATTACGTTTTAACTGACTGTTTGTTTCACTGCAGGTGGACCGTCTGCATCGTTGTAAACAATGCCAACTATTTGTTCATCCACTCATTTACCACTTATGTCTAACCACATGTTCGTCTTGCAGCAATTGCGACAGGATAGCACGTTGCTACGGGCATCGTCATCACGGAGGAGCGACCGCGCTCTCCAGGCAGACGGGGGCCCACTACAGAGAGCGACCCTGACTCGCCCCATCAACCAGAGGGGGGATGGCCATCGTTCATCGCCCCATCAACCCATAGCATGCAGTCCAACCTAGAAGACCGGGACAGGTGGTTTGGGCAGACCTATCAAGGCTTCACATCGCAGGAGTACATGCGCGACTACCCGTCGACATCGTCATTTCGACAGCCACATACCCCGGTATGCAGTAACGTACTAAGCTAAACATGTCTATTTAAAAGCCATTTAATCGCACTCGCAAAAAAATGCAGGTTTACTCGGAGCAACAGGGCCATGACGTTCACGGTGGGTCATCCGCTTTTTAGAGTACCCAGGTAATTGCCTTGTGATATTAAGATTCATTACAAACATCGCTGCCCATGTCCTAATTCACTTGTACCATCTCAGCAGGACATGGACCCCTCGTCGACCCAATGGCTCAGCGCTATTTTCGGGACGCCAACGCAAGAGCCCACGCAGCCGTACGCAGGACCACCTCGGACGTAGGCCTCCCAGTATGACCTTCGAGATGCACCGCACTCGCCTAACCGGTTCACCTTCTCGGAGGATCACATACGGCGACCGACGAGACGACGATGAGATTCATAATGAGTTCATTGTAATGAGGCGTGATCGTCAGACTGGTGATGTTTTTGAAGTGCTTGATGGTTTGATGTTCAAAGATGGTTTCCTGTATAGAAAGGGTTGCTCTTAGTTCTTTGATTTAGTAGGGCATACAACCAACAGAGAGATGACAACACGGGACAACACACATGATAAGAAGGCATCAGGCAATGACAACACGAAACAACACATACATTGCACGTACATGAAATGTAGCAAGTAGTACAACCATCAACACAACAACTAAAATACAACACAACCGTACACCTCGTCTAAGACACGATAACAACAAACACAAGAAACACAAGAAAGAAAATAGCTTGACGACAACATAGCATAAAACATTACCAACATACACGAGGAGAACCTCCAGCACTACAACTTGAGGATAACAATAAACACAAGAAAGAAAATAACGCACAACATTAAATTTATCTTCCACTCCAGTCTGTCGAAACAATGCCGCATCCCGACGGGGTCGCAACTCCCCACGACAGCTCTCTCCTGGCGAACAATGTCTGTCCTTGTACCCATTTCATCCTCCCACACCCAGAATCGGCAACCACCAGGGGCTTCCTGCGATTCAATGAGAAGAAGATTTTTAAACAATGCCACCACGATTTGAATGAACCCGAAACAATCTTACTCACCAAGTAATAGGGGCACTTGTAGTAGTGCTGCCCAGGATTCGAGGCCGTCTGTGAGGTCTTACGTCTAACAACCGTGTTGCATTTCGGGCAAATCACTGTGGGTGTATGCGAAGAGCTGCTGAGCTGACTCATTGCCTAGTCGTGGGGAGTTAGCACGGAACAAAACTACACAGATTGGGAACAACTAATTCACGGCGTGAGTGATAACAAGGCAACGGACTAGGTGAGGAATGGCTCCCTTTTATAGGCTGTGGGGGGCAGGCTCAGTCACACAGACCACACAATAACACGACGTCACGCAATGACATGACAAAACGGGGCAGCTTTCCACAGTGACATGATAAAAGAGGCTAGCTTTCCGCAGTGACATGACAAAATAGGCCAGCTTTGCAAAGTGACATGACTAAACGGGGCAGCTTTGCGCAGTGACATGACAAAAGAGGCCAGCTTTGCCCAGGGACATGACACAACGGGGCAGCTTTGCTCAGTGAAATGACAAAACATGCCAGCTTTTCACAGTGACAAGACAAAACCGTCCAGCTTTGCCCAGTGAGAAGACAATACCGGGCAGCTTTGCCCAGCGACATGACAAAACGGGGCAGCTTTGCCCAGTGACATGACAAAAGGGGGCAGCTTTGCCTAGTGACATGACAAAACGAGCCCTTTTTGCAGTGACCGTAGCTTGTTGTTTCATAAATTATGATTACTGGCCTCTGAGAAGGCAATGTTGTACCACTTATTTCGTGGAACGTACTGTTTCCTGCAAACGACTGAAAAGGCTACGTTGTACCAAATACATTGAATGGTCCAAGCTCTGAATTTATTACGAGACTACAGGCTCTGAAAAACCTTCATAGGGACATTTATTGCTACACTGGAATCCTGAAAAAGCGAAAAGAAATAAGACCGTGTCGTCCTCTCCATGGACTATGCCAACTAGACCAGATAACCTGCCTACATAAAGGCCTCCTATATCTTTCATACCACATCTCCTCCTCAGGCCATCACAATATTACTACACAACAATGTCTTCCTGGAGGTCCGACCCATTTGAAGTGTCGGAGTGGCATGAGCGCCCGAAGTGCCACTGCGGCTTTAGGACGATGTTGTGCGTCTGGACGGATCGAGTACAACGAGCCAACTACGGTCGTAGGTTCTTCAAGTGTCCAGACCTGGATGACGACTTCATGGTAACGACGACAACTAAATCCTTTGTTTCTCGTTATCGTTTTTGAACTTGATCCATGACATCTACCACGCCACACATAGCCTTGCGAGTTCATCGAATGGGTGGATCGGGTGCCGCCGGCATGGCCACAGAACCGGCCAATGGAGGTGGAAAACAAAGGACAATACTTTGTCAAGATGACTCAGGCTCGCGAGGTGGAACGACAGATGCGGCTTGAGCAAGAGCGCCGCATGAGGGTGGACCAAATCCGTCTGAAGGGCAAGGAGGATGAGCTGCAAAGGAGGCAGGAGCAGTTAAGTCTGCGTGAAGCAGCCATCAAGCGTCAGGAGGAAGAGCTTCAAGCTCGTGAGGCAGCTTTCAAGACCAAGAGTGACAGGAAGAAGGATGCAGCGGAGCCATCTTCAGGGCGCGAGAAAAAGGGGAAACAACCACGCTACACCCAGTAGACAAAATGTAATAGACCCAGCACCGAGCCTAGGGTCCAAAAACGGAATTAAGACGTCCAGGTGTCTAAATGTGAATATTTTTCAAATCAAGAGCTAGGTTGATCCAGTCCACGGAGTAGTTCGACGCCGAGCGGCCAAGGAAGGGCAAGTGGCCCCGGTCCACACAGTAGTTGGTACGCGCAGTTGGGTGGGTTAGTCGCATATCATGCTATATGTTATGCATGTAATAAAAATGTACGCGGCATGTTAAGCCCAGCTCTATTATGAAGTTTAATATCTCGTCTTTTCGCAGACAACGATTCACGTAGCACCTCATTTACCAATATTAACATACCGGTTCTCACCGTACACGAATTCTCACTAACCTTCAAAATATCACTTACCACTTTATGTATCGACCGTTCTACAGTCAATCGTTCCTAAAAAAAATTTTATGCATCTACAACTTACATTGAACATAAACTTCTATTACAACTTTATCTTATTTTTACGCAGTTTATAACTACAAAATTGACAAAACATACAAAAATCACGCGGGTTGTAAACCCTAAAAACATACCAAACCCTAAAAGTCACTTACCACTTTATATATCGATCGTTCTACGCACAATCGTTCCTAAAAAAATATTACCAAAATTTTTTATGCATCTACAACATATAATCAACATAAACTTGTTTTACAATTTTATCAGATTTTTTTTCTGATTCACAACTACAAAATTAACAAAACTTATAATCATTATAGTTCCTGCACTCATTCCCACGTGTTCAATATCACTTTCCTTCATTTCGTCCAATTGTTCATATCACATTTGTGCTCAAAAAAATTTTCATTAAATTGCTTCCAATAAAATAACATACCATGATCGAAATTTGTTATTGTCACTTGAACACATTTTTCACGGTGAGCAATATATGAAAATCACAAATACACTAATCGTTACTTCACACAAATTTCGTTCGTACTCTACCAACCAATATTTTTAATCTTCAAAATTGTACAAAAAATTACACAAGCAGTAAAGTGGACTCCACTTCAAATTCATATTTTTTTCACACATCATTTCATATATAGACATTTCTTTTTTATAAATAATAACTTTACAAATGCATAAATATATATATACACATATTCACAGCAATGCATAAATCACTTTGGGAGGCGCCAAACGTGCGGTCGGAGAAGGGGTGGCGCGGTCGGCAGGGGAGACGCGGTCGGGCGGGAGACGCGCGGTCGGCGACGGCAGACATGCGCTCGGGGCGGGAGGACATGCGCTCGGGCGAACGCGTCGCGCGGTCGGAGCGGAGCCAGAACGACCGGGTGAACAGTGCGGTCGTGCGGTACTAGACCGCACGACCGGGACACGTGGCGGCTTGTGGCGATCGCGCGCTCGAGAGGGGTCCAGTTTCGGAATTTTTTGCGTCGGGGGGCCAAAAAGGGAAATTCGTGTGTTTAGGGGTCCAACAGTGTCCAAAATTCTGCATAAGATGCCGCCTATAAGCCTACTAGGTTAAAGATGAGGAACCGTTTGCCGTTGTGATGGATAGACATGCTACTGCTGGCTTCCTTCGGTAATTGGTGCAATTTTCCGTGGTTCCGTGGACAAGATGTTTTGTCACAAGTCTTGAATACTCATTGTCGCGATGTTATTTCCGAAGCTATAACTTGTGCCAAAATTATTGCCTACAGGCTACAATGCTCTAAAATTGGTAAAATTGATCCATCTCCAAGCAGCTGGTGTTTAGCAAGCACGTTGTGTTAATGTATAGCTGTTGCAAAGTACGAATTATGTGTTACAATTGCAAGCTACATGACCCATTCAACAATGCTTCACATATCGCAGAATTATTGCCTACTACTGCCCCGAAAGAACTAAACTAAAGGTTAGGCCCTTATTATTTTCTGCTCTTTAAAGTTGAACATGTCGAGTGAATAGTGGTATTACACATTTTTTGAGCATCTTTACTTTGTGTCGCCGGTGTTAGTTGCGCCGAGTCAACTAGAGAGTGCAGGAGACTGTTGGTATCCATTCAGCTCGCCCCAGACGATGTGTTCTACATCCTCCCAGGAAGTCGCAGTCCTCAGCTCCTTCCACAAGCTAAATATAGCTCCCAAGACGTTGTCATCGTGTAGTATGCAGTAGCACCTGTAAACAGGGCAGATCAGGCATGATTTACCCTTGGCAAGTGAGAAATCAAGAGAATCTACGAGTATGGCAAGTTACGCGCATTGTTCATCAGTAGGCCAGCTAAATTTGGTATTGCAAGTATAGAAAAAACTTGTGGTGGGGAAGTGGTTGAGCCGATATCTTTGCTTCTACTACCTCTGTTATATTACACGTTAAAGAGACATGTTGGATGAGAGACTTCTGCTAAACTTCCTACATCGATATCAGCACCCCAAAAAAACTCAGTTTTTCAAATGTGAGTTAACTGGAGCTATTGATTGTGGAATGTTAGTCCAAGGTTCAATCCTAGAGGGTCATGATAGACCCATGGATTGATTTTAAAAAAATTAGCGTAGACTTATTCAATAAGTATATGTCATAGTTTTCTGGGCCAGGCTTATTTTCCCAACCAACAGCTCTGCTTTGCAGGAAACCTCTATCTGTTGCATACTGTATACCTATGAAACTACTACAAATACCAGAATTGCGTGCATGGAGTCTTTATAATAAATACTATTAACTAGTTATATTTTGCAATTTACAGCAAGCATCCATTATATATGCCTCGGTGGCTAGGTTATTCACGGACCAGCTGTTCCAATTTTTAGGTTCTATTTGAAACTCCCTCAGATGGTTTCTTGTATTGGCCAGCAGTTTAAAGTTCCAACTACCAAGAGTAACCTATACTGAACAATCCTAGATGCAACGGAGAGAAGGGTGAAGAATGAGTGATGGGATTTACTCAGATTTCTGAAACAAGCAAACGTACTTACATTGCACGATATGATGCCCTGCTGAACTTCGAATTTTGAACTGACTTGTAGATATCATTATTTGATTCCCCTCTCAGAAAAGGAAGCTGATAGCTTTGCAGGAACTCCCTGAGAAGATCAATATCACCACGGAAAACATCCAAGTGCAGCGGAATTAAGTCACATAAAGGATCCCCTGTTAACAAAAAACAACGTTTGATCTCACAAGTTCAATGTAAACTTTATTTGGAATTTGACAAAACTTTTAAGATTGCACACTCGTGGATCTTGTGCTCTCTCCAAGAAGAAAACAATGAACACCGGAAATGAGCAGCTCAATATATACATCACATGGCAATTCCATCTTCAATTTCAACAATCAGTAATGCATCATGCAAATTGTTTTTAATATAGACATGAAAACAAATATTTATTCAATGCCTAGTTTATAGGAAATAAAGTTAATTGGCTGCTCACCAATGGACAGATCACTGAAATCAATTATATGAATTGTATTCAGTTTTTCCAGCTCTCCATCAGTTCTTTTGACATCAGTGGAAGAGCCCAGTTTTGTGGGCCCCTCAATGAGAATGTTGTCGTCCATAATATCTGAATGTATCCAAGAAGGGAATGTGTAGACCGAGTCACCATCGTCATCCTAATTGTTCAATCAGAGAACATTAAACACAAAGTTTGACACAAGATACATATAAAGAAGACAGAACTGCAAATTTACCTTAACAAACTTGATTAGAAAGCCCATATCAGGAGGGAGATATTCTTCAGCCTTCTCAAGTAGAACTTGTGGGACAGAACCCCCCCTATACACAGACGAATAAGAATGTTGAGGTCTCAGGCAATGCTTGAAATTCAGTAGCAATAAAATATCGTGATAGCATATTGGGCTAAAACAAGTCAACACCAAATCAATGCATAGTCATTGCAATTTAGGTTTTGCTAATGTTAAAACTTAATACTGTTTAAAGAAAAAAGAATGGACTAGTAGTGTACTCCATGGTTCACTGAAGACCTATCTGACATGCCTCTAGCAATGTTTTTGCCTTTTTGGAACTCCCAAGTACACCAAAGTATAAAAATTTTAACTTGCAGTGAAACTTCCTATAGTTTAACAATATTCTCATTATTCACTTTACATGCAACTTATTTTGGACAAAAATTGTCTTGGAGACCCTCAATGATTGAAACATTACATGTTCTGGACAAAATAAAAATCAGAGCAAAGAAAATATCTGTTTGAGACACTCATGAAACCTATGCTGAACAAACGTGCTTCAGAAGATTTTCACCTACCAGTTAGCAAGGTGCTTCCTTATATTATTCTTTCTTCCTTCTAGAGTAGAAACTAGCTGTTTCCATTGAGGTGGAACATTGCCATCATTACAGAATGGTTTTGACATTTCTTTCACATTATTTCCCTCAGATTTAGGTATAGGCTCCACACATGGAAGGGGTAATAGATGGATATTTCGCATTTGAACTCCCAAGGATGATGCAAGATTCAAAATGTCAGTCTTGGACAACGTATCACGGCTGAAAAATACAGAAGAAAATAAGTTCATATTTTCATAATTAATTAGATAATCACATTTTCTCTCGAGAAAAGAACAAAACTTACACGCGAGCAAAGATATCCCCTTTGCATTTCCTGGTAACCATGTAAGGCCAAATCGGTTTGTTTGAAACGTCAGTTGAATTACTCATTCCAAACTGTTGTTTGCTCCATAACCCAAGAGGGAAACAGCTGTTTGCATAAGAAACCTCAAAAGGATAGTATTTAGCCAAAACATCTGGCATTCCTTTTCCATCCCATGGTACTGTCCTGTAGATACCATCCTGATTCACAAGAAAGCCACTTGCAATGATCTCAGGGATGTGGTCGATCAAAGGTGAGCCAACTTTTCGCAGAAGATCATAGAACTCAAGCTGCGTCAGGAAAAAGATCAAGATCAGAAGTGTGACACTCAATAGTATTAATTTGCAGAAGCCAATGCGATACCTCTGTGCCCAAACCATGGACAGAATAACCCAACCCTCCTTCAGCATAAATTTTAATCACATTGTCAGAGACAATGAAGACCTGAAAAAATCGTAGTATAGGTTACATAATACTATAAACCGACCGGCAACCATACATTGCAGTTTGACATTATGTGGCATTTTAATAGAATGTTAAATTTCACACTAATAGCTCATATCTGTTACATGTCATGGTACAGCAGGGAGCAATTATGCAGCACCTATAAATCTGCCGAAGTTAGAACCTTACTAAGCTGAAGCCACAGATGCATTAACAAGTTACAAGTAAACTAGGATATGCTACATGAATCAGTTTCTGCGTGTGATATCTGCAGCATGTGGAGTAAGTATTTAGAATCAACACAATACTACGACGATTCTTAGTGATTTTTTATGATATTTAAGAATTGCCGAGTTAACATGCCACAATAGTTTATTGATAGTTTTAACTTTTGAGACGCTCAATAAAAAATAAAGGTAAGAGTGTATACTTACGGGGTTGCTACCTGTGCCAACAGGAAGCTTCTCATCCTCAGAGGGTGGTGGTAAACTATGGCATGCCCTTATTTCCTCTAAGCATGCATACCATTTGTCCACATTTATTGCTAGGCATGCACCCTACAGGAACAAACATAGGAACAGAGCATCCTCAAGAAACAGATAACATCTTCCAAAAAAACACACACACTGTAACTTCGTAGACAGAAAAATGAGGACAGAAATTTTACATAAATGATAGGACAAAGCTCACCTTCCATATTAGCTCTCTCAGTTCAGGTTTAAGAACCCATAGCCTGCGCAACCATTCTCTTGCTTCTCTCTGCCCAATTGAATTAGTAGGGCTCCAGGCAGAAGAATAGTGATCTCTTTCTTTCTCAAGGAATTGGGACAAGAAATCTATATCATATGAGAAAATTTGGTTCTCCAAACTTTCATGAACATCTGAGAACTCAAATGAAGAACATTGATTTACACTATTTGATGTTCTTACAGGCTCTGAACCTTTCAATCTTTTTTCCTTACGGGTCATGTCAGGGTGGTTCCATCTAGTCATTGTCCCAATTAGATTATTTTCAATTTCTCTAATAGATTTGCCAGGAACAGCAAGTAAGCCAGCACGGCAAACTCCTTTGTGACAATGACCAGGTGCCATGTCCAGACAAACATGCTCAAAATTTGATTGATTGACAAAGTTTTGTGTCACTGCAACTGTCATCTCAAGGTTCAAAACACAATGCCACCACCCACTAGGGACAAATATGGTCTCTCCTGGTAATTGTGTGCATTCCAGTGGTTTCTCGTGTTCAGCAAGATGTGGATAGATATCAAGCCACCACTGCAAATGAACAAATTAATGTTGAATGATATGGAGAAAACAAGAGAAGTCGGGGGAAAAGATAAAACAATAGTAAGTACATTACCTGCAAAGATGTTGGAGTCTCAATGTCAACATCACCATCTTCATCACTTACATGTACTGTGACACCACCCGGCACTCTTCCTGGAGGGTACAATGCCCATCTATGAAATAAGATGGACATTGTCAGTGGAAAGCCAGAATCTTACTCATTCCAAATTTTTAGCATTTTATAGCACGGGGCAATCAGTTTAACAGTGCAAAAGCAGTATAGGTTGGATCCTAACATACACTTTTATTTGTCCAGAATATAAGTGTATTGAACATACATAAGTAACGTTGCAAATTTATGATTAAAAACTACAGTAAGTAGATCAAGGTTTTAAATTTTTTTTGCAGTGATTTTTGAAAGCTAAATAAAACTAAAATAGTAAAAAAAACCAATGTTATAACCTCAGTGCCATAAGTTGAGGAATTGCATGAATTCAATATATGTTCATTTAATTGTTACTACCTTCCAAAATTTTATTCGAGTACAACTGCTGGGGTGCACTATCAGGTATATATGACGCTGAAATAGGGCATCATAGTGTCTGGGCACCAAATCTCCCTATCTTTGGATTGCTTTTAGATACGTATAAGTGCAATGATATATAATGTATCACGTAAACCCGTTAACATTCATTAATTCGAAAAGGCATCAATTTGGAAAGAAATTCATTGATTTAGCATGCTGAATCAATTATGGATGGAAAGTCTTAATCATGGATGGAAACTCTCAATCATGGAACTTGGGCACCATGGCGCCTATATATATATAACACAAAGCAAATCCAACCTTTTCTGGCCACAAAGAAGAGTGTTCCATGCACTGGTAAGTCCTGGATCAACATGCCAAGAAGCACCTGATCTCTCTGGTCCAATAATAAACCATCTGAAAGCTGGCCGTTGGTCATAATCCAAGATATCAAAAAAATCTTCTTGGAACAAATGAGGGACACTGTAATCTTCCAATAGTTCCGGTGCTGATTCTCCAAACTGTAATGATTTGTCAACTGAGATTCTGCTTGTCATAACTTTTGTAGCAAATGAAATGAAGTTATGATCACCTTATCATCAAATATGTAAAGAGGATCTTCATCATGCTGGAGTTCCATGTAAGAAACATAATCTTTTAGTTTCATTGTAAGCTTCTGAGGACTTCTTTGTGATATCCTAAATGGAACTTCACCATAATCGTGCACCAATTGCTGCATTGTCCATTTAGTCCTTGCTGGCCAGGTTTCAGCCAGCTTAGTCAGCAAAACCTAGTGGTGCAATACCAATAATACGCTTTCAGGAAAACAAAAACAACAACGTAGAAAATCCACATGTTGTTAAATCTGAATGAAAACTAAAAGTTAACTCAATTCTTACTGGGCTTTTTCCATCATATTGAGAACGAAATTGATCCAAAGAAAGGTCATCTTTCCTTTCCACATGTCCATTGTCAAAGGAAAAACTACTCAAAGTAGTAAAACATCTATACCATCTCCTGTATAAGTACAAGGAATTGACTCCTGCAGGAAAATAAGTGTAAATAAGGAGATGATATAAGCAGAAACAACAAACATACAGTAGATGTATCTTACCGTCAAAATGACGAGTCCTCTGGTAAATCTCGTTATTTTCTGAACAAAGACTAAGCCTGAAAGCGAAGCAATTAGTCGGTGTCCAACCTTTTTAGTGGTGATCATTGATAACTAAGAATGATATCCAAAATACTAAATATAACACATTAGAATGGCATAGACATAAATACATAACACTTTACCAAATGTAACGTGACAAGATAGAATGGTTGCATACCTACACAATGCTGTCTTCTTCCAAGAACCTTTGTACTCAAGAAGACCCCCAACTGAAAGACATTTGCTCATCCAGAGAGGTTCCTCATTGCAAAGTATGTACATCACACTGCCGAGTGATTTAAGATAATGTCACAACCTACTACATTATAATTTCCCTTAAAAAATACAAATATACTACACAGGCATAACAAATGTTTGAAGGAAGCAAAGTTTTCAACATCATGATCTCTAAGTAACGACAAAATACCTAATATTAGGAACTGTTATTTTATACTCCCTCCTGTCCAAAATGGATGTCATGTTTTAGCAGCAAGTACATAGAAGGAAGAAGTTAATGGTTTAGTTTTTGATTGCTTGGCCCTAATAATTATATAGTAGTACCAATAAGCACTTAATAAATGGGCATTAGTGGGGTATGTTGCCTTAGAAAAAAAATTACAAGTGTCCAGCAGAAGGGCTTACTGTACCACAAATCGTTTTATCTTTTGATCTTCATTTTTTCCTAACACCGTGTAACTCATATCTTCAAATGCTAAAATCCTAAGACACCACTATGAAGTACCAATCCTTTGAATTCGTTCAACTGTCTAAGACTATGATCTGTGCAATTCGGCTCATTTCACTCATATCTGAGCGCAATCAAACAGAATGCGGAACCAAGCACAGTTTGCTAGTCGATTTCGAAGAGAGAAAAAACGAAAGTATAGTTTGCTGGTCCACTTGAGCCATCATGATACTAGTAGCAATCCAATTATCCAAACATCAGAACCCGACATTTCCAGCAAACACAGGGAGCTAATTGCAAAAGAAGAAGCGTAAAAGAGAGCTGCGGCGACCTGCTCACGCATGCGAGGCGGCCGATGTCGGTGGGCGAGAGGAGGTCGACGACGGCGCAGAGCACCTCGTCGGGGAGCACCGCGAGGCCGCCGAGCGCCGCCCCCCTCCGGCCGTTCCCCGCCTCCGCCGCAGCTTCCATCGCCGGCGACCGGGGCCGGATCGGCGGCGGGTTGGGTTCGGTGGGGTGGGGTGTGGTGTGGAATCAGATCGCGCGTTGGGAATTGCGCGTTGGGATTGAGACGCGGACCACGCGGCTGTCTTGTGGGGCGGAGGAATTTATAGACTGCGGGTTTTTGAAACCGTGGACGGCAATTGGATCCGGCCCCTCGACTCGATCCTTCCGGCAGCGTAGTACAAGGAAATCCGTAATATCAGCTAGAAGGCGTATTTCCGGCGTGCCTGAACCCGTCTGCATTTATGATGTGGTTTATTTTACTCCATTCGATGCACTATCATCTCGGAACCGAAAGCTAAAGTCTTGAAGTAGAAATAAATTATCTGATATTGCACCAACGTACACGTGTCCCGAATGATAGGTAACTGATGCTCGAATCCTGTTCTTTCCTTCTTTTGGTTAAGTGCCGAATCCCGCGTGTGCAGCCGCTGGAAATGCTCTTGAAGCATCTCGAACAAAGTAATTACTTTCGTAAATGCCTAACGCGTGCGTTAAGACCACGCCGCAACGCGCCCGCCATCCTATTGTTTGATCCTCCCATCGAACGATCGGAACATGCTTTTATCTACCTGTTATGGCTATGGCTACAGACCAAACAGTAAAAAAAGAGACTCGTAGAAAAGGAAAAGGAAAACCAGATCTGTGGGAGAGTTGGTAAGAATGAGAGGATGTCCCTCCTCCTGCCCCTCCTGGGTAAAATTTTTACTTTTTAGCCCAAAATTTGAAAGTTTTTTACATATAGACCCCTGGAGAAAATATTTGCAAAAATAGACCCTTACCACGGCGCCAAAGTATCTGACGCCCAGGGTACATGTCACGGCGCCATATGCTTTGGCGCCGTGTGTGGCCACGTAGGATCCACGGTGGCATAGTACGGCGCCAAAGCATATGGCGTCGTGCCATGCACATACGGCGCTAACGGCCGTGGCGCCGTGCTCTGGGACTTAAGCCCGAGCGCGGCCCCCCACCCCCTCACTCTGTTCAGCCCGAGCCGAAGCAACCGCCGCCGTCACTCTCTTCCCCCTCAAAATCTACTCAAATCCATCCGTTTTTCTCGCGATTTTACTTCCAAATCGAGTAAGCAAGGTGAACCCCCTCCTTTCCTTTGATTTTTTGCAATAAATATGGATTATTTGAGATACATTTCGTGTGGGAAGATTTGAAACTCTAGATGAAATTAGTTCAATTTGGCTCGGTTTTAGGTTGGATTTTCAATAGATATGTGTAATTTAAGAGTAGTAATGTGTATAGATTCGTTTTTAGGGTTTGATTTTTAGAAATACATATGTTTTTAGGGTTTGATTTAGAAATACATATGTTTTTAGGGTTTGATTTAGAAATACATATGTTTTTAGGGTTTGATTTGAGCGAGATTGATGAATGTTTAGATTTAGGGTTTGATTTAGAAATACGCATGTTTTTAGGGTTTGGTTTGAGCGAGATTGATGAATGTTTAGATATACATATATTTTTAGGGTCTATTTTAGAAATATATATGTTTTTAAGGTCCATTTTAGAAATATATATGTTTTTAGGGTTTGATTTAGAAATACATATGGTTTTAGGGTTTGATTTAGAAATACATATGTTTTTAGGGTTTGATTTGAGCGAGATTGATGAATGTTTAGATTTAGGGTTTGATTTAGAAATACACATGTTTTTAGGGTTTGGTTTGAGCGAGATTGATGAATGTTTAGATTTAGGGTTTGATTTAGAAATACACACGAATGTTTAGAAATACATATGTTTTTAGGGTTTGATTTAAAAATACATATGTTTTTAGTGTTTGATTTGAGCGAGAATGATTTGAGCATAGGATGGCGAGGTACCGGCTGCTAGAGGAGTCCTACGAGAGGAGCACCGCGGCAGGCCAAGGGGGACGGCCAAGTACGTGTTTTGTCGAAATATACATGTGTTTTCATCACGCAGCTAACTTTTATAGCAATTTTCAGGAGCTTCACATACTTCGTTGTCGAACCCATGATGCGTTCCACTTGATGCGATACGACAACCGTTATACCCCACTGCTTCGCCGTGCTGGGCTTCACATGGTCGCCAACCTAGTACGGCGGGGCATGCCGATCTTTAACTCCGCAGCTTTGACCGCACTCGTCGACATGTGCATTTTCTCTATTAGGTCCGTTTGTTTTCGTGTTTATATTCTTACGTACGTAACTAATTTTTTCTCCGTGTACTATTAACAGGTGGAGGCCAGAGACTCACACGTTCCACCTTCCCTGTGGGGAGATGACCGTCACGCTGCAGGACGTGGCGATGATTCTTGGACTTCCCATTAGGGGACAGCCGGTGGTCGGCCCGGCGGTGTCTAAGGGCTGGAGGGCACGTGTGGAGGCCTTTCTGGGCACGGCATTGCCTCCTGTCCCAGATAATGCCAGGCGAGGCCGCGTCTCAGGGGTCCATATTAGATGGTTGCGGGATACATTTGGTACATGCCCTGCGGCCGCGGACGACGCCATGGTGACCTACCACTGCCGCGCTTGGGTCCTCCACATGTTCGGGTCCGTGCTTTGCCCGGACGCCACGGGGGACGCCGCTTCGTGGATGTACATCCACTGCCTTCAGGACTGAGGCGACGCTGGTCAGTTCAGCTGGGGTTCGGCGGTCCTCGCGTTCCTCTACCGCCAGCTTTGCGAGGCATGCAGACGCACGGCGCCCACGTCGACGCTCGGTGGTTGTGTCTTCCTCCTGCAGGTGTGGATGTGGACACGTATTCCTGTGGGACGCCCTCGAGTGTTCCAGGCGCAACCTTGGCGTCCACAGGGTGTGGATGACCTCGGCCCCACAGTGGCGTACCTGTGGGATAGCGTCTCAGTCCCGTTCGCGACCACAGAGCGGGCGTACGTGGATTTCAGCAACGAGCTGGACACCTTGTCTCCCACGATGGTAAGAAATTGGTAATGCATTTTTTTCTTACAGTTCTTGGTTTTTGTACATGGTTAATCGTGTGTTTGCCCGTATGTTTGCTTGCTAGGTCTCATGGGAGCCTTACTCCGAGCCACAGGTTGCAGCTCTACCGCTCAGTACCATGTGCCGCAGGGACGACCATCTTTGGAGGATGAGGTGTCCGCTGATTTGCTTCTACGCCGTAGAGATTCACCTCCCCTACAGAGTTGCAAGGCAGTTTGGCCTCGTGCAGTTCTATCCCCTTGGGGCGGTGTCGACCTCTGTTGATTTGCACAAGTAAGTTACAATTTTTGCTTTATTTTAAATGTTGTTGGTTCGTACTCTAACACCTATTGTTGACATCTGCTATATGTACAGGTTCGACAGGGTCCGCCAACGAAAGGTGACGGACTTCGCTCATCACCACCGAGAGTACGTCGAGTGGTGGAGGAGGATGGAGGAGAACTGCGAGCGGGACAATACCCCCCACAACAACGCCAGCTTCCGGGAGTACTTGTCCTGGTACCACTCTGCCACCCGCTACAGGCTGAGGCAGCAGTGGACTGATGTCGACTACGCGGACCTCGCTTCGTCCGAGAATGAGGACACTGCGTACAACAGGCGTGCGAGGGAGGGCACAGTTGTCGAGGCCGCCCCGATTCTAGATCGAGTGGTACGGAAAGCATGATATTTGCTCAATGTGGATCTTTGGTTCAATACGTTTATCTCGCACTTACTTATGTGGATCTTATTTCTTTAGGGGACTTCTCTGCGGACCTCGGTGCATGAGATCGATAAGGCTCTCTCCTACCCAGCTGGCGCCCCGGACAGCGAGAGCCGCCTGAGGAACTTCTTGCAGGTTCGAAGATAATTCGTTAAGTTAGAGCCATTCAGCATGTATACTATAATGACATATCATTCTTGCAGAGACTTAGACGTCGCATCGGTCGGGCGGCAGCTCGTTGTGGTTGCCGCGCAGGCACGGACGTCGCATCACCACCGGCGGCCTCCCAGCGCTCGGGTGCCGCTGCAGCCTCGTCGTCACACGTCGGCACGCGCCAGTCCACGAGGAGCTCGTCACGCACTCCGACTTTCAGTCAGGGCGATGACGACGACGATGACGAGGCGGAGCAGGATGACGAGGAGGAGGAGCACGAGGACGAGGAGGCATCTACCCACGACGAGATTGGAATGTCGCAGATGCCCGACGCACCATCTACTCAGGCTTCCAAGCGGCCTCGTCGTTCGGCCCGTCCCCGAGCACGTACACTCCAGGGTCTGATGCCCTGGCCAAGGGCAAGGGAAAGGCCAAGAGGCAGTGAGAGTGACTATTTTGTGCGCTGAGACGTGTTATGTAATGTTTTGAGACTTTTGATAGTTATATGATGTTATGTGATATTTTGAGACTTTTGATAATTATGCGATGTTGTCATTTAAGTTGTTCAGATGTTTTATGTGTGAATGTATATGTATGTGTGTATGTGCATATGTTTTGCGAAAAAAACAGGTTTGCTGTTTTTTCTACAGGTGAAGCTAGCACGGTGCCAGACCCTTTAGCGCCGAGATGTTTATATACGGCGCCAGGATCTTTGGCGCCGCAAGAGGCGCCAAAGAATATAGCGCCGTATATAAACCTCTCGGCGCCAAAGGTTCTGGCGCCGTGCTAGCTAAATATGGCGCTAGAAGGTTTGGCGCCATGATAGCTGGACTTGCACCTAAATTGCAAAGTTCGGGCTAAGTCCCAGAGCACGGCGCCACGGCCGTAAGCGCCGTATGTGCATGTCACGGCGCCATGTGATTTGGCGCCGTGCTATGCCACCGTGGATCCTACATGGCCACGCACAGCGCCAAAGCATATGGTGCCGTGACATGCACCCTGGGCGCCATATACTTTGGCGCCGTGGTAAGGGTCCATTTTTGCAAATCTTTTCTCCAGGAGTCCATATGTAAAAAACTTTCAAATTTTGGGCTAAAAAGCAAAAATTTTACCCCTCCTGGGGTTTATATACATGAGTGGGGTAGAATGGGAAATTCCCATTCTACCCCTTAGTACTTACAAAGGATGAGGGTATATTGGTATATTTACATTAGTATATTCCTCTAAACTATTGAGCCTATTACATATTAGGCTAGTTGCAAGGCCCAGTTACGGGGGGTTGGGCCACCCCCACAACAGTACTCCCTCGACAGCAAGCGCAGAGGTCCCGATGGGCGAGCTGACGTGCCAAACTATCCCAGCACCCCGTTCCCCGACAGCAAGCGCGAGGGTACCGACTGGCGAGTCGAAGCAACTAGTAGCTTGCATCCCCCTGAGGCAATGCCTACGAAGAGGTCCGCGGAATCCCACTCCGAAGCCGGGTCGTCCAGCTGAGGCAATGCCTACCAGGCGGACGACGAAGTCTCGTGCCGAAGCCGAGCCGTCCCGCCGAGGCATTGCCTACCAAGCGGACGGCGAAGTCGCGCCGCTCCGCCGAGGCGATGCCTACAAGGCGGGCGGCGAAGTCTCGGCGGAGCGGAGGCAATGCCTACAAAGCGGGCGGTGAGGCGCTGCTCCGAAGCCAGGTCGTCTCACCGAGGCAGTGCCTACCAGGCGGGCGACGAAGTTCCGCGCCGGAGCCGAGCCGTCCTGCCGAGGCGTTGCCTACTAGGCGGACGGTGAAGTCGCGCCGCCCCGCCGAGGCGATGCCTACAAGGCGGGCGGCAAGGCGCTGCTCCGAAGCCGGGTCGCCTCGCCGAGGCAGCGCCTACCAGGCGGACGACGAAGTCCCGCACCGAAGCCGAGCCGTCTCGCCGAGGCGCTGCTTACCCGGCGGGCGACGAAGTCCCACTGAGGCAGTGCATACCAGGCGGGCGACGAAGTTCCGCGCCGGAGCCGAACCGTCCTGCCGAGGCGTTGCCTACTAGGCGGACGGCGAAGTCGAGCCGCTCCGCCGAGGCGATGCCTACAAGGCGGGCAGCGAGGCGCTGCTCCGAAACCGGGTCGTCTCGCCGAGGCAGTGCCTACTAGGCGGACGATGAAGTCGCACGCCGGAGCCGAGCCGTCTCGCCGAGGCGCTACCTACTAGGCGGACGGCGAAGTCGCCCTGCTCCGCCGAGGCAATGCCTACAAAGCGGGCGGCGAAGTCGCGCCGCTCCGCCGAGGCGATGCCTACAAGGCGGGCGGCGAGGCGCTGCTCCGAAGCCGGGTCGTCTCGCCGAGGCAGTGCCTACCAAGCGGGCGACGAAGCCCCGCGCCGGAGCTGAGCCGTCCCGCCGAGGCGTTGCCTACTAGGCGGACGGCGAAGTCGCGCCGCTCCACCGAGGCGATGCCTACCAGGCGGGCAGCGAGGCGCTGCTCCGAAGCCAGGTCGTCTCGCCGAGGCAGTGCCTACCAGGCGGGCGACGAAGTCCCGCGCCGGAGCCGAGCCGTCCCGCCGAGGCGTTGCCTACTAGGCGGCGCCGCCCCGCCGAGGCGATGCCTACAAGGCGGGTGGCGAGGCGCTGCTCCGAAGCCGAGTCGTCTCGCCGAGGCAGTGCCTTCCAGGCGGACGACGAAGTCCCGCGCCGAAGCCGAGCCGTCCCGCCGAGGCATGGCCTACGCCAGCAAAGCAGGTTATCCAGGGGATGCACCGCCAAAGCGATACACACCCTGGTGGGACGCACGGGAATGCGCGATATGTAAGTGGTGCGGCACTAAAGCGATGCACTCCCTGGTGCGACATGCGTGATGGCTCGATATCCAGGTAGTGCGCTGCTAAAGCGAGGCACTCCCTGGTGTGTCAACCATCGTGTGATCTTTATACTTCATAGAGTGCGCGCGGATGCCTACAAGGGGGTGACGGAGTCGCGCCGCCGAGGCACGCACGCAAAGGTAAGGAGGCGACACTGTCGTTCCCCTACCTTCAAAAACAGTGCCCGCGGAGAGCGGGCACTTGCGACGTAGGCCGAGGACGCTAAAGCGATGCACTCCCTAGCACAACGCACGCAAAGGCGCGATGTCCAAGTGCTGCGCCGCTAAAGCGGGGCACTCCCTGGTGTCTCGGCCATTGCGCAATTTTTATACTCCGTAGAGTGCGTGGGAACTTCAACCACGTCTATTTATACTCCGGAGAGTACGTGCAGGAGCGACGCACACACGTGCGCGGGACATCCGCGTCTTGTTTATACTCAGTAGAGTGCGTAGGGACAACATACGCGTCTTATTTATACTCCGTAGAGTGCGCGCAAGGGCGTCCCCCCGCGTGTCTTATTTATACTCCGTAGAGTGCGCACGAAGGTATGCCTCGATGCTGCGTCTTATTTATACTCCGTGGAGTGCACACGGAGGTATGCCTCGACGCTGCGTCTTATTTATACTCCGTAGAGTGCGTGCGGAGGCGGACCTTGATGCTACGTCTTATTTATACTCCATAGAGTGCGTGCGGAGGCGGACCTCAACGCTACGTCTTGTTTAGAGTCCGTAGACTGCGCGCGGGGGCAAGCCTCCGCGCGTTGCGGGCGATGAGGGTGCGTGCGGAGGCGGACCTCGACGCTATGTCTTATTTATACTCCGTAGAGTGTGTGCGGAGGCGGACCTCAATGCTACGTTTTATTTATACTCCGTAGAGTGCGTGCGGAGGCGGACCTCAACGCTACGTCTTGTTTAGAGTCCGTAGACCGCGCGCGGGGGCAATCCTCCGCGCGTTGCAGACGGTGAGGGTGCGTGCGGAGGTGGACCTCGACGCTACGTCTTATTTATACTCCGTAGAGTGCGTGCGGATGCGGACCTCGACGCTACGTCTTATTTAAAGTCTGTAGACTGCGCGCGGGGGCAAGCCTCATTGATACTGTAATATTGAAAGAAATCATGGCTAAAACTAGGTTAGCTAGCTAATGGCTCTAAACAAGCTACTATAAAATCCTAAGTAAGCTTTTGTTGCTAAGGCGTTGTGTCCTCTGCCTAGCTAGGTTTATGTGATGACACGTGCATTACTATCTTAGATAATAGTACTAGTCTATAGTTATTATCCGATAAAACAGAATATTTCCTATTTTATTAAATAATAAATCATATCAGAGTATTACAGTAGAACAATAACTAGGAACGGCACATTATTATTACAATACCATTGCCACACAAAGTGATAGACTTAATCAGGGTTTAACAAGTTCTGTCGATGTTACAACACTTGGAAAAGAAAAGATTTCAACTAATAATTATACAAAGAAGGAGACGAGTAGATAACAACACACTAATGTACTCATTTAACGTAAACAGCTCTCGAACGCGACCTACTCATCTCAACTTCCATATGGGGCGTCTGTCTCATACATGTCATACTCCGAGTCCTCTGCACTCCATCCAACGTGGTAGTTATTCTCCACGCAGACTTCACCCGAACCAAGTAAATCTCTAGACTGACCTTCTTAATAAAGAAAAATAGTAGTAAGAGTGAGTACAAAAGTACACAGCAAGCATTAATAGCACCATGTAATCTCATGCCAACAATTCCTCATCTCAGCAATCTTGTCTCATTCATCATCATTTCGAAAATAGATTTTTATGTTGTGAAAAGTTTTGATTGTAGTTTGTAAATCTACTAATCACTAGTATTTAGAGAAGAGACTATCAATAGGCTCTCGTAGCCTCCAGTCTAGGAGACATGCGCAAATCACGACTGAAACCCTGTGCAGGTTGGTATCACTTTACCCATAGCTACTCTGACTTTAATTGCAATCGATTTCCTCACATTTCCTTAAATGCGGTGCTCAAATCATAGTACATAGTTGTTTCTATTATTTTCGTATATTATACATCCACCCGACTAGTCATAGTCATTGGCTCAGGTGGTTTCTCACTCTTGTCCCACGCTTACCCGACTATGAGCTAATCGTTGGTCAGGTCGGACTCGTCTTCACCCGACACTCTATCATGCTACTTATAGAAGTCTAGGTTTTACCCTCTCTGGCCTTTCTCTAACCTCACAATCATATACTCCTTCCTTATCCATGTGGAGTGTATAGCAACTTAATAAGGTAATTAAGCTCTACCCGTCTTCGATGAGATCATAGCCGATACGATAAATATAGCCTGTCACACAAGTGAGAGTTATTTCATCCTTCTATAAATATACAGAGGGCCCCACAACCGCCACTATCATTCCTTTCCAGGGTACTATCCACTCACCTCTTATTTATTGGTAAGACATTGGCTTCTTCAACTGCCTACCCTTTATATATTCATCCTCATTATTAATCTCAAACACATGTTCATTATCATCAAGCACATGATTTCTTTCAAAATTTATTTTATTCCCACCAATGTCGTGCCTTGGTCTCCCTGGCTAGCTCTCCTCTTCCTCGTCGGCTCTGCTACTGCTCTTTAGCTCGCCTCCTCCTAGTCACCTCCTTAGCCCGATTCGGCCGCCACTGGTTGCCTGATCACCTCCCTGCCTTGCCTCCAGCCGGATTCGACCCTTGGCACCGCAGATCTAACTCCAACCAGTACGATACAAGCTTCCCCCTCTATAGACTTTTTCCCTTTTCCATTTACTTTTAGATCATAAATTTTACTTGATTTACTCTTTGATTTGTGTTGTTTTAGACAAGAATACGGTAGAGGTGGTGATGGTTGTGGAACCCGTGGGGTTGCCATGGCGGGGCTTGAGGTTCCCACACGCTGGAAAGTGTGGTGGCTGTCAGGTGCGCACAATGGCCAACGGTGACATGTCATCACCGTGGATGCTCTTCTTGGGTATATGTTATTCCCTTCCATAGTTCTCCTCTTGTTTATCTCTATGTATGCCATGGATTCAGTGAATGGTTTGTGAATAATGATGCACGTGGTGTGGTCCCATGATGGTGATGGCAAGATTGAAATTGGATTGTCGGGCTAACTTGTCGGATGATGGTTGGCTTGATTTTGGAAAAAAAAACCAAGGCTCGATCTTCTCGGTTGCCTGCTTGGCTCCACTATGTTCCGATTAGCTGGTGGTTGGTTTGGTTGTCGTCTCCTCCTAGGGTTGACATCCCCTGATGCTTTCTCCTCCTCCTCCTGGCACTTCCTGCTCCTTTGGCTTTGTTGCCGAACTCCACCTTGCATCCTTCTTCTTGGTTGGCTTGGCAGATTTGGGGGGGAAATGGGTTGGATCTGGGGAATGGAGGCTTGGGGTGCTGCTGTTCGGCTATGGTGAATAGCTACTAGTCGTGGGTGGAAATGGCTTTCTCTCTCTTCCCCTGGTTGTTCTCTCGACCTTATCTCTTCCCCTGTGTCGCTTCTGTGCTGAGGATTTTTACTTCTACAGCGGGATGTGCTATGGTAATTTGGTAAATCCTATTTTTACTAGGCTGGTTGACAGTGAAAAAGAAATCGAGAATGGATTCATATTTGTTTTTAACATCGGATGATGAAACTCTATAGCTGCGAGAGGTGTCGACTGGCCCTGGACGATCTGGTATCTTCATGAGCGAAATGCCCAATTCGATAACCTAATGTGGGTTCTAATGACAATCTAGCTTTTAATTAATTCTTTTGTTTGGTCTTTTCTGTCACTTGTTATTTGCTTTTCTCGCAATTAAATAGATAGCAGGTACTCCAGCATAGCTAATACTGATGTGATTTATACTGTGCTACAATTATTTATATTCTAGAGATAATTGCCTTGTCTGAGGTCGAGAATTGTAAATTGATGTAATATGGATTGTAATTAATCAATTGTTGTAATAAAGACTGCTATATTTTTATTTGAGTTGACTAATGCTTTTAATTGTTACTTGATTCATTGTATTTCTTAATCCGATGTGCTTAAATTGTATTAATTCTTAGAGATGGGATTTATTAATGCATTTTTTTATCTATTGCTCTTTACGTTTCCAAGGACTTGATCTATAGGAAAAGCTCAGTTTACCTAGTAATTTATTTATTAGCTTATTAATTAATTTTATTTAACTTTATAACCTATCGCTTAAGATTAATTGAAAACATAGGGTTACAATTTAGCCTCGCTTAGTATCTCATCCTGCATCACCTGGTCAAAAATACCATCTAAGAGTAATTAGACCAGAGAAGTACATTAGAAGAGTATGCTACTATGTATTCCGAGTTCCAACTAGTGGCCCAACATGAGCGTAGGCATTAGCTGAGATGAAAATGGAAGATGAATAGATGATTATATACAAAGGCAATGGTAATTAATTAGACTTTTTTGGTTGAATATTTCTGTTAGCATGACCATAGAATGTTGATTGTTTGTTAAGACAAAAGTGTAGTGGTAACCATACCCTGGACTGCTGCATTTCAGCAACACAAGTTGTAAGCCTATGGTATCGTTCTCTTGCTTCTGTATATTGAGCCATAGAATGCACCCGGGCAAGTGCTCTCTGTAGTCTGGCTTCAGCCTGCCTTCTGCCATCCTGCAAGAAATCGTGTTCATCTTCTGCCTTTGCAGGTTGATTTTTGATGGACCTACAAGTAGTTTCTCAGGTACACGCAAACCAGGTCTCTCTCCTCCATCGCAGTACAACTTTCTCGACAATACCTACTGACCAGACTACTTTTCGATAGTTTTTCCTCAGTTGATATCCTCGTACACGAGCCTAACATAAACAAAGACAAGATTAAGTCAGTATCATGCTTGAACAGTACTGTTGAGATTTTCATAGTTGACAACTGATAAGCCATCATACGTTGCATTCAGTCAGGAGAAACTACAAATATTAGCAACTCACAACCACAATAAGTGTGGACATTTGACAGCCTGACAGTTTATATAACTGATGTCTTAAATATAGCACGGAATATCTACCAGGAATTGCACATATACAGAATTATTAACTTTGGTGTTGGATTTCTGCAACCTTGTCCATGAACTAAATAGAACAGCTGGACCAAACACGACAAGAGAACAAATTCGTGCATTGGTATAGTATGCAAATCTTTTCAAACAACACCACCCTACTAGTTTGATGAAAGAAAGCTGTTTGTAACATGCATCATCTTTGAGCTATGCTGCTATGGTATTCCATACTAATGATTTATTATTTGAAAAGGAAAGCGGAGATTATTCCTTCCAAAAAAGGATAGCAGAGATTAATCCATTGTTGAAGGAAGCAAAGATTCATATAATCCATTCATGTGCGTTTGAGGAACAGAAGGCTTTTGTTATTGCCTATAGATTGCAAGATCATTGCAGAGAGTATCGAAATTGTGAGCCAACTAGATGGAACTACTTGCAACCCTATATAATCATGGAAATTCAGTAGGCATGCATCTAAGTAAGACAAAATTTAGTTGATTGATCATCAGTGATACCTGTATCTTGACAATTCTCTGGCGAATGATCATAAATTCCTATTTTTCCCTTCCATCATCGGAACTTGTTTTGGATACGAACAGCAGCAGAATGCACATGTGTATCATGTTGTCCTAGTTTGACATTTTTAAGAGAAACCAGTGAAAGCGTGCATCATCACATAATCCACAATCATCATCTCCGTATTCCACAACCTTCTTTCTGTGGAATGACTCCACCCTGAAGGCTTGAAATATTCTAGCTGCAGCTTGAGTGGATTTACGAAAAGCGCTTAATGAACCCTTTAGTGATTCAGCGTGAGAATCCTCTCCAGCAAGCTGAGCAGAATTAGCTTCAGTGAGATCTCCAGTAACTGGTAACCCACACACTTCTTCCACACTGCTATCCTTCGATTCCTTTATAGTAAGTGCAAAAAGATGACTTGTCAAAGCAGACTCTGCAAAGAAACCAGCAATCCCCGTGTCCATTTGCTGACGCTAAATCAGCTGGAGTTCTTCCAGAAGGGAATTCGGAAGTAGTATCTGTCAATACACCTGCTGCAGCCCCATTTGCAATAAGGGTGCCAACTGTCAACTCTCTACAAAGCAATAAAATGTGTTGTGGACTCTTACAGTCTTACTGGGGCAAGTACTATACTAGAAGAACTTTGAGGCGACAGCTGATTGCGGACTTGGCTGTACCAGATGGTAGCGCAACTGTGACACAATGTGATTCATTACAGCTGACACCGTGACGAGCTATTCGGCAAGCAGCGGCAATAAGGCAATCTCAGTCTCGGTTTTGGCAGGCTATCTATTAGTTAGGAAACTCCGATTGGTGGCATGTTAGGATATATGAATAAGATATCATTTAGGATTTAAGAGTTAGTTTCCGAGTTTGCTTATCAGATTCGGTTAGATATGATATTCTGAGTCGTTTTGTGTTGTCTCATATATAGAGGCTTTCGCTGTAATTTGGGAATCAATCAATAGAAGAAATCTTTCCCTGCTTGGACTCAGAGCCTCTGCCTTGGCCGGAAGCAATTCCGAGCAAGCGCCTGAGGACAAGTTTGCTCTTCCATGTTACCTTCTCCGGTCTACTTCTAACTCACAACTTCATCTTCTTCCACCTCACCTTCTTAAGTCCTGTTCTTTTTAGCTTTTAAAAACTACTTTTTAGCTTTTTTACAGTAACTAGTTTTTAAATGGAGTATCTTTTCAAGATATAGTCCACTAGTTAATTGTAGTACATACTGTACCGACTTCATTTATATCGACAAAAACCGCATATGAGTTTCTGTTACTCTGTAATCTCTCGCACGAACAGCCCAAAAGCCACAAGCCACAGCCAAAAAAAACAAGCCCTTAGAAACCAGGCCATAACAAATTGGTACAGAGCCAATCTCCGCCACCCTTCCCATGGAAAAACCGAAGACAATCGAGGACATTCGCAAGATGATTGCCAACATGATGAAAGGTATCAATGACATCAAGCAACAGCAAGGGAGGGACCGTGATGCTCTTACACGGCTACAACAAGGAGGCCATGACGCCTCTTCCAGTTAATTGGACACCAACGGCAGGAGCTTCATGGATGGGTGTGCCGATCAGTTATGGAGCTTCGTGAAAGAAGAGAAAAGAGGGGCACCACGTTATCATAAGCTCAATTTTCTTACTTATGGGGGAGACGAGGATCCCTTGACTTGGCTCAATAGATGTGAACAATTCTTTCATCGGTAGCGTACTTTGGAGGAAAAGGTTTGGTTGGCGGCATATCATTTAACTGGCATGGCACAACAGTGGCATTATCAGCTGGAGCGCGATGAGGGCATATTACCATGGATGAGATTTGCGGATTTCGTTAATATGCGCTTTGGTCCTCCAATTCGGAGCAATCCTTTGGGAGAACGCGCCAGCTACGGCGAACGGGAATAGTTGAGGAATACCAGCGGCATTTTTTTGCGTTATTGCGTCACGTCGAGCCGCTATCCCCAACATAGCAAGTTCAGGTCTTTCGAAGCCTCTGAGGACAAATGTGGAGCTGTAAAATCTAAGTAACCTGTAGATGGCCATGAGTCTAGCTCGAGCCTACGAGCAACGTCTCTCCGAAGAGTCTACGGAAGTGAGAACACCAAAGTCATCGACATCGGGCAGAATGGCTAGCAGCTTAGTGATTCCCATGGGCATCCCAAAAGAGTTTCACCATCATCAGCGCCAGTAGCACTACCTCCGCTGCTGGCTACATCACCACCAACACGTTGGAAGTGTCTTTCTGCTACGAAGATGGCTGAATGTCGGGCAAAAGGGTTGTGTTACAACTATTCGGAAAAATTTGGGCTAAATCACCGGTGTTCCATAAAGGGCATTTATTTGCTTGATTTAGATGAAGGGGAGGGAATTTTTTGTATGAACAATCTATTTTTTATTCAAAATTACAGAAATATACCGGCGGCAAGACTTTTTACAAAAATAGGCTCCAGTTGCCCAATGGGGGGCGACTGGAGCCAATCACCCATCGGGGGGAGCGACATAGGTTCAGTCGCCCGACCCCCGGACGACTGCAACCAGTCGCCCCCCCCCCCCCCATTGGGCGACTTGATGTGCAGTTTCCCACCTATTAGGCGACTGCACTCAGTCCCCCGTGAATTTTGTCAATTTTGTAGTTTTAAACTGGAAAATAATATGCTGGAGTTGTAATAAAAGTTTACAAGAGGAGCAAGGGGTCGGTCATTCCTGGGGCCGCACAACCGCAATGCTTGCCAACACTCGATGAGCCTAACCCAACTGGTCCAAGAAGGAGGAGCTCACGAAACATCAAGTGCTTCTCGCAGTGGATCGAGGGAGAACCATTGGAGAAGTGATCGTTGTTGCACGACACGGACGACGCAAGGTACGGCATAATGACGACTAACCTTGCCGAAGTGTACAATTGGATTCTCAGGGGCCTCCATTCTTAGCCCCTTGTCACCATCGTGGAAGGTGTTCTTCACAGCACAATCAGCTACTTCAGGGAGAGGTACGTGAATGCCGCACTTCATGCGGCCAATCCCCGAGCTCTGTATTTGTCGAAAATTACAGCATACATAGAGACGAAGGAACAGAAGGGTCAATTGCACATAGTGCAGGTCATGAGCAACAAGAAGCATCGTTTCGACGTGGTACTCCGTGATATAGCCGGATTTGGGACGACTCGTTCCCTTGTTACCCACGAGATATGCCTTGAAGATCATGCAAACAAACCTAGTTGCACATGCAACAAGCTGAAGCTGTTACACAAGCCATCCTCTCATGTCCTCGCTGCATGCGGGACCGTGGGCATGGATCCTTCAAACTTCATGTCGAAGTACTTCTTTAAGAAGAGGGTACTGCATGCTTGGTGTGGGGAGCTCCGGGGGTTCAAGGTGATCGGAAACTTCGCCACCTTAGACATTGCAGCGGGGACCTGGATTCCAGATGTTAACATGCTGAAGGGTGGGAAGGGTCGGCGACAGAGCCGGCGTATTAGAAATGATATAGACGAATCACAAGCCGGAGCATTTGGTGCATGTTGTGGGCAATGCGGTCAGGAAGGGCACACAGCTAGACGATGCAATACATGTGCTGATCAATAGGCAGAGTGGCATGGCGTGTACTACTAGTTGTTGGAGACTAGAAATAAATTTACATTGTAAACTGTGTTTGTTTAGTACGCACTTATGACGTGTGTCGTGTGGAATGTCGTACTAAATGTACCGTATATTTTATGTACCATTTGTACAACTGCTATATTATATCCCCTTTTCTGTAATATAGTTTGTGTTGTGCCGGTAGCGTAGTATTGTTCTGTTCACTTACTAGTTCTATTTACTGTTAGTTTACATGCGATGTTTTTTGGTTTTAGTTTACATGCGATGTTTTTTGATTTTTTATAAGTGTTAACTTGAACTCTTTTTGCAGGTATAGCTCGTGATGGTCGTGACTCAGACTGGCGGTACCCCCTGTTGGACGAGCACGTGAGTACCGCCGGTTGATATACCGCCGTTGCTTGAAATTCATCACGGTCAGGTCATTTCAACTCCTCTACTAGTTCAGCGTTCTCATCTTCGTCGTGATCGTTGGGAAGTATTGGTGCAATGGAAAGATTGTCCTCTATCAGAAGCTTCATGGGTTCCCCTTTCTGAATTTCGTGAACAATATCCCGATTTCCAGCTCAAGGACAAGCTGTTTCAGCAGAGGGGACGTTGTGGACTCTTCTTGGGGCAAGTACTGTACTAGAAGAACTTTGAGGCAACAGCTAATTGCGGACTCTGTGCCAGATGGTAGCGCAACTGTGACACAATGTGATTCACTACAGCTGACACCGTGACGAGCTATAGGTGGTGATCATTTGGACTTATTTTTGGTGGCTTATAGCTGAAAAGCACTGTAGCTGGCTGAAAAAACATTGTAGCTGACAGAGCCTTATTTAGCATAATTAAATTAAAAAAATTAAAAAATATAAAAAATATGTTAGCCCATTACGTATAATAGAAACAAATACGGAAAAAAAGAACCGACAAAAAAACTCAACAAAAAGCCAAAAGTCCAGAAAAAGACGAAATTTATGAATAGTAAAAAATAAGCCGGAAGCTAAAAGTTGAAGCTAAAACGATCACAAGCGGCGGCAATAAGGCAATCTCAATCTCGGTTTTGGCAGGGTATCTATTAGTTAGGAAACTCCGATTGGTGGCATGTTAGGATATATGAATTAAGATATCAGCTAGGATTTAAGAGTCAGTTTCCGAGTTTGCTTACCAGATTCGGTTAGATATAATATTCTGAGTCGTTTTGTGTTGTCTCATATATAGAGACTTTGGATGTAATTTGAGAATCAATCAACAGAAGAAATCTTTCCCTACCTGGACTCAGAGCCTCTGCCCTGGCCAGAAGCAATTCCGAGCAGGCGCCTGAGGCCTGAGGGCGAGTTTGCTCTTCCCCGTTACCTTCTCCGGTCCACTTCTAACTCACAATTTCATCTTCTTCCACCTCTCACAGTCCACCGAAAACCTGCTCAGAAACCGGCCCATAACATATGAGTTCAACATGATAGAAAAAGGATGACTGAAATGTTGGTTTTTCATGCAATTTACACACTTTTTGCATCTACTCTCCCTATTTGAGTAGGAACAAGGTGCAAGTGGGAGGGATGGAAGAGAACGGTGGTAACATTTTTATAAAAAAAATAGTATTTGTACGCCATACCCATATCGTGTTTGAAACAGCTCTAGGTAGAATATGCGCGACAATATACCTTCCACAAGATGCAGCCCAATGAAGTGCAGTCCATCCATGAGCATCCCTAAAGTTCACATTGACACCAGCAACAAGTATCGTCTTATAGCCCAATCATAGCCCAGTGCGGCTACCAAATGAATTACACCCTGTCCTTGCCCACCACATTGGGACCCTTCCCATCATCATTTATTTTACAGATAAGCCAACAGTGAAGCTTCTCTTTCACCAATTTCTTTAAACTTTGGTCCCTTGCAGTGAAAACTTCTTTCTCGTCAGATGGTGATCCCTGGTCTGACCATTTCTCATCAAGCATTAAGGAATTAATAGTGTTGATTAGCTCATGTTTCTCATTCCCACTGCAGAAAACAAGCAGTTGATGGTCATCTGGTCCAAAAGAAAGTAGCTTCTCAGACGAATATGTAGGTGCATTTCATAATTTTCATTTATACTATTAGCTTGAGAATGTGTAGTCTCCATGTCCAGCACAGAATCTCGAAACTCAAATTCTCGTATTTGACTACAAGCGACCCTGTTTGAGCAGGTCACATAAAAAGGGAACTCTTCCAGATTGATGTGCTGGCGCATGGCAGCATAGGGTGCCATCTGCTAAAAACTCAGCCGGTACTTCAACATCCCCAAACATACACGACCACTTACAATTCTCCACATGCTCTTTGTTTGCTAAGAATGTACCAGTAACTGAAACCTGCATAATTAGCATAGTTTAACAACTAGCAAAAAGAGAGAGGAGTGCTGCAACTTGCCAAGTAACCTAATTAGAGTAGAACTATCATTTATCAACCTACAGATGCCTGAATTGATTCAAATAGTGCATATTATATTAAGAACGACAATAATTAAGAACATAAAATAACTTGCACACCTTTGTCTTTAAACCAATATATGCGCAGCTTGGTGAAACATCAAGAATGCTGAACAGTTGGTCTTAAGTGAAGGGCTAACTACATAAGCATCTAGCTGTTCATTAGTTGGCACACTAGAACCATCAGCAACATTCAGAGGCTCAATGCTACTCCAGAAAGCGTCAGAACTGGATTTGATGTCCAGATCAACCACCTCTCCAAGTTCTTTACTCATCCATCTTGAAAAGCTGTCATGTTTCTTCAAACCAGCAGACTCAAATCTTAAATAGATCTAATGATGACTGCTTCAAGAGTGGATGTTTGATGCTTCCTTCAGTGTATCTATTGTCATTCACCTGAAATTTGGCACAAGAGAATTTTTTATACATTAGGTGTAACACCCTCAAATGGCTGGACCCACTAAATATAAAAGTTTGATGCTTGCATTCTTCTAATAAGGGCTAGTACAGCATTAAATATGCATTTGCTTTCATAACATGTTGTTCTGATGTCAGTTTCCTATTATTTAATATATCTTGTTGGCAATTGAAGTACACCTTATTGGCTTATTCCAAAACTGGCTATAAAGTATGTCTAATTGTGCTAATTTATTTAGGCTTCACTTTCTTAATATAAGAGTTTGTGGTTTGCTTTAGTACTCCTAAACAAAACTTTATGAATCTTCAAAGCAAAACAACTTTTCATTAGTAGGGAAAAATCTGTACTAATGGTAACTATGTGATTATTAGGCACATCTAGAGCCCAAATCCTTAATACATTCTTATCCATGTTTATCTAACAACACAGAAGGATACCTAATTATAAAGAACTTTGAATTGGTTCTATTTTTATTGGTGAACAACAATTTCTGTTTCTATCTTCTAAGAGTTTCTATCACATTTGGCCATTGGCAAACAGATTGCCATCCTATTCTTCTAGTTTCACCCGGAATACCACCAACTCATTCGCTAGATTGCAGGAAATTTTGGGTCAACAAAATAGTTGCAGCCGATCACAGTGATTCATGTCTTCCTTTGGATGAATGTGCTATACTCTTGTCAACATAACAGTCATTAAAGATTTTATATAAGGATTCTGCTAGGAAAAAGTGATCCCCATAGTGATTGCTAGGGTAAGATAACAGGTTGTGCATTCTCTATGTACTATTTTGGGGTGTCTTCATTCATGAGGTCCACTAACACGCAAAGCAAATAGCCATCACCCTCTAGAGATTCCAGAAAGACGTCAAGATTTAAGTACCTCGGACGATGATATGCCTGCAAAACTCAGTGCATCAGCTTCCCTCTGGCTGAGGTTGTTAGTGCACAGAGCCTTAGATGTAAATGTCTCCAGACAAGAGTTATCATCCAGATTGTTAGCCTCTATTGTGGCAAATGAAGAATGAAGTGTTGGCTCTGTGAACCCAGTTGGATATTCTGTGAAGGTGTCATGTGGGGAAAGTATTACACCCGCCGTTCCCGGGCTGAGCAAGCTCAGAATCCGGATAGGTGAAGGGTATTAGTTAATAGCAACGTACTGGTATCGGTTAAGAGTTAGAGCTTAGCTAAAGAATTAGAGTTTGTTTCCAAGAAGGATTAGGAGTTGGAGTTGGATTGCTTTGTCCAGTCCTATATATAAAGGACCAAGGTTAGGATGAGAGGAATAACAAGAAATCAATCTATTCTCTTACTTTTGCTTTCCGCCAACATAGGGCGCACGGGGGAAAACCCTCGCCCTGCCTCTCATCACGACTACGGGCTCCGAAGTCGGGGTCCTGCGCCTGTGAGTCGTGACATCTTGGTATCAGTATCCAGGCCTCCGCCATCGGCCGCTCCGCCACCAGTTTTTTCCGCCGCCTCGTCTCCGCCAACGACCTCCCCTGTTTCCGCTCCGCCACCAACTTCGTCCGCCGCTTCCGCCATGCCGGGCGCCGAGGAGGACCTCAAATCCCTGATTCTCGCCCTCACCAGGGACGTCCAGGCCCTCCAGTCATCCGTCAACACCCACGCCCAAGCACTCCAGCGCCTTGAATTGCAGCCGCCGTCCCAATACTCGTCCGCATCATCCGGCGTCCGCGTCAACTCTGGTGAACATCACAACGACCGGCCGCCGCGTTTCCAGAAGATGGGTTTTCCCAAGTATGATGGCAAGGGCGATCCGCTCCCGTTTATCCATCGATGTGAATCCTACTTCCACCAACAGCGCATTGCCGAGGAGGAGAAGGTGTGGATGGCTTCATACAATCTGCTGGACATTGCCCAACTGTGGTACATCCAGGTGCAGAAGGATGAGGGCACACCACCATGGCGCCGCTTCACTGAACTCCTTAACCTGAGGTTCGGCCCTCCCCTGCGTTCCAATCCGTTAGGAGAACTCGTCGCGTGTAAGCGGACGAGCACGGTGGCCGATTTCCAGGACCGCTTCCAGGTGCTTCTTGCCCGGGCAGGGTCCCTGACGGAGGAGCAGAAGGTCCAGCTCTTCACCGCCGGCCTTCAACCGCCTCTCAGCTTCGACGTCGAAATCCATAATCCCCAGACACTAGCGGTCGCCATGAGCCTGGCGCGCAAGCTGGAACTCCGCGACCAGACGGGGGGCCGCCAGCGCGTTCGTGGGCAAAGGGCATTCTGCCTTCACCCGCACAACGCCAACTGGCCGTGCAGCCACCAGCAACCACACCAGCCGCACCACCCAGGGTCTCCGTGGAGGGTCGCCAAGTGAAGCGCCTATCGCCGGCGGAGATGGAGGAACGCCGTCGCCTTGGCCTGTGCTACAATTGCAATGAGAAGTTTGGAAGAGGTCACAACAGAGTGTGCCAGCATCTCTTCTTATTGGAGCTGAACGACGCGGAGGACTCTGCCGACTCGGAGGACACAGACCAAATCACCGAGGAACCTCGAATTTCCCTGCACGCGATTGCCGGTATCCGCACCAGCGAAACAATGCAGGTGTGCGTTCAGATGGGAGGCGCCACACTCCACGCACTCCTCGACTCTGGCTCCACCCATAACTTCATATCCGAAGAGGCGGCAGGCCGCACTGATCTCTTGCTGCGCCGCCGCAGCGAGATGTCGGTTACAGTGGCCAATGGCGAGCGCGTGCCCTGCGTAGGCGTGTTTCAGGGGGCGGACTTCTCCATTAAAGGGGAGGCGTTCCGGGCAGATTTCTTCGCCCTCCCTTTAGCCGGCTACGACGTGGTGCTGGGCACCCAGTGGCTCGCGACCCTTGGCCCCATTCTTTGGGATTTCGGGGCTCTCACCATGTCATTCTGGCGCAGCGACCACCGCGTCCGCTGGCGCTGCGTGGCGGGTTCGGCGAGCCCCGGCCTGCGCTCCTGCTCCGGGCCCGACCTCTTGGAGGCCCTCCTCGCCGACTTCGCTCCACTCTTCATCGAGCCGCATGGATTACCACCGCCTCGGTCCCGAGATCACAACATCACTCTTCTGGCTGGCTCGTCTCCGGTGGCCGTTCGACCCTACCGCTACCCGGCCACACACAAGGATGAGCTGGAACGCCAGTGCGCCGTCATGCTGGACCAAGGCCTGATTCGGCACAGCTCTTCCGCTTTCTCATCACCGGTTCTATTGGTGAAGAAGGCCGATGGCTCATGGCGTTTCTGCGTCGACTATAGAGCACTCAACGCCATCACAGTCAAGGATGCCTTTCCTATTCCGGTGGTCGATGAACTCCTAGACGAGCTGCACGGCGCCAAGTTCTTCACCAAGCTCGACCTCCGCTCAGGCTACCACCAAGTCCGCATGAACCCAGACGATGTGGCCAAGACGGCTTTCCGAACACACGATGGCTTCTACGAGTTCCTCGTCATGCCGTTTGGGCTATGCAACGCTCCGGCAACATTCCAGGCGCTCATGAACGATGTATTGCGCCCATTCCTTCGCCGGTTCGTGCTCGTCTTCTTTGATGATATACTGATCTTCAGCGCTTCATGGGCCGATCATCTCCGCCATGTGCGCGCTGTCCTCACCACGCTCCAGCAGCATAAACTCTTCGTCAAGCGGTCCAAGTGCGCTTTCGGGGTGGATTCCATCTCCTACCTGGGCCACATCATCTCAGCAACTGGCGTGGCCATGGATCCAGCTAAGGTGCAGGCCGTCCTCGACTGGCCACTGCCTCGCTCAGCACGCGTGGTCCGCGGTTTCCTCGGCCTCGCTGGATACTACCGCAAATTCGTGCGGGATTACGGCACCATTGCCGCTCCACTCACGGCTCTACTTCGCAAGGATGGGTTTCTATGGTCCGACGAGGCTGCTGCAGCATTTCACACACTGAAGACAGCACTCACCACGGCGCCAGTGCTCGCTCTGCCGGACTTCACCCAACAGTTCGTAGTAGAGTGCGACGCCTCAGGCCATGGTTTTGGGGCGGTGTTGTTACAAGACAAGCACCCCATTGCCTTCTTCAGCCGCCCGGTGGCGCCACGGCATCGCTCTCTGGCCGCTTATGAGAGAGAATTGATCGGACTGGTGCAAGCCATCCGGCATTGGCGGCCTTATCTCTGGGGACGCCGTTTTGTGTTAAAGACGGACCATTTCAGTCTCAAATATTTGTTGGATCAGCGTCTTGCCACCATTCCCCAGCATCATTGGGTGGGCAAGCTCCTGGGATTTGACTTCGCCGTGGAATATAAACCAGGCAGCACCAACACCGTGGCGGATGCACTATCTCGCCGCGACACAGACGTGGGTACCGTCCTCGCCATTTCGTCACCCAGGTTTGATTTCCTGGACCGTCTCCGACAAGCTCAAACCACGGATCCCGCTCTGGTAGCTCTCCACGACGAGATCAAGGTCGGCCAGCGGGCGGGGCCCTGGTCCATCACTGACGGCTTGATCACCTTCGATTCCAAGCTTTACGTAGCGCCGACGTCGCCCCTCCTGCATGAACTCGTATCCGCCATCCATGATGACGGCCACGAAGGCGTCCAGCGCACAATCCACCGGCTCCGTCGCGATTTCCATTCACCTAACCTTCGCTCGGTGGTCCAGGATTTTATCCGTAGCTGCTCCACTTGCCAGCAGTACAAGACAGAGCATCTCCGACCCGCTGGGCTTCTCCTGCCGCTGCCTGTTCCTACCATGGTCTGGGCAGATATCGGCCTCGACTTCATCGAAGCCCTGCCACGCGTGGGTGGCAAATCGGTGATTCTGACGGTGGTCGACCGCTTCAGCAAGTATTGCCATTTTATTCCGCTGGCACACCCATATACGGCAGAAACGGTAGCCAAGGCGTTCTTTGGGGACATTGTGCGTCTCCACGGCATACCACAGTCCATGGTGTCGGACAGGGATCCGGTTTTTACCTCCACATTTTGGCGCGAATTGATGCGGCTTTGTGGCGCCAAGCTGCACATGACCTCCGCCTTCCATCCTCAGTCAGACGGCCAGACTGAGGCCGCAAACAAGGTCATTGTGATGTACCTTCGATGCTTCACTGGGGACCGGCCGCGTCAGTGGCTTTGCTGGCTACCTTGGGCAGAGTACGTCTTCAACACGGCTTTCCAAACTGCTCTTCGTGACACGCCATTCAAGATTGTCTACGGCCGGGAGCCCCCGTCCATCCGATCCTATGAACCAGGAGAGACGCGAGTTGCGGCAGTAGCTAAAACCATGGCAGAAAGGGACGAACTACTGGCCGATGTTCGCTACCGCCTTGAGCAAGCCCAGGCAATCTACAAGAAACACTACGACAAGCATCACCGCGAGGTCCGCTACATGGTGGGAGATTGGGTGTGGCTTCGCGTCCGCCACCGCACCCCGGCTTCTCTCCAGACCTCCACCAATGGCAAGTTGCGTCCTCGTTTCTTTGGGCCGTATCGCGTCGAGGCACTCATCAACGACGTCGCTGTCCGATTGACTCTTCCTCCCAAGGCGCGTCTGCACAACGTCTTCCACATCGGCCTTCTCAAGAAATTTATCGGGACACCCCCTGATGCACCACCGCCACTTCCAGCTATACACTATGGTGCTACAGTTCCGGAACCAGAGCGCGCTATCCGCACTCGATTGGCGCGGGGTGTCCGCCAGGTTCTCATCCATTGGAAGGGCGAGCCGCCAGCTTCTGCTACTTGGGAAGACCTCAACACGTTCATGGAGCGCCATCCAACCTTCCAGCTCGCGGACGAGCTGCTCGTCGAGGGGGGGAGAGATGTCATGTGGGGAAAGTATTACACCCGCCGTTCCCGGGCTGAGCAAGCTCAGAATCCGGATAGGTGAAGGGTATTAGTTAATAGCAACGTACTGGTATCGGTTAAGAGTTAGAGCTTAGCTAAAGAATTAGAGTTTGTTTCCAAGAAGGATTAGGAGTTGGAGTTGGATTGCTTTGTCCAGTCCTATATATAAAGGACCAAGGTTAGGATGAGAGGAATAACAAGAAATCAATCTATTCTCTTACTTTTGCTTTCCGCCAACATAGGGCGCACGGGGGAAAACCCTCGCCCTGCCTCTCATCACGACTACGGGCTCCGAAGTCGGGGTCCTGCGCCTGTGAGTCGTGACAGAAGGACTCCTCAACTGGCACTAAATCAAACAGAGTTCTGGAAATGTCTCTCAGTCCAGTGCCGACATCATCATTCTAGGTATGTCATGGTGAGTAAATGAATGACTACCTAAATTAGCTGTTCTTGGCTGCATTTCACCATGATAACCTGAAACTATTTGGAAAACAAAATGATTTAGGTCCTGTTCTTTTCAGTTTCTAAAAGCTGTTTTTCGGCTTTTCTACAGTAATTAGCTTTTAATCGGAGTATTTTTTTCAAGATAGGGTCTACTAGTTAATTGTAGTATATACTGTACTAACTTCATTTATGTTGGCAAAAACTGAACGTAAGTTTCTGTTACTCTGTAATCTCTCGCACGAACAGCTCAAAAGACACAAGCCGTAGCTAAAAATCATAAGCTTCAGCCAAAAAGAACAGGCCCTTAAAAGCCAGCATTAGCACAGAAACTCAAATGTATAGGAGTGGATATTGCCTTGACTACTGTTATGAATATTGTGTATATTGATATGAGACCCAAAGGGCCATATATATAGGAGAGTACAAGGGGATATGCCATATAGAGATAAGGCATATATGGAATAGAATACAAACTCTATCTCTAATACCCTTAACACCCCCCACAAATGCAAGGCGTATGCAATAGCATTGCATTTGAAAAAGGGTTAATACTAAAACAAGAAATATCCGACATCCGAGTCGTGATAAAGTCGTCATTGCGTGCAGTCGTTGAATAAACTGTCAAATCAAGCCGAAGAGGAATAGATAAAAGCATGACGGCGCAGATCGAAGCTTGAGACGGTGGCGGCGCAGTGCACAAAAAACGCAACGGAAGCGCGGTGCAGAAGAAGCGCGGCGGCCTTAAAAACTCGGGGCGGCGGCTCAAAGAGAAGCGGATATGAATATTGTGTGTATTGATATGAGACCCAAAGGGCCATATATATAGGAGAGTACAAGGGGATATGCCATATAGAGATAAGGCATATATGGAATAGAATACAAACTCTATCTCTAATACCCTTAACACCCCCCACAAATGCAAAGCGTATGCAATAGCATTGCATTTGAAAAAGGGTTAATACTAAAACAAGAAATATCCGACATCCGAGTCGTGATAAAGTCGTCGTTGCGTGCAGTCGTTGAATAAACTGTCAAATCAAGCCGAAGAGGAATAGATAGAAGCATGACGGCGCTATCGAAGCTTGAGACGGCGGCGGCGCAGTGCACAAAAAACGCAACGGAGGCGCGGTGCAGAAGAAGCGCGGCGACCTTAAAAACTCGGGGCGGCGGCTCAAAGAGAAGCGGCGGCATCATAAAGACTTCTACGATCTGCAGCGGCTCAAGGAAAAGAGCAGCGGCTGCTACCATGCAAAAGAAAATTCCTACACTTCTATGACTGACAAGAAAATTTGTGGACTCGCACGGCTTGGACGAACTAAATATTAGAAACTACGGACTTGGATAGACGCGACGGAAAACTCACAAGAAAAAAATAAACTGACTGACACAGAAAAAAAAACGAACTCAACCGATCTGCGCCGTCAAAAGCACCATCTCTCCTCTTTCTCATTCTGTTCCTCCATCCAAATCATTCTCCACTCATTCTCTCCCCTCTTCGTAGCACCATTAAAGCGGCAGCCAACAGGAGCAGTCGAGCAGCCGGCGGGAAGAGTCGGCAAGAGCGGCGGCGAGCAAGAGCGAGCGGATCGTCGAAGAAGAAGAGGTCGGCGGCCCACCCGGCCCAGAACGATGGAGATCCGAGTGCGGCAGCCCTGGCAGCGAGCGAAAAGGAGTTGGTGGCCGGCGGTCAAGGCGGAGAGGTCGGCGGCGAAGCTCACCCCTGGCAGCAACGGATCCGGTGGCGGGGATCCCGGAGGGCGGCGGCGACCCGAGAGTGGCGGCGGCGGAACACCCCGGCGTGGAGAGAGCCAGAGGGAGGCGGCACCGTGCGGCATCCGGTGGCGATGAAGAGCCCGGCGGCGGGATCCGGCGCGTAGAGGCCGGATCCGGTGGCGAAGAAGAGCCCGGCGGCAGGATCCGGCGCGGGAAGCGTCGGCGGACGGCGGCGGTCCGGGGGGATCCAGCGGCGGCTGGCGTCGATAGAGGAGGGCGCGCACACCAACGGCGCCAGCTCGAGCGCGGCCGCGACGGTGCGGGCGAGCGCCAGCGCAGTGTCGGGGAGACCGGGCTGGCCAAAAGAAGCGGCGACGACGTCCCCAGCGCCGGCGACGGATCGGGAGCACCGTGGTGCGGGCGGCGAGGAGATGGCCGCCCCCAGGAGCAAAGATGGATCCTCCCGGGGGCAGCGGCAGCGGAAGACAAGCCGAAGTAGATCGAGGTTAGGGTTTCAACCTAAGCTCTGATACCATGTTATGAATATTGTGTATATTGATATGAGACCCAAAGGGCCATATATATAGGAGAGTACAAGGGGATATGCCATATAGAGATAAGGCATATATGGAATAGAATACAAACTCTATCTCTAATACCCTTAACAACTACTACCAACAGTTGAAGCAGAAGGGAGTGGATCTTGCCTTGACTACTACCAACAGTTGAAGCAGTAGGGTATAACATGTTATCCATCATGACTCCATCCACAGGCTGCTGCATCTCAATGAGAGGGTGGTATCTGGAGCTTGCTCGGCAATTATCTGCTGCACCGAATTTCGCTTTAGGTACACTGAAAGAAGGTGCATAATTGAATATGCGTCAGTTAATCTATACTTAGTTTAGATGATGCAGAACAAAGATAGAGAAACAGCAAGACCTGATTCAGTATATTCATAATCTGATATATGTCCACTTATTGGGCTTTCAGAAGCATCCATGGTTTGTGGGGCCACCTGATTCTGACTAGTGATAGAATTTGAACATGAGGGAGTATCAGCATTGGACAATTGCATAATCTCCTCTTTCGCACGATTGAAACTTTGCTTGCCACCCTGGAAGTCAACCAGATAGAAATACGGAAATGAAGGTACTCCAACCCCAAAAAATAATGTAATGACATTGCCATATACTCATTTATACTCCCAGATAATTTATTTTAACAATATATGAAAAAATGAAAGTTGATACAGCAATAGAGAATTCATCATCTGCAAATAAATGACTATGTATGAATCATATCCTCCTGTGTGCGCATGCTCTTTAGAAAGGTGTCTAATAATGCAGTGTGTACTACAGCCTGGTTAAAGAGAAAAGGGTGTAGTCTGTAGTAGTGTAGTGCCACCATCAAATGAAGAGGAGGATGTTAAGCGCACTACAGTGTGAGACAGAAGGGAAGCTGCAGTGAAAATAACCAAGGCTTCCATACAGCGCACGCGCGCGCACAAAGGGAGCATTTGCTAGCATAGTTGATGAATGGCCAATTAGCCATGTGTACTCACTACATAAAATCTCCATTAGCCATTTTTTTAGTTGCCCATCAACAAGAAAGAAAGCAATAAGGAACACATAAGAGAGAAGTTTACAAGTTTACTAGTGTATGAAATAGTGTACCTTGACTTCAAGGTAGTGTACAAGAACGATGTGTGTGGAATCCCTGAAAAGTAAGAGAAGTCATTTGATTATACAGTACATACCTTCCTCTGGGTATCAGGTCAACTACCAGTCTACCATCAAGATGAGATTAGAATTGCACTAGACAGCAAAGGGCATAATTCAACATTCAGCACTTACTCTTCCAACAGCCAATAGGTTCTTCTTTGAAAGTTCTCATTTTCCTCTCCGTGGGCATAGTAGCAGTGTAGTACATCAATGCTGCCAGCCTAAAATAACAAGCTCCAGCTTTAGTGTACTAGTAAAGACACAAAAGAAATGGAGCTAAAACAAAAATATATCGGCATCATCAATAAAAAAACAGCTAGCAGTAGATTCCAGCACACAAGAACCAAGGAACCTTCTGTTCTCAGTAAATGCAACACCATTTATATTTTCTTTCATCTCTATATCCAGGTCAAGGTTGCACCCAAACTTGTGAAACACTTTTTTGTGTGTGTGGGCATGCTGGTATGGATGCGTAAGTAGGGTGGGTCCGGGGGGGGTAGGCCCCGGCATATGGGGTTGCAACATCTTGCACCTGCATGAAATAGCTTTTGCTCCAACCGAATGCTCATTGCTCATGCCTAAGAATATTAGCAGTGCAAGCTGCGAGTCATTAGCAACTCCACAATCCACAATTATGGCCAAAATGCCGGCTTACGTAAGTCTAACATGGCCAGGACAGTATGGACATAAGTAATACAAAACACCCAATTATGCACAATAACAACCACTATCTATGCAAATGCAACTTCCAAAGAGTGGCTTTCTGTAAAATAACTCAAATTTACTTACTTTTAGTTTCTCATGAGCTTCTTTTACAGTCTTCCCGTCCTTTTTCTTCCTCCAGTTGTGTCCATCCTTTCTAAAGTATCTCAATATTTTGCGATCAAAGAGAAAAAGAGAACCACCTACATAAATGGCATGAAAGTTAAGTAGAAGAAATAAGAATTTGTGTTAATGAATTTATTTTCCCACGTTTACCCCAAGGCCACACATAGAAACCATAAAAACAGCTTTGATCGAATAGAAGTAATGTAACTTGCATAAAAGGGGCAATAACACTGGCAACAGCCCCCCCCCCCCCCAACCCACCCAATCTTTGAGCCGTTAGATTACTGTCTTAGCTCACGCTATTGTTCCCAAGTCCCAACCGCATTCAGGATTTGGCATTGGATCTCGCGGCTCAACCATGTCTCATTGTAATTCTTGCTCCTTTGCCCAGTTGCACCTCGCTGCAGCTGCCCAATGCCTTCTCGGTTGATATGCATCCGGTTGGTCAAGGAGTGGCCGGCCGCATAAGACCATTGCATTCACATTGATCCTCCAACACATGAGAACATCACCATTGGAGCAGAATCACCCCCATCCTCTGCACCCATGCCGGCATGCAATGTTGTGCATTCACTTGGTTCCTTTGATTAATTGATTGCAAATAGATGTAGCACTTGACCTTTTTCATTTTAGCATGAAATTTTTAACTTTAAGCACTGTTTATACAGATCACTTATTTCTTTGGAAGTCTTTTTCAATTGAGAGCCAAAAGAGCCCGATCATGCCAATTTGTTTGCTCGTTGCATGTCCGGATACTCCTTTTTCCTCTCTGCTTTTGTCTCTGGAGAAATAGAGTTGGCAGCAATGGACGAACTGAATCTAATCCATACATTTACAAAGGGACATCTAGGATGAGCAAAATGGCAAAATTTGCCTTTGAAACAGTAAGGCTGAGGATATGCATCCAAAGAGAAGAAACACAGTGATTAACGAAAGATGCCTTGAAAGCAAATCACCCTGGGGTTGTGTGTTTCAGGTTTAGTGCATGGACCATTACATATACTATTAACCATGAAATTTGACTATCATTTCCCTTTTACAAACTGTATATCAAGTTTTCAGCAGTCCATTTCGCAATGTGAAAGCACTTTTGAAATTTTTATGGCGTCACAGCTACAAGCTGAAGATAAGGGCAGCACGTAATCCAGACAACTATTGTACTACCACAAGCTAGGTGACTGGCTACTGAACCAACTGTATAAGGTAAGGTTTGGAACAAGCATATATCGCTCACATCACATGCTATATGCCAACAGTCAACAACTGCACAACATCATGATAAATGAGATGAACATCCACAGATCGGTGCTCAGACTTCAGAATCGACAACATCTTCACAAAACCGAAAAGAAAGAAAAGGAGCCATACTTGAAGGCGTTTTTGGCGGCTCTGGCGTGATAGAGAACAACTTGTAGTTTGAGAGTATTTCGCAGATTTCAGTGGGACGCAGCCATCGCTTCTGAGCCTCCAGCAGTATCTGGGAGATATCTGCAGCATAACAATGGGATTAGTAAAGCGCTACTCAACATCAACAACTACTCCCCACCCTGGTGCCCACACTTGCATACAGCCTTCAATTTTTATTTTTATTTTTATTTATTTATTGGCTTAGAATTCAATGTCTTTCGGCCGTTTTGAATAATCGGACTGAAAAGTCAGAAAACAAACGCAGAAAACTCTAAAGAGGAGCACCTAATCTAATTCAAGCTTTTAGAAGGCGATAGCACCTGTTTGCAAACTCACCAACAGAAATCAAGCACAAAAATTTCTAAATTTCGCACGAGTTACAGAAACTACAGCACACCGCTTCATCAGACTGTAATACCTATAGCAAACCAGCCGTGAAATCTCAAAAAGAACTCAAAAATTATTCCGAAACGATACCAAGCAGCTAAAACATCCCAAAAACCCACCACAGAAATCTCAAATTTGGCCACGCAAACCGCACGGACCCACGGAAAATAGCACAAAACCCTAACCCCGGAAGCAAAAGCAGAAGCAGAAGCGAACCGCCACCCGTAGACCGAGCTACCTGGGGGCTGGTTGGGCAGCGGGAGCCTGCGGGTCTCCGCCATGCGACCGCCCGACCAAACCTCCGCCTCCGGACTGCCACCTTCTTCGATCGCCGCTCGTCGGAGGCCGGCTTAAAACGGGGAGGAATCGAGGGGAATTGGTGGGTCGCCGTCGCGTTGGAAGAAATGCTTCAGCTGCGCAGGGAGCGACGAGGGGCGAGCGAGAAGTGATGGCAGGGCATAAGGAAATGACGGGCGTGCCCCCTAGCAGGGACTGGGTGTGGGTGCTTTGGGCGTCGCTGCTCCTGCTGGTGGACTTTCGCCCACGGGGGATCTGCCGATCTGGGATTAAAAAAAAAAGAAATCTCCCGCTTCGGTGCTCCGTTTTTTTAGAGTAAAATCCATTACCGGTCCTTAAACTTTTTATGCTGTGTCATCCCGGTCCATAGACTTTTAAAGTATGTCATCTCGGTCTTTAAACTTTCAAAGTGTGGCAATATCGTATGTAGTTGTAACAGTGAACTTTTTATGCTGTGTCATCCCGGTCCATAGACTTTCAAAAGAAATTGCCACACTTTGAAAGTTTAAGGACCAGAATGACATACTTTAAAAGTCTATGGACCGGGATAACACAGCATAAAAAGTTTAAGGACCAATAATGGACTTTACTCTTTTTTTTATTTAGGGGCTGTGTTTCTCGACGAGGAAAAATTTAGCAATGTTGTGGTTACAGATCAAACAGAGAGAGTGTGTAGTAGTAGGGAGTTGAGTAAAATGAATGGCTTAGGGTCTTCTCCCATGGCCTGTGCTGCATATATACTCACATGAGGAGTGCTTTTACAATTATACCCTTACATCCAAGTATTCCCTACAAGGGCACTTATGTCATTACATATGTCTCATTCTGGACCTTACATTCCTCTAACAGGTCTGCTGGGCTTAGGTGGGGGCCACCCCTACGACAGGAGCCTCTCATGGTGAAGGGCTTCACGGGCCGAAACCATGTCGCCGAGCCGTTTGGCCCCCTCCGTCCCTGCGGCCTGTGAGCTTTTCCAACATCGGGCGAAGCTTTGCTGTGGTGCCTGCTCCGCCTCCAGAGCATTGCGCTGGGCAAGCTGGTGGAGCCTCCCTTGGTTACAGGGCCTAACAGTGGCTGGTCCGGGGCTGCTTGCGGGGCCAGAGGTTGAAGCCGCAGCCGAGGTCGAAGCCAAGCCCGCCTTGGCGAGGTGGCCTGGTGGCCCGGACCATGTTTGGCCACGAGTTCCCCGGGCGGCGGAGCCAAAGCCGAAGCTGGAGCGGGGGCGGACCTCACGCCCATGGCGTTCCCTGGGAGGGAGGTAGGCGAGGCTCCGCGGTTCCGGTGGTGCACTCTAATGGCCCCTTGAACCGCGCCGACTCCTGGGCTGGCAAGGGCAGGCTGCTGAGGCCGTACTTTCCCGGTCACTTTCCCCGTCGGGGTGTACACGTGGCAGGCCACGATTGGCGCGCCGTGGGCTGTTGGCGGTTGCGCGACTGCGGCCGTTCGCCCCTTCCCCAGAAAGGCGGGGCACGCGGTGGGGGAGCTGTTACGGCGTCTGCCCGCCTACCAGCACACGCCTCGCTGGCGATGAGCGGTTTCGCTTGTCCATCGTGGGCAGTTGGACCGCCGGGTACCCGTCGATTGGCACGCCGCCGATTGACACCGATTGATCTTCCGCCAGCCTGGCGACTCCTCGCCGGGTGAGCCTGGGTATAAATGTGCCGGTGTCACGGGCTGTTCCTTGCTCACCCCGGGTTACTCATCTTGCACCTGCACGCGGTTATCTTCCTACATGTAGGCCAACTATTGTTCATCCGCGTTTGATGATTGCGTCTACTGTCGCCAAAATCAGCGAGCGCTGATGAACACTAGACGACCTACTAATGGGAATACGTCACAGCTCGCTGTAGAAGTCTTGGACGTCCACAGGGTCCTGCTCGCGCACCTCGTTTTCGTGTGGAAATGGCAAGGATTGACCTGCTCTCGTAGACAGAAATGCTTGAGTCTCTCTGCGCTTTCTGATTGCGCCCACCAGCGTTGCCATCAGGGAATGTTGATGTACTGAAGCTTTTCTGTTTACGAGAACGTGTCAAAACCTGCCACAAAGCTGGGACGTCGTGTGACCTCTGATTCGAGGGGGCTAGGGGTCGAAAGGCCGGCCTGTACCCCACGGCTCAGGGTTGGCTGTTTGAGTGCATTGTGGGTAAACCGGTGCCCGCTCGCCTTCACCTTCCGCTTCGGCCGGAACGCCCTACCGAGGGGAAGCCAGGCCTCCGACGCATGGGGCTGAGTCAGGGGCCCCACTGGATCCCAGACGCTACTTCTCCTAGCGCGGATCTTGGAGCATCATGACGGTACGACGCTGCAACGCTGGACCGTTGCAGGCGTTTGCAGGGCGATTCGGGGATGCTGAGCGGTTGCAGCGGAGCTGGTGCCTAGTCGAGGTAGACGCGCGAACGCTCCGTCCCCCATCATTCGAAGCGGTGGCAGCGGAGCTGGCGCCTAGTCGAAGTAGACGCGCGAGCGCTCCGTCCCCTACCCTTCGAGGTGGTGGCAGCGGAGCTGGCGTCTAGTCGAGGTAGACGCGCTAACGCTCCGTCCCCCATCCTTCGGAGCGGTGGCAGCGGAGCTGGCGCCTAGTCGAGGTAGACGCGCGAACGCTCCGTCCCCCATCCTTCGGAGCGGTGGCAGCGGAGCTGGCGCCTAGTCGAGGTAGACGCGCGAACGCTCTGTCCCCCATCCTTCAGAGCGGTGGCAGCGGAGCTGGCGCCTAGTCCAGGTAGACGCGCGAGCACTCCGTCCCCCATCCTTCGGAGCGGTGGTAGTGGAGCTGGCGTCTAGTCGAGGTAGACGCGCGAGCGCTCCGTCCTCTACCCTTCGAAGTGGTGGCAGCGGAGCTGGCGCCTAGTCAAGGTAGACGCGCGAGCGCTCCGTCCCCTACCCTTCGAGGTGGTGGCAGCGGAGCTGGCGCCTAGTCGAGGTAGACGCGCGAGCGCTCCGTCCCCTACCCTTCGAGGTGGTGGCAGCGCAGCTGGCGCCTAGTCGAGGTAGACGCGCGAGCGCTCCGTCCCTTACCCTTCGAGGTGGTGGCCACGGAGCTGGCGCCTAGTCAAGGTAGACGCGCGAGCGCTCCGTCCCGTACCCTTCGAGGTGGTGGCAGCGGAGCTGGCGCCTAGTCGTGGTAGACGCGCGAGCGCTCTGTCCCTTACCCTTCGAGGTGGTGGCCGAGGAGCTGGCGCCTAGTCGAGGTAGACGCGCGAGCGCTCCGTCCCTTACCCTTCGAGGTGGTGGCAGCGGAGCTAGCGCCTAGTCGAGGTAGACGCGCGAGCGCTCCGTCCCTTACCCTTCGAGGTGGTGGCAGCGGAGCTGGCTGTTGTGGGCGCCCTTGGAAGTGCGCTTTAATGGCTCCGGGAATCACGCCAACCCCCGGGCTGACACGGTCAGGCTGCTGTATCCGTACGCGCTTGTCCATTCGGGATGGGCACGCGGCAGGCAGCGATTGGTGTGCCAACAGGTCGCCCGCGGTGAAGTTCCTTCCTCTGAGGGGCGGGGCACGTGGCAGGGCGTTGTAGGCGTGCCGCCCGCTGGCTGCCCCACTCCCAACGCGCGCCACCGGCTGCGAGTGGTTGCGCTGCTCGCCAATCCCTGGTTGCGCCTACGGCGCGGACTTACGGTTGTCCCTTCGGATAGGTGCAGCCAAGGTCGAGCCGAAGGCTATACCGGGTCGCGCGACCTGCGTTTATTTCTTGCGCAGACTGACACGTGGCGGGACGCTAGTGACGCTTCGCGTGGTGACAGGACTCTGTACGACCACGGTCGCATGATGGCTACGTGGACCGTCGCGACGCTTCGGCTTCGCGCGTGGGGAGGCGAGCGGTTGCCGTTCGCCGTTTGCGCTTAGGGTAGGAGGCGTGGGGCCTTTAGGAACCCCCCGTGGTATTGTGCCCACGCCTCCTTGCGCTTTTTGGTTGTTCATGGTGCTTTCCACATTCGCTCGCCCTATTCGTGCACTCTTTTCCTGCTGCCGAGTTCCCCGTGGGTGCTGATGGCGACTTGCGACGAGCGTACTCAGGTGGGTGGCTACGCCATCCGCAGGCGGTCCTCTCCTCTCGAGGTGAAATACACGTTGGGGGAGTGCGATCCGCCGGCGGCAGACAAGTGGTGGGCGGCGAAGAAGGGTCAGGGTCCGTACTCCGGAGAGCTGGGCCGCACGCTCGTGACGGAGGACACTATCCGGTCGCTGCTGCGAGATGGGAAGCTATCGGATCGCGACGCGGTGCGGCTGCCCGCCGATGGCGAGACGGAGCCGCGCCCTGGGAAGTCGGAGGCGATCGTCTTCGTTGCCTACTTCGAGGCCGGGTTTCGCATTCCGTCCGCAGCAATTGTCGGGGCGGTGCTGCGGACCTTCAAGCTGGAGTTGTCACAACTGACTCCGAACGCGGTGGCTCGCCTCGCCGTGTACAGCTAGGCCCTACGCTCGGGGGGGTGTTGGCCCAGCGCCTCCTTGTTTGCGTATTTGCATGAGGCCCGGTGCCAACCAAAGGAGCAGAAGGACAGTACGGTGTCGAAATTTGGCAGCGTCAACATCCTCCTGCGGGCGTCATGTGGGAAGCTCTTCCCTGCGAACGCGACCCGAGGGAAGTGGGAGGTCAACTGGGCGAGGCGGTGGTTCTACCACCGTGTGGCGAGTGGCAGCGGCCTTGAATGCGTAGGCGGGCCGATTACATTCAAGACCGCCCCCGGCTTAGCGCTTGACGAGGAAGATAGGCTGAGGGCGCGGAGACTTGTGGGGGTCTCCGCCCGCTTCAATATGCGCGACCTCGCCGAAGAGTATATGATGCTTGGTGCAACGCCGCTTGCCCACGGTTGGCGCTTCACAGCCGGTGAACGTCGGGATGACAACGTTCGCCCGTCCGTTTGCTCGTTGCCCGTGCCGATTGGCCTTCGTAAGTCTCAACCACATCTTCCTCCGCAATTGTATATATTGCATTTATGTAAACGTGCCGTCTTGGGCAGAGACTCGCCTTGAGGACGCAGAGCGCGCCGCGCGCGTGTTCCTCGGGCCATACACCGGTAGAGAGCACGGGCAACGCGCAGCTGCGACCGCGGAGGTCGGATTGGGGCGGATAAACCGCGTGTGTGAGGCCTTAGGGCTTCCTGTGCCGGATCGCCCCCCTCCGAACCAGCAACACGAGGATGACGGTGCCGCGAAGACAAAGGCGCCGTCCCGCAAAAGGACCCGGAGCACCGAGGGCGGAGGCGCCGGTAGGAGCCCGGGGTCGAGTTCGGCAAGGTACGCCGATTCAGATTTAAAGGGCGCAGAGACCGAGGGCGGAGGCGCCGATAGGAGCAGCGGAGGGTGCGCCGCAGAGGCCCCGTTGCCCGCGACCGTTACCGAGGTGGTGGTGCCGGCTGGCGACACTGGTGCGGAGTCCTCGTCTCGGAGCATGGCTTTGACGGGGCTGCCCTCCGCGAGAACGTGTGGAGCGCCGCCTTTGATGACCGCGGCGGCTGAGGCCGAAGGTTGCCGCGGAGGCGGGGGTGCCTCCCGCAAAGGTGGGGGTAACCCCCGCGGAAGCCACGGGGGTGAAGTCCTCGACTTCTATCGTCGTAGCTGTGGAGACCCCTTCAGCGGATGATGCAGCTGGAGGGGCCCCCTCTGCGGCGGGTAGCGTGGCGGTATCTTCCGCCCAAGCGAAGCGGGCGCGCCTGCCGTCCTCCCTTCCGCGGACTTCGCGAGGGTTCGCTGTGGCGACCGGTGTTGGGAGCCTGTGGGACCCTGCTTCGAGCGCCGGGGTCCTACCACCCCGCGCCCTCCCAGCCCCTCGGGCCGCGGTGGCCGTGGCGCAGGCTCGGTTCGCGCCAGGTCCTGACTCGGTAGTCCCCGGGCCTTCCGAGACAGTGCTGTCCGTTGGGGCCGAAGTGGGAGCGTTCCCGCCCGCGGCTAGGGAGATGTCTCTGCGAAGCCCCCCGCCCGCGACCGAAGGTAGGGTATGGTTGTACTCCTTCGATTTTTCTGTTTCCTTTAACGCCTCGTGACATGTGTAATTCCTTTTCGCAGCGACACTTATCGCGGAGGAGGAACCGTTCCTCGAGCGCGGGTGGTCCCGGTGATGGCGACACAGGTGCCGTGCGGCCATGCCCGGCAGACTTCGTTCCTCCGCCGGATACTCTGAGGGCGTGGTGCGGCATTGCGGAGGACGCGTGTCAGACCCCAGATTTTACCATCCGGAATCCACTGTGATTTTACTGCACTATTCCCTGGATCAGTAGATAGTGCTCACAGTTACAGTAATGAATATCAAAATACATATCATGCGGAAGCGTAAATAAAGCAATAGACTTACTCATGGGCCGATTAGGCCGAAATCAATAGATTGCAGCAACGGAAGAACGAGCACACAGGTGGGACCTTCAGGACATGCCCACAGGCAGCCAACTGGAGGTTCGCGACCTAGCCCTTGACATCTTCATCTTCTCTACCAGCTTGTCCAATCTTGTTGCTGTGGCGAGGTGATTTGATTCCTGATTCTGAATTTTGTCGCAAAAGCGAGCATGAGCACTCCAACCCCGTGCTCCGCGAGCCAATACACAGAATGCAAATAAATAGTATGCATGGCTTAACAAAGGAGAGGCTCAGGTTGTTTTATTTGCCATAAAATGCGTCTAGTAGCATTTCTATTATTATATCATATTGTTGTTTTTGTGACCTAAAGACTCCTCACCGCAAATGACATCATTGACTTAATCCACCAAAGACTCACGCTCTTTATTAACTGATGTCTAAGACTCCCAACAGCGATTGCCATAATTGACTTAATCCACTGAAATTACACTTCCTTTATTGAGTGCTCTCTAAACTCCAAACAACATGTATCATCCTCTATTCAATACACCGATCATATTCTTTCTGTATTGGTTGCTGTCTAAAACTCCAAACAGCGAATATCATCATTTATATAATCCACCAATCATGCACTCATTGCTGCCTAAGACTCCAAGTAGTGAGGGTCATCCTTTATTTAGATCCACCAATATCTTTTGTATTCTAAAATCCAATCTTGTGGTTGCTAATCATCAACTCTTCATTTCTAAATTCTAATGACTATCCAACATAATTGCTTTTAAATCCACCTAAATCATTCGTATCGGGACTTCCTAATAATTCAATCCTTTTGTTATTGATCCAAAACCATAATTTGTTCTCCCAATAATTAATCTTATTTTCTACTATCTATTTCTAACTAATTCACTAGTATACATCCCCAAGAATATTAATGATCAAGTCTACGACTCACTAGTATACATCCACCAAGAATACCAGTGATCAAGATTATAATCCAATAATTGTTATCATTCCTCCAATATTCCTAGAAATTTAATTCATCAATGTAGTATTTGATCCAATCCTGTTAATCCCATTACTGCCATCATCTTCCAAAAATTTATATTAGTTATCAGTGTTGTAATCCCGCAATTACCTTTGCATCCCTAATACTCCAAAAATTATTTAAATCATCTATCTAACCTATATACTCATTTAGACTCCACCAAATTACTTCTCTCAGATCCCACACTATCATTTCCTTTTTATAATCGACCTGAGTCCACCAATATCATTATGTTTTTACCACAAACTTCCATCTCCTTTACTCATGACCCTGTTTATTTCACCCATATTTTATTTTATAAGAATAGAAATGCCACTATTTGAAATACAATACATAAAATTTCCTGAGACCTAGCAGCTTTGGCACAAAACATAATGTTCAAGGAATATTAACATGATTTTCCATACATATGGCATCACACCATATGCCTAATAACACCATAATTTTGCCATACATATGGCATCACACCGTATAACACCTTTCAGCGTTATAGCCGCTTAACTTACCACTGGGACAACACCCAGGACAACTCCAATCAGGGCTTTCCACTGCCCTCCACTTTTCCATCCCACCCACAAAACATTTTGAAATAGAACTATATCTGGTTAAGTTCCCAAGTCCGCCCTTGACCGTGGGCACGGCTATTCGAATAGTTTTGACTCTGCAGAGTTTGCACACTTTACCCACAAGAGATAAATCCACTCGCTACCCCACATGATTCCTTAGCCATGCGGTTGAGTAGACTATCACAGGACCTTTACGATGCATTTTTCCTAGCAGAGTTACGTCCTCTAAGATTTCCACTTCCTTCGGGGTACGACCACCCTTCCAGAAGCCCCCTCTTGCGCCGTCACGTCGGAGGATGTTGCCATCCTCTACCCGCCCGTGGTCACACCGGCGCAACTCTTACTAAGTCGATACAAATTAGTTAGCCCTGCCTACAATTTGCCAGCTTGTGGTTGTACTTGTTGTACACTGGGAGGTCATGACAAGATTCAGTCCTTATTGATATCTGGGCGGTCTACCACTAACCTACTTTGTGCTTCCACTGCACCACACATACACACCCTCGAACCAATCCGCCCAGATATTTAAGCAAGTTGGGAATTTTGGGAGTGTAAAATAACCATATCCAACATACACCAGTCATTACCACCATGACTGCCCAACCAATTTTTCTCAGGATTAAAAGTGATGCTTGGGCGCTCTCGCGCCCATGAGTATCTAAACAATACTAAGCATGGCAGATATTTAGAGACCTATTTTCGAATGGTTACTATTATAATTTTGCTAAGGGCGACAAGGTTCACACATTCAAATATTCCAAAGGAGGTGTAGCATTATTCAAGGTAAACAGTAGGCATATAACTAGAATCTTAAATTATCACGAATTTGCATATAACATAATAGCATGCAATTTGATAATTTAAACCAAAATAGTTTGCAGAAAATGTAGGTTCAACATGATCAAAGTATTGACTCGCTTGGCACGGTTTACCGCGGTCTTGAGCTCACACGATGCTTTCTCTTGAGCTTCTATTCTTTATCTTCTCTTCGAGCTCGATCTCGCTTGATTCCACTGAATCTTCACGACTCCCAATTTCTGATTATGCGACAAACGACTGAATCCAAATAAAAGCAAATAACTCAAAAGATCCAAATAAATCCGAATAAACTAAATTTAGTTTTATTATGAGTTAATGGGTGTTTTGGGCGATTTGGGGCATGGTCGGTAATAGAATACGACAACTCGATCTTTTTGTTACGAACTTCTTCTACTATTTTTATATTTATTAAAAAAAAGTTCCATGAGTTAGGTTAAATCTATGAATTGGTGTATTTTGTCAAGTGCTAATATTCAGGGCACTTTGGCTTACTGAAATAAATTTTAGAGTCTAGGTGTGTAACATTTTATGGGGTGACATTTTACGTAACCTCAGTTTTCACTAAGCCTATTTCTACATGAATTAGGATTCAGTTGTATGGGCCATATGTTGTTATTTCATGCTTATCATTATTATTAACTAAATCTAGTATTAAGATTTAATTGATGATACCATTATTATTTTATCCATGCTTTAGTTACTATTATGCTAAATTTTATCTCTAGTTTTAGTTTTAAACTTAGCTATCTGAGTAAAACTTGGCACGTATCATTTTATGCGATCCTAATTACTCATGTTATTGGTTACACGTTCAATTTAGAATATTTGTGTGTATGTGAGATTATTTGGAATCTTGATAACCTAGGGCTATTATATTTTAGCACCTATATATTATTATGACCTCTTTATTGAAGTCTTTAATTAATATTTAGTTAATTATTTAATTAAGATTAATTATTCAAACATAATAACTTAATCCACATTTATATATTAATCAATCTGGTTTTATGACCCAATTTAATATTTAGTCTACATTAGTTGCTCTTGCAATAAATAACCAGATATTAATGTTAAGTAACAATATTTTACATCCTAACTAAATTTATTATTTTCCATAGATTATTCTCCAATTTTTCCATAATTTTTACTAATTGAAATGAGGTACAAAACTTGAAAGGAAATAAAATGGAGAAAGGGTGATCTGTGGGATCGAACCCGGGACCTTACGGTAAATCACAGGCGCTGGTGACCAACCGAGTGTTGCTCGTTTTGTGATTGTGGGTGGGGGTTTTACGTAGATGAGGTAACTGTCGGAAGCTAACTCAAAACGGAGCAGCCGGCGGAAACAGAGGACGTGAGGGTGCACGGCTGGCGGTAGAGGCTCTGGCGAGGGAGGGCCAGAGGGGCGGGTAGACCGACAAAAATGGGCCCTTGGGGAGTTGTGGAAGCCGGTGGAGGAGGCGGCGCGGTTTGGGGCGGTGCTAGGAGGGGTTGGCGGCACCGAGAGCGGCCGGCGACGGGGTGGAAAGGGGGCGGCGGCGCCGGCGTGAAGGGGGCGGAAATTGATGCGGGCATGAGCGAGAGGGGACGAAGAGGAACTCACCCATGGTGTTGGCTTGACCGGAAAGGCATCGAAGGAGGCCGGCGACGGTAGCCACGGGCGACGGCGGGTGTTCACCGTGGAGGGGGCAGCTCGGGCGTCGAGGAGGCCGGGCGTCGGTTGGGGAAGGTTGAGGGCGTCGTGGGGGTGCTCCTGGCGAGACGAATTTGGAGGGGAGCTCTTGAGGAAGGAGGAATGGTGGGGGCGGCGGGTTCCAACCGGCGATGGGGAAGACGGGCGGCGCGTGAGCTCCGATGAACCAAAGTCCGATTAACCCGGAGAGGGTGCAGGTGGAGGGTGGAGGCTCGCCGTGACGCGATCAAAATGGGGATGGCATCACCGAAGCGGCCGGGGCGGCGCGAGGCGGCGGCGGCGCTCGCATGGGTGAGGCCGAGCAAAAGAGGAAGAAGAGAGGGGAAGGGCGAGGGGCAATGCGAGCTCAGGCTGTTTATAGCCGTGGAATGGGGAGACTTGTTGTAGATGATGACCGAGGAGCAGTGCGCGGCGGAGCAGGGCATGGGGTCGGCTCGGCGTGGCTACAGTGCGCGAGGTGACAGAGGCGACTTGGCGCAGAGGGAGGTAGGGCGGCGGCAGGGCGCGGCAGAGCAGGGCGCGGGGCTCGGCGCACGTGTAACATCCTGGAAAATATAAATAATGAATTATGGAGTTTTTGGATTATTTTAATTGCTTTTTATTTGAATTGGAGTTTATTGGCTTTTTGAAATTATAAAGGAATTTTAAAAATAAAAAGAAGGAAGGAAATCACACGTAAGATGATACAGCATGAACATCAAATGAAGAATCTGGAAAGATGATCCATAAAGTGCTAAAAGAGAATTGTAATTAAGCATAAGATATCATCCCTAAAAATCAGGGCAAACAAATTAAAGGAAGTTAATATTCATGTATATATGCAAAGAACCATATGTATATAAGGACCTATACACATATATACACATGAATAACATAAATAAATAAGTATGTACATTTTGCACAAAAATCAGGGAAGGAAAGGAAAATATATATAGGTATATACCCAAGATGTATGTGCAAATGTATCTACATATAAAATTCAATTGTAAAAACAAAAAAAAGAAAACATTCGGCCGGGCCGGCCATCACCCCGGCCCAGCCCCCTCTCCACGCGCGGTCGCTCAGCGCAGCCAGCGCGCACGCCCGGCCCAGCACCGCGTTCCCGCAGCCCAGCTCGCCCGCACGCGCCTGCGCCCGCTGCCGAGTGGCCCCGCCCCCGCGCTTTCTCTCTAGCCGGTGGACCCCGCCCTGCCAGGGTCGTCTCCCTCCTCCCTCTCTTCTCCATGCGCCCGCGCCGCTCTCTCGCTCGCGCTCGCTCCTCTGCGCAGCCAATCCGTTCTCCCTCTCTCACCTCGCGGACATTTTAAAAGCGCTAGCTACAGGAGGGGGGAAGCACTTCCCCGCTACCTCTCTCTTCCGCAAAATCTCGGGGGATTTGGTTCATCCCCTCCTCACCGGCGTGAACAGCGGCGGCCAAATACCGCCCCTGCCGTGCGCCGCTCCTCCAGGCTATAAATACCCCTCCTCTGCAAATAATTGAGCTATAACACCCCCAAATCCCCACCGCCAACTTCTTCTTCCCCACGGCCGGCGACCGTGCCACCATTGATTCCGGGCATCTCCGGCCGATTCCTCCCTCCTACACCCTCTTCAGGACACGGCGAAGTAGATTACACTCTCCACCGAGCTCCCCGACCTCTCTCCTTCGCCGGCGTCGATCAACCCCTTCGGACCGCCGCCACCGCTCGTCGCCAGCCTTCTCCGGCCACCGTCGTCCCCAGCCGTCAACACCAGAAGCTTCCTCATTGCGCCAGGGTTACATTCTACGCAACCCCCGAGCCTCCCGACCACCGCTCGCCGCCGGCCACCGTCGTGCCCGACTTCCTCTGCCCGGCCGCCTCCCCGAGCTACCTCAAAAGGTATACCTACCCTATATGGGTAAGCATCGCTCGCGCGGCCGAGTGGCTTTCAGCGTTATTCCTTCCTCCCCCTCACTCCCGCGGCGCGCGTTCGAGCCCCCGGCTCCGCGCGTAGCGGTCGAGTTTCTTTTAATTTCTGAGCTGACAGGTGGGCCCCTCATGTCAGCCACTGCAGACAGAGCCGTTCGCTGACAGCTGGGTCCCACATGTCAGTGGCACATCTGCACCCAGCCCATGCTGACATGTGGACCCCATGAACAGTAACCGGACCCGCATGTCAGTAGCACAGAACGTAAATAAAAAGGGAAATTTAAAATAAATCTGAAAATACCAGTGGACCCCACATGTCAGGATTTTAGAATTTTCAGATTTGACCAAAACAGAGAACTTTGACCAATCATAACTTCTATATTTTAACTCCAAATCAAGTGGGACAAATTTCTAAATTTTTCTAAATTCAAGATCTATTCAATGAAACTGAAATCATAATTTTTGGAGTTCATTTGAATTTTGGTGATATTTTATTGATTTGATGTTTTCTTTTTATCCAAATTTTCGCGCACGATTACAATAGCCTACGAAGCGCAAGAAGAAGAGATCGAGGCCGCAGCACTAGAAGCCCCGGATAATCAAACACCCGACCACTGTGACCAAGGCGAGTCAATACTTTGATCATGTTGAACCTACATTTCTACAAATTACTTTGTTTTAAATTAACAAATTGCATTGCTGTTATTTTTATGCAAATACATGTTAAATTGATATTTTAGTTATATGCCATTGTTTACCTTGAATAATATTACCCCCTCCTTTGAGTAATTGAATGTGTGAACCTTGTCGCCCTAGCAAAAATATATTAGTAGCATTTCGAAAATAAGTCCGTAATCGTATGCCATGCTTAGCATTGATTAGGAACTCGGGGCAAGAAATTGTCCCGAGCATCACTCTTATTCATGAGAAATTGGTTTGGGCAGTCATTGTGATAATGACTGGTATATGTTGAATACAATTATTTTACACTCTCAAGATCCCCAACTTGCTTAATTATCTGGGCGGATTGGTTCGATGGTGTGTTTGTGTGTGGTGCAGTGATTGCATAAGTGGGTTAGTGGTAGACCGCCCAGATACCACTAAGGACTGAATCTTGTCATGTCACCCGTGTAAAACAGTACAACCACAAGCTGGCAAAGTGTAGGCAGGGTTTACTAATTTGTGTGGCTCTAGGTGGTTACGTGAAGGTATGACCACGAGCAAAGGGATGGATGGTCGCATCCCCGCCTTTGCCCGTGATGGCTCACGAGGGACCCTTTCCGAGGGATGGTCGGATCCTACGGAAGATAGACCTTAGCGGGCGTAACCACAATAGGACTATGCATTGTAATAATCCTGTGATAGTCTACTCAACCGCATGGCTAAGGAATCATGTGGGGCAACGGGTGGATTTATCTCTTGTGGGTAAAGTGTGCAAAACTCTGCAGAGTCAAAACTATTCGAATAGCCGTGCCCACGGTCAGGGGCAGACATGGGAACTTAACTAGATATAGTTATGTTTACCAAAGTATTTGAAAAATGGGAATGGAAAAGTGGAAGGGCAGAGAAAAGCCCAGATTTGAGTTGTCCTGGGTGTCGTCCCAGTGTGTCCTGGGTGTCGTCCCAGTGTGTCCTGGAGGTCGTTCCAGTGGTTCCTGGGTGTCGTCCCAGTGGTAAGTTAAGCGGCTATAACGCTGAAAAATGTCATACGGTGTGATGCCGTATGTAGAGAGAAGTTATAGTGATAATAGGCATATGGTGTGATGCCATATGTATGGAAATTCATATTAATACTCCTTGGACATTATGCTTTTGTGCAAATGCTAGGTCTTAGGAATTTTTATATAATTGTATTCAAAAGCACTCTTCGCAAAAATAAAATAAACCAAAGCCATCCTTTGAATAGCCATACATGTTATATACTGCATTCTGTGTGTTGATTCGCTGAGCACGGGGTCGGAGTGCTCACGCTCGCTTTGCGGCAAAAATCCAGAAGCAGGAGTGCAAGACCACTACGCCTACGAGGAAGCCCCCGCTACGGAGGAGAAGAACGACGAAGGAAACTAAGGCGTAGGCTTCGTTGATTAGACATGGACAAGTGGACATCCGGCGTTGTGTGCACGTATGTTACTAGTTAGCTGGTGACATATAATGCACACAGTACCTTCCAGTCGCTTGCCTGTGGATTTGGGTTTACTTTTGTTATAATTCCGCTGTGCGTGTTTGTAATAATGACAATTGGCCTAGTCGGCCCCTTTTGTAAACTCTATCACCCGACGTGGTGTATTTCAGTTTATGTAATATAATGGTTGATTATGCGATGTATGAAATGATTCAGCAATGTTCCTGTGTGCACTAACTACTGATCCAGGGATTAGTGCAGTGAAACACAGTAAGGTTCAGATTGAAAAATCTGGGTCTGACAGCACGTGATGGCGACAGGGAGCGTGGAAATCCGGGGCGCACAAGGAAGCGATGGCGTGGAGCAAGCTCAGCCAGAGAGCGACGGGAGCTTGGAGAAAAGAGAGGAGGAAGCGGGGGAAAAAGAGGAGAAAGGAAGGAGGAAGGAAGGGGCAGGAACCGGGCCCGGGCGTAGGGAAAAAAGGGAGGAGAGAGGGAAGGGGTGGGGCCCGCGCGTAAGAGAAAGAGGGGGCAAGGGGAAGGGTAGAAAAAGTTGAGGCCGCAGGGTTTAGGAAAATAGAGGAAGAATAAATGATAAAGTTAAGAATTTGAGTTTCTAAAAACGTGAGTATTGTATATTCAAAATCCTTTTTCTTGAATCTCGGCTCTAGAATAGTCTTGAATTCTTTGGCATATTATTTAGGTATATGTATATATATATAACATGAATTCCTAATTTGATTATTACTTTATTATCCTTATTATTTAAAATAAGGCTTTGTTCCAATTAATTAAATTGATTTTAGGTCTTTCAGGGTTTTAAACTCACATTTAAATTATTTTGTATCATTTATTACCATGACTGTTAGTTTGGAACTCAAGAATTATTTCCCGTCATTATTTACTTAGCACAAAACTGAAGAAAATTCCCAGTAAGATGTTGAACCAAAATTCAAATTCCAGTAAGATGCAGATAAAAACTTTAAATTTCTCAAATTTTCAAACATCCAAAATTTAGGATGTTACAACGCGGCCTCCAGCATCGGACAACAGGTGTTGCAGACCTACGGGTCAGGGCGCCTCGGGGATGCATTGGAGGTGTCGGGGGTACGGGTAAGCGTCTGTCCTCGACCCTCTTGCAGCCGCTTCGTGTTTGCTGACTCCTGCGTCGCACAGACACTCGTGCTGGCCCAGACCCTGCAAAGGGCTCACGTCTGTGAGGGAGCAGCGATACGGGACAGGCTGCGGGCCGCCGAAGAAGAACTGCGGGGAGCTGTGGAAGGGCGATCCGCCCAAGACGCTCGTATACGCTGCCTGGAGTTGGAGTGCGCGGAGATGAAGGCGCGCACCGATGGGCTTGTTACCGCTGCAGAGCGGGATGGCCTTGTGCAACAAATCGCCGCTCTGGAGGGGAGAAACAGCGAGCTTGCTGCCTCTCTCGCGGAGCGAGATCGGGCTCTTGCGGAGTGAGATCAAGCCTTGGGCGACGCTTCGGCCGCCGCCTGGGACGCCATGCTGGCCCTGGAAGACACTCTGAAGGGGCTTGTCGCCGAAGTGCCGGCGCGCTCCTTCGGGCCCGAGGACCTGTCGCGGTCACTCCGGTGGATTGGAGAGGCGGCCGGCGTTGCGCGTGGCGCCGCGGCGATCTTCGACAGTCACTGCGCATACGTGGCGTCGTGTCTGACGTGCGCGCTCCTGCGACACCGCGGTTGCGAGCATGTTGCGGGGTTAGCCGATCCCCGACTGGAGATGCCCGCGGGGGGCGGCGTGATGTCCGGCGCCGTGCGAGCTGTACGCCGCGCCGTGAGGTTCTTCCATGAGCGGATATGGGAGTACTGCGGTGAGGCCGCAGCCATGGTCGAGCTACGGAACAACTTGTACGGCGAGGGGAACCTTGGGCGGTTTCTGGACGAGGTCCCTCGGCGTGACGACGATGGCGCCGCGGCTCCGGAGGACACCGTGGATCCACAGGTGTGATAGGAGGTTGTCGCGTGTTGATGTGCGTTGTAACCGAAGCCCGGGTTGCAAAAATACAGAGTTGTTTTCCGCTGTTCTGATTCCTGCCCCCTTGTCCCGAGCAGCTACCTAACCGGGGCCGGCTGCTGATCTCCGACCTCGCGACCCGACGGCGTCTTCGGCGCTGGCAAAGAGCCGAGGAAGCGTTGGATTTCTGGGCGAGTCGGGCGTCTTCGAGTGGGACCTCGGTACGGATGGTACGAGCGCATGGTAAGGATGAGCCTGCCGAGTAACAGCCTGTTGCGCCGGGGGTGCCTGTGCGCCTTTGTAAACGTCCTTAGCGAACACCAAGAACAGTTTTGACTAGATCTTTGTGAAGTACATCGCCACCCTCTGGCTACATTATCCCATGGTAAGCTCGGAGGGTTTGCAGGCGCGCCTGTACGCGATGAGTTGCGCCCTGCGGGGGCAGTGTGATCGAGGTATAGACGTAGTTACGATAACTGCGCACGCTCAGACCGATATCCCCTCCAGCGTAGCTTAGCTGGCGCCTAGTCGAAGTAGACACGCAAGCGCTCCGTCCCCTTCGAGGCGGTGGCCGCGGAGCTGGCGCCCCGTCGAAGTAGATGCGCGAGCGCTCCGTCCCCCATCCTTCGAAGCGGTGGCAGCGGAGCTGGCGCCTAGGCGAAGTAGACACGCGAACGCTCCGTTCCCTACCCTTCGAGGTGGTGGCAGCGGAGCTGGCGCCTAGTCGAGGTAGACGCGCGAGCGCTCCGTCCCCTACCCTTCGAGGTGGTGGCAGCGGAGCTGGCGCCTAGTCGAGGTAGACGCGCGAGCGCTCCGTCCCCTACCCTTCGAGGTGGTGGGAGCAGAGCAGCCTCTGGCGCTTCTCGCTCGCGGGTGTGCTCGCGTGGGAACCAGCCTCTGGTGCTTCTCGCTCACGGGTGTGCTCGCGCGGGAACCAGCCTCTGGTGCTTCTCGCTCGCGAGTGTGCCCACGCGGGGCCCAGCCTCTTAATACGTCGCCTTGGTACTTTATAGGCGGTGCGTGGGAGTGGGCCCCCGTGGTGCACTTTGCCCGTCGTAAAATTAACCGGGGTAAGTTGTGTTTTGGAGTACGTGGGGGCCAATGCCCACTCCTTGTTGATACTCTGAAGAGTGCGCGGAGGCAGCGTCCGCGCCTTATTTATACTCCAAAGAGTACGCGCTGGGGCAGCGCCCGTGCGTGCACGGTGTTCGCGTCTTGTTTATACTCCGTAGAGTGCGTGGGGTCGGCATCCACGTCCTATTTATACTCCGAAGAGTACGCACTGGGGCGGCGCCCGTGCGTGCGCGGTGTTCGCATCTTGTTTATACTCCGTAGAGTGCGCAGGGATAGCATCCGCGTCTTCTTTTATACTCCGGAGAGTGCGTGCGGAGGCGGACCTCGACGCTACGTCTTATTTTAGAGTCCGTAAACTGCGCGCGGAGGCGAGCCTCCGCGCGTTGCGGGCGGTGAAATTGCATGCGGAGGCGGACCTCGATGCTACATCTTATTTATACTCCGTAGAGTGCGTGCGGAGGTGGACCTCGACGCTACGTCTTATTTTAGAGTCCGTAGACTGTGCGCGGAGGCGAGCCTCCGCGCGTTGCGGGCGGTGAAATTGCGTGCGGAGGCGGAACTCGACGCTACGTCTTATTTATACTCCGTAGAGTGCGTGCGGAGGCGTCCCCCGCTCGTCTTTGTTTATACTCATGCCCGTATCTTTGACGGAGAGTGCGCGCGCGAACGCGTGTCTTTGTTTATACTCATGCCCGTATCTTTGACAGAGAGTGCGCGCGTGGACGCGTGTCTTTGTTTATACTCATACCCGTATCTTTGACGGAGAGTGCGTGCGCGGACGTGTGTCTTTGTTTATACTCATACCCATATCTTTAACGGAGAGTGCGCGCGCGAACGCGTGTCTTTGTTTATACTCATGCCCGTATCTTTGACGGAGAGTGCCCGCGCGGACGCGTGTCTTTGTTTATACTCATGCCCGTATCTTTGACAGAGAGTGCGCGCGCGAACGCGTGTCTTTGTTTCAAAAAACAGGAATTTGTGCAAACGGTGTACTTTATTAAATTCCCGTTTGCGCGGGTGAGCACTTACAAAAGAAAATCAAGGGGGAGGAATACCAACCACTAACCGCTGGGAGGGTGGGGCGATCGCTGACGAGCCACTGCTGCCGGGGCAACCGAGGGCTCCGCGCCCGCCCTTCCGGCCTAGGTGCCTTGGCGAGCTGCATGGCATGGGCCTCTAGCGCCAAGCTCTATGCGGCGGGCCATGTCCTGGTCGCCATGAATGGTGATGATGGCCCGCGGCCCGGGAAGCTTCATGCACAGGAAACCATGGTGCGGGACTACCCCGAGGGTGTTTAGGAGCGGCCGCCCTATTATGGCGTTGTAGGGGTATGCAATGTCGACCACGTCGAAGATGGCGTCCTCGCTCCTGACGTTGTCATTTTGGCCGAAGGAGGCTTGGAGGCATATCTGGCCTAAGGCGCGCAAAGGCTGTCCGCCAAATCCTTGCAGCGGGATGCCTGATGGGCCCAATCGGCTCCGAGGGATCCCCATTTGGTCGAAGGCCGCGGCGAAGAGGATGTTTGCAGAGCTTCCTCCGTCGACTAGGATGCGCCGGACGTCGCACCCGGCTATGAGGACCCGGACGACCAAAGGGTCTTGGTGGGGGAACTCCACGCCCTCGGCGTCGGCGAGCGTGAATGTGACTTCATGTTGCGCCCATTCTGGCGGCGCCTGCGCCAGGTATGCCGCGACGTGGTGCAGCCTCCACGCGTAAGCCTTCCGTTGTCTTGCCGAGGCAAACCCCAGTGAGGAGCCTCCGGAGATGACGTTGATAATCCTGCGCTGGGCTCCCTCCGGGGCTTGTAGTTGTAGGAGGCCTTCCCGAGGTTGCTGTACATGCGCCTGGATTCGCAGGAAGCCTTCCTGGGGCTGTGCTCCTTGGTCCTGGGGGTGTTGGACGTGAGCCACAACGGGCGCGCGTGCATCCGGGTTTTTGTCCCTAGCAACACTCTGCCGTAGCACTGCGATGGTGGTACAAGCACGCGTGTCGTGGTTGCCCCGGCCGTGGATTTCGCACCACTACCCGTGGTGCTGGTCACCGTACTCTTCGCGGGTCCGGTCGTCTCGACCTCGGCCACGTCCCCGTCCTCGGCCTCGGCGCCCTCGGCCTCCGCGACTTGCGGAGGTGTTGTCTTCGGAGCCGCCCTCGATGTCGAAAACATAACGAGATTTCCTGGACTTGCGCTGATCACGCTTGGGCCTGCCGCCTGGCTGGTCATTGTGTTGGGGGTCCTTGCGTTCGGAGGCGCCCTTCGGCTCCTCTTGCTTACGCTTGCCTTTCGAAGAGCCCTGTTTCGGCGAGTCTTCGCTCTTGACCGAGCCTTCCGCCTTGTTGGAGTCGGAGTCATCACCGTGTCGCCTCCGCGTGTCCTCCTCCGCTCTGGCATACTCTTCCATCTTGTCGAAGAGTTTCCCGATCGTCTTAATGGGCTTGCGCGCGTTGTACTCGGCCATTGGCCCCGGCCGGAGGCCTTGTATTACTGCGTTGATGACCATTGTTTTGTTGACGTCCTTGACTTGGCAGCGCACCTTCGCGAAGCGCTTGAAGTAGTCCCGGAGCCTTTACTCCGGTTTTTGCTTGACTGCGAAGAGCTGGTCCGCATCGACACGCTCGATGTAGTGTCTCTGGAAGTTGTTGTAGAGTCGGTTACGGATCTGTTCCCATGCGAAGATGGACTGTGGTTCAATGGTGAAGAACCAGGACAGCGCCACCTCTTGTAACGCGAGGGGGAGCCCTTTTGCCTTCGTGGTGTCGTCTCCGCCAGCGGCTTCGATGGCGGTCTCGTACACGCGCACGAACTCTCGCGGGTCGGAGTCGCCTTTGTAGGCCTCGATGACGCTTGGGAACTTGAAATCTTTGGGCCATGGCGCCTGCTGTAGGCCCGCAGAAAGCGGGGACTTCGGGTCTACGCGCCGTAGTGGGGCGCGGCTAGACGTGGGAGCGTCGCGGCTATCCGCCCTTTCCGGGGCGGGTTCGGATGCCACTGCCGGGGGGGCGTGTTGGCTCCGAGCTTCCTGCATGTCCCGGACGGCTCCGCGGAGGTCCGTTAGCTCCCGCTGAAACGCGCTGAGGGCCGCCAGCAGGGCCGTCTCTACTGCGGGCGTGGCCGGGGCCGCCGGTGTGCTTGGCGGTGCCGCTGGCCTGGTGGTGACCACGGCCTGCACGCCCAGGCTGCGCGCCGCGTTGTCATTGCCGGGGTTGGCTGTCGGGGCGGTGCTGGTGGGATCGGTCGTCACGTCGGTGGCGGGGTTGGTCGTCGCGTCGATGGCGGGGTTGGTCGTCGCGCCGATGGCGGGGTTGGTCATCGCGTCGATGGCGGGGTTGGTCGTCGCGCCAGTGGTGGGGTCCTCGGTCGCACCTACACCACTGCTCATACCTGCGGCTGCTAAAGCCGAAGCCCTCGTGCTGACGCGAGACTTCGCCGCCTCCGCCTTCTTCTTCTTCGCCGCCGATGGTGAAGCTTTCTTTGGTGCCATCCTCCTTCAAATCTGCAGGCACTAGAAGAGATGTGTCATTTTGTGACATATATGGCATGACAAAGGGTCTAAATGTCACTAAATCATCTAGTTTATGACGTTTTTGTAGAGGTAATTTGGCTTAGTGACAAAAATAATATGAATGTCACAAAAAATGTCATGATGCAAGTCTAAATCAATGTAGTGACAATATTTGTTGTGTCATTAGGGCTACTTTGCGAACGTCATAAATTAATGACAAAAATGGTGTGTCAGAAATTATTATATATCCATGTAGTGACAATATTTTGCCCACGGGTATGAAAATGGGGGAAAATCTCTGTCCATCGGGTAAACGGGTACGGGTATGGGTTAGCCCTATCTGTACCTGTCTCGCCCGTTTATCCGTGAAATAAACTGACAGGTGGGCCCTAAAATAATAAACCCTAAATCTCGCCCGCCGCCCGCCCAGTAACTCTTCGTCCGCCCCCTCGCACTCTCTGTGTCTCGCCGCCGCCTCGTCCTCCTCCTCCGCCCCCCACCGGCCGCCGGCCTCCTCCTCCGCCGCATCTGACCCACCCGGCCGCCAGCCTCCTCCTCCGCCCGCACCCGGCCTCCTCCACCCGCACCCGGCCGCCGGCCTCCTCCTCCTCCCCCCACCCGGCCGCCGGCCTCCTCCTCCGCCCCCAGATCCGCCTCCTCCGCCCGCACCTAGCCGCCGGCCTCCTCCTCCTCCGCCCCCAGATCCGCCTCCTCCGCCCGCACCCGGCCGCCGGCCTCCTCCTCCGCCCCCAGATCCGCCCTCTCCTCCACCGGGCCCCCCCCACATTCACATCTCCACGAGCCTCGCCGCCCCTCGCGCACATCGACAGCCTCGTCCTTGCGACCATGCGCCAGCAGGAGCCCGCCGCCAGCCCGCCACCGTCCGCCTCCTAGACGAAGCTAAGAAGATCACCTTCAACCTCACTATCAAGCAGCTTGTCAGCATCGAACCGGCACCCTGGACCGAGAGCCTCCGCCGCGAGTACGTCAAGCTCATCGACGGCTTCTTCTCCATCCCCTTCCCTTTCGCCTCCCTCCTTCCCTTCACCACCTACGGCCAGGCCCTCAAGGTGCTCGTTCTTTTGCATTTGTTTGGTAATTATCAATTCTTGTGCACGTGTGGTAGCAAGTACTATCAAATAGGTCGGACATTGGGAGGATATGTCAACAGTTTCATAATGTGTTGTTATAATTTGGGGTCAGATTAGGTCAACCTTGTGTAAATCAACTCTTGTCCAAAAGAAAATTTGCTCCTGACGGCTTGTTGTTTTAGGTTGAGTTTGAGTACCAGCCTTATTAATTCACATAACAGTTAGTTCGCTACATTATTGTTGTGTGTAAATTTGCTTGCTCACTATGAGGTTTGGGGACTGAGATGATGTTGACTATTTCTTTATGTCTTTCTTATCTGCTTGTAGTCTAAAGGATGAATCTGCTGCGAATACAACTCCTACTGATTTTCCAAGAACATGTTTTCACATGGTGTATGCATAAAAATGGCCTTATGTGTTCTCATTTTCTTTACATGGATGGGCGCCAACTGTTGTGGTTACAGACCAAATAGAGAGAGAGTGTAGTAGTGGGGAGTTGAGTAAAATGAATGGCTTAGGGTCTTCTCCCCATGGCATGTGCTGCATATATATACTCACATGAGGAGTGCTTTTACAATTATACCCTTACATCCAAGTATTCCCAACAAGGGCACTTATGTCATTACATATGTCCCATTCTGGACCTTACATTCCTTTAACAGGCCTGCTGGGCTTAGGTGGGGGCCACCCCTACGACAAGCAACTTTGTATCATACTCCAAAGTACAGGTTGTTGTATTTTATTTTAATTCTTAGAATCGTAGTAACTATTTGTTTTAGATGTCTTTGACAATTATGTGTACAACTTTATAATCGTTCACTCTTAAAGTGCAATAATTGGGCTAACCTCGGTGTATTTTTTCTTTTTTTCTTTTTATGTCAATACATAATCAAACTTAATATTTTAACAGACTAAAAGGTTGTTTGCAATTCATTTTTTATATTTTTTACATATTGAGTAGAGTCGAATAATTGGACATGCCCCCTCTTAGTGAACCCGACTGAAAAAACACCCCAAAGGTAGTCAAAATTTGTAACGCCTCCATGTTTTGGGAATAGGACCATCGTACATGTCGCAACAGCCTAGGAGTTCAGTTACGGACACAAAGAGTATCATACCTGCTTACGAACATTTTTAAAAAGTTAATTTGATTAAAATAGGATGTAACGGTCAACTTTAAAAACTATAAGGGCTTCCAAACCCAAAATTTTAACTTACACTTAGAATAACCGAAGAAAATTTCCACATGATGTTTGAGTGCGGTCATAATCCTCATGAAAACATGAAACATTCTTTCTTCTTCTGGTATCTGTTGTGGTGGAAAATATAGCAAAGCTAAGTATAAATTAACCGTACTCAACAAGTCACATGAGAAAATGCTATTTAACTACATGCCATGATTTCCAAGAAATGAGGATATGGTGGTTTTATTAAAATATTTATGGATGCGATTTTCTTTGTAAATAATTTTGAACATAAAATCAATTTGACTACCAGACTTAATATTTTCAAATCATTACCAAATCTACTTATGCTTTGTCGTTGGAATCACCCATTAAACATAGCTTCTTTTACCGGAAGTACAGCGTATTCGAAATACCACTGTGATGACTCCGTAGAGTTGCCCAGCTTTACCCACAAGATTTTTAACCCTCATGATTAAGTTAAAAAATAAGGTTGTTTCACTGCTCATCTCTTTATGTAGACTCTACCCGATAGATTACCAACTCAAATCCAGGTGTCCACTGGCCAGGTCGGAACACTTCCACCCATCATAAGTGGAACCTACCGTTGTTCAATATGGTTTTACCGTTTTCATACCAGCGCTCCTTCACTCCTGTAGAGATTCAAACGATTTGAGTAGCTACTAAATCAGGTTTGACGATTCAAAACTTGTGGTTGAGCGATCACTATATTCTTTACTCAACACAAGGTTTTTGATACTTTTCTCCGAAGCTTTGTCCTTACTTTTCTCTGAGGCATTTTCCATCTCTAAACCCATATCCCAATGCTCAACGATAGTGCTACCCAACCGTCTCGTGGTTTCCCATGATGTTCTCTTCTCTAGAATCACTTTTGCAAGACTACCAACAAAGTGCTCTGTCGTTTAGTAGTATAAAACAGTTGAGTTCCTAATATACCATGAATACTTAGATAATGTTTTAGTATTATTAGGTCTTGTCAAGATAAATATGGCCATCAAATTAAACAGGGCTTTTTCAGTGGTAAGATGTAGCTAGGTATCGTGTCATTGTAAACATTTATTGTACATAAAATATCAGTGCACAAAAAAGATAATGAAAGTACTGATAAGTAAATAATTAATAGAATGTAGGTTCAATATGATAAAAAACATGTGGCTTGCCTCCTTATCTGTAGTCTCTGATTATTTTACCGTAGTCTTCATATTCGACACCGACTTCTTTGTAGCTCAGCTTGCTAGGTCCGAATACTAGCGCGGAAAGCGATGCAATAAGTTCCTGCTTTGCAAAATGCAAGTTGGGAATCAAACACAAATAAATAACCAAAAAGTTAGGAATAAAATAGGTTTGGGTGATCAGGGTTTAGGTGGTGTGTGATTTGGCTGATCGGAGTTGGAATTGGGCTAGATGGGTCTAAGACAGTCAAAATGGCTATATATATATGTTTTTGGGTTTTCGGTGAATAGTAATGGCTAGAATAGTGCTAGACATAGGTTTGGAATGACATCTAGGCTCGCTAGGTTTTATCAGGGTCTGATATGGGAAAACGAAGTTGAGAATAGGATAGACGAGCTTGAAACAGATGAAATGGATATATTCTCTATTTTTGGATATGGATGAACGGTAACGGGATCCTACTATTCACGGCGGGTTTGCATTGTTTAAAGGGGAATTTTAATATTCATGTCGGGTCGATTGGAATAGTGTTGGATCCTATGAACAATAGTGAATAGTGTTTGGCCTAGCCTGATTTAATTTCACAGCTTGGGCTGCACTGTTCCAGCCCATGGCCTAGTCACACAATGTCATCTTCTTCCTCTCGTTGGTCATTGTAGCGACCGAATAGGGCAAAAATTGCGGTGGTGATTCCTGATGCTACGATGTCTCCGACGAAAATCGTTGGCATGGATGGGTTTCTGAGGCTGAGGGGAATCCATTTAGGGCTTGGCATGGCTTGGAGGGCTCTATAGAGAATCGGCGGTGGAGAAGAGCTCATGGCAGTTTTTCATGGCACAAGAGATACTGGGGATTTCTTCGGTGCAATTGGCGGCATTTTAGCCATCTATGGGTGGTACGGGTGGCTTGGGTGGAGGTGGTTTAGGTTGTATAGGTCCCTAGCGGGCTTTCCACGGTGACCATCCTCCGGTCGGACGGTGGACATAGGTGATGGAGAAGTAGGGGCAAGGGGAGCTTAGGTGATAAGTTTCTAGGGACTTATGGATGCTTAGGTGATACCACAGTGGGGTTTCTAGGGGCTTGTGGGTGCTACAAAAGTGAGGAATTGAAATGAAATAAAATGAATGAGAAGAATTGAATTTTGGGCTTACTGGGGGTCTCCAACGTTGATGGCGATGTGACGGCCAACGAGGGGTGTGTGAGTGTCTGAGGCTCACCTGGGTGCCAATGCTACTCATTAGAATGGCTCGGTTCCTTTTATAGGCGGCTATGGTGGTTCAGCACAGGAGAAGACACCGTTCGGGTCTCAACGCGTGGCCATGGTAAGAAGGTGCAGGAGGGCCCGGCATGGCTCGGGAATGGGGAGGGTCATCATGATGAGTGGCACCTTGTGCAAGTGTGTGTTCTCGGGCGATGCAAGGCGATGGTCAAATGACAGAGGAGGTGTCAGGTCGGGCATGTGAAGAAAACGGTGGCAGTGGGGATTTGGTCGTGAGTCATCTAGGGGATGTCAGAAGGTATTAATGGTCGTGCCAGGGGTGTGGTGGGCGAGGTATGGTTGGGTGCCATGGAGTTTGATGATTGCGGTAGGGGAGGTCGGTAGTGAGAGCTGGTGTTGCAGCGGTGGCGAAGTTTGCTTTGGCTACCCCGGCGCTTGGTCAAGGGCAATGACAGGCATTAAGGGAGTTGTCAGAGGCATAGTAGTACGAGGTACGATGGCTTTGACTCGCTAGGCTGGCGGTGTGAACGACGGCCATGTAATGGCGATGGCGAAATCATCAGGTGGGAAACAGTAACGGCAGTCGGGACTTGGCACAAGTGGACTCAGAAGGTGGCAAGATCAGTGAGAGATGATGCCAAGGGATGGCAAAGGTGTGGGATTGGTTAAGGTTTCGAATAAGGTCAAAATTCAGGGCAATTCAAATCCAAGTTAAAATCTGGATTGTTTCAAAATTCATGAGCTTTTTTATGACCTTACACAGTGGTGCTTCAAAAATAAATTCTGCGATCATAATGCACTTTCTGCTTTTCTTATTTGCACCTTTTGCGCGTTGCATATTTGTTGGGAGGTCAGGTCAGTTCATGGTTGGTCATTGTTTGATGGACTGTTGCCACGGCCTTCCACTCACAGCCGAACTACCAAACTGGCAGCCCCCATATCTCACGCCTATCTCAACATGTTTTGCAATGTTCACAAGCAACAACGAATTTATTCCTCGGAATTTTGGCTTGACGCATAATGCACAAATTTGATGCGACCTGGTTGAGTGGATGAGAAGAAAAACTGCTATAAATGGAGGAATATATTTGGGGGCCCTTGTTGCTTAAAATCGTGGCTATATTTTCCGTCTCAAATGTCTCAACATGATTTTTTTTCTTCTTTGTATTATCTATGGAGATATAACATTATTTTTATTTTCTCTATTTTTATTTATTTTTTAATTGAATATCCCAGAAAACACTTATAACCACTACAATATCATTTCAATGAAAAGTTATAGTGCTTTACAGGGCAAACTGGCTTGGGATTAGCTCGAGCTAGCAGAGTAGCATGTGCAGCATATGATATTGTGCTAATTATTTTCTTAATGTGCTGATTCCTAGTTTCAACATTTTCTGTAGGAAGCAGAATAAACATTCTTGCGAGACTAATAGAATATTTGGCATGCAAGGCCAATTTGTTTGACGATTTGGGACGCATATTTAGACTTTACATGCATGTTATAATATCTTTAGCACAAATGCTAGTATGCTACTCTTTCAATGGGAAAACAAAATGACTACCAACACCACAGTGCTTGCTATGCACTTTAGCCGTTCCAAAAGAATTTTCATATTTTCTTGCAACTATATTATCGCTTGTAGAATAATAATCTTGTGTTTTGTATTAGAGACAGGGGTGTTCAGAATAAGTGAATTTTCAATAAAGAAACGAAGGTATTGCGATTTATTATTATTATTTTTTGCTTTTGGAGTGTTTGGACTGTAGAACTGGTTCAAACAAGTTAGGTAAGGATTTCTCTCTTCGTATGTTTCTTTAACAAATTCAAATACAAGGCCCAACAAACCTCGTATTCTAATTTTCGTTAAACTGTCCTAACAAACTTCCAGTTTATATTAGAAGGGTAACGGTCCGATAGTCACCCCCAAATTTGCTTTCCTTCGTTCAAAATGAACCCTTGATTTTATGTACAATTAATTGTTTTCCTTCATTCCAAATACACATTTTGCCTAATGTCTCACTCGTATTGGCATTTAGTTTATTTTTTAATTGAAATTGTGGCAGGGTTACACTTTTAGGCATTGTATCGAACACGCGAATTTTTTTCCATATGCTGGTAGAAAATTAGACTATTTCATTTGATAATATTGCATTCCAAACGAGGCCTTAACAATTTCCTAAAAAATGAGCCTGGCCCAACTAGATTGTCAGGCCTGATCTATCCTAGCCAGCCTGGAACTAGCTGGGTTTTTTTTGTATGATTTTACTCGAATAAACAAACAGAATAGTTTTTTTATCACTGTTTTAAAATAGTTTATTGGGACAGTTTTTTGAAGTGACTTATCGGTATTCGGTTCGTTCATATAAACGCTCACCTAAAACTAAAAATCATAAGATACAATCATAAACTATAAACACAGCCGGAAAAAAAATCCAGCAAATATATATTTCCTTTCGAGCCTGAATCTTACATTACGTTTGGGCCTAAGCCCAACAGCAAGCATTCGCCTGAACCGGAAGTAAACCATCTCAATTCTCAGCGAAGTGGTTCGACTCTCGTCTAAACCTCCGCCGACCACCTTCGCCGCCGCCGTCGCCGCCGCCTCTTCCAGCTATGGGTAGCCGGCTGGGCCGCCGCGTGATCCACTTCGCCAACCTCCCCCTCAAGCTCATGCTCCCCCCGGCGCCCCTCTCCTCCGTCCAGGAGTTCGCCGTGAAGACCGTCCCCTCCGCCTCCAAGGTCGACATCCGCCGCTGCCTCGAGTCCGTCTACGGCTTCTCCGTCGCCGAAGTCCGCACCCTCAACATGGAGGGCAAGAAGCTCCGCCGGGGCCCCTTCCTCGCCGCCAAGCCCGACTACAAGAAGGCCTACGTCACACTCCGGGCCCCGCTCTCCGTCTCCCCGGACCTCTTCCCCATCGGGGTTGTCCTCAGCGAGAGGGAGCGGAAGGCCAGCGCCGCCGCGGCCAGGAGGAAGACGGTGGAGGGGGCGGAGTTCGAGGGGGAGGGGAAGGGGAGGCACTGGATGGAGGACGAGAGAGGGGGGTTCTCCAGGGCCGGATGTGGCAAGGTGGTGTATGGGAACCCCGGGAGGCTGGGGAGGAAGAGGACGGGAGGTGCCAAGGTGGAAGAGGAAGCTAGGGAGGAGGGGGAGAAGTTCCCGTGGAATGGGGTGCGGTTTGCTACCGAGAAACCTACTAGGTGAGGTGTTTGGATCTCCCTACATTTCTTGATAATGTTGCAACGATCGGTTCAGTAAGTTATCCTAGTTTTTTCGATGCGAAAGAGTAGTTTCTAGGCTTTGCTACTGTTAAATAACCATTCTGGCTTTTATTAGTATAGAAGAAACTAGGATGGTAAGGTAGAGGCAGTGCCAAATGCTTGCGTACTTATTTTGCTGGCGAAATTGCATATGTTGTGATCATATCAAATATTCAAATGATGGATGCGGATGGCAATCTAGAAATGGTATTTTCGTCACATTTTGGACGGCTCATGTATATGCTTGAAAAGTATGAATAGGTGTTTCTTCATTACGATATAGAACCTTCTAAGTTTCTTCTTTTTAATATTTATCAGTTAGTCCTTGCGCAAAATTGGTGTCAATGCCCCCCATGCACATGCACATATGACATAATCACTCAAGAGAGATATGCTTCCTCACAATTATGATCTTGCACACATGTGCATGAGTGCACTAGCATGCCCATGAAAAATTGAAGTGCACACACTCACTTTTCTTGCTGGAAATGGAGGTAAGATTGGTGTTTTTGGCTGAAGAAATGGTATAAAGTGTGCATTATGGGTATGTTCATACCTGTCTGCTTGGTATTTACTAAAAAAAATTATGAAGTAGGTTCTAGCTTGAATTGGTTTGTTTTTCAAGGTTCTCGGTAGGGAAGGTGGAATAAGTTTTCTCCACCTCCAGGTGAAAGGACGCTGTAAAATGTAGCATTTCTGAGGGTATGCTTTTGTTTATGTTTGATCAGTGTTAACGTTGCACAAATTAGGTCTCTTTGGTTGCTATGATCATATTCTTTGAATTAATCTTAGTGTGGCTTGCCACAATTGCGTACCACATGGAGATGAAATAGGAGAATAAAACTTGGTTGAATTGTATCTTGTAAATTGCTTCAATAAGAAATGCTAACCTTTGCTGTGCGTTAAGAACAGTTTGTAATCAATTAAACATAGAAGGCTACCCTCTCTACTCGTTGAGGGGTAAAAGAAGAATTTGTAATTTAGAGAGCTTAGATTTCTGGAGAGAGTGCCTTTATGTTTTGGGGAAAAAATTTAGCCTAGACTGTCGGTAGAGGGAGTATTTTGTAATATTTTGCTTTTTTTTTTGTCAACCCAAAGGATTTGAGTTCTAGTTCCAAATCCTTGTTCAGATCAAGTTTTTGTTATTAGAACTCATGCCCTACATGTGAATGTTGAATAGTCACTATGAATACAACAAATTTGGAGATCTCTCATGTCATGTCAAGTTACAAGCTTACCACCTTCCGAGGTGTTCACCTGATCAGTGATCACTATTACTCAGAAAAATGTGCTATCCATGTCACATGAAGAAGCTCTAAGTCAACAAAAGTACATGGACTAAGTTGCCTAGCTCTTCCTTGACATGATTGGTCCAAACAATGAGTTGCATCAGCATGAGCTAAGGGTGGTGAGAAAATCTGGTACCCTTGTTGAGGCAAAAGTTACAACAAAAAAACTAGATTTACTGGAATTTTGAGTTCAAAAGGAAATAATTTAAGCACTGATGAAAGTTATAGTATATTAGAGAGTAACTATACTGGTCTAAGGCAACATTGCAAAAAGCTATCACAGCCTGGCATGGTACATGGCTTCTTTCAAGTTGGAAGACAATTGTTGTGTGATATGCACTTAGGAGGTTCATTGGAGAAAACTCTCACATCCCTAGTTTTAAGAACAAGCATATATTGATTCCTTTGAGAAGGAGAGCCATGATACCCTTTTTTCCCTGCCAAAGGTATCTTGGCTAGAATTACATAATTATGCAATCAAGGTGGAAAATGACCCCAATCATCTCTTGGTCACACTAAATCATAGGCCCCTTCCTTAAAAAGCTAGCACCTGCTAATTTTCTAATCTGGAGACGCAAGTCAAAAATAATTTTAACTTGCTTCTCATGTGCACATTTTCGCTGCACTTAATTTTTTGATTCGAGAGTGCTTCTTGATCCCATGTCAAGTTGTCTGAGAATCTTTTTTTTTCAAGGTTCTTACTTTGGTTAGTGTCTTCTCTCCTTGGTAAATTGAGTTTTATGCGAATCGCAATGATTGTTTCCTTTTGAGTTTGACATGCACATGGGTCTTTTTTTCAAGTGTTACTTCGAACATGGCATCTATTTTAACCGCCTTTAGTTTTCATGGACTTCTTGATCCAAATAAGGATCTTCTCTGTGTTAGCTAGGAGCTTGGCTACTTGATTGGCCAGCTGTGAGGTTCTTTGCTCAACCTGGATGGAGATGACTTTGTTGGAGCCATTAGACTTGCACCTCGACAGATAGCAAGCTGATGCAGAGCTTTGCTTGTCTCATTGTTGCTGAAGCAAGCAAACTCACCATCGTCTGTAGGGGTGACCTAATATTAAAAATTTATCCAAAATTTCGAAAGGAACAACTCTTAAGATTGAATGAAAACAACAAAGCATAAATTCTTTTAGAAGATATGTTGTGGAATTTTGGCAAACAGTGTTGCTTAGTGTTTTTTTCTCCTTCGAAACGATTGACCCAATGCAATGCAAATCTGGGTAAAGGAGATCCAGGTGGTATCATTTGGCTGGAGCTGAGTAAACTTGCCAGCTTGCTGTAGTACCAGCAGTTGTTTGTTGCGCTTCTGATGATGGTACTTGAGGAAATAACGAGTTGTATTGTTTGCTATTCAGATTAAGAATATGTCTCTAGCCCTCTACTTTTATTTATTGCCTTTTTCTTGATTTTGATGCCTGCCTTTCATATATGCTTGGTGGGACCCTTAATGGGCGCGAGAACAGATTGACAAAGTTTGGTAGGTAGGCTTGGAACCCACTTTATTGATCAAAGGACAAGACTGAAGGAAATACAAAATTTGCGTGGTTTCTTATTTGAATTTTAGTTGCATTAATTGGTTCTATTTGCTTGCTATGAATTTAAAAAGATTTACGTGTATGCTTTGCTTATATGCTATGTTCTGATTAAGTTACGTGCATATATTGTTATCAGGAGAAGACACTCTCCTCCCAAGAAAAAGGGCATAGTCTTGAAGCAGAGATCGAGGAAGGGATCAGAGCAGCGGCGCTCAAAGAAGAAGGTGGAAGTTTGAAACTCGGGGTTGAGTTCTCGCTTTGCAATCACAGAATAAAGGGGAAATGTTTTAGTATCTGTTTGGCTTTGGTACCTTCGCTATCAACTCTTGTTAGAATTTTAGGGGTTTTCTCAGGCGTGGTTTGCTGAGACTGGAGACGAGGAAGGTGCATTCCAGTCACACCGAGCTGTAACCGTTGCACTTGCGATCAACTTTCTTTTGGGATGCACTTTGTCATCTACTACTAATTAGATAATGTACACCTGTTGCTTTCTTTAGTTATTTTATTTTTGACTTGGTACATGCACTCGTTGAAATCCCGTGCATTGCTATTATGTATTTGCAAGGCTTGTCTGCCAGCCTGTGCATTCATTCTTCTGGTTTTTGTTTCTTTTGTGATGGTATTTTCATTCGATGATGTGAGAAATGAGAAGTGTGCATTATATTGTATTTGCTTTTGTTGTCATGGTTTCGGCTGTGAACTACATCATAAGTGGCAAGTTCATGTATGATGAGCTGATGTGCGTGCAACGCGTGATGCTGGTACACGGATGCACGATGGCGTGAACACGGGAGCCACGAGCGCGACGTGGCACTGCCACGTTAAGCCACGTACGCAGACAAAAGCCAAAGAAATCGAATGGATATTAAGCAGGCGGTTGGTAGGAGAGCAGCAGTCTGCTCGTGGCGCAGGAAACGAAAGCAGAGCGCGAGAGAGAGACAATGGAGTCCGCGACAGGCACGAGGATGCCCCTCGCAGTCCCTGCGGCCAGGTCCCTCCTCGTCGTCGTGGCCCCCCGCGGGTTGGCCTCCATCTCCTTCCCTTCCCTCTTCGGTGGTGGAGGCGGAGGCGGAGGCGGTGGCGGAGGGGGCGGCGGCGGAGGAGGAGGCGACTCCGGTGCCGGAGCTGCTGCGGCCGCCGCCGCGGCTCTAGGCGAGACAGAGACGGCGGACGCCGACGTCATCCTGCTCCACGTCGGGGTACGTAGTGACGCTCGTCTACTCCTCTGGGCTACATCTACACTCACTCTTGCGCGTCAAGTATGAGATGTTGCTCTTGGCATGCGTTGCGTTGCAGGGGATGTCGTGCGGTGGATGCGCCGCGAGCGTGAAGCGGATTCTCGAGAGCCAGGTTCGTCGTCTTAGGTGGTGATCATTTGGGCTGAAGCCATTTTGATCACAGCCTTAGTCACACTAGTAGAAAGCCTGCAATCATCTTTGATTCCTCCCACCTTGTTCCCCAGTCTCGTTCCGTTCTACGCACAATAGTACATTTGTGCGTCATCTGCGCAGCAAATGAATGAATGAATGAATTGATCAAGGAGTTCTAGCCTGGTTAGTGGACCAAGGACCAGGAGAAAACTTCATTAACCGCCCTATCATTCTTACTGCAATGTATCGAGAGTGCTGAAGCTATTGGGCATTGCGATATATCACTATTGGATAAAGATCCCAAACATTATGATGTTTCTTAGCTTGCTGTTGCATATGGTTTTGCACTTTGCGTAACAGTGCGGCTGCACATGTTGATGCATACTATATAGGATTGTGAATAAACATACTGGATTGTGCAATACATACCGAGGATTGTGAATTAACGCGCACAAGACTTCGTGGTGCCCAGTATTGAAATACATGCTGTGGATGGAGCGATTGTAAATTTGTTTCAGGACTTGCATGGTTGCTATTGAATGCTTGTTTCAGTGTATGTAATTCCTCGGATCTGCTATGTACTTCTCAACCTTTGTTTTTTTACTGCCTTCTTTTATGTGCTATTTCTATCGCATCTCTGATTAACATGACTGCGTAATTGATATTCAATTTCTAACTTTTGCAGCCTGAGGTTACTTCTGCCACGGTTGACTTTGAGAAGGGGATTGCATTTGTGTGGACAACACCTGAAGCGAAGGCAACGAAAGACTGGCAGAAGCAACTGGGCGAGAAACTTGCAGATCACCTGACCACTTGCGGATTTCAATCTCATCTGCATGGTAAGAGACTGCGTTTTTGTCTTTCAAGTTTCAGTCCAGTTAGACAACGCGTAATTTAACTTCATGTAGAGTTCTAGTCCCACAGGTTAATTGATTCTGTATTATGCTCCCAAGTGAATCTGAATAGTTACATTACTCTGTCAGCACTTGTAAACACAAGAAATGGCCTGCTCTTGCAAACTCAAGTAGGTTTATCTTTCCTATTTGCAGATGAAGATGAAGCCGAACAAGGCTGATTCTACACCTCAACAATGAGTGCCCTTGAAAGTTTTGCCATCAGAGGATCCTTTAAGGCAGTAACTACTTTTGTAGAAGTTCTATATGCGGGCTCTACAAAATTCTTTGTTTTGAGAGTTCTGTAGTTCTAAATCAATTCTTTGTGCTTGTATCTCACACCGATAACTATCAGACTCAAGAGTATTCACCAGTACTCTGTCCTGAAATAGAGAAATCTCATTTTGGATATACCAATTCAAATACAGTATTATAATTTGAGGTGATGGTGTAATTCAAGGAGTTAGTTGAACCCTTCACCTCATGTTTCATCATGCCATATGTCGTGTTTCATCACGGCTACGTCGAGATTAAATGAACTTATATTGTCATGAAGATTGAAGAGTTTGCTATTGAACTCTGTTGTGGTTACAGGCCAAACAGAGATAGATGTGGTAGTGGAGAGTTGGAGAATGATGGTCCTCGGGTCCTCTCCCGTAGCCCATGTCTTATATATACAAGTACCCATGTGGGAAGTGTTTTTACAGTTGCACCCTTACATCGGTATATCCCTATCAGGGGTATTTAAGTCGCTATACATATCCTACTCTGGGTCTTACAACCTTCTAACAGGCCTGCTGGGCTTAGGTGGGGGCCACCCCTACAACAGGAGCCTCTCATGGTGAAGGGCTTCACAGGCCGAAGCCATGTTGCGAGTCCTTTGGCCCCCTCCGTCCCCGCGGCCTGTGAGCTTGTTCGGACTTGCGGAGCCTTATTGTGCAGCGGAGCCTGCGGCCCGATGCCGAAGTCGAAGTCAATGTCGGGACTGGAGCCTGTCACTGTTGGGGTCGAAGGCGTAGACGGAGTCGACGTCGGATCAAGGTCAGGCCTCGCCTAGCCATAGACGCGAGCGCTCCGTCCCTTATCCTCCGAAAGGGTGACAGCGGAGCTGGCGCCTAGTCGAAGTAGACGCGCGCGCGCTCCGTCCCCTACCCTTCGAACGGGTGGCAGCGGAGCTGGCGCCTAGTCGAAGTAGACGCGCATGCGCTCCGTCCCCTACCCTTCGAACGGGTGGCAGCGGAGCTGGCGCCTAGTCGAAGTAGACGCGCGCGCTCCGTCCCCTACCCTTCGAACGGGTGGCAGCGAAGTAGACGCCTAGGCCGAAGTAGACGCGCGAGCGCTCCGTCCCTCACCCCTCGAACGGGTGTCAGCGGAGCTGGTGCCTAGTCCGAAGTGGACGCACGAGCGCTCCGTCCCTCACCCTTCAAACGGGCGGCAGCGGAGCTGGCGCCTATGCCGAAGTAGACGCGCGCGCGCTCCGTCCCTCACCCTTCGAACGGGTGGCAGCGGAGCTGGCGCCTAGTCGTAGACGCGCGCGCGCTCCGTCCCTTACCCTTCGAACGGGTGGCAGCGGAGCTGGCGCCTAGTCGTAGACGCGCGCGCGCTCCGTCCCTCACCCTTCAAACGGGCGGCAGCGGAGCTGGCGCCTATGCCGAAGTAGACGCGCGAGCGCTCCGTCCCTCACCCTTCGAACGGGCGGCAGCGGAGCTGGCGCCTAGTCGTAGACGCGCGCGCGCTCCGTCCCCTACCCTTCGAACGGGTGGCCGCGGAGCTGCCGCCTAGGCCGAAGTAGACGCGCGCGCTTCGTCCCTCACCCTTCGAACGGGTGGCAGCGGAGCTGGCGTCTAGACTCGGGGGGGGGGGGGGGGGGGTCGCGCGCGCGAGGGGTCTGCGTGTTGCTTACTCTGCCAACTGGCACGTGTGGAGGCGGGGCTCGAGGCGACGACTTGCTTGATTAGGGTTTAGGGGGCGACGTAGTCGGTACGTAGCCGAGGTAAGCGCGCGCGCGCTCCGTCTCCTTGCCCTTGAGGTGGGAGGCAGCCTCTGGTGTGCCTCATGCTCCGCGTGCGTGCCCTTACGGTGGCTAGCCTCTGGCGCGCTATGTCGGCAGGACTGTTCTTGGAGTTGGGTCTTTGTAAATGCATCTTGCGTATATCTCCTGTGGCACGCGCGGAGGGGAACCTCGATGCTCTAAGGGGGGGCACGATCGATACTCCCGCCCCCTTTACACTCCGTGGAGTACGCAGGGACAACATCCGCGTCTTATACTCGGCAGGGTGTGTGGGGACTTCATCCGCGTCTTATTTATAGTCCGTAAACTGGCGCGTGCGGAGGCGGACCTCGATGCTACGACTTGATTTAAAGTCCGTAGACTGGCGCGTGCGGAGTCGGACCTCGACGCTACGACTTGATTTGAAGTCCGTAGACTGGCGCGTGCGGAGGCGGACCTCGACGCTACGACTTAATTTAGAGTCCATAGACTAGCGCGTGCGGAGGCGGACCTCGACGCTACGACTTGATTTACAGTCTGTAGACTGGCGCGTGCGGAGGCGGACCTTGACGCTACGACTTGATTTAAAGTCCGTAGACTGGCGCGTGCGGAGTCGGACCTCGACGCTACAACTTGTTTTGAAGTCCGTAGACTGGCGCGTGCGGAGGCGGACCTCGACGCTACGACTTAATTTAGAGTCCGTAGACTAGCGCGTGCGGAGGCGGACCTCGACGCTACGACTTGATTTACAGTCCGTAGACTGGCGCGTGCGGAGGCGGACCTCGACGCTACGACTTGATTTAAAGTCCGTAGACTGGCGCGTGCGGAGTCGGACCTCGACGCTACGACTTGATTTAAAGTCCGTAGACTGGCGCGTGCGGAGTCGGACCTCGACGCTACGACTTGATTTAAAGTCCGTAGACTGGCGCGTGCGGAGTCGGACCTCGACGCTACGACTTGATTTAGAGTCCGTAGACTAGCGCGTGCGGAGGCGGACCTCGACGCTACGACTTGATTTAAAGTCCGTAGACTGGCGCGTGCGGAGGCGGACCTCGACACTACGACTTGATTTAGAGTCTGTAGACTAGCCCGTGCGGAGGCGGACCTCGACGCTACGACTTGATTTACAGTCCATAGACAGGCGCGTGCGGAGGCGGACCTCGACGCTACGACTTGATTTAAAGTCCGTAGACTGGCGCGTGCGGAGGCGGACCTCGACGCTACGACATAACTTAGAGTCTGTAGACTAGCGCGTGCGGAGGCGGACCTCGACGCTACGACTTGATTTAAAGTCCGTAGACTGGCGCGTGCGGAGGCGGACCTCGACGCTACGACTTGATTTAAAGTCCGTAGACTGGTGCGTGCGGAGGCGGACCTCGACGCTACGACTTATTTTATACTCCGTAGAGTGCGCGCGGAGGCGTCCCCCCACGCGTCTTCATTTATACTCATACCCGTGTCTTTGATGGAGAGTGCGCGTGCGAACGCGTGTCTTTGGTTTATACTCAGACCCGTACCCCTGGCTACGGAGAGTGCGCACGCGAACGCGTGTCTTTGGTTTATACTCATACCCGTACCCCTGGCTACGGAGAGTGTGCGCGCGAACGCGTGTCTTTGGTTTATACTCATACCCGTACCCCTGGCTACGGAGAGTGCGCGCGCGAACGCGTGTCTTTGGTTTATACTCATACCCGTACCCCTGGCTACGGAGAGTGCGCGCGCGAACGCGTGTCTTTGGTTTATACTCATACCCGTACCCCTGGCTACGGAGAGTGCGCGCGCGAACGCGTGTCTTTGGTTTATACTGCGGGAGCGCGCGTGTAGGTGGGGCCTCCGCGCGCACTCACCGCGTATTTTTTCACAACGATAGGTGGGCGACAAACGGTGAACTTTATTACATTCCCGTTTGCGCGGGTGAGCAATTACAAAAGGCGGAGGTACTAATCACCTGTCACTGGCGCGGCCGGAGCCTTTAGTGATTGGGCTTATCTGCGGGACTTGCCGGGGTTCATGGCAAGCATTTCTGAACCCCGCGCTGCGGTGTCGATCCTAGGCACGTCGTTGAGCTTCGCGGTGCGGACCTCTGGGGCCAAGCTCGATATGCCGGGCCATGTCCTGGTCGCCACGGACAGTAATAACAGCCTGCGGCCCCAGGAGCTTCATGCAGAGATAGCCGTGATGTGGCACCGCTCCGAAGGAATTGAGGATTGAGCGTCCCAGTATGGCATTGTAGGGGTAGAGGATGTCGACGACATCAAAGGTTGCATCCTCGGTCCTCACGTTGTCGTCTTGGCCAAAGGAGACCTGAAGACATATCCGATCGAGCGCCCGGAGGGGCTGTCCCCCAAAGCCCTGCAGCGGGATTCCCGAGGGGCCCAGGCGGCTTCGGGGGATTCCCATCTGGTCAAAGGCTGCCACGAACAGGATGTTCGCGGAGCTACCGCCGTCAACTAGGGCACGTCCCACGTCGCACCCTGCTATAACGGCCTGGACGACTAGGGGGTCCTGGTGCGGAAATTCCACGGCCTGAGCATCGGCGGGTGTGAACGTGATCTCGTGCTGTGCCCAGTCCGGCGATGCCTGCGCTGGGTATGCCGCTACGTGGTGCAGCCTCCGTGCATAGGCCTTCTGCTGCCGCGCTGAGGCGAATTCCAGCGAGGAGCCTCCGGAGATAACATTGATGACCCTGCGATGGGTTGTCTCCGGGGCTTGCAGCTGCAGGAGGCCCCCCCGCGGTTGCTGCACGTGGGCTTGAATCCGCAGGGGGCCCTCGTTGGGATGCGCCCCTAGCGCTTGGACCTGCGTGGGGGCTTCGTAGGGATGTTGGACGTGGGCCACGACAGGCGGGCATTCCTCCACGTTTCTATCCCTAGAGACGCTTTCGCGGAGCGCCGCGATGGAGACGCACGCGCGCGTATCGTGGGTGCCACGGCTGTGGACCGCGCACCACTGCCCATAATGCTGGTCGTCGTAATCTCCCCGAATTTTATCATCGCGGCCGCGGCCGCGTCCTCGACCTCGGCGCCCCTTACCGCTACGACCAGCGGAGGCGTTCTCTTCGGAACCGCCCTCGATGTCGAAGACATAACGGCCTCACCGCGACTTCTGCTGGCCACGCTTGGGCCTGTCGGACGGCTCCTTGTGCGGGGTGTCCTTATGCTGGGGCGCGTCCTTCGACGACTCCTGCTTGCGCTTTCCCTTCGAGGAGCCGTCCTTCGGCGGGTCTTCGCCTTTCGCCGAGCCGCCGGCCTGGTTGGTGTCGGAGTCGTCACCCTGTCTTCGCCGTGCGTCCTCTTCCGCCCTCGCGTACTCTTCCATTTTGTCGAAGAGCTTCGCCACCGTCTTGATCGGTTTTCGCGCGTTATACTCGGCCATCGGGCCCGGGCGGAGGCCCTGTATGGCTGCGTTGACGACGGTGGTTTCGTTAACGTCTTTGACTTGGCAACGTACCTTCGCGAAGCGTTTGAAGTAGTCCCGGAGCTTCTCCGAAGGTTTCTGCTTCACCGCGAACAGCTGGTCCGCGTCGACTCGCTCGACATAATTCCCTTGAAAGTTGTTGTAAAGGCGGTCGCGGACCTGTTCCCACGCGTAAATGGAGTTTGGCTCTATGGTAAAGAACCAGGAAAGCGCCACTCCTTGCAGCGCGAGGGGGAGCCCCTTCGCCTTTGTGGTGTCGTCGCCTCCAGCGGCTTCGATTGCGGTTTCGTACACGCGCACGAACTCCCGAGGGTCCGTGTCGCCTTTGTATAGTTCGATGAGCTGGGAAACTTGAAGTCTTCGGGCCACGCCGCCTGCTGCAGGCCCGCCGAGAGCGGGGACTCTGGATCAACACGCCGCAGCTGCACGCGGCTGGATGTGGGGGCGTCGCGGCTGTCTGCCCTTTCTGGCGTGGGCTCTGGCGCGACCACTGGCACGGTCTGCTGGCTCCGAGTCTCTTGCAGATCTCGGACAACCCCACGAAGATTCCCTAGCTCCCGTTGGAACGCGTTGATGGCCGCCAGCAAGGCACTTTCCGCAGCTGGTGCGGTCGGAGCCGCCAGTGCGCCTAGCGGACGAGTCGGTGCGGCGACGACCACCTCACGAGCTCCCGAGCTGCCAGCTGCTCCCTCGTGGCTAGCTCCGGCCGCACGATCCGCACCACCAGCGATCGTTGCGGCGAGTGTGGCGGGGTCGGTCGTTGTCGCAGCGGTGGCGGGGCCGGTTGTCGTCGTGGCGGTGGCGGGGTCGGTTGTCGTCGTGGCGGTGGCGGGGGCGGTTGTCGTCGTGGCGGTGGCGGGGTCGGGCGTTGTCGTGGCGGGGTCGGTTGCGCTGACGTCCACGACTGCCGCGCCCGCGTCGTCACCCGCGACCGCGACAGCCGACGCCGAAGCCCTAGTACCGACATGACGCCCCGCTCCGGCCGTCTTCGTCCCCTTCGCTGCCGCCGACGAGGCCTTTTTTGGTGCCATCCTTCTTCGGATTTCAGGCTTGCTCCTGTCCTCCCCACGGACGGCGCCAACTGTTGTGGTTACAGACCAAACAGAGAGAGATGTGGTAGTGGAGAGTTGGAGAATGATGGTCCTCGGGTCCTCTCCCGTAGCCCATGTCTTATATATACAAGTACCCATGTGGGAAGTGTTTTTACAGTTGCACCCTTACATCGGTATATCCCTATCAGGTGTATTTAAGTCGCTATACATATCCTACTCTGAGTCTTACAACCTTCTAACAGGCTTGCTGGGCTTAGGTGGGGGCCACCCCTATCGTGCCTTTTCAGATTGGCTTTTAGTTTAGTCATTTCATATGTATGTGTGCTAGAGGTCTTCTGTCTAAAAAGACAAAAAAGAAGTCCGGCATATTTGCTCTTTTGGGATGAGCTAGTTTTGAAATGATGGAAGTTAAGCCTTCGCTTTTCCTTCCTAACCCTCGAAAATTCTCATACCTGCTAACTAGGGGTGCAATCGGATCAGATATCTCCCGACCGACCGACCAACCGGATAGTTTCGGATAGGATTCGGGGAAAAATCTCGGTAACCGACAGATTTTGTCGGATACGGTATCGGAATCGGATAGTAATTTTCGGAATCGGTATCGGATTCGGGAGAGCAGTTTCCGACGGATACAAGAATATCCGGAAATTTCTTCGGTAATATCCGACATGTGCAATCGGTATTATCCGGTAAATTTGACCGTGAGTCCGTGACTCCGTCCGTCGGCCCGGCCCACTTGCGCTCAGCGCTCACCCCGGCAAACCCTCCCGAGTCCCGGCTCCGCACTTCTTCCGCAGACGGCAGACCGCACCGCATCGACCCTAACTCTCTATTCTAAGTCCCTAACCCTAACAGGCTAACACGGCGGCCTCCCTCGTCCGGTCGTCCCTCCATCTAGATCCAGCCGGCACGGGCGCACGGCGGCCTCCCTCGTCCGGTCGTCCCTCCATCTAGATCCAGCCGGCACGGGAGCACGGCGGCCTCCCTCCATCCAGATCCAGCCGGGACGGGCGCACGACGGCCTCCCTCCATCCAGATCCAGCCGGCACGGGCGCACGGCGGCCTCCCTCCATCCAGATCCAGCCGGCACGGCGGCCTCCCCCGACCCGCGAGCCCCCTCCGGCCTCTAGCGCGAGCTTCCCCCTCGGCCTGTGTCCGGTGCCTCCCCCTCTAGCCTTCGACGCCGTGTGCCGAGTGCTGACGCCCGGGTATGTAAAGTTGTAAACTCTAGTTTTTGATGCCATAGTGCCATGAGTTGATGTCTTGATGAGTATTACTGAGCCATGACCCATGAGTATTACTGGTAGATGATAATGTTCTGATGCATATGTGTTAACTGTTATATGTCACTGTTGTGCTGTATATGTCAACATATAGTTGCCAACAACACTTTGAGCCTGTGCTGTTATTCAAGAAATGTGCTGTTATATTACTGAGCCATGAGTATTACTGGTAGATGATAATTGAAAACTATATGTTCTGTCATATATGTCACTGCTGCTATATGTCACTGCTGTACTGTGATTCTGTGAATGTTGTTAACTGTTATATATCACTGCTTAACACTGCTGTTCTGTGATTTTAGTATGTGTCATAATTTAGTAATTAGTATGTGTTCTGATCTGATGCATATGTCACTGTTGTGCTATTGTGCTGTGATTTGAATAGGATGGAAACTGGAAGTGGAAGTGCAACTGCTGCCGCAGTTAGTGCAAGCATCAATGCACATAGTATGAATGCAGTGGCAGTGGCACCAATAGGAAGTGATGAAGTGGCAGCAAGTGAACATGAAGCGGAAATCACTGCGGAAAATGAGCCCCCTGTGAAGAAGCAAAAGAAATCTACCTCTATGGTTTGGCAGTACTTCACAAAGACTTGGGAGACAAAAACTGGAGCAGATGGCATTGAAGTGAAAGAACTCTGGGCAAAATGCAAGAAGTGTAGTTACAAGGGTCGTGCTGAGACCACAAGGGGTACAAAGGCCTTTTGGAATCATGTGGAATACAAGCATTCTGTAAAGCAAGGCCAACTAACAATCAAGCTTGAAAAGAATGATGACAACGCCGTTGTGCAGGCATACAAGTATGATCCAGAAGCTAGCCTAAAAAAGTGGCAATTGGCACTTGTTATGCATGAATATCCCTTTAATATGGTTGAGCATGAGTATTTTGTGGACTTCATTAAGTCATTGCGTCCTGGGTTTTCATTTAAGAGTCGCACATCCACAAGGAACAATATACTAGAAATGTTCACAGAGGAAAAGGAAAAGTTGTATAATATGTTCAAAACTATGTCATGTCGCTTTTCTGCTACCATGGATATGTGGACTTCAAATCAAAATAAAGGGTACATGTGTATCACTGTGCACTGGGTAGATGATAACTGGCAAATGCAGAAAAGGATAATCAAATTCATGCATGTGAAAGGTAGCCATACAGGGACAAATCTAGCCAATGAGTTTGTGAAGGGTGTGATGTCCATGAACCTTGAAAAGAAGTTATTTGCTTTAAATGTAGATAATGCATCATCTAATGACAAATGTGTTAAAGAACTTATTCCAATACTCCATAAGCATGCTCCCTTGATCTGTGATGGGGTTTTTTCCATGTGAGATGCTTATGTCATATATTAAACCTTGTTGCTCAAGATGGATTAAAAGCAATTGCATCTTCAGTCCAGAATGTTAGAGATACTGTTGCAATTGTGAAGAATTCCCCATTGCAGTGGGAGGAATTCCAAAAATGTGCATCTGAAAGTGAGTTGGATGTCACTAGAAGTCTTTCATTGGATGTTACAACAAGGTGGAACTCAACTTTTGATATGTTGAATAACGCTGTTTACTTCAAGAAGGCTTTTCAAAGGCTACTGTTCTTGAATGAGAGCAAATATAGAAGATGTGCTCCGAGTGAAGATGATTGGGATAGGGCAGTGTCTCTAACTAAGTGTTTGCAGAAATTTCGTGATGTAACAAATATCTTTTCTGGACATTCATATCCAACTGCTAATCTCTTTTGGCGGAAATTTTGTGAGATAAAGTTAGCAATTAGAGATTGGGTTTGTGATTGTGATGAAACCATTTCTACTATGGCAAAATCAATGGAAGTTAAATATGAGAAGTATTGGGACAAGTCCAATAAAGCTCTTGCCGTTGCATGCTTTCTTGATCCAAGATATAAGCAAAAATTGGTAGAGTTTTTTTTTTGAAGATTCATAGTGACACGTATGGGTGTGAAGTGGAATTGAATGATTTCATGGATGTTGTTCACAAATTATTTCAAACTTACAAGTCTAGCATTTCTGAGGCAAAGGCTACCACTATAGTCGCAGTTGTCGATTCTCAAACATGTGGTGTTGACCAGGAGATTGAAGACTTCTTGTATGATGCTAATGTGCCAAGCCAAAGTGAGAAAACTGAATTAGAGACATACATGAAAGAACCACTACTTCGGTGGATTGATACTAATGACGCCAAATTTGATATATTGGATTGGTGGAGGGGTAAACAAGGGACTTTTCCTATTCTATCACGATTAGCCCGTGATGTATTATCTATGCAAGTGTCAACGGTTGCCTCTGAGTCGGCGTTCAGTGCTGGTGGGCGTGTCGTTGATCCTTTTCGTAGTCGACTAGATCCTGAGGTGGTCGAAGCATTAATTTGTGTCAAAGATTGGACGGCTGTAGCCAAAAAAGGCAATAAAGATTATTGATTCATTTATTTCATATTTTCATATGATTTCCAATTTACTAATTTTCTTCTGCCACAATAAAATGTTAGGTTCCAAGGAGAAGAAGATTGCATCACTCATGGATGAGTTCGACATGGACATGGTGGCTAAGGCTATAGAGCATGAGGTTTTCAAGTTTCTTATCTTACTGTTGGTTGGATTGCTTGTTGTTGTTCATGTTTATATATACCGCTGATATGATTAACTATATCTTTAAAATTTTAATTGTAGGATGAAACCTGGATTGATCCTGACAGTGATTGATGGATTGGGGATTGCTTGCTGCTGGCCTACTGCTACTTGAGTCTCTTTATCTTAATTATGTTGTTTGCTAAATGTTGGACTGCGTATTGTTGTTGGACTGCTGCGTATTGTTGTTGGACTGCTGCGTATTGTTGTTTGCTAAATGTTGGATTGCGTATTGTTGTTATGAGTGCTTGTTGTTACTGCTATCTGGCTGGCTGAATGAGACTCGCTGACTGCTGGCTGAATGACTCGCTGACTGGCTGGCTGAATGTGCATATATTGTTTCATTACTGATTACTACTTGTTGGTTGTTATTGCTTGCAGGTTACTGCTTGTTATTGCTTGTTGATTGTGGAAAGCAAGTGTACTTGGGTGAGTTCTTGTTGTGTGAAATTTCTTCTATGATCTATTGAGTATTGATTCCTTAATTATGTGTGAAAATTTGATAATGAGGGTGTTTTTTTGTAGGTGGCTTTGATACAGCGCAGGTTGCTGCAAGGTTAATATAATTCTGGTTTCTGGACATTGTTTTTGTCTTCAAAAGTGAGAGCAATGCGCATATTTTTTTAATCTGAATTTCATTCTTCTCTGATCCATTTCAGCCGGCCTGTATGACATAGAGATGGAGGCTGCCAACTGCCAAGTATGTGCAAACATATTAGGCAAAGTAAATCAAACATGATGCAATTTGGGTTCTATGGAAAGTTGTACTGCTGTTGGTGTTTCAGTAAGAAAGCAGGGCTCCTATGTTCTGAAAAGAACATTTTCATCAAATATGCTTATAATCGGATGTCCTAGATATGGTGATATTCACCCTTCTGAAACGCACTGTGTAGTCTTTTTTACTTGTATGTTATATCAATCAGCTACCAATCCAAGTAGGTTTGAATGTTATTAACCCTACTGAATCTCCTTCTTCACCTGCAGGCATGCAAAGCTTAGGTTTCTTCCAAATCAATAAGCAGCAGATGAGGAGCTATCTACATACTACAGAAATGTTGTAGGTGGTTGCTCTCCCCAATATATCATTTTGGTTTGTGTTGGCTGCATGTAATTTATCAAAGTTTACCCTTGAATGCTTCCAGATGTATACTGCAGTATGCAGGAACATTTTTACTGTCTTGCTACCGTGGCAAACTTCCTTGTTCATCGCGTGTTAGTGAGAATGCAGGGGAATACATCCCCAAGAGGCAAGAGCTGCTGAGAAAATACAGGGTTTCATTTATTTGTTGAGATTTCTACCAAAGTGATTATTTGTTCTGCTATCTGGGCTTGAACTTTTGTAAGGCAATTTCAGACTTTCAGTGAACTAAATAGCTGGGACCGATAGGAGCTGGAGTGTGTGTGGGCATGTTTTTACTGACAGAAATTGTCACATCGTCTGTTGCTGTCGTATACCAATTTTTGCAAAGCTGCAGTGGTTTTCACCCCCATTTGGGGTGTTGTACTTGTACAGATTCTTTAATATCATTGCGTTACAAGTTTGTTGTTTTATATTTGTCTTCTCGCGTGTTATCCGATGAAATATAGTTACCGTATCGAATCCGCTCCGTATTCGTTTTGTATCCGTGACCAATACTATCCGCGTTCGTATTCGTATCCGATACTATCCGTGTCCGACTCTGATTCCGAGAAAAAATATGGTATAGGATACAGGATGAGCAATTACCGACCGTATCCGCTCCGATTGCACCCCTACTGCTAACCGAACAAGAGACTTAAAACTCCCAACCATATTTCCCAATTCCTCCTACCAGTTCACATGGACAGAAACATGTTGGCCAAAAGAGAGGACCGAAGACCACGTACACCGTATTTGGAAGGCCCCCCATTTCCCAGTTCCTCCTACCGATTCGCATGGATCAAATTCGTTGGCCGAATAGAGAGGACCAAAGGCCTCGGACCACGTACGAGGGCTTTTATCCAAGGATGCCCCTGCAACAGTGTTGTGGCAAAAACTTTGGGAAGATAGAATAGCAGGAATAATTGTTGGATATATTGCTTGAGCCTTGGATTGCGTATATATAGAGTACAATATGACTTAGAGATCAAGTCAATCTAATATAGATATGAAAGGTTACTAGAGATATGAAAGAAACTATATCGGTGAAGAGGTCACTTGCGTCAGGATGGAAGATGAGGGAAGATATATGCATACGACCATCGACCACAGTGTGTACATGAAACTGGTCGTAACTACAGTAAACTGGTTGTAGCTACAGTGAACTGATCGTGGCTATAGGGAACTGGTCATAGCCATCGTGAACGACTTGCTATGGTCGATCTACCGTTGTCAACGAAAGGAGCAGAGAGGTGGTGGAGTTGGAGAGCCACGTCGGTGGAGGGAGTAGTGGGAGAAATGGAGGGCGGTGATGAGAGGAGCAGCCGGGTGGAGCTGTTGTGGTGGTTGTGGGGAGGAGAAGATGCCGACAGAACAGCTGGCGTCACTGACAGCTGCGGGGGAGGAGAAGAAGAGCAAACTGGTAGGCGCGGGACACCGACACGGTAGGAAAGGCGGTACCTTATAAACGTAGAGGAAGAAGTGGAAGCAAAGGATCTGCTTCGTGTGGTACACGCTGGCAAAGTGCGCAGCAGCTGGGGAGATACAAGGAGAGACGATGTGGCAGTCAATCACAATGGCAGATATGGTCGGCAGTTGGGGGCAACGGCGACTGGGGACAGGAGGAGGGGCCGCTCATAGAGGAGACCGTATCCTGGGTTAGGGGCGGCCGGGAGCAAGCTAGTAGGCACGGCAGCCTGTCGCTGGCACGGCTCAAAGCGGTAACGGCGGTGCCAGGCTCGGATCCGACGGCAGGGTGGGCAGATCAAGCTGACGGTGGCCGAGTCCCGCGTGGGGAGCCCAGATCGGGCGACAGAGAGGCTGGATCTGGGCTTGGCGCCGGTGCGACAGTGGCGCGAGTGTGCACGGGCGATTGACAGAGGTGCCTACGCGACAGTGCAGGTGTGTGCACAGTCCGGCACAGGTGGCGACGGGGGCTGAGAGGAGGGGCCGCTCATCGAGGAGGAGCTTATCAATGGGGAAGCCGAGGGAGACAGCGATGGGTGCCTCCTTCTCCGTCTCACGCTAGCACTCGTGAGTGCCGGCGATGCACGCGGGCGATGGGGAGCAGCGGCTAGACAAGGCCTAATCCGGTGTAGGAAGATTGAAGGACATCTATCTATAATATTTTGTACAGCCACTAGGAGATTAGATCATGGAGATTAAATCATCTCTCCCAGGGGCGGTGCATTGCAAAATTTGGTGGTGACTAGGAACAGGCTCAGATGCGAACCCACTCTGATACCATGTGAGAAGACAGAATAGCCGGAATTATTGTTTGATATATTGCTTGAGCTTCGGAGAGCGTATATATAAAGTACAATATGACTTGGAGATTAAATCAACCTAATAAAGATATAGAAGGTTACTAGAGATATGGAAGGAACCATATCGGATACAAATCTCCTAATTGATTCTATTTTATTACTAAAGATATGGAAGTAACCATATCGGATACAAATCATCCTAATTGATTCTATTCTATCTCTTATAATTTTGCCAAACATGTACTCTAACAAAAAAAAACAATGAAAAAAGGCTATCATCTGAGTAACTTCATGTCAACATTGTTTTAGAAGCTTCACAATTTGTGTCAACCTTGATGGTGTAAGAATATTGCCGCACCTCTTGTCGTGAAAACCTCTTTTCCGGGGATGTATATAGTCAAGTATATTAAATTTCCAACTAAGCAGACTCACATGGATTTCCAACTCAATATCGAATTGGTTTTCACATTGCCGCAAGCGTGCGTAGAACCCCCGTTTGTTCATGTTGAGCGCACAGCGAGCCCTCCCCGCTGGAAGCCGCCTCATCTTTCTTCACCACCGCTGCCCACGAGCCTAGCTACCTCCCCTTAAAACCTAACTCGTTTGGATAAAAATGCCATCGGCGCCAGTGACGAAGCTAGAATTTGGTTATGTTTTAGGCTCAGTAGTGGAACGATCTAGGTTATCTAGACTGGACCATGAAAATGTTACCCAGACTAGACTGAATTTACCTGAACTATACAATAGATATTTTTTCACACTCTGAACTAAAGTCTACCCTATCCGAAGTGTAGCTCCGTTCCTAATCGGCGACATCTTGTCGGCCCCAAAACTCGACTGAATCGTCAACCATGTACTTGGTGGCATCCCGTCGCCCTAAAACTAGTTCAATCGTCAACTTCACCGGCTGTGTCTCGCCACCCCTCAGATCACAACTTGATCACCCGCCAGTGGACCGTAAAACCTAATCTAGCTCGCCATTGGTCAACATTCGCTGTTGTGCCGTCTTCCGCCGCCATTCTTCGTTTCCTCGAGTTAGAAAGCTTCTGGGCTCTTCATCTGCCAGTTTCCAAATCTGGCGACCGTTGCAATTGGCATATATGGGAGGTGTATCACAAAAGGAGACGGCTGATAATAATAGAAACCTTGCCAAAACAAACCATCATGCGCTACATAACTAAGGCCCTGTTTGTTTCCACTTAAAATTATTATAATCTAGCTTATAGGTGGAGGATTATATAAGCTAGATTATAATAAGCTGGTGGAAAATAAGCTGTCAAGTGTTTGGCAGCTTGGATTATCAGAGTTATGGATTGTTGTATTCGAATGTTTAAAGACTACAATATCCTTGTGAGAGAGGCAAGGGAGTTGAGGGATGGATGAATGGCAAAGGTGGGTAATATTCCTAAAGTTGTATGGTCCTTAAGATAAAAGGTGGGTCTATAAGCTGAAATAAGCTCCTTTTTTGAGCTTATTAGATTACAATAATCTGGGCTACTAGATTATAATAAGTTACCTTATAATCTAGCCTGTTTGTTTCCACTTATGATTATAAGTTAGATTATAATAATCTTAAGTGGAAACAAACAGGGCCTAAAGCATGCATGTGCTGTATAGCCGAGCACTTCGTTTGTACCATTAATTCTAAAGTTACGGGCGAAAAGCCTAAATTTGTCACCAAATAGCACATAGAATACATCCAAAATACCAAATACTAGACATGAGGTGGAAAGGGATGGCTATGGTGTACAAAATTTTTTAGAATTTATTTGGACCACGGGAATTTCTCTAGATTCCTGTGGTGATTGAATTGGTCCATGTAAAATTCAAGTGAAATTTAATAGAGATAATTGATTATATGCCACTGGATACCGTCCACTTCTACAAAATACCATTAAAAAATACACTCTTTATTATATGCCGTTGAATAGCATCAAAATTCTATTATATACCATTGCCATCAGTTAGGGTACGTTTACCCCTAGAAAAAAACGGTTTTGCCCTCAGTTCAAATTTGTCCCTACGATAAAAATTAAATATAGGAAAAATTGGCATAGATCAAAGTACTAAATTTTTTTGGTGGATCATTGGGGTAGTGTACAACTCAAATATAAAATTTTATGAACTGACTCTTCCATTTGTTCCATTTTTTCAAATTCAAATCCAAAATCAGCCTATTTGATCTATTTTTTAAACTGGGACAAATTCACTGCAGAAAAATGGAAAATCATATTTTTTTTCAGGAGCTATGTGACATCTTAGGAGCATGTTAGAATTTTTCTAGAATTTTTAGACCTCATTTAGTCTATGTTTGTAAATGTAGCCTTTATTAGCATTTAAAGTAAAAATAAAAGAATTCTTTGAATAGTGAAATTTTTTCTAGCTCACTGAAACATTGAATAACACTCCTGTAAATTTTCATAATTTTTAGAGGTAGTTTGATATTTTAAATAAATTGGGACTTCAGTCTTTACTATAGGCATTTTAGCCTTTTTTCAAAGTATAATGGTCAGCCCTAACGGTCAACTAACGTGTAGGACCGAAATGGTAATAGAGGGGGTGAATGGTGCCTTCAAAATACCCCAAGTATTCACACAGTCTTCACCTCCAATAGCTATAAAAGCTATGAAGAAGGAAGATAAACGTTCACTGGAAACTGAAAATAACTCAAACAGAAAGGAAAGCAAGAAAAGGAAACAGACCAGAGAACAGCCAACTCTAAGCAAGTCTTGAGGCCGGTCTGACCACTAGTGATATAGCGGTCTGACCGCCGAATCACTGTCGGTCTGATCGCACAGGCAAGGCCGGTCTGACCACAATCAGGGCGAGCGGTCTGATCACCGAAGCCAAGCCGGTCTGACCGCTAGCACAGTAGCGGTCTGACCGCAGGTCCAGATCCGGTCTGATCGGGAACAAAGAAATTCGGCGGACACAGAGCAGAGCAGAGAAACTGAAGAAGCACCGAAAAACTGAAGACACAGTAACTACTGCAAGACTGAATCACAGAACAGAAAAATGATCAAACGAGAGCTGAGCTTCTCAGGTCAGTGAAACAGAAGCTCAAACTAAATAGCATACTGACCTCAGGAAATGAAAATACAAATTGAAAGAACACCTCTGCAGAAAATACAGATATAGCAGAGAAAGTATTTGACTGCAAGAACTGAAACTCTGAAAAATGAACATCAGAATTGAGAAGCAGATTGCCTGAAGCTAAGAGATCGAAGATGATCAAGTCACAGGGATAAGCATTGACTGGAGCTAAGAATAACTGGTCTACTGAAAATAGCTTGAATAGTAAACACTGCCTTGCCGAGAAGAAAAACAGAAGACGAGACAGAAACCAAATAGCTTGTGATTCTTGACTCCTTAGATCCTGAGACTTTTGATAATAGCAAGGAAATAACCTCAGGAGGAGAATACACAAATCTAATTCATCTTTTTGCTGAGAAAATAAAAAACACGAGAATCCTCTGCTTCCAAAAACAGTAAACCCTAGAATTTTTGAAAACAGAGGAAGTTGAAGCAAACCATCTCTTGGGAGAGAACTGCTAAATAAATCTTTTCTCTCGGGAATGAGCTAGCCAAGGAGCTTTGAGGAGATTCCCAGTTTAAAGCATAAAGATTCAGCAGCTACTCAATAAATGATTCATCTCAGACTGAAAATAAACAGAGAAGAACAAAGAAACTGCAGGTGAATCAATAAAACAACTCATAACATCAGAACTCGTAATAGATGCAAAGAGATGTATAATTGCATTAACAAAGAGTTTTACAATCATCTCATACATGATTTCACATTCTGGGCAACGCACACACAGAGACAACAAGAACTCAAGAACTAAAAGCACACCCCAACTGCACTCCACTCACGCAGACATGGAGACAAAAACAAAACCAACTCTGCCCAACAACTCCTCACACAGACAATGGACAAAAGCAAAAATCACACACTGCACCAGGGAAACCCTCCTATTTATAGTCTTCCACTACCGGTTCACAGTTTGCTTTGCCCATTAAAACTCAGCGCTTTACCTCCTATCTCCAACCGAATCTGCTTCCACTTTGCAGCCTTGCGCATTTTACCAAAATGCCACTCATGCACCTTCCTAGAAGCTTCCTCTTTTCTTGCTGTCCAAACCTTGCAACCACCTTGAACCCTCGCAATTTTTGGCATATCCCGACCGCTTCGACCTCAGCACCGCCTGTGCCTAGTCCGGCCATCCCATGCCTCGCCACGACTTAGTCTCAAAGTTCTGCAATCATCACAGACAAGAAAAACATCACATAGCACCACTCGAAACACTGTAATCATACATTTGCATCAGCAGAAAGCACTTAAGCATGAAATACCCCTGCGATCGGTCGAAATAGTAAAACGAGCATCCCAAGCATGTCCGACCATGTTTGACCAGTACCGATCGCAGCCGACTGTGCTAAGCTACGATTTGGCACGAAACACACAAATCAAACTCAAACTTTCTAAAACAAGTGTCAATTACTCATCACAAATATGTGGTCACCTCCACATGGTCTCTCATAACGACAGTGCCATATAATAGAATTTTGGTGCTATTTAGTGGCAGATAATAGAAAGAGTCTTTTTCAATAGCATTTTTGTAGAAGCGGACGCTATTTAGTGGTATATAATCAATTATATCAATTTCATAGGTTTTCCAACAGGCCTCAATGAGCCGTAGGTGGAATGATATTACCTACCTGCTCCATCTATTTGACAAAATCTATTTTTTCCATGGCCGCCTCTCCTAGAGGTGGCCAAATGGGATGTGCTAGCCGGGCCAGCCCAAAGCACGACTGGCCTGCACTAGGCATGGTATGACCCACGATATAAATAGGTCAGGCCCGCACGACACAATGCACTAGGCCATGCTTGGGTAGCTGTAACATCCCAAAAAATTGTTTTTGAAAATATGAAGCTTTTTCAATTATATTGGTATTTTATTTTGTTTGAAGTTGGATTTTATGGTGTTTTTCTGGAGTTTGGTAAAAATAAAAATTTCAAGAAAGGAACAAACATGTTCAAATAATAGAAAACTAAAATTTTAAACACGAATCTGAAAAGATGATCCAGAAAGGAATGGGGAAAATTTTTGGTTTAAACATAAAGCCCTCATTTTTAAATGATGGCATGAATAACAAAGGAAGCAAATAAATTAAATGCTAAAAATAGTTAAAAATATTTTTCTTAAGTCCAAAATGTCATCAGGAATTTTTGTGAATTTTTCCTGAATTTTTGGAGGTGTTTTCATATTTTTCTGACCTTATTGGGATTTTCTGGCAAATTCTAAAAGCTAAAGTAAAAATCAAGAAAAATTAAAAACTCAACTCACCCTCCGGCCGCCACCTGGACGGCCGGGATCAACCCACGTCGCCGCCCCATCCCGCCTTCCCCTCCTCCCGGCCCGCCACCTGGCCGTCCCCGATGCGCGACGCGCCGCCCGCGCCCTCCATCGCGCGGCCCAGCCCCGCGGGCGCAGCGCGCGCTCGCCCCCGTCTCTGCCACGCGGGCCCGGCGCTCCCTCGCTCGCTCTCGCTGCGCGGTGGGCCGCACCCTCGCGTGCAGCAACTCGCTGCCGCCTGGGCCCGTCCCCTCGCGCGCGCGATGTCTCTGGCCGGTGGACCCCCGCCCGCGTCTCCTCCCTCCTCCCCCTTTCTTCCTCCACGCGCCCGCAGCACTAGCTTCGCCTCGCCCCTGCTCTCCCTCGCGCCTGCCGCAGCTGATCGTTTCCCCCTCTCTCTCACCCCGTGGGCAAGGTTCAGCGCACCCCCTGTGCTCTCTCTCCCGCAAAATCTCGGCGGGATTTGGTTCGCCTCCCCTTGTCGGCGTGAGCAGAGCGGAGGTCGCCGACGTCTCGCCACGCGCCCCCTCTCCCCGGCTATAAAAGCGGCGTCTGCGAGCTGCAAACGGCCCGCATTACCCTCTACTTTCCTCCCCTGGCCGCAATCTAGCCGTAGCACCCCGAATCGCCGTCGGCTCCCCCTTCTTCCCCAACTCCGGCGCCGCCTTCCCCGTCGATTCTGGCCGCCCCAAAGCCAAACCGAGCTCCTGAAGCTTCGCGGGGACAAGGTGAAGCCATCCCCGGCCTTCCCCGGGCCTCTCGTCGCCTAAGCACCGCCGGCGTCGGCAGCTTCCCCGAGCCGCCGCCGTCGCACGCCGCCGGCCCGCCACCGTACTCCTCCGCCCCGGACGTCTACCCCAGTAGCATCGCCAGCACGCGGGGATTACATATCACGCAGCCCCCAGCCCTTTCCGGCCACCACTCGCCGCCGGCGCCGTCGCCTCCGACTCCTCTGCCCGGCCGCCTCCCGGAGCTACCTCAAAAGGTATACTTACCCTATATGGGTAAGCATCGCTCGGCTCGGCCGAGTGGCTTCCAGCGCTAACTCATTCTCCCTCTCTGCTCCCGCGTCGCGCGTTCGAGTTCGACTCCGCGCGTGCGGTTGAGCAATTCTTTTGGTTTTTCCCTCGGGCTGACAGGTGGGCCCCGCCTGTCGGCCTGTGCAGCTGGAGCAGCCGCTGACCGCTGGGCCCCACTGGTCAGTGGCACATCTGCACCCAGCCATGCTGACAGGTGGACCCCATGAACAGTAACCGGACCCACATGTCAATAGCACAGAACGTAAATAAAAAGGAAAATTAAAAATAAATCTGAAAATGCCAGTGGGACCCACTGTCAGAAATTTGAGAATATTTGGAATTAACAGAACTGAGAACTTTGAATGATCATAACTTTTTCATTTTAACTCCAAATTGAATGAGGCAAATTTCTAAATTCATCTAAATTCAAGATCTGTCCAGTGGAACTGAAATCATAATTTTTAGAGTTCATTTGGATTTTTGGTGTTATTTGGTTTGATTCGCCACTTTTCTTTTTGTACGAATTTTGGGCGCACGCTAAAATAGCTTACGAGGCTCAAGAGGAAGAGATCGAGGCCGCAGCACTAGAAGCCCCGGACAATCAGCACCCGACCGCTGTGACCAAGGCGAGTCAATACTTTGATCATGTTGAACCCACATTTATGCAAATTATTTGGTTTTAAATTAACAAAATGCATGCTGTTATTTTTATGCAAATACATGTTAAAATTGATATTCTAGTTATATGCCATTGTTTGTCTTGAATAGTATTACCCCTCCTTGAGTATTTGAATGTGTGAACCTTGTCGCCCTAGCAAAAATATAATAGTAACATTTCGAAAATAAGTCCGTAACCATATGCCATGCTTAGCATTGAATAGGAATCCGGGGCAAGAAATTGTCCCGAGCATCACATTTATTCATGAGAAAATTTGTTCGGGCAGTCATGGTGGTAATGACTGATAAATGATGGATATGGTTATCGTATGTTTCCAAAAACCCCAACATGCTTTAAAATCTGGGCGGATTGGTTCGATGGTGTGAGAGTGTGGTGCAGTGGATGCACAGTGTGGTGCAGTGGATGCACAGTGTGGTGCAGTGGATGCACAAAGTGGGTTAGTGGTAGGCCGCCCAGATACCACTAAGGACTGAATCTTGTCATGCCAACCCGTGTAAAACAGTACAACCACAAGTCTGTAAAGTATAGCTTGGCTTAGTAAATGTGCCGGACCCTGAAAGTCATCCTTCTAGGAGGTGGTGTGAGGATGTGCAAGTGGCGGTCTGTGAGACGGCTTGAATGGGACACCCGTGAAAGGTGAAGTTCTGCTGTGGCGGGCTAGCAGGGGCGGGGAGCCAGCTGCTAGACGTTCAGAAGGAGAACATCCCGCACAACGTATGGGACCCACCGCAAGTGGGAACGACCCATAGGGTGAAATGATGGAAGGGGCGAGGTACTTTGAACGGTTACTGTGATAGTCTGCTCAACCACATGACTAAGGAATCGTGTGGGGCAATGAGTTGATTGTCTCTTGTGGTGAAAGTGTACAAACTCTGCAGAGTCAAAACTATTCGAATAGCCGTGCCCACGGTCAAGGGCAGACATGGGAACTTAACTGGATATAGTTCTATTTCGAAATGCTTTATAAATTGGGAATGGAAAAGTGGAAGGGCGAAGGACTGCCCTGATTTGGAATTGTCCTGGGTGTCGTCCCAGTGGTAAGTTAAGCGGCTATAACGCTGAAAGATGGTGTGATGCTATGGTAATAGTGTGCATATGAGGTAATGTTTTATGGAGAATCATGTTGATATCCCTTGAACATTATGCTTTTGTTCAAAACTGCTAGGTCTCAGGAAATTTTATGTATTATATTTCAAATAGTGGCATTTCTATTCTTACAAAATAAAATATGGGTGGAATAAACATGGTCGTGAGTAAAAGAGAGGAATGTTTTTAGAGTACATATAAAGGCATTGGTGGATTCATGTCGATCTTGAATAGGAAATGATAGTGTGGGTTCTGGAGGAATAAATTGGTGAAGTCTAGCTAAATGATAGGCTAGATAGAGGATTTAAATGATTTTTGGAGATTTAGGAATTGCACAGATAAATATTGGATTATGACACTGAGAAATAAATTCTTGGGAGATGTCAATATTAGAATTAATAGATTCAGTTACTAGATGAATCAAATGAATTTTCGAGGATTTGGTGGAATATTACAAGTATCGGGTTATAATTCTTGATTAATGATATTCTTGGTGGATATATAATAGTGATTGTTAATCCTTGGAAGATGTTGTTAATATAGGGAATTAATAGTAGTTGAGCAATTACTAGAGGAACGAATTAAATTTCTGAGGAGCTTAGAGGAGTCATTAGTGGATTATAATCGTGGTAAATTGAATTTTTGGTGGAGGTATATTTGAGGATTAGCTAGGAATAGGTAATGGAAAAAGGAGATGGATTATTGGATTATGGGTTGAAATCAATGACAAAAAGGATTGAATACAAATGATATCGGTGGATTTGAAAGTAATTATGTTAGAGAATCATTAGAGTTCAGGGGTAAGGGGCTGATGAATAAGTAATGACATGATTGGATTATTAATAATTCAAAGTACAAAGTATTATCGGTGGATTAAATAAATGATGATACTTGCTGTTTGGAGTTTTAGACAGCAATCAATAAATAGAGTACATTTTCGGTGGATTAAGTCGATTTTGGTAATTGTAGTGTGGAGTTAGGTAGTAATAATAAAACTTTGATTAATTAAGAATAATAATGCCGCTAAAAGCAAAATTTTGGCAAATAAAATAACCCGAGCCTTTCCTTTGTTATGCCCTGCATACTATTTATTTGCATTCTGTGTATTGGCTCGCGGAGCACGGGGTCGGAGTGCTCACGCTCGCTTTTGCGGCAAAATTCAGAATCAGGAGTCAAATCACCTCGCCTCAGCAACAAGAGTGGACAAGCTGGCGAAGAAGATGAAGATATCGAGAACTAGGTCGCGAACCTCCAGTTGGCTGCCTGTGGGCATGTCCTGAAGGTCCCACATGTGTGCTTCGTTCTTCCGCTGCTGCAATTTATTGATTTCGGCCTAATCGGCCCATGAAGTAAGTCTACTATTATATTTACGCTTCCGCATGATATGTACTTTGATATTCAGAACTGTAACTGTGTGCGCTATCTACTGATCCAGGGAATAGTGCAGTTAAACACAGTAGATTCCGGATTATAAAATCTGGGTCTGACAGGCATGGTATCAGAGCATATCGACTGCAGGTCGTGACCTAGTTAGCCTGGCCGTTAGTTTATAATTAGAGCTATTTCCCAATACCTATTTTCACAAGTATAAGTTATATTGCTTATTCTCATCACTCTTAGATGATTCTCTCTCATCTAAATGCTGCCTTAGCCATTTTTACCTCTAGAGCTCTCTTACCCCGAATTCAAAACAATGACACAAGAATGTCGCTGATACCAATCAAATTACCCCAAATCTTCCCTCCTCTGTCTATTATTCCAAAAGGAAAATTTTGTTCTTCTTCCCGTATCCTTGTCCCAAAAATGTAAGGTTAGGTACGTCGAAGATGGTCATGAAGATAAGGTGGTCTCGTTCTAAACGGACTATGCAGACAAACCCTGTACCGTCTTATGTGTGCTCCCCAAGTAGATGATGTATTGTTACAAGGTTTTGTTTGACCCTGTGCACTGCCTTCTTGTCCTCGGGCGCCCTATTTCGCGGTCACAGGAAAAGATTGTTTTAAAAGAACTTGCAAGATTTGTGTGCCACCCCAGCTTCTCGGGTGTGCTCTTTTAAAATTTAGGATGGGTTTGGATTACCTTATCCCCACGACTCAATCCCCACCTCATGCTGTTCCCTCTCACCTCTTGCTGAAAACCCCATCGGAAGCAAGGAGCTACATAGCCAAATCAAGGCAATCAAAGATGAGTAAAGCGTTCACAACTTTCCAACTAGAAGCCTTAATTGACACCTGGACCAAGACTCGAGACTCTACCCTGCTAACACTCTCTCCTTACCACCTAAAGGAACCATAGATCAAATCACCGCTAACTAAACACCCTGACAAGGCGCGCATCGACGCCGTGAAGAGAAAAGACATTGCGCATGCCAATGCTCCGTGAACTACTCCAACTACAAGGACGACCATCAACCTGGCAAATACCCTATGAGCAAGGCCACATGTTCTCTCTGTGAAAGACAAGACCACCAACCTGAAGATTGTTTCTAAAACCTATTACTGACCCAGCAGCTAAAGTGCCACGGATGAGTATCCACATCGCCACAAGACCCATCATGCCTGGAGTTAGAAGAGATAAATAATGACTAGTGATACCCATTTTAAGGGGGGTAGCACTAAGAGACAAAATGTCGAAGAACCACCATGATGTATGTGTTGGAGGTGCAACAACCTAGACTCAGAGTTAATTGAACCAGTACAAGAAGACTTACAAGACCAGGAGCCTTACAGTGATAAGGATAAAAGACCACCATATAGATATGTCCATATAGATATGTCCATAGTCGTCTTTGCACCCCTAAGGTCCTCTACTCCTAAGACACAGACCATTGCTACCCACCTATTAATATGAAATTCTACAACCGTATGTCCAATAGATAATGCAACTACTCCATTCTACGATGGCGTGAAGACAACAATGTTAAAGGGGCAAGTACTTGGAAGACTACGACCTATCCAGGAAAACAAGGTTTCTCTCTTTTCTTTTGACCTCTCCAAGTTCTAACCCCTATTGTGCAGATTTTCGTCTCTTTGGGAGGCTAAGGAATTATACTTCGAGCAACATCCCCAAAACCTATTGCTGGCCAATATAACTCCTCTCCGTTCCTTCTACTCTACCGGAATCTCGGGGTCGAGATTCTATTTAAGGAGGGTAGGTTTGTAACATCCCAAAAAATTGTTTTTGAAAATATGAAGCTTTTTCAATTATATTGGTATTTTATTTTGTTTGAAGTTGGATTTTATGGTGTTTTTCTGGAGTTTGGTAAAAATAAAAATTTCAAGAAAGGAACAAACATGTTCAAATAATAGAAAACTAAAATTTTAAACACGAATCTGAAAAGATGATCCAGAAAGGAATGGGGAAAATTTTTGGTTTAAACATAAAGCCCTCATTTTTAAATGATGGCATGAATAACAAAGGAAGCAAATAAATTAAATGCTAAAAATAGTTAAAAATATTTTTCTTAAGTCCAAAATGTCATCAGGAATTTCTGTGAATTTTTCCTGAATTTTTGGAGGTGTTTTCATATTTTTTTGACCTTATTGGGATTTTCTGGCAAATTCTAAAAGCTAAAGTAAAAAAAAAAAATTAAAAACTCAACTCACCCTCCGGCCGCCACCTGGACGGCCGGGATCAACCCACGTCGCCGCCCCATCCCGCCTTCCCCTCCTCCCGGCCCGCCACCTGGCCATCCCCGATGCGCGACGCGCCGCCCGCGCCCTCCATCGCGCGGCCCAGCCCCGCGGGCACAGCGCGCGCTCGCCCCGTCTCTGCCACGCGGGCCCGGCGCTCCCTCGCTCGCTCTCGCTGCGCGGTGGGCCGCACCCTCGCGTGCAGCAACTCGCTGCCGCCTGGGCCCGTCCCCTCGCGCGCGCGATGTCTCTGGCCGGTGGACCCCCGCCCGCGTCTCCTTCCTCCTCCCCCTTTCTTCCTCCACGCGCCCGCAGCACTAGCTTCGCCTCGCCCCTGCTCTCCCTCGCGCCTGCCGCAGCTGATCGTTTCCCCCTCTCTCTCACCCCGTGGGCAAGGTTCAGCGCACCCCCTGTGCTCTCTCTCCCGCGAAATCTCGACGGGATTTGGTTCGCCTCCCCTTGTCGGCGTGAGCAGAGAGGAGGTCGCCGACGTCTCGCCACGCGCCCCCTCTCCCCGGCTATAAAAGCGGCGTCTGCGAGCTTCAAACGCGCCGCATTACCCTCTACTTTCCTCCCCTGGCCGCAATCTAGCCGTAGCACCCCGAATCGCCGTCGGCTCCCCCTTCTTCCCCAACTCCGGCGCCGCCTTCCCCGTCGATTCTGGCCGCCCCAAAGCCAAACCGAGCTCCTGAAGCTTCGCGGGGACAAGGTGAAGCCATCCCCGGCCTTCCCCGGGCCTCTCGTCGCCTAAGCACCGCCGGCGTCGGCAGCTTCCCCGAGCCGCCGCCGTCGCACGCCGCCGGCCCGCCACCGTACTCCTCCGCCCCGGACGTCTACCCCAGTAGCATCGCCAGCACGCGGGGATTACATATCACGCAGCCCCCAGCCCTTTCCGGCCACCACTCGCCGCCGGCGCCGTCGCCTCCGACTCCTCTGCCCGGCCGCCTCCCGGAGCTACCTCAAAAGGTATACTTACCCTATATGGGTAAGCATCGCTCGGCTCGGCCGAGTGGCTTCCAGCGCTAACTCATTCTCCCTCTCTGCTCCCACGTCGCGCGTTCGAGTTCGACTCCGCGCGTGCGGTTGAGCAATTCTTTTGGTTTTTCCCTCGGGCTGACAGGTGGGCCCCGCCTGTCGGCCTGTGCAGCTGGAGCAGCCGCTGACCGCTGGGCCCCACTGGTCAGTGGCACATCTGCACCCAGCCATGCTGACAGGTGGACCCCATGAACAGTAACCGGACCCACATGTCAATAGCACAGAACGTAAATAAAAAGGAAAATTAAAAATAAATCTGAAAATGCCAGTGGGACCCACTGTCAGAAATTTGAGAATATTTGGAATTAACAGAACTGAGAACTTTGAATGATCATAACTTTTTCATTTTAACTCCAAATTGAATGAGGCAAATTTCTAAATTCATCTAAATTCAAGATCTGTCCAGTGGAACTGAAATCATAATTTTTAGAGTTCATTTGGATTTTTGGTGTTATTTGGTTTGATTCGCCACTTTTCTTTTTGTACGAATTTTGGGCGCACGCTAAAATAGCTTACGAGGCTCAAGAGGAAGAGATCGAGGCCGCAGCACTAGAAGCCCCGGACAATCAGCACCCGACCGCTGTGACCAAGGCGAGTCAATACTTTGATCATGTTGAACCCACATTTATGCAAATTATTTGGTTTTAAATTAACAAAATGCATGCTGTTATTTTTATGCAAATACATGTTAAAATTGATATTCTAGTTATATGCCATTGTTTGTCTTGAATAGTATTACCCCTCCTTGAGTATTTGAATGTGTGAACCTTGTCGCCCTAGCAAAAATATAATAGTAACATTTCGAAAATAAGTCCATAACCATATGCCATGCTTAGCATTGAATAGGAATCCGGGGCAAGAAATTGTCCCGAGCATCACATTTATTCATGAGAAAATTTGTTCGGGCAGTCATGGTGGTAATGACTGATAAATGATGGATATGGTTATCGTATGTTTCCAAAAACCCCAACATGCTTTAAAATCTGGGCGGATTGGTTCGATGGTGTGAGAGTGTGGTGCAGTGGATGCACAGTGTGGTGCAGTGGATGCACAGTGTGGTGCAGTGGATGCACAAAGTGGGTTAGTGGTAGGCCGCCCAGATACCACTAAGGACTGAATCTTGTCATGCCAACCCGTGTAAAACAGTACAACCACAAGTCTGTAAAGTATAGCTTGGCTTAGTAAATGTGCCGGACCCTGAAAGTCATCCTTCTAGGAGGTGGTGTGAGGATGTGCAAGTGGCGGTCTGTGAGACGGCTTGAATGGGACACCCGTGAAAGGTGAAGTTCTGCTGTGGCGGGCTAGCAGGGGCGGGGAGCCAGCTGCTAGACGTTCAGAAGGAGAACATCCCGCACAACGTATGCGACCCACCGCAAGTGGGAACGACCCATAAGGTGAAATGATGGAAGGGGCGAGGTACTTTGAACGGTTACTGTGATAGTCTGCTCAACCACATGACTAAGGAATCGTGTGGGGCAATGAGTTGATTGTCTCTTGTGGTGAAAGTGTACAAACTCTGCAGAGTCAAAACTATTCGAATAGCCGTGCCCACGGTCAAGGGCAGACATGGGAACTTAACTGGATATAGTTCTATTTCGAAATGCTTTATAAATTGGGAATGGAAAAGTGGAAGGGCGAAGGACTGCCCTGATTTGGAATTGTCCTGGGTGTCGTCCCAGTGGTAAGTTAAGCGGCTATAACGCTGAAAGATGGTGTGATGCCATGGTAATAGTGTGCATATGAGGTAATGTTTTATGGAGAATCATGTTGATATCCCTTGAACATTATGCTTTTGTTCAAAACTGCTAGGTCTCAGGAAATTTTATGTATTATATTTCAAATAGTGGCATTTCTATTCTTACAAAATAAAATATGGGTGGAATAAACATGGTCGCGAGTAAAAGAGAGGAATGTTTTTAGAGTACATATAAAGGCATTGGTGGATTCATGTCGATCTTGAATAGGAAATGATAGTGTGGGTTCTGGAGGAATAAATTGGTGAAGTCTAGCTAAATGATAGGCTAGATAGAGGATTTAAATGATTTTTGGAGATTTAGGAATTGCACAGATAAATATTGGATTATGACACTGAGAAATAAATTCTTGGGAGATGTCAATATTAGAATTAATAGATTCAGTTACTAGATGAATCAAATGAATTTTCGAGGATTTGGTGGAATATTACAAGTATCGGGTTATAATTCTTGATTAATGATATTCTTGGTGGATATATAATAGTGATTGTTAATCCTTGGAAGATGTTGTTAATATAGGGAATTAATAGTAGTTGAGCAATTACTAGAGGAACGAATTAAATTTCTGAGGAGCTTAGAGGAGTCATTAGTGGATTATAATCGTGGTAAATTGAATTTTTGGTGGAGGTATATTTGAGGATTAGCTAGGAATAGGTAATGGAAAAAGGAGATGGATTATTGGATTATGGGTTGAAATCAATGACAAAAAGGATTGAATACAAATGATATCGGTGGATTTGAAAGTAATTATGTTAGAGAATCATTAGAGTTCAGGGGTAAGGGGCTGATGAATAAGTAATGACATGATTGGATTATTAATAATTCAAAGTACAAAGTATGATCGGTGGATTAAATAAATGATGATACTTGCTGTTTGGAGTTTTAGACAGCAATCAATAAATAGAGTACATTTTCGGTGGATTAAGTCGATTTTGGTAATTGTAGTGTGGAGTTAGGTAGTAATAATAAAACTTTGATTAATTAAGAATAATAATGCCGCTAAAAGCAAAATTTTGGCAAATAAAATAACCCGAGCCTTTCCTTTGTTATGCCATGCATACTATTTATTTGCATTCTGTGTATTGGCTCGCGGAGCACGGGGTCGGAGTGCTCACGCTCGCTTTTGCGGCAAAATTCAGAATCAGGAGTCAAATCACCTCGCCTCAGCAACAAGAGTGGACAAGCTGGCGAAGAAGATGAAGATATCGAGAACTAGGTCGCGAACCTCCAGTTGGCTGCCTGTGGGCATGTCCTGAAGGTCCCACCTGTGTGCTTCGTTCTTCCGCTGCTGCAATTTATTGATTTCGGCCTAATCGGCCCATGAAGTAAGTCTACTATTATATTTACGCTTCCGCATGATTTGTACTTTGATATTCAGAACTGTAACTGTGTGCGCTATCTACTGATCCAGGGAATAGTGCAGTTAAACACAGTAGATTCCGGATTATAAAATCTGGGTCTGACAGTAGCCACCCTAGCCTAGAGTGCCAACCTAGCACGACACGAATAGTGTTGGGCCAAGCATGGCCCGACACGAGTACGACCCATTATGCACGACATGAATAAGCATGATAGTGACCCATTTGCTCGTTAGGCATGGTCCGGCACAAACATGACCCATTAGGCAAGTTACAAATAGGCACATTTACCCCGTTAGACATGCTAGGAATGACACATTTAGCACCATTTTAGCCAGTTATGCACGATAATGGTCAAAATTTTTTAATATTCTTATCGTTTACTCCAGTTTGGGAGCTTAAAGTATGAAAAAAATTCAAAAAAACATATCATTTTTTCTATAAATAGGTAGCAACCCCCTCATTCAGGCACCACCCAACCTCCACTCTCTTCTCCAAATTCTCTTGTGAAAAATTCGATTCACTTTTGTGATAATTTCTCAAAATTCAAAATATATTTTTTTTGTCAAAAATCCAAAATTTTGAAACCCAACTACAGTCAAGAAAAGAGGTAACAACACTAATTTTCATAGATTTGTATTGTTCTTATTTGTTTGTTATGATGTAAAAAAGATAATAGTGTAATTTTCTATTTACATTTTGCAGTTTTCTCCATGAAATTTTTGATAAATTTGCAATGAGTGATTTTGAAATTTCATAAGAGGATCTCGCATCCTTCAGGAATGATACGCATCCACCTTAAATGGGAGAGTAGGCAATACCATCGTTAGGCTCTACGAGTACCTCTATGTCTATACGCACCAGAGCAAAGAGATCCAGACCCAGTACATTGAAGGTGTGGGTAGATTTCGATAAGGTAATGAAGTGAGACGGAAATGGAATTTTGGAGAGATATGATGTTTGTAAAATTTATTATCATGAATTTATCTACAAAGTCTACAGGCGGAACAGAGTACTTGATCAGACACTGATGAGGCGATAGGGTCCCGATCTTTCGATAGGATGATACCTATCGATTTTGTTGGAAGTGACTCTTGCGATCCGACTACAACCGTACGACGTTGCTTGCGCCTTAGCAATCGCTGAACCACACCCAAGTCATTATCAACCGTGCCAAGAACGCGGTTGACCTGACCACGAAGGTCTATTCCTGCATGCAACCGAAGAACACGCAAGAACAAGATAAAAGCAATCTGAAATTGTAAATATATAAATTGAGTTAAAAAAGGTGGGGTTCCACAGAGGTTATTTACGGTTGGTCTAGTTGACACAAGCGAAGAACAAAAATTTTCACCATGGAAAAACTAATCAAACGAAATCCAAGTCCTAGCATAGGGAGACGACGGCTTTTATATAGGGAGACGACCAGGGTTGGCGGCCAAGGCGCACACCCCTAGGGTTACAAGGCCCATGGACCCAAGTGGAGGTTTTGCATGACCGTTTTGACTCGAACTCAGAAACCAACGTGGACTCTTTTGATGATTGTGGCCGCCTCAAAAGGAATTTGAAGATGGGGTTGGATCCATTAGAAAGTAGACTTGATAAACTTTCCATGAAGTACTCATCCATCCAAAATGGACTTCGGATGCAAATTCTATGCATATTGAAAGTCGGTCCTGTCAGGCTGAATCAGTGTCGATTGTTTTGGCGATTGCGACGTGACCAAAAGGTTTCTGAAGCTGAGGCCTTACCCATTGGATGGGCCTTGGAATAAGCTTTCCAACAAGCATAAGAACACCTAAACCGGACTCCGTTTGTGAAAGTTATGGTCATTTTATTACAAGCATGTCTGGCTGTCCCGAACCGAATCCGAATTGAGTTCTGAGTTGATTCCGAGTTTGATTTCGGTTGGGCTTGAGGAAATTCTGAATTGAGCTTGGAAACCTCATCGAAAACATGGGATTTAAGTTCTTGGACCTCTCGCCTTTTGCCCTCCCACTGTATGACTTCTCCTTGGGCTTCTTCTTCCTTGTTTTTCTCCATCCATTGCTTTGGCGCCAGCCTCCCTTTAGTTCAATCTTGATATTGGGCGCTATGGTCGTGTGTGTTTGTGGCGTGGTCACATCAGACATGCTCAAAAATGTAAATAAAAACAAGGAATAACCATGAGACAGACGCAGTTGCAGTACAATCCCGATAGTACAGTACATAGCTAGGATTATAACCCTAAGATCGAGAATTTCGTTGTTGTTTAATTACCTCACAGGATGTACCTTTAAACTTTGGTGAGTTTAAAGCTTTTGAAAACTATATTAGGACTGCGCACAATCCTAGATTTTCTGTAGTTTCTAGATAGACAAGAACTCAAGATTTATTTAAATATTATAATAATGGTCGTGCTAAATTAAAAGAACTCTTCGAGATCTGTACATTTTTGGTGGCCTTGATCTCGGATATATGGACTGACCGGACTAGAGAGGATTATCTTAGTATAATTAAGTTAAAGATGACTGCATAATGAAAAAAATAGGGTTTAAACTAATTGATGTAGCACATATGGGTGAGAATATTGCAGAATGTATTATCAAAGTTGTGGAAAAGTTTGGTCTTACGAATAATTTTTTGTAATTACTTTGGGAAATGCTGCAGCAAATTCTAGGACAATGGATATTCTCACTCCATTATTTAGTACATACATCAAATCCTTCTTGTTGCATCAGAGATGTGATTGTCATATTATTAATCTTATAGTTAAATATAGTTTAAAGAGATTGCATAAGATGTTAAAACTTTTTATGATGCAATATATTTCCTAAATCATTTTGACTACCGAATGACAGTATATAAGAACTTTTGCATTGCGATTGATTACGTCTAAGAAAGTTTGGTTTGGACATGTCGGTAAGGTGAAGCTCTACTTACATCTTCAGAACCTTTTACCCTATAAGTGCACATTTTCTGTTTTTATTCACACACACTATTATAGCCATGACAACAACACACTATTGATTGAGTAGTATTTTTAGAACTCTTTTATGATTCCATTATTACTTTATCTAGAGTGTATTATCCAGCATCTCTTTTAATTGTGCATGATATTCTTGAGATTGCGGGGTCACTTATAGCCTAATGAAAATGAGATAGTGTTACGAGAGGTTATCTCTGCTATAAAACTAAATATTTGAAATATTGGAAGATATTCCATATTTATATGTATTTGCATTTATTTTAGACCCCTGAGCTAAGCTTCAAGGGTTCACTAATTTTCTTGGACTTCTAAGTCAGGCTATATAGATAGATTATTCTAAATATTTTTCAGATGTTCGTACTAAATTGTTGGATGTGTTATCAAAAGTGTAAACTAAAGTTTCAGGAAGTTTGCTTGCAACAACCTCCAACAGCACCCACCACAGGTAAGAAGAAAACTATGTTTGGCAAAATCTTTGGTACGCTAGGTTACTCCGAAAGATCAAGTTTTACAACGCAAAGTACTGGGGCAATACACAACCACTGTAGTAGTGGAGGACTATTTGTGTTTCTAAACAACGATCCTACGGATCACTAGGAAGAGAACTTCAATATTTTGGAATGGTGGCATAAGATAATATATCTGATACTATTTATATCATATCTAATATTATTTATATTAGCACGTAATGTGTTAACTATTCCTGTCTCAACAGTTTCTTCCGAGTCTGCTTTCAGTCATTCTGGAAGAATATTAGAGGAGAGAAGAACAAGTATCACGAGTGAAATGGTAGAAGTACTTCTAACAGTGAAAAGATTGAGAACAAATTGATTCGTGGGCTCAAAAACACTCTATAGAGAACACAAAGTTGGTAGACACGTTCAATAATCTTTATTGAGACGACAACACTTAGAACATCGATGTTCATTGTACGTTTTCTTATTTTGTACATGTACTACAGAGCTATAGGGTGCACTCTTTTTTTCTTTGTCAAGGCTTTCTCAAGTTATTTTTACTTGGTCTCTTTTTTTCTTTGTCAAGGCTTTCTCAAGTTATTTTTACTTGGTAAAGTTTTTAACGATACGACCATTTAGACATTAATAAAGCTTATTATTACGTTTGAAATACTTCTCTTTTATAGTTATATCCATAAATAATTTATTTCTATAATTTGTCTGGTATTTTTTTGAATTCTACATATTTTTAAAATTATTATATATATATTTTAAAATTTTTGAACCGAAATAGAATAAACGGTCCCCTTGGCCTGTTGGACTAAATAGATCCATATAGATATAACACAGTCCATGAACTTAGTGAACTATGCCCAAGTATATGGCTGAGTCCACAGGCCGGGCTTAGCCCACTTGCCGGAACAGCCCAACCCATCTGGATGACGAGGTAATTTGGGGCGTACCGGGCCGTGTCGTGGCGCGCATTGGGCCGCCCCTCCTCTAACCTCGCCTCCTTCCTGCCCTGCCGCTCTCGAGAAAATTGCTATTATAGGACGCGAAACAATGGGATTCGCTATTATAGGACTTCAAACGTCGACTTCGCTAAAACGACCCTTGAAACATTGGCACTTTGTTATAGATGACATTTGATCTTTTTAATCTCTTTTCTCAACTAAAATACATGTATTTTGCCATGATGTGACCATATTGCCCTCCAGCACCTTGGTTGCAATCAGCAGAAGCTTCCCCTCGCTGTCCTCCTCGTATGAGAGGAGCAGGAAGAAGAGAGCCTTGCCAGGTTTACGCTCATCCTCCGGCCGCCCTGGCGGCCACCCGAATGTGCCTCCCCACAGCCCGGTCGGGCACGGGCGCCTGCGCCGTCAGCTTGTAGAGCGCGAACCGGTTGTCGTGCATGCTCGGCCATGCGCGGTATGTGGACAGGCGCATCCGCGCACCCCGGAGACACAGGCCGACGCTGTCGCCGGCGCGCAAGAAGTCGTCCAATGCCAGATGCTTGCTGTCCGCGTACTCCGCCCTCGAATTCGCCGACGCCGACCGCGTCACCATGTGCCGCAGGCCGTTTTTAACGTACCCAGCTATCGCAGAGAGGCTCCTCGCAGCCGCATCCTTTCGCCGGCGGTGTCGCCCGTCGGCGGCGGCATCTTCTTGGCCCCCAGCAGCAGCGCCTCGACCTCCGGCCTGCGCACCATGCCACTGCTCGCCTCACTGTGCAGCCGCAGCATCGTCTCCCGCCGCGCGGCGAGCAACGGGAGGTCCTCCTCGGAGCGTGCGAAGAGCGGGGCAGCCGCGAGGTCCGGCGGGAGCGTGACGCGGCACGCGGCGACGAGGGCGTCGAGCAGCCGGCGGCGGTCGCTGAACGCGAGGTGGGGGAAGTGGGAGGAGGAGGGGGGATGGGAGCCTGGGGGGTGTGGGCCTCGAGGAGGAGTGTGTTGGCGTGGGGGTGGAGGGAGGAGAGGAGGCCGGGGAAGAGGGAGTCGGGGTGCTGGCCGTGGAGGAAGAGGAGGGCGGGGCGGCCGTGGGCGTCGGCGAGGAGCTCGAAGACGGGGGCCCAGAGGAGGTGCGGCGAGAGCTCCTGGGGGATGGAGCGGACGGCGACGAGGGAGAGGAAGCCCGGGAGCGCGGCGACGAGGTTGCCGAGCTCGGGGTTCTGGTGGGCCCAGAGGCCGAGGAGTGGGGAGGCGGAGTGGAGGAAGCGGCAGACGGCGAGGGAGGAGTCTCCGACGGCGGCGCGCCAGGCGAGGACGTGGGAGGGGGAGGGGAGGAAGCGGCGGCACTGGGCGAGCCACGCCTTGTCGGCGGCGGAGAGGGCGTCGTGGAGGCTGCGCGAGGCGGCAGAGAGCGCGAGGGCAATATGGTCACATCATGGCAAAATACATGTATTTTAGTTGAGAAAAGAGATTAAAAAGACCAAATGTCATCTATAACAAAGTGCCAATGTTTGAAGGTTCGTTTTAACGAAGTCGATGTTTGGAATCCTATAATAGCGAAGCCCATTGTTTCGCGTGCTATAATAGCAATTTTCTCGCCGCTCTCCGGCTCTCCTCCTCCTCCTCCCGAACCCTAATCCTTAACACCACACCGCCGCCAGCTCCGGAGATGTCGCACTTCGGGCGCTCCGGGCCGCCGGCCATCCGTGACACCTTCTCCCTCCTCGTCCTCAACGTCTCCTTCCGTAAGCTCCCCCTCCTCTTCCCTTCTCCGCACTCTCCAGAGCACCGCTTTTGCTCATGTATCCGATGAACCCCTGCCGCAGGCACGACGGCCGACGACCTTGTCAGATCCCGGGAGGAATCCGACCTCGAGATGGATACTCAACGAAAATCTGGGCGTGGGAAAAGGGGAAAACCAGGAACTTTGTTGCGCTACGCTACAGCTAAGAACAACTAGGGCTACAGTAGTTTTTCAGAATATTTTGACGGTATGAACCATTCCATTCCAGTCCGAAAGTATATAAGGGTGCATAAAACAGGTATTAAGGAGTAAGACTCCATTACAGACTTAACCACCAGATTAACTGAACATTAGCATTAATCATAGTGAGATCACTCAATAACTAAGCCCACTTTTGCTAGAAATAACCAGAGACGTTGATCACCCCCATTGAAGCCAGATCACATCTCAGCCCTCCATCTCCTTTGGTCTGAAACTAGCAAAGCGTTTTCTTCAGTCTTCTTCAGACTCCATCGCCTTTCAATTCCTTCAGAATACCAGGATCTGACAGTGCCCTCCCCTTGACAGCATACTTGCCCTCAAGTATGTTCTTTAGGAGACCAGTATCTGATTGTCTGGGCATATAACTCAAGGTCATTGAATGTTGTTTTGATAAAATTTGCATTCTCCCAAATTGCAGCTCCAGGTGATACTTCAAGCAAATTTCAAGGTGAAGCTTTCCAAATCCAGCACAAATATGCTCACCAGATTCTTCCATGGAACAGAGAACCATAGGTTCAAACTTTGCCAGGAGCTTCAAACCCTCAACAAGCTTGGGAAAATCTGAGGCAACCCTGCATTGAGTAGCAATACGCACAACAGGAAATACAGAGAATGTCATTGTTCTGATTAGGCAGACAACAACCTCCCTCTCAAATGTCAGAGTTGCTTTCTTTGTGGTTAACTGATCCAAACCCACCATAACAAAAGTGTTACCACAAGGAATATCTTCCACAGACTCTGGTTTCTTTCCCATCCAAATGACAGTACACTGCACACTCTTCACATACAAATCCTTCTTCTGACCAGGAACATAATTAGAACCCCTGATACAACCCTTCATGCCAATTGCAAACTTCTCCGAGAAGACACAACCAAAAGCATAAAATCTCCCCTTGTAGGATGCTGGAATCATCCTTGGAACATCCAACATGAGATAACCTCCCGGATCCCAGTGTTTAATAGCAGTTGCATAAATATCATCAAGGGATCCCTCATACAAATTCTCCACATTATATTTCTGTGTCTTCGTTGGAGAGGAAGAGTGGAATATCTTCATTTCAAACAAAGCATTACTGGCTGGCAGCCAAGTTTGCAGGACACTCTTTATGAGAACCTTGCCCATTAGCTCCTTCTCATCAGTCTTCATGGTCACACCAAGCTTCCGCAACATTGGCCACAAGTTATCCTTCTGATCATTCATGCATGTCTTGATGATTTGCTTGATTGGCTCATAATAAACTTGAGCAAATCCTCTCTTACAAGTAGCAGATCCAATGTTCCTGGTGGTCCATTTCTTTGAGGTTGGGTCAAAGAAGTTCTCACCCCAGAACCGTAGCAGTCGCAAGCTGGATGCTCTGGATATCATACTGTAGAACTTCGGCCAAACTATGGTGAAGTTACTCACATCCACTACCTCCAGGTGATCTGTACTCTCCCCAATATCCAAATGTGTATCACTCACATCATCAATCATGAGATGCTTGAGTGTACCCTTCCCAATGAGCTCAAACAAATCAAGGTTCAAAGCATTCAGGTGTAGGACCTCCAGATTATCTGCATCGAGTATGATCTTGTCCACACCCACTGATTTTGCAAAGAGGCGCTTCAAGGTATGGCTTATCAGCTCCATGGTAGACTGTGACTCTGAAGTGACAATCTCAAAGATATCAAATGACAGTGACTCCCTCTTTGAGCAGGCAGCCACTAAAAGGCTCAGATTCAAGGCTGAAGTGCTCACATGTCTCAAGGAAAGGGGTTTCAGACAAGTGAACTTCTGATAGCTTGGTTCAACACCAGTGATTGTGTTATGATCCAAATCCAACACCTCCAGCTTCTGCCTCCCACACTTCTTGTCTCCTTCTTCACAAAGCACATGCGTCAATTGCTTGATTTCGTCTTGGAAGGCCTGAAACATGGTTACTGTGCATAGCTCCACAAGTTGCTCTCCAAAAGGCAATCCATGGTTCACAAGAGCAATAACAGATATGTTACAAATGTTATTCCTCTTGTCCATTGCCTCAATTGCTGCTAGATCTGCAATCTGCACCAAATCTTGCCTTCTCTGGGTAGATTTTACAATTCCTCCTTTGGCAATGAGTTCATCCAAAATCTCCTTGCCAATCTTCCCTCTGATAGTTCCATTCTTTATGGATGCAATCAATTCAAGAAGCTTCAAGGGAGTTAATTTAATTTCATCTATGGAGAGTTTTTCATTTCTCAGATAACCAGCAAGCACCTTTCCAGGGTGAGATCTGACACTCTTACACAGAGGCTTCAAGACCATATCAGACCCTTCTATACCATAAGATGCAGTAACCTCAGTAAGTGCGGCAAGAGAAAGTGCTGTGATTGTCAGCACTTTCTGATTCTCATCTCTCAGGCCACGCTCAATGATCTCAACTTGGAACTTCATATGAGATAGATCAGCACGGCCCATCAGAATAGCAATATGCTGTACAATCTTGGTACCAGTGTACCGAGCCTGCCAGGACTTCTTACTCTGACCTATAGCCTTCAAAAATGACAGAAGTGCAGAGGTATCCAAAGCAGAAGCCATCACACAAAATGCCCAAGCAATAGTATTCCTCACATATTCATCAATGTTATCAAGGCCTAGTCTCCTGGCAGCACTCATAGTAGCAAGCCCAGTTACTTTGCTAAGATTTGATATGATCTCCCGGCCCTCAACACGAACATAGTAATCCTCATTCATAATTGGCCATATTTTTATCAGCTCTTCGAATTTGTCAATGTAATATAAGAAACTATGATTGTACTGCTTCACTGAGTAAAAACTCTCTATTGCTTCATACTCGCAATGTTGAGCACAACGATCACAATTCATTGTACAGAAATCAGGCCAAGGGGGAAGTTCCCAAAACAATCCCGTGCTCCATGACCATCTGTCATCTCTTTCCCCCATATACAACTGAGTTATATAAAATTTGGCTTCATCTGGGACATCGGCCATCACAAAATTGGTCTTCACAGCCACATCCTTGTTGATTTTATCTTCATCTCCAGATTCATTTACTCCTTTCTTTTCTTCTGCCTTGTCATCAATTGACCAATCCAGATCAGCAGGCACAATCTCTTTCGGAAGAGTATGTGTGTATGGATCTATGCCATATACCTCTTGCTCAAGAATTTCTTTCCCAGGTACCCATCTAGGTTGATACTCCACAGAGCAAAGTTTGGCTTTCACTTTTGTTTGCTCCATCTGCTCTATCTTCATGTTGTTAGAATATGATAAATCATCATCAACAGTGGATACACTAAGATCCCTCTTGTTACTAGGATTGGAATCCCATTGTTTGGCCTGGTACTGAGGGTGAGATTGACTCAAATTTTCTTTAGGGTTCTGAAGCCACTGCCTATCTAAGGCTGGTTCTTGGCTAGGGTTTTGGTGATTCACGGTGGAAGAAGCCCAAGAACACGGCAATGGATCTTGATCCCCACCAGTGGCAACTACAGAAAACCCAGTAGGAGGGGAATTGAAGTTACCTTCGGAAGTATTCCTCAATCGGGTTCCTTGAGTGCTATTCAGACTAATCCACCTCAAATCTCCACTTCTTCTGGTCTTCTCATTCTCCCATTCGGCCGGTGGAACCCGATCTGGTAATTTTCTTGGCTCCTCTGATGGTCGCAAGTGAACAACTCGCCAGACCGCCGTGGGATCGGACGCCTCCGCTTCATACCTCACCACCGACTTCTTCATCTTTCCCAGATCGGAACTAGGGTTAGGGATTTTACCCGGGGTGGAGCCCGGAACCTTCACCACGCTCCGATTTGGTCCGCCGCCGTAGCCGGATAACAAGTAGGGCCGGTCCGCTGGTGCGCCGCCATAGCCGGAGAAGGAGTACGGCCGGTCCACTGGTGCGCCGCCATAGCCGGAGAAGGAGTACGGCCGGTCCACTGGTGCGCCGCCATAGCCCGATAAGGAAGAAGGCCTTACTGGACGGGCTTCCCGATTCGCTCCGGAACCCGACGATGACGCGATCGATCGGAATGGCCATGGACGCCGCGCCGATGCTGTTGAGGAATAGGGCCGGTCCGGCGCCAGGGATCGGAAGGGATTGGGGATTCTACTGGGAGTATACCATCCCACCGAATCGCTCCAAACCATTTGTTGCCGAGGATCGAAGTGCTCTGATACCATTTTGTCAGATCCCGGGAGGAATCCGACCTCGAGATGGATACTCAACGAAAATCTGGGCGTGGGAAAAGGGGAAAACCAGGAACTTTGTTGCGCTACGCTACAGCTAAGAACAACTAGGGCTACAGTAGTTTTTCAGAATATTTTGACGGTATGAACCATTCCATTCCAGTCCGAAAGTATATAAGGGTGCATAAAACAGGTATTAAGGAGTAAGACTCCATTACAGACTTAACCACCAGATTAACTGAACATTAGCATTAATCATAGTGAGATCACTCAATAACTAAGCCCACTTTTGCTAGAAATAACCAGAGACGTTGATCACCCCCATTGAAGCCAGATCACATCTCAGCCCTCCATCTCCTTTGGTCTGAAACTAGCAAAGCGTTTTCTTCAGTCTTCTTCAGACTCCATCGCCTTTCAATTCCTTCAGAATACCAGGATCTGACAGACCTCTTCCCGCTCTTCAACCGCTATGGCGAGGTCGTCGACATCTACATCCCCCGCGACCGCAGGTGAACACCACTGCGACCTCCAATTGGGAGGTTTCGTTTGGGGTTTATTTGTGCTCATGGGCCTATGTTCTCTGTGCGTGTGTAGGACTGGGGATTCGCGAGGGTTCGCGTTCGTGAGGTACAAGTACGAGGACGAGGCGCAGAAGGCCGTAGACAAGCTTGATGGTGAGTAAGAGGAAAATTTTTGTTTGGTTTTGGTGAGTGAGATCGTTTTGTTACTAGGGGGTGTGACCATGAGCTCTTTTTGGGTGCAGGGAGGACCGTGGATGGGAGGGATATCATGGTGCAGTTCGCCAAGTACGGCCCCAATGCTGAAAGGATGTAATATTTTTCCCTCATTCTTGTCCGTGTATCGATTTTTTTTACCGAAGCATGCTTGTTGAAGTGTGGACCTTGTGTTGGTTTACAGTTTGCTAGTTTCAGACGTTACTGTGCTAGTAATCTTGTATTATTGTTTGCTTATTGCTACATGTGATGGTTATTGCCTTATTGGTTCCTGGCTGGATAGAATAGCTTATTATGCACGGGGTTACTAGTAATAGGTTATGTGTTAAATGTGCTGTTTATGTTGTGAATACTAGTTAGTAATTGTTCTTTAGGAGTTTATTAGATGCATAAACTGTTTAAATTACTGGTTTACACATCTAATTAAAGGAAACGCAACGCCCACAGGGACCAATTTATTTTGCTTTGCATTTTTCCATTGGAACATCCTAGTGTAAAATCATGAGCTAGTTCCTCTGATAAGGATGTGTGCTTGTTAGCATGTAAACTGTATTGATTCTCTTGTTTTACAATGGGTGAAATACTTTGATCTAGCTTGGAAAATAGAGGTGCACTCAATGCCAATTCACTTGTTACGTTCTACCTTCTTGTCTGTGTTTACAGTCATAAGGGGAGAATTGTGGAAGAAATTCCAAAGCCAAGGGGTCGTTCCAGAAGCCACAGTCCAAGACGAAGGTAAAATATGAACAGCAATATCTCTGGACAATATAAATGACATGCATATTATCTTTGTGATTTAGAGCCGTAGAGGATGTAGTGACCTGTGCAAAATGGTGCTGTGTTACATCGGATTACCGCTTTATGTGAAAATGGTGCCACCAAGTTGAAAATAGTTAATTAGGCATTGCCATAAGCAAGCCAATTGGACATGTAATCGTGATATGCTCATCCAGAGCTATCATATGTAATTGTGATGAACCTTAGTTCATAGGGTAAATACCGCCGGAAGGAAGGCCGAGCGGCGTCAACTGCTTTGATACCAAATGTGATGAACCTTAGTTCATAGGATAAACACCGAAGAGAGAAAGGTCGGGCGGTGTCGGCTTGGTAGGATGAGAGATTTGACTATAGACTAGGATGACACTATGACAGAACTTGGGAGGAGAGACTAGACTAATCCATCTTTGTTTGGTTCATTGCTTGAGTAATGATTACAATAGGCCTCTTTATATAGAGGGCTCTTGTAACAATTATGGATAAGATCAATCTAAATAATATCTTTACTAATTAATAGATATGATGCCAAACAACTAATTCTTATCTTAGGAAACTAATCAAACTATTTAGGAAATAGATAACTAGGCAGGGAAGAAGCATTCTTCCTTGTAGGCCTGCCACTACAGCACCATTGTACTGTTGAACAGTATGCGTGAATAGTGATTTCGGCACGTGATAGTAATTTCCATGAATATGCTGTAATTAAAATTACAATAGATTCAAGTCTCTTCACCTGTAATGATAGCTTAAGTACTACAATATTAAAACAAAGTTATATCATTAAGATGGGCTGCTAAGTTATATCATTAAGATGGGCTGCTCTTTCTGATCTGGGAAGATATTCTTTCTATTGTTATATTTTTTATGTTGTGCTTACCATTTGTGAAGGTATCGAGATGATTATCGGGACAGAGACTACAGAAGGAAAAGCCGGAGCAGAAGTGGAGAGAGATATGAACAGGGCAGGTATAGAGACAGAGACTATCGACGCCGGAGCAGGAGTCGCAGTATTAGCCCTGATCATGACAGGAAACATAGCAGGCACATGTATGCCTATGGGAGATGCCCTTGTGCTGTTTCGTTTTTTGTCATACTTGACTGCATTCATGTTTATTTTTTTCATTCCTCAATTATTGGTGTTTGCAGTCGCTCACCTGCACAGAGAAGCCCTAGTCGTAGCAGAAGCTACTCACCTCGTAGGACGCCTCCTCCTCGTTGGGGAACTCCTAGCAGGCCCAGGGATGACCGTTCTCCACCCTCTCGAAGCCCTTCAACCTAAGATGAAAGCTCTATACAGCTTGTCATGGCCATCTTGAGGTTTCTAAACAGTTCTCATCATTTATAGTGATCTTAACTTTGTCCAGTGGGTTCCTAAATCCTAATATAACTCTTATTACCTTGTATGATGAATGGACTAGAGCTTCCATGAAACTGCTGTTCTCTGTTTGCTTAGGCTAAACGGTGACAATGGTGCAATGCTTGGCATTGGGCTTCCAAGACTGCTTCATCATGAACAGCACTTCTCGAGAACTATATAGTTTTTCTGTTCCCTTTCATGATCTACTCTTTCCTGTATCCATGTTAATGCTGTTCTTTTCAATACTGGGTGCTTATTATAGATGGTAACTTGCATATTTCTAGTTACATGGTGGAGCGAAGAGATTGGTTGATGAGTGGTCCGTATGCAAGTTGGTGACATAATCTTGCGGTTGACAATGTTAATGCTGTTTACCTTGATGATGTTGATGGTGGTGGTGATGATGATGCTGATAATTTTGGTGCCTGCTTTCATCCTTTGCTGTCTGGGCTTTGGCAAGTAAAGGTTCGGTTGGCAGATCATTTATTAATTATTTAAACTATCAAATCATTTATTAATTATTTAAACTATCTAACAAGCATCAAGCATGAATATTTTGCTACTGATTGTTTCTGCTAGCAGCCTTGTTTGTTCTGGTAATTTTCGTATTGATTCTTCCTTGGTAGCTTGATGGGATTCGTTGTAGGCCATGAACTTTCTAGGATCCATAAGAGTTCACTGCAGCATTATGGTCAGGTCTTAGGTTTGGTTTATGTGCGCTCTCCTAATCAGCCTTTAGACTGCCACAACACTGAAAGAATCTTCAGATGCTCTATTGCCTTGGTATTGTGGTATTTTCCGGCATAAACATACCCAGGATGCTGTAGTCTGTTGGTCTGTAGTGTCGCAATCTAAAGAATAGTTTGCACATGAGTCATGACCGTCTTGTGCGTATATGGTGAATTGGAAGGGCAGTATATGCATGTTCTGAATATTGTGATGCTAGGCTTAGCAGTGCATCTTTCTCCTCCCGAGTTGTTGAAACTTATGGAATGTCCACTATGAATAGGACATCAGATGCTTCGGACACAAGAACTAGATCAATTGAATTTGGGTTGTGGGCAGACCTAAACTGAGGTAGTCCTCAATTGAAACAAGTACTGCACGGGCCCTGTGATATTCCAGCATGCATGCTGCACGTTTATTTTATTATATGGTTGTGAAACCTATTCAACACCAGTGGTTCAGGTTGGCATTGCTTTACGATATGCTCATTGCTATGGCTCCACGCAAATTCAGAGATGGAAGAAGTGTATTCGCTGCCTGCCATATACTGAATCGCCGATATTGCCACCCTCCTCCCTTCAGAGATTTCGATGATTCGTGTGCAATGCTATGGATTATACTTGACACCACATTATTATTTGTAACTGTAATTCCTAGAACATACAGAATACGGTTTTTTAGTGTTTTGTTAGGAGACATTTATTCCTAGAACATAATACGATTATTTTTAGTGTTTTGTTAGGGGACATTTTGTACGCCTAAGCATTTCCATATTGATACTGGCAAATAGTTGATTGAATAAATGCGTGGAAACTTGTGGCCATATGATTAATGTTGCGCTGATCCTTTTTTTTCTCGCTCTGTACCACAAACTTGGGTAGTGCATGTATTTTTCAGTACATGATGGATTTATGCCAGATTGAACTATCAAGGCTGTATTTGGTTCGAGGAATGCATCGATCCCAATATGGGTTGTATTATCATGAGAGATCATCTTATGATCTTTGTGGGATGGGCCTGACCCGCGTTGGCATTGTGTTTATGAGAGTATTTTTCCCTCAATTTTCGGAACTGGCTAGTTAATCACCCGGAAACCTCACGAGAGTATTTTTCCCTCAAATTTTTTTATAAAAAAAATGACCGACCGTTCAACAAAAATCCATAACAAAAGACAGGCTAGGCCTACCCCGTCTGGACTGGATACATTGAAAAGCAGTCAAGGCACTACACATCGCACTTGCAAGTCCATAGCTCCAATGTTACTGACGTACTTGGAAAAGATGATGTGATCAAGCGAATAGTTTTCAATACAACAAGATGACTAGTTGATCAAGCTAACAACAATTCAGACATCCCTCCTCCAGTCAATTCAACTAGCCTAACTAACTGGGAAGAGCATTATTGGACGGACAGCCTTGCTCTTGCACGTCAAATCGACACAAACATTATAAAGTGAAAACGGTTAGAACAGTACAGTAAGGTGAGTTCCAAAAGGAATGCGCAGAGCTGGAGATCATCCAGAAATTAGTCAGTTCTTAAATAGACAAGTCCCTGACAAAATCTATGTTCGAGATTATACAAAATGTGAGTCAGAAAAGCAGAACGGGCACGGCACAGACGACCTTCACAAATTCACAATATAGCCAAAGCCAATCTAACTGGTTAATCGGTGTACAAGTTTCGTGCTTGTAGCTGACTACCGACCAAAACGGTACACACTACGCTTGACAGCTACTGAACTGCATAATAAGGCCATAACGGATAAACATTATAATCGGCCCCCCTACGTTTGCAGCAGTAGTACAATATGAACAGTCACGATCGTTGAAGCTTCCCCGGTCAGCTTCAGTAATTTTCACGGGATTTTGCATCCATGGGGCCACCCTGCCCTCTCGGAGAATATATAGATGCAGGCATCACACCTTGGTTCTTAGAAGGGGCCTGGTGGTTCTCGTTCTGCATGATAGGCAAACGCTCATGGCTTCTATCATTCTGTTAAGAGTGATAGCGGTAAATGAATTTGTGTACTGGAGAAGAAGGCACCATACGCTAAACATGACACTTTGGTGATGAGGCATCGTCAACAGCTCCAGTCACATGATCTGATGACTGATGGAAAAGCAACAGAGCTATAGACCGATCAATTGGATTTGTCTGAGTCTCAATTTGCCCAGGATCGACAAACCTACGAAACAGAAACATCAGAGTGGAAGGGCCACAAATAGACATAGCAGCCTTCTTGCCTCCATTGCAGTTTAAGTAATTCAGTCCCGCAAATGACCATCTTCAATCATAATCATCTAAAAACAGTACCAGCTATATTTAAAGGTGGACCACTATATATATATATATATATATATATATATATATATATATATATATATATATATATATATATATATATATATATATATATATATATATATATATATATATATATATATTACTTTTGTCACAAAGAACTCTAGCTTAAGTGTCAAGGGTTAGGTTTCTGCTAAGTGACCACTGGAACTGCGAAAATTCTCAATGCTCAGCATAAAACAAAGAAAGTTTCTTCAAAATGAATCACAACTAAGAAATATGTCTTGCTCTACATGAGCTTCCTTCTTTAGGACTAACATATCAAGATTTGTTTTGATGATATAACATGCAACATTTCAGAAGGCGATATCGAGATAACGGTTGTGCAAAAGACATTGAAGTAGACATATTTGGCCACATGTTTGTGGATTAAAAATAATAATAAAATGTATTCCACTGGACAATGACAGTATTCAAAGCCGCAATATAATGATGAATGATTTGGGAAGTATAGAACATCTTTTGTGAGAAATCCAACGTACTTGTCCAAATTTTCTGCATTTTGCATATCCTTTACATCCTGGCTATCTCCATTGCTGTTGATTGTATTTGGAAAAACTTGCCTATTTTGCGCACTTCTTGCTAGGCGGTATAAACCATCTCTAATGCACAATTTGGTTTTCACATCCAACTGAAGCAGCCAAGGAAAAAAAGGTAAGTTAAATATCGCAAAACATAGATTATCTAATGTAGTTCAGTGTCCTCATGAATAGAAACTTTTGGTTGTACCGTATTACAGGCCTTGATTTTGATCAAGCCAAGATTATGAATTATGATTGTTTAAGGGAATCAGAATGCCAACACTCGGGAGGCAAGATATGTACAACAACACAAGAAAATAACCCATTGTACCTGACTAACTGCATCCTGAAGTTGTCGAAAGCTGCTTTCTTGAACCGAGTTATCAGTAGAAACAGACGATACAAAGGAGCCATCCACTACCATTGAGGTACCCATTGTAACTTGAGGATCCCCCAAACTTCTTTTTCCTAAGCCCCTCTTTTCAATTTCATAATTCTTACAAGGATATGACGCTCTTCTTGGCAATGTTTGATGACCTGGATGTCCAGCTACCACATTATCACTTATAGGCTGTCTTGGTCGTAAATTGGCCACTTTTTTCTGCGCTGCACTCATACAGAGTTAAAAAATGTTGCATCAGATAATTATACCACCAGACAAAACAAAACATGCTCATAATAAATACTAGAAACATTCTAAGAAAAATTTTGCATGTATATTACCCTTCAAGTTCCTCTGTGCAAAAGAAGCTCCAGATGGACTGAACTGGAAATTTCTTTCTGGATAGGACTCAGAAGTAATGTTACTTGGTGAAGTTGAATCTAAGCGGTGCTGTGGCTTCAGTAAATTCTGAGAGGAGCTCAGTTGAGAACCTGAAGCTATAGAAAACTTCTCGTCTTCAAGCTGTTGCATAGCATTTTCTAATGAATATTGATTTCCAATCTGCATTATGACAACATCAGTAAATTGATGGAGATTAATTCTATTTACTTGCTGGAAAAAATTACCACCTCAAATGGACACTAGTCAAGAAAAGGCCATGCACTAATAGTAATAGGTGATCTCTTATCCTTATGGGACTATCTCCTAAGCACTTGCCATCACAGACAAACAATCCAATAGTAAATCCATTACAAATATTTGAGTTATAACTAATAATGCAGTTACAGGACTGTACGTGAGCATCAAGCCAACTATTTAAGTGGCTTTTGGCCAGAGGTGAAATCAAAGGAAGAAACAACAGTCCCTAAGGACATGCAAATTACATCAAAGCAATGTGCGCAATTACTTAGAAAAAACTAATTGTATGCTTCCACAGAAGTCAATAGTTTTTTTTATCGCTATCTGGTTTCCGATCTTTTCAGAATAATGGTCACAGATATTCTACGAAACAATCAGGGAAGTTGAAAATTAAAACATGAACCACTAGCTTAGTTACTCTATTCAAAACACACCATTGACAAAATGGCAAGCAATCCAGATTGTAACATGACATTATGTAATATTTGACTGATCAAAAAGGTCAAGTTACCATATCAAGGCTTCCATGTCCATTGCATATCTGGTCAGCGGACAACAATTCCATTACATCCCCTTGGTAGGCCTATGGCAGATTAAAAAAAGAACGAAAATAAAATAAAAGGCTTGGATTGCGTCCATCAATAGCCAATACAACCTAGAAAAATGGGTACTTGCCTGTTCACCATATACATTCACATTTTTTTGTTCATTAAACAGATAATTGTCATTGGATTGCTTGTCACATACAGCAGCTGAAGGATCAACTGTTGGCAGGGATTTATCTTGTGTACAATTGAATGCTGACAGGTCATCCAGAATTCCATAATCTGAATAAGAGGACTCAAACCCAGGCTGCAGAGCAACATCAGAAGAGTAAATGGCGTCTGAAGAAGAAGGAATCCATGATAGCTCATCTGTGTTCTTCAGTTGTTGCTGACCATATGTGGAATCACACCTCCTTTCAGAAAGAGAATAGATCAGCAAAAAAAAGGGACTATAGTTCTGTTTGATCTTAAGCATAGCCAGTATTGGTAACATTCTGAATACCTGAATAATGTATCGACATCCTCAAAAGTATCAATGCCAGGCCAATCAATGTAGCTTAGATCATTATCTCCATAACTGAGGCCGCTTTGTGGAACACTCTGATTGTCCAGTGCAAACTGACAACTGTTCCAATTGTCTGTTGGATATCTGTTTTCGGAGATAGTATCTTCTGTGCTCAAAGGAAAGGCACTTGATTCAACTTTGCAGTCTCCAATGTGGTTATCAGTACTGTTGATATCCTGGGATACTATCCCATTGGCAGAATGGATCTGCTCTGAATTACATTTCTGTGAATCTGAATTATTTGCTCCAGAGATGGCACCTTGGGGGCCTTTTTCGCTGGCAACCCCGGACTTCAACTTCTTACTGGTGATATTCAGAGCCTCAACTCCATTTTCGTGTTCGTTGTTGTTACTACGAGCAAATTCATCCTTGAATTTACCTTCAAACTGTAAAAGCACTAAATACTTAGTCACAAGCATAGAGCAGGGAAATTCAATTACTTCTACAGAGTATTTGCCAAGGTTCAATGCAATGAAATGGCTGACTAGGTTTTACCCATAACAGAGTTTAGTATTTAGCTGATTACCCCATATAAGATTATCCTATCCCTAGTAAAAAAAAGTGACAAGTATTTGCGTGGGAGAACCAGCCCTGAAATTTTTTTATACTGGTCAACTTGCTTCAATAAAAGCTAAACTGTCCCTAGTTGGCACTTGGCACTCTGCCATATGAGGGCATGTACAATAGCCTGTCTCTTAAAGTTGTCCCTAAGACTTTTACCTCACCTAAAGATAGTACTACGGATAATCTCTTCAATAGTAAATTTTTCCCTTAACCATTTTATATTATTTTCACCATAACTTTCTGCCTCACACTCTTTCACTATTTACGTTGATTTGCGAACTCAAGTTGTCTTTTGCACAAGAAATATCACATTATCTCTCCTCACCTCCTCTCTCATTGACATAGATAAGAGACAGCTGAGATATCACTGTTAGAGATACCCTAAGGGGCTAGCCTACTTGCACCACTCATCTATCCGTATCAAAAACAGTTGCAGATCTACTATGGGTGGCTAGCGCACGTCAGCGATGCTGAACACCAACACTTCCTCAGCAAAGAGAATGGCAAACACAAGATTCGTATTTCCCCTCCCTCTTGGGTTCACCTGCTTACCCAACAAAACATAAGCCGACCACCAACAAAGAAAACTACCCTGCAATTCAAGCTAACCAAGCAGGGGAAAGAGACTTGAAGTTTGAAGCATAACCAATAGCTCCAGAATCCAAATTTAAATTGAATGCTAGAACATATTTATATGTTACTTCTTACACTAAATGGTAGAATATATATGCACATTCTTCCAAGATACAAAGAATCTGCCCTGACAGATTAATTTCTCAATCCAAGCACTTGTAAAAATTCTTCAGAATGACACTCTGACCCATACATCTTCATTTTTGAGTTCTCGTTGATAATTCTGCCTAAAATTTTACCTTATTTTCACCTCCTGCCAAAGCCAGTTCACATCCAAGGACACAAGAACTTCTACACCGAAACTTGTAGTAAACAAACCAAAGCATTCGACAACTTACAGTATCAATCAACGAAGCAAATGCTACAGTTATAAAAAGTATTTCGATGCCGTATCCATAAAAAAACATCAAAATCAGGGGATTACCTCGCCCACCCTCCAATCTGGCATCCCTACAACTTCTATCCGGGCCCGAAACTGTACCGATCCACCGGATTTGATATCATATTCAACTCAAAATCCCCAGTTCTTGGTCAAATCCTACAAATCAAAAAGGAAAAAAATGAGTTGAATAATCTGAAAAATTAGAGATACTTTAATGGAACATAAAAACCTATTAAGTACCAGACTACTGCAGCCATCACACTAAAAACTAATTAATTATATCAAATTGTATAAAAATAGAAAAGATAAAAGATATCCTATGCCATGAACACCCCTTTGAATTGAATTGAATTGATCTTTTAAAAAAATGAATTGAGGTACTGCACAATCAAAAAAGAAAATTAATATCGAGAACTTGACTTACCCTCCCAAATCGGAACGATTTGGATCAAAACCTGAAAAACAAGGGGGGAACCCATAAAATCACCAGAAAAGCACCAAGAAGATTAGAACGCCTGGCTGGAATCATACAACAAAGTTCAAAAAAAAAAACAACAAAGTAAACACCAAAGAAGAACCCCCGAAAACAGCAACCAAAGCGAACCAAGAACTGAGCAACCAACCCATCCGAAGAAGCGCAAGATAGCAAATCTCCAAAACAACCACCAGAAAATTTCGTGGAAAGAAAAGAAAACAAACAGCAAACCTTCGTGGAATGAAAAGAAAACAAACAGCAAACCATACAGAACAGAAACAGAGCCAAACGCCCAGACGGAAACATCAGAACCCACGCGAAAGAGGCGAGATCAACACCACCAGGAAGAGCAGGGGAATTCCCAACCCCACCTGAGCCCGAAACCCAGCTCCGCTCCCGGGACGAACAACCGGACGATCCAAACGCAGCCTCGAGATGCGGCCGCAGCCGCCGCAGCGAGAGGACGAAGGAAGAGAAGGCTAGTTCGCCGTACACAGCAGGCAGGGAGGAGCAGCAATCAGCAGCGGCGCGGCGGCAGTGCATGGGACGGGACGGGACGCCGCGGAGTAGTAACAATTAAAACACTATTCTCTAGAGATCCGTACAATACAATGGAGTCTTAAAAATAATAAAACAAAATTTACTATCTGACTAACTTCACATATCAAACATTAAAAAGCAAACGACAGAGAGAAAGGTGGCCAGAATACGCGAGGAGATAGAAAAAGTGAAGGGGTGGACAGTTGTATCCTAAGAGAGAGTAGAAGAGAGACGAATAATTTAAATTAAATCGGATAGCTAAAAAGAGAGAAAAAAGAATGAACAAACAACTAACTCATATTTTTATAACAGCGAAGAAAGAGATTAAGTAAACGAGATTTTCTTTGGTGGGTGGGATAATAGGCTAGCGGCTCGGAGCGGGCGAGGTGGGCCCAGGGCTGCGGGGAAGTAGTGGCCGCCAGGCGCCCGGAGGCCGCCATCAGATCAGTTGCTCGCCTCTCGTTGGTCCGGTCGGTCCCACGGCGCAGCCGGCTTGCCGTGCGCCGCTTTCCCACCCTCCCGGCTCAACTGCACGTTGGTTAGGGCTTAACAATGGGTTAGGGGCTTAAACAGCGTTGGGTTAGGGAGCAATAGCTTAACCTAATTAAAGCGTTTTAATTCTCCTGACCTATGATAAAATTAGCATACTAAATTGAAGGAATAAGTTAACCATGCATAGCTAATCCTCATAAATTTTGTTTTCTCTAATGCTAGTCCATCTAATCTAGTTAAACAGCTCTTATTTAGACTAACAAAGTTTGTTGCGAAGCACAAAATTTGGATTAGACTAATCCAGTTGAGTTGAGGTTAGTTAGCTCGGTTATTTTAACTCCGAAAAAAATGCAGCACAAGTGAATAGTAACGGCTTTCCTTTTTTTCCCCTCCAAATTGGGACGGGTTTTTTCAGGCTTCTTTCCCGTTGCGCCGGCGTTTCCGGCAAACCAGCCAGGCTTCTTTTTTTTTATATGGTGTTAGGTTTCCTTTCCTGTTGGAAGATCGAACGAGGGGTACACGTTATTGTCATGATCTAATGAAGCTACAGGAAATAACTTTTGGCATTAAAAGTTAAAAATTAGAAACCAAAATCTGTTTGGAGCGAAACCTAAAGCTTTCAGCCCAACCCAAACTTTCCCGATTAATAAGAGGTCAATCCCGTGGCGTAAATACATAGTAGACATGAGATCGTCATGATTGGAGAAACACATTTCATCCACCTAGGTCTTACTCGCAACATAGAATTAATGTGCAAATTGAACAACAGACTTGTCAAGTTTTTCATGCACTATGGTGCCTTGGCATTGGCATCTAACTTAATAAATGTTGATGTGCTTTGCGATTCGTGTCATTTTATGTAGTCATCTTTATGTACCTATAAAAAATGTATTTTAAATATCAAACTCTAAAAAAATTAAATTCACCTTCAATTTAGCTAATTTGAGCTAGTTTTATAAATATATCATTGTAGTCGCAATTAATTCAACAGTAGATCAAATTAGTTTGAACTAAGTTTAAAACTCTGACGAGGATAGAATAATCCTCAAATTATTATATCATTATATTTCTTGAATATATCCCTTATCGATAAGTAGTAAATATGGCAGGATGGCCGTAAGCACTTTTATGACCATATAGTCGTAAGACCTTCAACGGCCTCATAGTCGTAAGTCCTACTGCGACTACCCATATAGTTGTAAGTCCTTCTACGACCACATAGTCGTAAATCTTACTGCGACTATCTCATGGTCATAGATCTTTCTATGATCATGTAGTCATGAGTCTTACTACAACCACTCTGTGGTCATGGGAATTTCTACGACAAGTCTATCTCTAACTGTCTTATTTACAACAATGAACTATATTGTCGGTTCGTCTAACAAGGTGGTTAGAACGTGCGTTAGTCCACTAGCTGCACACGATCTCTCTCTGACAACAACCGCTTCACGGTGAGCTGCCTCTTGTGTCTCTTTGACAGAACTTCCGTCAGGCGGTTATCATTCGAAACGTCAATGCGTCTTCTGGCGCGGGACAACTACCGTCACTTCACCGGCTATTTAAAAGTTAATGTCAAAGCGAGAGAGGAGGACGATTCAGTGACTCATTCACGCAAGACAGCACTAGCCATTCGTGTAACTCTCTGTTGTAATCCACTTTCTAGTAATTAGCAATCATACTGGACATAGGGTTGTTATTCTCTTAGGAGAAGGCCCGAACCAAGATAAAATTTCTCATGTCTCTACTTTGCAGCTGCATATGCCGAGTCTTCTAAGAGTTTTCCCGAATCCAAATAAATCATACGTAAGGTCGATATTCAAACATCGTTAGTTGGTGCCGTTCGTGGGGATTCTTCTTCCAAGACTCTGGTAATGTTCTTGTCAGCAAGTTTCTCTTTTTCCTTTGATGTCCCCGTGGCAGGTGAATAGAATGAGGAGAACTGATTTGACTTGACCGAGTATGTGAGTATTAACATGGAGGATTGCTACGACTACTAGCAGGTTTTGCTTGCTTCCGACGGTGAATGTTTCCCTGGAGATTCCTCTGGTGATCCCGAAGATGGCACCGTTGGAAAGGCTGATGAGGGATCAAAATCCCTCACAGTAGTACGCCCAACGGAGGACTCATCTTCTCCAAGCAGCCAGGGTCAATTCGACCATGATGAGGGCTCGCAACGTGACGGTGGGTCCATCCCCAAGCGTTCAAGTCCCACGGTGTTGCCCCACGCAGTTTCGCAGAGCCCCAGACTCTGCCGATTGGGATGCGCATTGCCAGCTCCTAGTGGCGACTCTCCGGATGACCCAGCGAAGGCCATGGCGGGCACACTTCGTGTTCATCCGCATTCTCGTAGGGAGCAGATCAGGCTGGGGACGGTTATAATCCAGACTTCCCCTACCTGGCGGGGTTTACTCTAGGCCGTGATGCACTCTCGCTGGATGATTCTTCAAGCAAGGGGCCCTCCGTTGGAAGTGAAGATTCTAGATAGGAGGTTTTTGCCCTGCACTCAGATTCTCATCACCCTCTCGGAGGAAGGCCTGAGGATGCTCCCTGGCGATCACACTCTCCCTCCTCTCGTGGGGATGGTGACGAGACTTCTAGTGATGAGCCCGACGAGTACTCTAGTGAGCGTGGGAGAAATCCTAGAAATACTCGCTCTCCTCTGAGGCTGCCCCAGTTTGCTTCAGGGGTCGAAGATCCTAAGACTGCTCGGCAAAGGCGACTTGCCACCCAGGATGCTTTGTCTGGGTGGGCCCAGTACCAGTCCAAAGAGGCGCGGGAGCTTCAATAGATCAACGACTTGCTCGAGAACTTGAATCAAGAGCTTGCTCAGGCGTCGAGCTACGACTGCTTTGCCGAAGACATTGCACAAAGGCTTCACGATGTGATGGCCCGACTTGAGTAGCCTCGCTGATGTCCCTCCGAGAGTCAGCAAGGTACGATTGTATCCAGTCGTTCACGAAAATTGCCTCGCAGGAGTCAGTATGGTGACAGGGCACGTCGCACTCCCGATCATAATACCAGTTGGAGGAGGGTGCCCGGGACTACTTTGGGTTGGCAAGTCGATGCTTGTCAGACCCAGATTTTACAATCCGGAATCTACTGTGTTTAACTGCACTATTCCCTGGATCAGTAGATAGTGCACACAGTTACAGTTCTGAATATCAAAGTACATATCATGCGGAAACGTAAATATAATAGTAGACTTACTCATGGGCCGATTAGGCCGAAATCAATAAATTGCAGCAGCGGAAGAACGAAGCACACAGGTGGGACCTTCAGGACGTGCCCACAGGCAGCCAACTGGAGGTTCGCGACCTAGTTCTCGACATCTTCATCCTCTTCGTCATCGTGATCCAAAAGTATTATTGAAGCGTAGTGATCCGATTCCTGCTTCTGAATTTGCCGCAAAAGCGAGCGTGAGCACTCCGACCCCGTGCTCAGCGAGCCAACACACAGAATGCAATATTTAACATGTATGGCTAATCAAAGAATGGCTTGGGCTCATTTTATTTTGCGAAGAGCGCTTTTGAATACAATTATATAAAAATTCCTAAGACCTAGCATTTTGAACAAAAGCATAATGTTCAAGAACATGCAATAATAATAGCGATCCAAATTCCATCCACCGTTACATGACATCTGCACCATATAGCAATTCTTCAGCGTTATAGCCGCTTAACTTACCACCGGGGCGACACTCAGGACAATTCCAAACTAGGGCAGTCCTTCGCCCTTCAAGTCTTCCCATACCCAATTTTTCAATATTTTAAAACAGAACTATATCTAGTTAAGTTCCCATGTCTGCCCCTGACCGTGGGCACAGCTATTCGAATAGTTTTAGACTCTGCAGAGTTTGTACACTTTCACCACAAGAGACAATCAACTCGTTGCCCCACACGATTCCTTAGACGTGTGGTTGAGCAGACTATCACAGTGACTTTTTAAAGTATCTAGACCCTTTTGTCATCTCACCTTTTATGGGAAACTGCCCACTTGCGGTGGGTCCCATCTGTGCGCGGGATGTTTCCCCCAGCCACTACGCAGCTCGGGCTTCTACCTCCCCGCAACGTAGGACAGCTGGGAAACTTCACCCTCCACTGGTGTCCCTTCAGGCCCCCTTGCCATAACATAACCCCTTCACACCCCTACCAGTGAGATGAGTCCGGAGTTTCGATAAATTTACTTAGCCAAGTTGTATTTTACAGACTTGTGGTTGTACTGTTTTACACAGGAGGTCATGACAAGATTCGATCCTTAGTGGTATCTGGGCGGTCTATCACTAGCCCATTTTGTGCATCCACTGCACCACACTCACACCATCAAACCAATCCGCCCAGATATTTAAGCAAGTTGGGGACCTTGAGGGTATAAAATAGTCATGTCCAAAATATACCAGTCATTCCCATCATGACTGCCCAAACCATTTTCTCATCATTAAAAGCGATCATGATGTATGGGGCATTTCAGCCCCCTGAGTATCTATGCAAAGCATAGCATATAACTAGGGACTTATTTTCAAAACATTACTATTATAATTTTTGCTAGGGCGACAAGGTTCACATATTGAATATTCCAAAGGAGAGGATAATATTATTCAAGGTAAACGATGGCATATAACTAGAATATCAAATTTAGCATGTATTTGCATAAAAATATCAGCATGCAATTTGTTAATTTAAAACAAGGTAATTTGCATGAAATGTAGGTTCAACATGATCCAAGTATTGACTCGCCTTGGTCAAAGTGGTCGGGATCCGGATTATCTGGTGCTTCTAGGGCTGCTGCCTCGAACTCTTCCTCTTGAGCCTCGTAAGCTATTTTAATCGTGCGCGAAAATTTGAATAAAAAGAAAACACCAAATCAACAAAATATCACCAGAAATTCAGATGAACTCTAAAAATTATGATTTCGGTTCCATTGGATAGATCTTGAATTTAGATGAATTTAGCAATTTGTCTCATCCAATTTGGAGTTAAAATGCAAAAGTTATGTCCATTTGAATATTTCAGTCCAGTTAATTCCAAAAATTATTAAATCTCTGACAGTGGGTCCCACCTGTCATTTTCTTAATTTTTATATTTTTCTTTATTTATTTTAATTCCTTTCTTGCTGTGTCACTGACAAGTGGGCCCAGCTACTGTTCAGTGGGGTCTACCTGCCAGTAGGGTCCTGTGCAGGGGTGTCACTGACCCGTGGGGCCCAGGTGTCAGCGGGGAAATTTTAAAAGAAATGCTCGACAGCAGGCGCGGAGCTGGGGCTCGAACGCGCGCCGCGGGAGCAGGGGGGGGGAAGAGACGCGCTGTGATAACCAAGTGAGCGGGGGAGGCATTGCCTACCCAGTAAGGGCAGTCAAACCTTTTGAAGTAGCTCGCGAAGGGGGCCGGGCAGAGGAAGTCGGGGGCGACGGTGGCCGGCGGCGAGGGCTGCCGGGGAGGTCCTGGGGTTGCGTGGAATACAACCCCTGGGCGATGGGGAAGCTGCTGACGCGGTCGGTGGAGACGGAGGGGCACGGTGGCGGGTCGGCGGCGTGTGACGGCGGCGATCCAAGTGGGAGCTCCGGTGACGGCGAGGTACAGGCTTCGGGAGGTACGAGGAAGATCGGGGTTAGCTTCGCCTTGCTTCCCGGATGCTCTGGGAGCAAAGGATTGCTCGGAGGCAGCCGGGATCGGTGGGGAGGGCGGCGCCGGAGCTCGGGAAGAAGGAGAGGGCCGGCGGGGAATTGAGGTTCTATGGTCCGATTGCGGCTGGGGAGGGAATGAGAGAGGGGTTGCGGCGCGTTTGCGATCTCCAAGTGAGGCTTTTATAGCCGGAAGGGGGCGCGTGGCGAGAGTGGCACCTGGCTCCGCCCTGTTCACGCCGGGAAGGGGAGAGGAACGAGATCTTCCCGGGATTTCGTAGGAGAGAGGTGGCGGGAGAGGTGAGTCCCCCCTCCTGTAGCTGGTTCTTTTAAATTGCCCGCGAGGTGAGAGAGGAAGCGGAGGATTTGCTGCGGCGGAGGAGCAAGTGCGAGGGGGAAGAAGCTGCGACGCGTGCGCGCAGAGAAGAGAGAAGGAGGAAGAAGAGAGCGGGGCGTTCGGGCCCGCGGCGCAGAGGGAGAGGCGCGGGTGGAAGCGGGCCACCGATCAGCGGGGAGCGCCTGGCGAGTGGGGTCGCGCGGCAGCGAGGTGTAAGGCGCGGGCCCGCGACGCAGTGAGGGCGGGGCGCGAGTGGCGACGGCTGGGCCGCGAAGCGCTGGCCCGCGCGGGCGCGCGTGGAGGGAACGGCTGGGCCGGGGTGACGGCCGGCCCGACTGTGTTATTTTCTTTTAAATTCTTTTTCTTTTTGTATTTCTTTGATTTTCTTTTTGGGTATTCATGTGTGTATACATAGGTATATATATATGCTATATATTCACTTCCTTTCTCACTGTAATCCTATATCTACCATTTTGTTGATACTTATTACGTAAAGATTATTTTCTTGTTATATTCAATTGTATGCATACATATATTTGTAAATGTTATTATTCTTACTTTTATTTATCTCATGACCAAACACACCATTATTTAGTGGAGGTGCAGTTCTATATTTAATTACCATTTCCCTTTTTGCTCTTATTCTCCTTAATGTCCTTGTACATTATTTCTCCCCTTTTGTTCACCTACATTTGTATTTATATTTTTGGCACATATTTGTATATACAGAGATTTAATATGTCTTTTCATCTACATATTTATGCATACAGGTATACTTATATATTTTTCTGGCTTCATTTATTTCCCCTTCTTTGTTAACCTAGCTTTTATATTTATTTTATTTATGTATATATATACATGTATTTATATTTTCTTCATGCCTATATTTTGTATCACTACATTTTATGTCTTGCTTATCTTTCTAGGCCCTTGTATGCATACTTGTTTAGGCTCTATTTATTTTTGGTTTTCCCTTCATATACTATTATCTTTAAAATGATATTATATATATATATATATATATATATATATATATATATATATATATTTAACCCAAATTTCTTTCCCCTTATACTGGATCATCTTTTCAGATTCGAATTTAAGATTTTGAGTTTCCTTTATTTGCATATATCCCTCATGGTCTTATTATGTTAAATTTCATTTTCATGACTCTCTTCCACTTTTGAAACCTCACAAAAAGTTAAGAAACACCAAAGAAGATTCAAATTCCAAGAGAATATATTGTAAAATATTTTAAAAACTTTATATTTTCAAATTCGAATTTTCCAGGATGTTACAATGCTCAACCACCGCTTCGAGCAAGGAACCTGCAACAGCAGATGGACTACGAGTGTCAATCCCGAGTGGACGAGACCTACTACAGGTCCGGTCCACCTACCGTTGGGCATCGCCGAGTGCGTTCGCCTGATGATGCTAACTACCTGTTTCCCCAAAGGAGACGATAGGAGATCATTGCTGGATACTGAGCATTCATGCCCGTGCTCCAAGTAGTGCGCTGGCCGCCGTGGTTTCAGCTGGTGAGCATGGAGAAATTCGACGGGTCTCAGAATCCCATCGAGCTCCTTTAGATTTACACGACCGTGGACCAGGCAGCAGGAGGAGGCAAGCACATCATGGCTAACTATCTTCTGATGGTACTCGAAGGATCTGCTTGATCCTAATTGCTCAACCAGCTTTTCAAGTCGATCTACTCATGGCAGCACCTCTGCGACCTTCTGATAGCCAACTTTTAGGGTACATATAATCACCCTAGTGAAAGATCAAGCTCCGTTTAAGTTGGTTTTGGTGTTAATGACAAAAACCATAATAAGATTTTGATGATAATGACAAATACCATTATATTGTTTTTGGTGATAATGACAAATGAATATATGAGACTAATATGATTGTTTGAGTATTATTTATGCTTAGTCTCAATTGGATGAAAAGGTGAAATAAAAAAAGTTTAGTTCCGGATTTTTGCTTAACGACTTGAAGATGCATGCTAAGGTTGACAAGAAGATCAACATGACTCAAGACAAAGGTCATGCATGAAGTTTAATTTAAATTTTAAATTCAACTATGCATCATCAGGATAATCGGTAGTACCGGAGTTTAAACGGCGGAACTACCGCAGCGCGGCATGACCACAACTCCTGAGCGGTACTACCGGACCCCGGAAGTTCCGAATTTATGGGGCATAATGAGAGACCACGTGGAGGTATCCCCATATTTGTGATGAGTAATTGACGGTCGGGTTAGTGAGTTTGAGTTTGTTTTGGGTATTCTAGGGTTGAGTACCTTTCATTTATGCTAATATTGATTATGTTGTTTCGTGCGGTGCTATGTGACGGTTTGCTTGTCTGTGTGACTGCAGGACTTCGGAGCTAGGTCATGGTGAGGCGAAGAGGACCGGAACTAGGCACAGGAGGTGTTGAGGTCCAGACAGTTAGGTATGCCGAAGATGATCGAGGCTGGTGAGGTGGTTGCGAGTCGAGAGACGAGGAACCGGAGCTGGAGCTACCAGTGATGGACACGACGGGCAACAACGAGCGAACCGGGACTAGGCTCATAGAGGAGTCAGAGGTCCAGACAGTTGGAGGTCGGTTGCGGTCGTGTGCGACGGAGCAGACCAGGACTAGACTCAGGTGGAGTTGGAGGTCTCGGTTGGAGTCGGGTGGACACGATGGGCAGCGACGAGTGGATCGGGACTAGGCTCAGGGAGGAGTCGGAGGTCCAGACGGTCAGGATGTCGGGTGCGGTCTTGTGCAGCGAAGCGAACTGGACTAAACTCAGGGAGGAGTTGAGGTCCAGACGGTCAAAGGTGCCGGTTGCGTGAAGCTTCCGGGAAGGTGCTTGAGGGGCAAATTGGAGATTTGACTCAAGCATGAGAGAAATGGCTGGTTTTCCCTCTATTTCTTGTGTTGACTTTGACCCTTGCTTCTTTGGGATGAGAGGCATGGAGTGGAAGATGCATGACACTTCTTGATTTGCTACTTGTGTGTGTGAGCTCCTTTATTTCAGCCAAGGTGGCGAGGAGGAGGCTGCAAGTGTGTAAGCAAAGGGAGAGCATTCTGAAGAGAGAGCTTAAGAAAGGGTGTGAACAGAGTTCACCTGCGTGTGTACTCTCCATTGTGAGAATCATGTATGGGTAGAGAAAAACTTTATGTAATCATTCATCTCTCTTCCTTAATATCAATATGAAATGGATTGGATTTGAGCTCTATGATTTCCTTGTTTTTCCCTTGAGCCTTTGTTTCAGTTCTGTGCCTTCTCGTTATTCTTGTTGTGTGTGTTGAGCCAGTGAATTGAGTTCTTGAAAATTAGTTTCTGTTTTCTTGCTTTATGATGGGATTTTGCCTCAAGGTCAAGTGACTAGTTAATCCCCAAAAGCAATGACTTCAAGAAGCTGATTTTTCCAAAGATTTGAGGTGAAGCATTTCCCTTGTTTTGAGATTCTAGGGTTTCATGTTAGGGGAACCTTGGCTCTCTTGATTTCCCTTCTCAAGTTGAGTTGAGGTTTATACATTAAAGCTCTGAGATCATCTCCAGTTAAAATGTAAAGCCTCATGAGCAAAGAACTAGAGAATGGAAAGGTTTTTGGAAATCTGCTCAAGTCTTCAGTTATTTGTCAAAATCTTGATTTCTTGCTGTCTTGTTGATTTCCTTGGAATCCTGAAGTCCCAATGCTATTTAGGTCAAGGTCTTGCAATTTTGGGTTGAAAACATAGGCAGCAAACCCTCAATTTCCTTGTGCTCTGCTTCTTCGGTAAGAGCTGTATTAAATCCTCAGTTTCAGAGTTTCAGGCAGGTGCTCTCTGCCCTGTCTAGGGTTTGCTCGGTCAGACCGACCTGGTACCGGCGGTCAGACTGGCCTGGTACCGGCGGTCTGACCGGCCCTAACACAGCAGTCTGACCGGCCCTGCAGACTGAGTTGCTCTCAGTGTTTCTCTGCTGCTGATATTCGTGTTTGATCTTGCTCTTTCTCGTTTCTTTCTCGTGTGTGTTTAGAATGAAGTTCCAGAGAGCTTGAGCTTTCCTCTTCATAGCTTTTCGTAGCTATCGGAGAAGAGACTCGCATGTGGATACTTAGGGGCATATTTTAAAGAGGCACCATTCACCCCCCTCTGTTGCCATATCCGATCCTACAATTGGTATCAGAGCCGGTTAGCTCTCCTTGATAGATCTTTAACCGGTCTGTGAGCTATGGCAACGGACAAGTATTCCACCAAGCTCCCGATCTTCGATGGGATCGACTATCCCTTTTGGAAGAGTCAGATGGAGACCTACATACAGGCTCAGGGCTATGCGATTTGGCGCATGGTCAAAGTTCGCTTTGCTGTTCCTGCCGATGAGAACATCAATGTGGCGAACATGCCCGATGTTGAGGCGAATGCTAAGGCAAGGAACATCATCATCCAAAGTTTGAGCCGAAACGAGTTCGATCGCATTTCTCATCTTACGTTAGCCTTCGATATTTGGGTGACCCTCGATGCTTACCATGAGGGCACTGCCCAAAAAAAGATGGTACGACATGACCAGTCAAGCGAGATTACAATAAGTTTGAAATGCTCACTGGAGAGTCTCTTGATGAGTGTTTTGTGAGATTCCACAAAATTTTGAGCAACCTCCGAGCGGTCGGTCTCACATACCCCGACTCGGACAACGCTCGTCAAATGCTTTCGGTTTTGGATTTGCGTGTTTGGAAGATGAAAGTGACCACCATCAAGGACACGACAGATCTTCCGACTTTGACTCTTGATGCGTTGTACTCGCACCTCAAAACTCACAAGATTAACATTGTCTCTCACAAGTCGAAGTCTCAGTCGATGGTTTTGGTCACCGATCCCAGTCCTGCCTCTGGATCTTTTGTTGACATTGCTTATGGTTTTTCTCCTGCTGCTTTGTGTGAAATTGATGATGATCATTTAGAGTAGCTTCCAGAAAACCAACTAGCCCTCTTAGCCAGAAAATTTTCCCATGCATACAAGAGGGTTAGGGAGAGAAAGAGAGGAGGACGTGTGATTTGCTTTGAGTGTGGTGGCCCCAACCACATTCGAGCAAACTGCCCCAAGCTGGAGGGCAAGAACGACTACGGCGGTTCGAGCAAGAACGTCTACACCGACAAGAACCGCAACAAGAAGCCTCCAAGCAAAGAGAAGAAGTTCCACAACCTTGGCAAAGCCAAGAAGCTCTTCCATCGCGTCCTCACTGCCTTCGATGAGCTCGACCTCAGCGTGGTGGAGGGGTGGAGTGACGACGGTGGGAAGGACGATCAAGACCCCAAGGATGGCGAGGACTTCAGTGGCATGTGCTTCATGGCCCTTGAGGGCAAAGTCAGCAACAACGAGCTCTATTCTGACTCCGACGAGGTATACCCCTCCTATGACCAGCTTAATGATGCTTTTCTTAAGCTAAGAAAATTTCATGCTAGATCTAGAGCTAGGTGTAGCGAGTTGGAGAAGGAAGTAGATAGATTGTCACATGAGCTTACTTCACTTATATCTGCTCTCTCTCGTGATGAATGTGATACATGCTCTGCTTTGCTTGATGATATGGAGAAATTAAGGACCTCTCATGATAGTCTGTTTTCTGAGCTTGATATGCTTAAGGTGGAGAATGTTAGTCTTTTAGCTGAACTAGAGATGAGTAGAACTGTTGCTCTTTTATCTACTGTTGTTGAGACTACATCTTGCACCTCATGTGAGGATAAGGACAATGCATTTAGAGGTCTTTATACCATGCTTCTTAATCTGCCTGAATCATGTGAAAGCTGCATTAATTTAATGATGAACTTAAAGAAGGCAGATCATAAAATTGCTGAGTTACAAGCTTTTCTGCTAGAGCCTATTGCTTCATGTGTGAATTGTTCCAAGCTGACTGCTGAGCTTGAATTTGTCTCTAAACAGTTTCAAGAATTAATTGATCACAATAACAAATTGGCTCAATATGCTTCTAAGAACCCTATTAGCTCACCATGCAATAACTATGAAAAACTAAAATTTGATTGAATTGCATTGGATGAAAAATGTGTGAAACTAACTAAGGACCTTCTAGAGAAGCCACCATCTGCTTGTAATGTGTGTGCTGGTGTGGGGAAGAAGCATGAGGGTTTGGTAGAGACGCCTAGTAACATGGACCAAATGGCTAGCAGTAGGACTGTCTCTTCTGAGGCGGCTGTGCGTGCACATGCCATTCGTCCCTCTGCTGTTTGTTCTTTTTCTACTCCCTTACCTTCCGCTGTCTCTTCTTCCCCTGCTCTTCTTGCACCTCTCTCTTTCGGGAGTGTCAGTATCTTATGAACACTCTTGAAAGATTTATAGGAGGTAAGAAGAAGCTGAATCTTATTCTAGATCAGTCCAAGATTTGCAAATTCAATCAAGGTCTAGGATACGATTTTTCTGAGGATGTTAGGAAGAATCCACCTGCTGTTTTTAGACCCATAGCAGTAGGTGTGATCGAGGTCGAGCCCGGAACTAAGAAAGTTCAATTCAAGTCAGCGGGCTTTGTCTAAGGGATCTCTGACAGTAAGGTGGTTCCACCTGTTGCTTCGACCTCTCAGAAGGCGAAGCCTCATCATGCTACTTCTACCTCTCAGAAGGTGAAGTATCGTTGTACCTTCTGTCAGAAGAATGGACACTTAGTCGAGAGATGCTTCAGGCACGCCAAGATCGCGCGTAGAGACCGTGTTGAGGCTCTTAGGCATATTCAGGGTCAGCCCTAGACCTTGAGTGTACCTAAGACCAACACGAGGTCGAGAATTGTTTCAGTTGATGGGTTTGGACAGCATCGAGGACTTGGCTTTTCTGGTTTTACTGATTTTCGTCCTCGATATGCCTTTAGTCGTGACTTCCGCCGTTTTGAAAGTAGATCTCGTTTCTCCCGTCGAGATGGCTACCGCGGCGTGATCAGTATGTTGCCGGTGCGCCGACTCGCTCTCCCATAGCAGTCGGACCTAGCAACAGCTTCAGGTCTGCACATAGACCTTCTGCTTCTTTGAGCGACAGAGAGCGTAGGTAGTTAGAGGTCAGTCGTGTGTGGCTACTTCTTTTGCTCGACGTGTGACTCAGTATTGGGTTCTAAAATCTCTTTTGATTTATCCTAGTACTGAGCCTTCACTCTCTGCTTGACTCAAGTTCGCCGGGCAGGGAAGGGAGAGGTTTGGCTTGTAGACTCCAGTTGTTCTCGTTATATGACCGGAGACTCCCACTGGTTCTCTTCCCTAGCCCGTGCTCCAGGTGATGAGACTATCACCTTTGGAGACGCTTCGTCTGGGCGCGTCATCGCAAAAGGTACTGTGTGCGTTAATGACTCATTTATTTTAAAAGATGTTGCCTTAGTGAGTAAACTACAGTATAATTTGCTTTCGGTTTTTCAGCTTACCGATGACGGTTTCGAGGTGAGTTTCAAGAAAATGCTTGTAAAATTCTTGATTCTTCGGGGAGTCTGGTTTGCAGGATTTCTAGATTTGGGAGGATCTTTCGTGCTGATTTTGTTGAGTCTTCTGGTGATCCTCTCAGGTGTTTAGTTGCTTCTGAGTCCCGTGACCTTACTTTCTGGCATAGGAGATTTGGTCATGTTGGATTTGACCATTTGACTCGAGTTAGCGGCCACGACCTCACTCGTGGTCTACCGAAACTCAAGATGGTAAAAGATCTAGTTTGTGCTCCATGCCGGCACAGCAAGATGGTTGCTGCTTCTTATCCTCCTGTCACAGTGACAATGACCGATGCACCAGGACAGCTGCTCCACATGGACACAGTTGGACCAGTGTCAGACCTAGATTTTTCAATCCGGAATCTTTTGTGATTCCATTGCACTATTCCCTGGATCAGTAGATAGTGCTCACAGATTACAGTTCTGAATATCAAAGCACATATCATACGGAAGCATAAATATAATAGTAAACTTACTCATGGGCCGTTTAGGCCGAATTCATTAAATTGCAGCAGCGGAAGAACGAAGCACACAGATGGGACCTTCAGGACATGCCCACAGGCAGCCAACTGGAGGTTCGCGACCTAGCCCTTGACATCTTCATCTTCTCTGTCAGCATGTCCAATCTTGTTGCTGAGGCAAGGTGATCTGATTCCTGATTCTGAATTTGTCGCAAAAGCGAGTGTGAGCACACCAACCACCGTGCTCCGCCAGCCAATACACAGAATGCAAATAAATAATATGCATGGCTTAACAAAGGAGAGCCTCGGGTTATTTTATTTGCCAAAAAATCGCTTTTAGTAGCATTGTTATTATTTAATCATAGTGTTATTGTTACTGTCTATACTCCACCTAGCGACTACCATAATCGACTTAATCCACCAAAATACACTTTCTTTATTGATTGCTGTCTAAGACTCCAAACAGCGATTATCATCAATTATGCAATCCACCAATCATACCTTCATTGCTGCCTAAATCCCCAAATAGCGAGTATCATAACTTATATAATCCACTGATCAATTACTGCCTAAAACTGCAAACAGCGAGTGACACCATTTATCTAATATCATTTATTTATTCCACCAGTATATTTTGTATTCTAAATTCTTAACAATCCAATCCTTTCGTTATTGATCCACAACCATAACTTACTTCTTCAATAATCAATCTTATTTTTCCATTATCTATCTCTAACTAATTCATGCGTATACATCCACCAAGAATATCATTGACCAAGTATACAATTCACTAGTATATATCCACCAAGTATATCATTGATTAGGTCTACGATTCACCAGTATTCATCCACCAAGAATATCATTGATCAAGTTTATACTCCAAGAATTGTTATCATACTCCAAACTCCCAAGATCAATTCATCCATCCAGAACTTGTTCAAATCCTATTAATCCCAATATTGTCAACATCTCCCAAGAATTTGTATCAAATATCAGTGTTGTAATCCAACCAATACCCTTGCACTTCCTAATACTCCAAAGATCATATAAATCATCTATCTAGTCTAGATATCCATTTGGGCTCATTTCTCCCAGAATCCACACTATCGTTTTCTTTTTATAATCGACATGAGTCCACCAATATATTTATGTTTTTACCACAAACTTCCATCTTCATTACTCCCGACTCTACTTATTTCCTCATATATTTTACTTTGCGAGAAGAGAAAACATTTTACTTTTGCAATATGATACATAAAAATTTTCTGAGACCTAGCAGTTTTGAACAAAAACATAATGTTCAAGAAACTGCAATAATAATAGCGATCCAGATTCCATCCACCGTTACATGGCATCCGCACCATATAGCATCTTTCAGCGTTATAGCCGCTTAACTTACCACTGGGACGACACCCAGGACAATTCAAATCAGGGCTTTCCACTGCCCTCCACTGTTTCCATTACCACCCACAAAGTTTTTGAAATAGAATTATATCTAGTTAAGTTCCCATGTCCGCCCTTGACCGTGGGCACGGCTATTCGAATAGTTTTGACTCTGCAGAGTGTGTACACTTTCACCACAAGAGACAGTCAACTCGTTGCCCCACACGATTCCTTAGTCATGTGGTTGAGCAGACCATCACAGTGACTTTTCAAAGTATCTAGTCCCTTTTCTCATCTCACCTTATGGGTAGCCGCCCACTTGCGGTGGGTCCCATCTATGCGCGGGATGTTTCTCACAGCCACTAACGCAGTTCGGGCTTCTACTTCCCGCAACGTTAGGACAGCTGGGAAACTTCACCCACCACTGGTGTCCCTTCAGGCCCCCTTGCCATAGCGTAGCCCCATCAATCCACTACCAGTGAGATGAGTCCGGGGATTTCGATAAATCTACTTAGCCAAGTTGTATTTTACAGACTTGTGGTTGTACTATTTTACACAGGAGGTCATGACAAGATTCAGTCCTTAGTGATATCTGGGCGGTTCTACCACAAACCACACTCTCATGCACCCCTGCACCATACCCCCGAACCATCCGCCCAGATAAATAAGCAATTTGAGGTTTTTGGGATCATAAAATAATCATACCAACATATACCAGTCATTACCACCATGATTTCCCAAACCAGTTTCTCATGATTGAAAATGTTGATGATGCTTGGGACATTTCAGTGCCCCGAGTATCTATGCAGTACTAAGCATGACGTATATTTAGAGACTTACTTTTGAAAAGTTACCATTATAATTTTTCTAGAGCGACAAGGTTCACATATTCAAGTATTCCAAAGGAGGTGTAATATTATTCAAGGCAAGCAATGGGCATATAACTAGAATATTAAATTAAACATGTATTTGTATATAAAATAACAGCATGCAATTTGATAATTTAAACCAAAGTAATTTGCCAAATTGTAGGTTCAACATGATCAAAGTATTGACTCGCCTGGCGCGGTTTACCGCGGTCTTGAGCTCACACAATGCTTTCTCTTGAGCTTTTGGGTCTCTACCTTCACTTCGGGTTTGATCTCGCTTGATCCACTGAATTTTCACGACTTCCAATTTCTAATTACGCGATAATCGACTGAATCCAAATGAAAGCAAATAACTCAAAAGATCCAAATAAATCCGAATAAACTCAATTTAATTTTATTATGAGTTAATGGGTGATTCGACTGATTTGAGGCAAGGCCGGTAGAATACGATAACTTGATCTTTTTACTAATAACCTCTTTTTATTATTTTGTATTTATCAAGGAAGTTCCATGAGTCGGGTTAGACCTATAAATTGGTGTGTGAGTTTACTGAGCATTATTTTGTTGAGTGTGATCGTTCCGGGCCTATATGTTTACATTATAGGTAAAGGTAATCTTTTATTGCATGTGGATATTTAACCAGAGTCACTATATTTTATTCATGCCTTCATTTGATAATTTGACCTCATTTAACTATTTAGTCTATATTAATTATTCGCATAACAAATAATCAGATATTAAATATTAAGTAACCTTATTTTACTTCCAAATTAAATTTACTACATTCCCTACATTATTCTAAATTGTCCATAATTTTCACCAAAAATTCATATGAGCTCTAAAAATCATGGTTCTGGTTCCATTGGACAGATCTTGAATTTAAATGAATTTAGAAATTTGTTTCCCTCAATTTGGAGTTAAAATGAATAAGTTATGCCCATTTTAAAATCTCAGTTCAAACTAATTCCAGAAATTATAAAATCTCTGACAGGTGGGTCCTACTGTTTAGTTTTAAATTTTGTTCTTTTCTTTTATCTTTTGTTCACGGTGCCTATGGCAGGTGGGACCCTACTGTCAGTGGCCACAGGGGCTGTTGGCCACTGACAGGTGGGACCCTAGGGTCAGCCGGCACACAGACAGCCGATCGCTGACTAGCGGGGCCCACTTGTCAGTCCGGGAAAAATTTAGAGAAAACTCAACCCGGCGCTGCGGAGCCGGAGGCTCGAACGCGCGCGACCGGGGAGTCGAGAGGGGGAGAAGAGAATCAGCGCAGCTAGCCAAGTGAGCGCTCAAGTGTTTCTTACCCCTATAGGGGAATAAATCCCTTTGAAGTATTTGCTGGAGAGGGCCGAGCAGAGGTAGAAAAAGGCGGTGGCGTCGCCGGCGAGAGGTGGCCGGAGGGTCGGAGGTGATGGTCAAAATGCGTTGCTGAGGCGGTGAGGACTCCGGCGGTGAGGTTGTCGAGGAACGGAGAGTGCCGAAGAGGGGTCGTCGGCGTGCGGTGGCGGTGGCGGCGGCTCGGAAGAAGCTTCGGTGCCGACGAGCTGGGGTCCGCGAGGTGCTCGGGAAAGACCAGGGATGTGTTCACAGTGCTACGGAGGTGATGAGGGAGGGTGGAATCGGCGTTTGGTGGAGAGATTTCGCGGGGAGGATGTCACCGGCGGTGGGGACGAAAGGCGAGGCCGGCGGCGATTTAAAGGCTCCCAGCTCGATTGGGCGTGGTGAGAGGGAGAGTTGGGTGTGGGAAGCTCGGAGGAAGCCGTAGTGGCTTTTATAGGCGCACGAGCAGGGCTGGCAACGGGCGACTGCCCGTGCGGTCTTGTCGGGCGACGGCGATGGCAGGCGGCGGGGCTGCAGCGGGAATCCAGGCTGGCGCGCGTGACCGCTCAGACTTTGCACCGCGCACGCGAGCGGACAGTGCTAGGGCGGCGGGGCAGTAGCGAAGCCGAATGCATGGGCACCACGGGGAGAAAAGGCGCTGAGCGGGGCAGAGCACGCGCAGCGCTCGGGAGAGAAAGAAGAGAGGGGAGGGAGAAGAAAGAGCTGGCGCAGGGTGGTGCGGGCCCAGCGGCAGAGAGAAGAGGCGCGGGGTGGAGACGAGGCCCGCGTGGCAGTTGGCAGAGGGCGAGGGGGCGGGCTGGGCTGGCGGAGCGCGCGCGCGGGGCGGCTGGGCCGCTCGGCCGCAGCGAGGAGTGGGAGAGGAGGAGCTGGGCCGGGTTGGCGGCCGGCCTGGCTCTTTCTTTTCCATTTCTTTCCATTTTTCTTTTTCCCTTTTGTTTTTTTATATGTATGATTACTGATTTTTACATGACATTTAGAATTTAAGCTTTAAATTTTTAGATATTAAATGAGAGGTTCTATTATTATTATTGTGTCTGTTATATGTATATATATATTTATTATTATTTCCTATTGCAAAACTCTTTCTTGCACAATTTGTGTATACACATATATGTATATATGTATGTGTCTTTGTATTTTGTTCATCCGCTTTTATTGCTATTTATGCCATTATTTTCAAAATTGGATTTTATATTTTTAACTCAGGTTTCTCTCTTCTTATACTGGATCATCTTTTCAGATTCGCATTTTAAATCTTGATTTTCTATTAATTAAATATATTTGCTTCTTCTGGATCCTTTTAACTTTTGGAACCTTCACCAAATTTCTCAGAAAAACATCATAAACTCCAAATTCAAATAAAACATATTGCAAAATAATTCAAAAGCTTCACATTTTCAAATTTCAAAATTTTGGGATGTTACAACCAGCTCGAGTGCAGTCAGCAGGAGGGAAGTGGTATGTTCTTGTCGTGGTCGATGACTTCTCGATGTACTCTTGGGGTGTTTTTCTTAGCCTTGAAGGATGAGACATTTACCCATTTTCGGGGTTTGTTTAGTAGGCTTTCTGTTGAGCTCCCGGGTGCCTTACGAGCGATCCGCAGTGATAATGGCACGGAGTTCAAGAATTCATACTTTGAGAGGTTTTGCAGTGAGACCGGTGTAGAGCACCAGTTCTCTTCTTCATACGTCCCCCAGCAGAATGGCGTTGTGGAGAGGAAGAACCGTACCCTGGTCGAGATGGCCAGGACGATGCTTGATGAGTACTCTACACCGAGGAAGTTTTGGGCAGAGGCTATAGCCACCGCGTGCCATGTTTCGAACAGAGTTTTTCTTAGGGCACACTTGCATCGCACTTCTTATGAGTTGAGATATGGGCAAAAGCCCAGCGTCTCGTATTTTCGTGTGTTTGGTTGCAAGTGCTTTATTCTGAAGTCCGGGAACCTAGATAAGTTTGAGTCACGTTCTTGTGATGGCATCTTTCTAGGTTACTCGACTTCTTCGCATGCTTATAGGGTCTGGAACTGCGAGTCTAGCAAAATGGTAGAGACATGCGAGGTGACCTTCGATGAGGCCAGTCCGGGGACTAGGCCCGATATCTCAGGTTCTTTAGAGCAGTCCAGGACCATCTTTGTGGATGATGAGGAGGATGGAGATGAGGGTTGTCTACCTGATCCAGTTCCTCATCCTCCCCTTGAGGTGCCTGCTTCTTCCACTGCACCTCGAGGTGATCATCCCATGCCTTCTGTTTCTTCTGGAGCTAGTGGCTCTGTTCCTACCTTGTCAGCTCATGAGGTAGATGCCACTTCTTCATCTCATCCAGGACCTCCCCGAAATATCCAAAAATATCATCCTTCAAAGCAGATTATTGGAGACCTCTTTGAGCGAGTCACACGTTCAAAGTCTGGCATGTCATATTTCTGTCTCCATTCTGCCTTCGTTGCCACCTTTGAGCCCAAGGATGTTTGTCATGCACTTTCTGATGAGTCTTGGGTCAATACTATGCATGAGGAGTTAGAGAACTTCGAGAGAAATAAGGTCTGGTCGCTTATTGAGCCCCCTAGAGGTCACAATGTCATTGGTACCAAGTGGGTGTTAAAAAACAAGCAGAGTGAGGATGGGGTAGTCATTCGAAACAAGGCTAGACTGGTAGCTCAGGGCTTCTCCCAGGTTGAGAGTTTAGATTTTGAGGAGACCTTTGCCCCTGTAGCTAGGCTTGAGGTCATTAGAATTCTGCTTGCTTTTGCAGCTTCTAAAGGTTTCAAGCTTTACCAGATGGATGTCAAGAGTGCCTTCCTCAATGGGTTTATTGAGAAAGAAGTCTATGTGAGACAGTCTCTAGGTTTTGAGAACCCCAAATACCCAAACCATGTCTACAAGCTTTTCAAAGCGTTGTATGAACTTAAGCAGGCCCCTAGAGCTTGGTATGAGAGGCTTAAATCCTATTTGTTGAGTCATGGGCTTGGTATGAGAGGCTTAAATCCCTAACTCCACAGAGAGATGAGAATCTGCACAATAGAGCTTGGTATGAGACGTATAGTTACATAAGTATGATTGGCTCCCTCTTGTACCTCACTATCTCGAGACCGGACGTACACTTCTCTGTGTGTCTTTGTGCTCGGTTTCAGGCTTCTCCTCGCGTATCTCACCGCCAGGCGGTGAAGCGCATTCTTCGGTACCTTTGAGCTACCATTGACTATGGTATTTGGTACTCTTCCTCATCCTGTCTGTCCCTTAGAGCCTACTCGTACGCAGACTTTGCTGGCTATAGGATAGATAGGAAGAGCATTTCTGGCACCTGCCAATTCATTGGCACTTTTCTTGTTTCTTGGTCATCTAGGAAGCAGTCCGGTGTTGCACAGTCCACTGCAGAGGCTGAGTACGTTGCTGCAGCCAGTTGCTACAGCCTAGTACTTTGGATGGCTTCGACACTGCAGGACTTTGGGTTAGTTATAGACAGTGTTCCACTCTTTTGTGATAACACTTCTGTTATTAACATTGCTAAGAACCTAGTGCAGCATTCCCGGACCAAGCACATTGATATTCGATATCACTTCCTTAGAGACCATGTGGAGAAGGGTGACATAGTGCTCCAGTTTGTGGAGAGTGACCACCAGTTGGCTGATATCTTCACCAAGCCTTTAGATAGCTCTAGGTTTTCAGCCTTGCGGGGACAGCTTGGGGTGGTTTTGTCCTTATGGACTGTAGTGAGGGGGAGCTCTGTGCTTTACTACTTTATTCTATATGTTATGCTCCTGTTTTCATTTTATTGCATTGCATTTGGGTGCATTGGGTTAGTCCTCCTAGCATAGATTAGAGTGTTTTCTCGTCTAGTTGCTTAGATTTCTTCCTCTCATCTTGTGGTTCTAGGATGCTGCTTATTAGCTGTCTCTCTTCTCACTAGGTTGAGCTCACTCACTTCTTATAGGTTCTAGCAAGGGTTGGGCCACTTTTGGGTAGACAGGGAACGTGTTTACTCCTTAGTAGGTTAGAAGAGCAGTTGATAGTCCTAGTGTCATATGGGGTAGATGAGAGTCAGTCTGAGCCATAGTATCCTCTATATCTTGTCTATGCTTTAAGGACTGCCTTTTTCTGATTTCTTTGCCAGCTTCTCAGTCTTTACCTTTGGTTCAGGGGGAGTTCATTTGGGAGCTTCTGGAGCTTAATATTGACATAACTCGACTTGAACTAAAAGTGCATCTCATGTTGAGGGGGAGTTGGATTTTCTTGCATTTCAACATTCTGCATTGTAATATAACTACATGGAGCCTTGACTATTATCCTTATATGTCATGTTTACAATGCATTACATCTTGCCATGATTTATGCTTAAATGCTAGATTTATCATTGCTTTATATGTGCCGTCAAGCCTTTGCCATTGATAAGTTAATTAAAATTGCACAACTTGAATTAAGACATGTCATGTTAGCTCTTGAGACTAGTCTGTCTTTAATTATCCTTTTATAATTCATGCCATGTCAAATAGGCTAAGTTGAGTCTTGAATTTTTAATTGAGCTCTAGATTGAGTTATGTTAGTTTCTTGATGAAGCATGAGTTAGTACAACTATTGAGAAAGCAAAAGATTTCTTTTATGTGCGAAAGAACTGATCTCACCAATTCTTTTTCATGAGACTACTTGCCATTGCACTAGGCATGAACTTAGGGGAGTTTTGAATGACCAAGATCATCTTCTTAAGCTTCTTGCTTGGAATGATCGCATAAGGCTAGAGATCTAGCACATGACTAAAATTTTGGCTGGAAACGACCATGTGTTTTAAAGATACATATGTCCGTTGTGCTAAATTTGCTTAAATACAAAAAGAATCAAGTACTTAAATAAATGATTCATTCTTGAACTAGTAGCACTCTAAATTGACTCAATACTAGCTTCTCGGTTCCACTTAGATTATTGACATGACCTGCATCATCTTTGGATACCTTTAGCTAGACTTTGACCTTGAATGGCTTGACATGCTAAGAAATTCATCTAATATTCATATTGTTACTTATGTGGCTTGGCTTGATTATGCATATTTTGTTATGATCTTGATAGCATCCTATTGTATTATGGCTTGGTGTAATACTAAATGGTCATTTTGGATAATCTTCATGGCTCTAATTGCTTAGCATTGAATAAAATTCAGCCACATCATGCTATATTTTCCTCCAAGTATCTTAATGATTTTAGTGCCAAAAGGGGGAGAATAGTTGGAGAAAAAGCCACATTTTGGGAGCTTTTGAGGAAAACTTGCTCTTTCTTTTGCTCCTTTTGTCAACATGGTCATTAGCATCATTTCCTTTCTCTTGGACCATGTTTGACTCTTCAAACAAACTCAATATTATGCTTTTTCTGTGTTTTTCAATATACTCATCAAGGGGGAGATTGAGAGACCATGTGGAGGTATCCCCATGTTTGTGATGAGTAATTGACGGTCAGGTTAGTGAGTTTGAGTTTGTTTAGGGTATTCTAGGGTTGAGTACCTTTCATTTATGCTAATATTGATTATGCTGTTTCGTGCAGTGCTATATGACGGTTTGTTTGTCTGTATGACTGCAGGACTTCGGAGCTAGATCATGGTGAGGCGAGGAGGACCGGGACTAGGCACAGGAGGTGTTGAGGTCCAGACGGTCACGTATGCCGAAGATGATAGAGGCTGGTGAGGTGGTTGCGAGTCGGGAGACGAGGAACCGGAGCTGGAGCTACCGGTGATGGACACGACGGGCAACGATGAGCGAATCGGGACTAGGCTCAGGGAGGAGTCGGAGGTCCAGACAGTTGGAGGCCGGTTGCGGTCGTGTGCGATGGAGTAGACCAAGACTAGACTCAGGTGGAGTCGGAGGTCTCGGTCGGAGTCGGGTGGACACGACGGGCAGCGACAAGTGGATCGGGACTAGGCTCAGGGAGGAGTCAGAGGTCCAGACGGTCAGGATGTCGGGTGCGGTTGTGTGTAGCGAAGCGGATCGGACTAGACTTAGGGAGGAGTCGAGGTCTAGACGGTCAAAAGTGCCAGTTGCGGGAAGCTTCCGGGAAGGTGCTTGAGGGGCAAATTGGAGATTTGACTCAAGCATGAGAGAAATGTCTGGTTTTCCCTCCATTTCTTTGCGTTGACTTTGACCCTTGCCTTTTTGGGATGAGGGGCATGGAGTGGAAGATGCATGACACTTCTTGATTTGCTACTTGTGTGTGTGAGCTCCTCTATTTTAGCCAAGGTGGTGAGGAGGAGGCTGCAAGTGTGTAAGCAAAGGGAGAGCATTCTGAAGAGAGAGCTTAAGAGAGGGAGTGAACAGAGTTCACCTGCGTGTGTACTCTCCATTGTGAGAATCATGTATGGGTAGAGAGAAACTTTATGTAATTATTCATCTCTCTTCCTCAATATCAATATGAAATGGATTGGATTTGAGCTCTATGATTTCCTTGTTTTTCCCTTGAGCATTTGTTTCAGTTCTGTGCCTTCTCGTTGTTCTTGCTGTGTGTGTTGATCCAGTGAATTGAGTTCTTGAAAATTAGTTTCTGTTTTCTTGCTTTATGATGGGATTTTGCCTCATGGTCAAGTGACTAGTTAATCCCCAAAAGCAATGACTTCAAGAAGCTGATTTTTCCAAAGATTTGAGGTGAAGCATTTCCCCTGTTTTGAGATTCTATGGTTTCATGTCAGGGGAACCTTGGCTCTCTTGATTTTCCTTCTCAAGTTGAGTTGAGGTTTATGCTTTAAAGCTCTGAGATCATCTTCAGTTGAAATGTAAAGCCTCATGAGCAAAGAACTAGAGAATGGAAAGGTTTTTTGAAATCTGCTCAAGTCTTCAGTTATTTGTCAAAATCTTGATTTCTTGCTGTGTTGTTGATTTCCTTGGAATCCTGAAGTCCCAATGCTATTTAGGTCAAGGTCTTGCTGTTTTGTGTTGAAAAGATAGGCATCAAACCCTCAATTTCCTTGTGCTCTGCTTCTTCGGTAAGAGCTGTATTAAATCCTTAGTTTCAGAGTTTCGGGCGGGTGCTCTCTGCCCTGTCTAGGGTTTGCTCGGTCAGACCGGACCTATGCCGGCGGTCAGACCGGCCTGGTACCGGCGGTCTGACCGGCCCTATGTAAGATCGAGGAGGCCGACTAGAGGGGGGGTGAATAGGAGGTTTTAAAATTTTCGTCTAATTCTAATTAGCAATTTTAAACTTGATGGATTGATAAAGCAAGATAACACTAACACTAGCACAAGTAATCGACTAAGATCAATAACGAATGGTAGAGAATAACAATTGCTACTCTAACTAAGCAAGCAATCAAATAATATGAATGAAGAGCGTTGCTTGAATGAAAATGATCACAAGAGAGCAAACCACAATTGACACGATTACTTTTTACCATGGTGATCGGAGACTTGCCGGTCTCCCCTAGTCCACGTTGAGGTAAGCCCGAACGAATCGGACCGGCTCCACGAATGAGCCTAAGCACCTCGATCACTATTGGATGCCCTTTCCCTCTCCGGGTAGGCGGGCTCCAAGCCTTCACAATCTTCCGGGCCTTCTCACAATCTTCTTGAGAAGATCACCGAAACTCCGCCAAGCCATCTAGGTGCCGGCAAGCACCAAGAGAATAGACCACTGCGGCTTGATCTCACTCAAGTGCTCAATGGATCAACTAGAATGCAATGCACTTGAATTTTGGGTCAACTACCTCAAATGAATGCACAAGTGAGTGAATGAGGTGTGAGAGGTTGCACTAGGCTCAAATGTATTCAATGGATGTTCAACAACATGTCCAAGTTCTGGTGGGGGTGTATTTATACCCTCACCAACCTCAAATAGCCGTTACAATAAACAATCCTGAAAATTCAGGAAATCCGGAACTACCGCAGGCAAAACCGCGGTACTTCCGGACCCTCGCTGACCAGTCAGAACGGCTATGTCAGAGAGTCAGAAGTAATCGTTGGTCAATGAGTGCGGTACTACCGCCGTTGAAATCGCGGTACTTCCGGACGTCCGGAAGTTCCGCTCCAAGACCCGGTACTTCCGATCTCAACGAGTCTAAGTCTTATTCTCGGCGCTCTCTGGAAATAACGTTCCGCACAGGTATCCGGAACTTCCGCACATGCGGTAGTTCCGCAGGTAAAACCGCGGTACTTCCGTTTTCCGAGAGGCTAAGTTAAACTCCGGGCGCTCTCTGGAAATAAAGTTCCGTTCGGGTAATATTCACATAAATTCATTAATTACCAAAACTAATATTTTTAGGGGCCTAGATGCTTTCAATCTCCCCCTTTTTGGTAATTGATGACAACAAGAGCAATTTAAGAGAAGAATTTAAGATTTGGATATACTCCTAATTTGCAAGATGTATATCACAAGGTCTTTGAAATTTTAGCAATTTTAGAACATGGGGAATTTATGCATTTTAGAAACTAATAAGAAAGAGCTCCCCCTAAACATGTGCATCAAATTTTGCAGGAATTTATTAGGCATGATTACATCATAGCATACAGCACATTTACCAAAATTCAAGGATACGCAATAGACAAGTAAACAAGCATTGCATTAAGGACATGACATAGTTCATTACAATGCGTCAGAAATTAAAATACTAAACATCCACAGAGTTTAAACCACACAATAAGCATTACATGGTTCATTTCACCATACTTTATTATAGCGATAGATAAGACTTAAAAACTTCTCCTTGCTACAATTTCTCCCCCTTTGGCATCGAAATACCAAAAAGAGGAGCTAGTCCTGAGCTGCACTGGGAGAAGGAGGACCACGGCGACGAGTGCGACGACCATAGCGAACTGGAGAAGGCGGATGAACTGCACTCTCCAAGGCGGATACGCGATCACCAAGAGAAGACACAGTGGAGATCAAGACATCCTGGCGCTCCTCAAGCCTGAGTATGGAGGAGTAAATCTGAGAAAGCGACACATCGCCCTCGCCCTGGGGAGGAGGATTAGCAGCTGCCTGATGCTGAGGCTGAGGCTGAGGCTGAGACTGAGACTGAGCACGGGTACGAGCAGGAGCAGGCACAGGAGGCTCTGCACGCGGCTTGTATGGCTTGTGCGGGGTGCAGAGTGCTCCTCGGTATCCAGTCTTCCTAATGATCACAGCCATGATGAATGGTGCAAAGTTGATCCTTTTCTGTTTGTCATTCTTATTGGCGTCGATCCCCCTAATGATAAGATCCACCACATCAAACTTTTGGCCGCGCATAATGTAATCAATTACATTCCACGCATGGCCACGAATAGCATCATAATTCCCACTCTTGGGAAGAATGGTGTGGTTGATGATCCTGTTGACAAGGCTGGGAATAGGGAGTAAGCCATTTGTCGTCCCCAGTGTCCGTTCAGCAGCTTGGTCATAGTACTCTGAGTATGCAGCAATAGGAAGAGCTCGCTTGCTGAACACCTTCTCATAGGCACTGGTTTCCGTCCCAAGTGCTAGCTCAAACTCGTGCCTGGTGCACTCAATGAACTGGGTCCCTGTCATCCAACTCAGATGCTCAAAGTTGGGAGAGATGTACAGGGTAGCATAGAACTGCCTGATCATGTTGTCCATATAGTTGCATTTGAATGCAACAAGTTGATGGATATCGGCTCGCTGAAAGAGCTGATAAGCACCACTGAACTTGTCGATCTGCGACAAGTGATCCCAGTCCACATACTTATGTGCAGCAAACTTGCGAGCCGGACCATACATCTCTTGGTACACCTTCTCTTGAAACTTGGAATGAAATTGGGGGTTCATTGAGTTTCGAGGGTGTACATACGGACTGCGGCGACGAAGAATAGCATAATCTTCATTTGTGATCTTGGCGAGGTCCACCTCTTCGTCTGCAGTTACCTCAGGCATCTCCTCATCTGAGATCGCATAATCCTCGCTCTCATGCGAGGCCTCAGATCCGCTCTCATGCGAATCCTTTGAGTCACTCTCAGGGTCGGAGGCGGGACCCTTCCCCTTGTGCTCCGCCGTCTGAGATGCAGGAGTCGAGGAGGAGGATTGACCAGCCGTGCCCCCATAGGACTTGTGCGAGACATTCTTCATCCTCGGCATCTTCAATGACACAATAGGATAATCAAGGTATGAGGTAGAATAAGCAAAAGTAGGTTTGAAATTGAAAGCAATGAATTTTTGCTGTTCCAGGAAAAACGGAAGTACCGGCGGCAAAACTGCGGAACTTCCAGGAAATCCGGTAGTTCCGGCATTAAACATGCGGTACTTCCGGGACCCCGGTAGTTCCGGCCGCTCGACCGGTAGTTCCGGTTTTTCTGGACATTTCTAGGGCATGATAAAAATTGAATCTTTTTGGGGTATTTCTTGGATTGAATCCAGTGCATGTATGTATTAACATTCTAATACCCCAAACAAACTACTTTGCCCAAGAAAATTTCAGCAAAAATCATCACATTTCAAATTTAACCTAAACTCCACCTAGGGTTCTAAGAACAAGATAAAAGGTGGATTTTGATCCGATTTACCTTGTGAAGTCGAAGGAGGAGAACCCTGGGAGTGCAAGGAATCACCCAAAAAACGAAGAACTCCCCTCGGATTCAAAGATCGGGAGAGGAGAGAGGTTCTTGGGAGAGAGAGGGTGAAGGAGAAGAGGAGGAGGAGGAAGAACCTCTGCGGTTTTGGGAGTGGGAGAGGAGAGAGAGAGAGAGATGGAAACAGTAGGAGTGAAGGGAGGAGTAAAGGCAGTCGACGGTTTTTGGAAACCGCAACAAATCCCGCAGAAAGCGGTAGTACCGCGCGTAACACGCCGGTAGTACCGTGTTCGCAGAAATTCCGGAAGTTCCGCGGATTACACTGCGGTAGTTCCGGTTTTTCTGTCAGGAGCGGAAGTACCGCACAATGGACTGCGGTAGTTCCGGATTTTCTGGAACTTTTCAGGATTTGACTTTTAGAACTGGAAATTTTGCAAATGATCCCTAGTTTTGCATGCAACTAAAGTCATTCAGGATCATTATGCATCAATTGAGCTAATGCTATATTTTGAAACTAATTTTTATGAATTTAAATGAATTTTTGACCAAAATAGGGAAAAACCAACAAAAATCCATATGAGCACAACAAATGGGCAGAAATGGATGAAATGTGATTTCAAGCTACATTTGAGTAGTCTATGACATTTAATTCATTCCTCAATTTGCAAAAGCGGCTTTCATCTAATGGTTTGGTGAAAATGTCCGCTAGTTGATTTTCGGTTCGGATGTGGCTAATTTCAATATCTCCCTTGCTCACATGATCTCTCAAGAAATGGTGGCGTATATCTATATGCTTGGTTCTTGAGTGTTGAACGGGATTATTGGATATTTTGATAGCACTATCATTATCACACAAAAGAGGTATTTTATCAAAATTGATCCCATAATCCAACAAGGTTTGCCTCATCCAAAGCAATTGAGCACAACAACTTCCCGCTGAAATATATTCGGCTTCGGCGGTTGAAAGTGCTACGGAATTTTATTTCTTGGATGACCAACACACTAGAGATCTTCCTAGAAATTGGCAACTACCCGAGGTGCTTTTTCTATCCACTTTGCATCCCGCATAATCAGAATCCGAATATCCAATTAATTCAAATTTTGCACCTTTGGGATACCAAAGCCCTATGCTTGAGGAATGCTTTAAATACCTTAGAATCCTCTTTACGGCCACTAAATGGCACTCTTTTGGAGAAGCTTGAAAACGTGCACACATGCATACACTAAACATAATGTCGGGCCAAGATGCGGTAAGATAAAGCAAACTACCAATCATGGATCTATAAAGCTTTAAATCTACCGACTTACCTTCTTCGTTGAGGTCTAGATGCCCGTTTGTTGCCATGAGTGTTTTGATGGGTTTGGCTTCTTCCATTCCGAATCTTTTGAGTAGATCCTTCACATACTTTGTTTGGCTTATAAACGTCCCATCTTTAAGTTGTTTGATTTGAAGTCCAAGGAAGTAGCTTAGCTCACCAATCATCGACATCTCGAATTCCCTAGACATCATCTCACCAAATTCTTTGCAAAAGTCTTGATTAGTAGAACCAAATATAATATCATCAACGTATATTTGACATACAAAGAAATCATCTCCAATAATTTTTGTGAATAGAGTTGTATCTACTTTACCAATTTTAAAGCCTTTTGATACTAGAAAGTTACGAAGGCGCTCATACCAAGCTCTAGGAGCTTGCTTTAAACCATATAGTGCCTTTGACAATCTATACACATGATTAGAGTATTTAGCATCTTCAAATCCCGGGGGTTGTTCCACATATACTAATTCGGAAATTGTACCATTAAGAAATGCACTTTTGACATCCATTTGAAACAATTTAATGTCAAAGCATGATGCAAAAGCAAGCAAGATTCTAATTGATTCAAGTCTAGCAACGGGCGCAAAAGTCTCATCATAATCTAAACCCTCGACTTGAGTATAACCTTGAGCTACTAACCTTGCTTTATTTCTTACCACAATTCCGTTCTCATCTTGTTTGTTCCGGAAGACCCATTTTGTGCCAATGACATTGTGCTCCTTGGGTCTCTCCACCAAAGTCCAAACATCGTTTTGAGCAAAATTATTCAACTCTTCATGCATAGCATTTATCCAATCCGGGTCATCTAATGCTTCTTCTACACGCTTAGGTTCAAGTGAAGATACAAAAGAATAGTGTTCACAAAATGAAGCTACTCTAGAGCGAGTTTGAACACCCTTACTTACGTCACCCAATATTTGGTCAATTGGATGATCCTTGGCTATTGCATTGTGAATCTTGAAAATATTTTGCGGTTGATCCTTTTCTTCATCTTCAATAACTTGAACATCGTTTGTTGTGGAAGAAGAGGGTGGTTCCACTTGTCTAGATGAGCTTGGTGATGTTGGATCCTCTTTTGGCTTGATGTCTCCGATTTGCATGTTCTCCATTGCCTTGCGAAGACTTTCATCTCCTACATCATCTAAGTTCTCATGCTCTTCTTGAGAGCCGTTAGTTTCATCAAATTGAACATCACATGATTCTTCCACTAAACCCGAATTTTTATTAAAGACCCTATAGGCTTTACTATTTGAGGAATACCCTAAAAGGAAGCCTTCATCACATCGACTTTGAAATTTTGAGAGCCGAACACCTTTTCTTAGAATATAGCATTTGCAACCAAATACTCTAAAGTAAGAGATGTTCGGTCTCCTTCCAACAAGAAGCTCATAGGAAGTCTTTTTCAAGAGTCGATGTAAATAGAGGCGATTTATGGCATGACATGCGGTGTTAATAGCTTCCGCCCAAAACTTGTCGGAAGTATCATATTCATCAAGCATTGTCCTAACCATTTCAATTAATGTTCGATTTTTTCTCTCTACAACTCCATTTTGCTCCGGAGTGTAGGTTGTGGAAAGTTCGTGCTTTATTCCAAGTTCATCACAAAAGTCTTCAACTTTTGTATTTTTGAACTCGGAACCATTGTCACTCCTAATTTTCTTTATTTTAAAATCAAATTCGTTTTGAGCCCTTTTTGAAAAACTTTTGAAAATCCCGGAGGTTTCACTTTTGTCATTTAGGAAGAAGACCCATGTATATCTAGAGTAATCATCCACAATGACTAAACAATATCTATTACCTCCAATGCTCTTATAGGTTGTTGGCCCGAACAAATCCATATGTAAGAGCGCTAATGGCCTAGAGGTTGACATGATACTTTTGGAAGGATGAGAATTAGCGACTTGTTTTCCGGCTTGACAAGCACTACAAAGTCGATTTTTCTCAAACTTTACATCCTTCAAGCCAACCACTAAGTCATGCTTAAAAAGCTTTTTAAGTTGAATCATTCCCACATGACCTAGCCGTCTATGCCACAACCAACCAAAAGAAGTTTTTGCAATTAAACAGGTTTTCAAACAAGACTCATTTGAAGAAAAATCTACCAAATAGAGATTCCCAAATCTAAAGCCTTTGAAGACTAGTTCAATATTATTATCTTTTGAGATTACAACATTTTCTTTTGAGAATGAGCATGTTAAGCCTAGATCACATATTTGAGCAACGGATAGCAAGTTGAAATTTAATGATTCAACTAAAGATACATTAGAAATTGAAAGGTCGTTTGAGATAGCGATTTTACCCAATCCTAATACCTTTCCTTTGCTATTGTCTCCAAATGTGATTTTGTCATTACTTCCATTCTCAAATGTGGTGAACATCTTCCGGTCTCCGGTCATATGTTGGGTGCAACCACTATCCAACACCCAATGCCTTCCACCGGTTTTGTAGTTCACCTACAAAAGAAGATCAAGTTCTTTTAGGTACCCAAATTTGTTTGGGTCCTTGGAGGTTAGTGACCAAGGTCTTGGGTACCCAAATGGATTTCTTTTTAGCACCCAAAATCGAGGTGCCAATGAAATGAGCAATAACATTTCTATTTGTGGATTTTCTAAGCATATAGCAAGAATCATATAAACCAATGGAATGCATGTTATTCTTAGAACAATCATTTTGCATATGTCCAATACACCGACATTTTGTGCAATACTTACCATTTTCCTTTACAAACTTTGGAGGCTTGTATACCGGTTTCTTACCCTTTTGGGGGACATATCCAAGTCCCTCTTTGTTAAAAGAGCATCTTTGATCGCTTAGTAGCTTATCAAGGGTTTCCTTTCCCTTGTAAGCACTCTCTAAACTTTTGTTTAATTTTAGCACTTGTTCTTTTAAATTTTTGTTTTCATTAGCAATGATATCATCATGAACAAGATTTAGAGCATTTCTAGAATCTACACTTGATGAACAAGGTATGGCAAGTAAATCATCACAACAAGTAGATATGCTAGACTTTGAAATTTCTATACTAGACATTTCATTCAAGATATTGCAAGTAACTCCAATGCTAGTACTAGATTTGTGATTTTCTTGGAGAAGCAAATCATGAGCTTCCTTTAGCTCCTCATAAGAGTCTTTGAGAGAGGTGTGTTCTCTCTTTAAGACCTTAAACTTTGATTTTTCTTTTCCAAGAAATTAATTCAATTCAACTAGCATATTCATCAAGTCATCATATGAAGGCTCATCATCATCAAGCAAGTTTACCTTTTCTCCTTTAGCCATAAGGCATGTAGGAGTGGAGAATAGTGATGGAGCCTCCTTGATTGCAATGCCCACAAGCCCTTTCTTCTTGGGAGATTCGTCCTCGCTTGAGTCAGAGTCCGAATACTCCTCTTCGGAGTTCCACTCACCAATATGGGCTTCATTCTTGCCATCCTTGTGAAGCTTCTTGAAAAGCTTCTTCTTGCCGTTGTAGTTCTTCTTCTTTGATGACTTCTCCTTGTCATCCTTCTTTGTTGGACATTGAGAGGCAATGTGCCCCTTCTCATCACATTCATAGCAACGAATGTTGCTAAACTTCTTGTTGGAGGAAGAATGCCATTTCTTGGTCTTCTCATGGCTTGTACTCCGAAATGGGCGTCTTCTCATGAACTTCTTCATTCTTCTTACTAGAAGCGCAAATTCTTCTTCGGAGTCCTCCTCATCATCTTCTTCGGATTCTTCACTCATTACCGCTTTAGCCTTGAAAGCGGTGATCTTCTTATTCTTGGAAGAAGATTGCTCCAAGAGCTCTTCCTTGTCTTTCTTGTAGAGCTCGTTGGTGATGAGGTTGCCCAACAATTGCGTTGGTGTTATTCTTGCCAACTCCGGTGAGTTGAGGAAGAGAGTCACCAACACTTCATATTTCTCCGGCAAGGCCCTAAGCATCTTTCGAACAATATCAAGATCGGAAAGGTTAGTTCCAAGGCCCTTAAGCTCATTCACAATGTTGTTGAGCCTTGAGTACATCTCATTAATGTCTTCATGGGGCAACATTGTGAATGTCTCATATTTGATCCTAAGCCGATGCAATTTGGCCTCCTTGACCGTGGATGTCCCTTCGTGTATTTCCGAAAGGGTAGTCCAAATAGCATGAGCTGTCTCAAGATTGCTCACCCTATTGAACTCATCCGCGTTCAAGGCTCCAAATAGAGCATTCATAGCTTGGGCGTCTAAATGAGCATTACGCCCGTCTTGATCCGTTGGGTGATCCGGATCAAGAGCCATAATGTAACCCTCATTTACGACTTTCCAAATTTGAGGACTCATGGCCTTTAAATAAATAGACATTCTAATTTTCCAATAAGCATAATTTGAGCCATCAAATAGAGGTGCCTTTCCTATTGCTATACCCTCACTAGCCATCCTTTTCTCTCTAGACGGTTAAGTCTAAATTTGAGAGACCAAGCTCTGATACCACTTGTAAGATCGAGGAGGCCGACTAGAGGGGGGGTGAATAGGAGGTTTTATGTAACATCCTGATTTTCAGAGCCTTTTTGAAGCTTTTAAAAATAAAATTCACCATTTGAATTTTTTCGGAATTAATTAAAGCTTAATTGGAATTTTTATTAAATAAAAATATTTAATATGATTAAATTAAATATTAACATTTGCCAAAAGTATTTTATTTGTGTTCCTTGTGTCACAAGGAATTTTTCTGTATTTTCTTGGATTTTTCGGAGTTTGTTTGAGCTCAATTTGAAATTTCCAAAAAAAAAGAAAGAGGAGAGAGAATGAACAGTACCCGCGCGGTACTGTTCGTGCGTCTTCAACCTCCAGCGATCTGTTCGTTCTGTGTACAGTTTTCCTTCCTTTTCCTCTCTCTTCATAACTTCCAATCCGGGCATTATTTCAATATCCTCCCAAAAGGAAAGTTGTGCCAAATCACGCAAGGAATCCATCCCAATTGACCTCTTTCCATTTCATTCATCCGTTTGCCTTTTATCTCCTATTTTCCAAATCGGATTCTAAACCGAAATCCGCGAATTGGAGCCGGTTTCTACCTCTTCCAAGCCTATAAATAGGACCCCTTGACCCCTCTAAACTCATCTCAAGCCGTGGCAAGTCCCTCAAAGCTCAGGACGCCGTCGGCATCGAGGCCCTTCGGTCTCGAATTTGCTCGTCGCGTCTCGAGCCATCCGGTGAGTTTTTCAGTAATCCTTTCGCGTCACATTGTGCCATTGTGTGCCATCTACGTTCTTGCCAAGTTAATTTGGTTTTGGTGCAGCCAATCTCCCGAAATCGAGTTTTCCCCAATCTAGGTCAAGAGCGCTTCCCGACGTCGATTCGTCATCTCCGGTAAGCTTTAACCCTTGCCGTAATTTTTCTTAGACTTGTCTCGCCGCGTTCTAGGCCGTGCTCACTTCCGTTTCCCCGAAAAGCCTCCACAAATTTTTGCCTCCGAACCTCGCCATGGCCGCCAATGGCATCTCGTGTCCCCCATCTACCCGGTGATGTTTTCACCAATCCGTTCGCGTCACTTTGTGCCAAACCATCCCAGGTAGCTACCCTCCAAGTGGTTTTAGATTTCGTTCACCGAGCACCAAGATATTAAGTTTCTCTTTTTCCTTCCCGATGTCGTTCAAACGTCGTTTGCGTCGTCTCCGGTGGGTTTCTGGCCAAGCCGATAATTTTCCTAGCTTCACCAAGCCGTGTTCCAGCCCGTGCTCACCCTACTTCTCCACGTTCCTTGCCCGGATTTTATTCCTCTCTCCTACCCATGTCGTTGTAGCCGCCCGTGCCGTCAACGGTCTCCGTTTGGCGTGCCGTCAGTTCCTATGTGTGCCTTGGGTCCCTAGCAACCCATTTTGCTAGTTAGATTCATCTCCCATGCCTCCTCTCGCCAGCGCTAGCCTTCTCAACAAAAGTACTGTTCTCGGATGAACAGTAACATCTGTGAATTTCCAGCATTTTCTCGCCCCGGCAAACTTTAGATCGCTCGTTCTCCTTCGTCCGAACTCTGATCGACCCGATTCTTCTTCCTAAATTCATCTAAAATTGAGCTCTATCTTTTGGTTCTGGGTTTGCAGTTTTTGGAGTTCATTTGAATTTTATTTGAATTTATTTTGTTTGTTTTGTCGTTTCGCGCGTAGAACCCGACGTCGCCGAAGAGTTTGTCGAACCGCAGCAAGAGGGACCAACCAGTGCACAAGAAGGCAAGTCTCCTTTGATCATTTCGAGCCTATGCTTTTGAAATGTTTTTAAAATATTTTAAATTATGTGCATTGCTATTTACATAAAGTCACTAGTTCAAGTCTTTAGGAACTAGTTATTCCAACTTGCTATGCCCTCCATTGAAATTGAATGCCATGTACTCTTGTCACCATAGAACTCCCTTTGTCTCATTAATGAGAGTATTTAATTACTTATTGATGTTAGTATGGTAGTATAATGCTTAGTCATGCTATCTAATAACTTTGGAACTCTTGAAAATTGGGAAATTATGATTTATTATTAAATCCTTGTGTTTGAAAGTGAAGTGGCAATTGGAGTTGTCACTGTGATTTTAAAATAAAATAAAAATGTGAAAGTTGGTTTAGATTAGGGTGGATGGCTGTTTGGGTTGGTGCAGTAAGCACGAGAACTTGTTAAGTGTATGTTCCACCCTAGTCAATTAAGGACCGACGCTTGTGTTTGTCCAAACTGAGCATTAACCGTACAACCACAAGTCTATATGGGTACGACCTAGCTAACTAACCTATAAATGTGTAGTTTAGATATCACCAGTGGTGTATTGAGTGCCAGGGTGTACTGGTTACTCATAGTGAGGGACAGGGTTTACTGTACTCATATGGCGCAAGAGGGGGCTTCAGATTGGGCGGATTTAACCCTTCTGCGGTGAAACCTCAGCGGGTGGTCTCTAGCTATACTGGAGTAGGTGAAAGGCTTTGTGATATTTTATCTGGGTCTCATGCCAAAGGAAGCATGTTGACTATTAAGATAATTTATCTCTTGTGGGTAAAGTTGTACAACCTCTGCAGAGTGTAAAACTATTCGAATAGCCGTGCCCACGGTCAAGGGCGGGCAAGGAATGCATTCACATGGTAGATTTCTGGTTTTGGATTTAAAATCAAAAGTTTTGTATTCCGAGGGTGGAGGGAACTCTCGGAAGGGAATCCTGGCGGATGGAGCCAGAGAGGGTGGATGGAACCCGCAGTTTAAAACTTGACCAATGGTAATTGGTTAGCTAGTGTTGGTAGTTGGAACCTTCACTAGAAAGTTAATTTTGTTAAAACATTTACTTCATTAAAATAATGCCTTCGAAAATAATTAGTAGTAATTGAATTTTAAAATGTTGCTTTGTGCAAAAGAACCATATAGCCTTCCTTTGTTAAGCCTGCATCTATGCATCTTTCCCAAGACTTGCGGAGTACATTCATGTACTCACGTGCTACACATCAAATTAACTCTCAGAGGAGATCGAAGCTCAAGAGGTGAACTACGACTACTTCGTGGATGGATTCGTCGAAGGCTTTCCGGAGAACTAGGTTGCGTTTCCCCAGTCAATTGCCTGTGGCGTATTGATGGGTCTTCACTGGATTTATTTCTGCTTCCGCTGTGTTTTGTGTGTGTGTGTGAGGTCTTGAAACCTCAGTTGTAATAAGAGACCTTTCGGTCTGTACTCTCAATTATTGTAATAAAGCGTTGTTGGTTACGAATCATCACTGTTTGACTGTGTGCACTAGCTTTGATCTGGGACTAGTGCGGTAATACACAGAGGGTCTGGGTTCGGAAATCCGGGGTCCCGACAGAGGTGGTATCAGAGCCAATTTGACTGTAGGACGTGACCTAGTTAGAATGGTCGTTATTAGAAAAACTTCAAAATTTATTTTATAAAATAAAAATTTAAGTTTGTGCTATTCTTGTCTTTTCTTATCTTTCTATCCTTACCTTCGTCATGGTATTCTTCCTTATCTATCTGCTTATTTCCTTTTTGGAATGGTAATTGTACCCCTTCCCTTTGTAATTTCTATAGACGGCTCAGTAAGGTTGCGTCTAAGAAGTATTTGGAGAAGCTCGTCATCATGAAAGAGAAAGGACTAGCTCTTTAGTTGTAGTACCCAAGTAAAGACCTACGATTTTAGAACGCTTATATATTACTTGCTTGTGTGTTAGGTGGATTGTACCAAGTCTTTTTATACTTGTAGTATAGCTATCCTTAAAAAAAAATTGATTTCAAGCTAAGCTTCTCCTAGTTGTTCTCTCTTGTGTGTTTGTTTGGGATGTTGTTTAGTCGTTCCCCTGATCTCTTATCTTTGCTATTTCCCTCTTATCTTTTGCTAACCCCAGTTACCGCAAAAGTGCAAGCTCCAATTCTTTCACCGTAGTCCAAGCTTGGAGAATTCTTGGAGACCTAGAGTATATGGAAGACAACAAATTTATGGGAAGTACTCTTGTCAGGAAAGCTGTCATAATCAGTGCATGTCAAGTTAGGTAATTTGGAGAATTGTTGCTAGGGTGATATATTTTGGATTTATAATTGACAAGATTGAATAATATTTGAGAGGATTGAGATAAAAGGCATATTTGTAGATATCAATTGATTATGAATAAATGTGAAGAAAGTAATACTTGTGGATTAAATAGATCATGGAGAATGAGTACAGTAGTAAACTTGGTGGAACTAATTAGATCATAGGAAGTGTCTAAATTTGATACCTTGGATTTATTATCTAGGATTGAAAGGAGCAATTGGATGCAAAACAAGATTTTTGTTGAAGGGATTATTTGTGATTGTTGGAGAATTGGTATTAAGAGATTGATCAAGTAAAGGGAGCGATTAAAAGATTAAGATGTTGAATTATCATAAACTCCATTTTGGGTGATTTGGTTGAATCATGAAGAGTAGATGAATTTTGTGGAGTTACTTGAGTATCAGAGTTTGGTGGACCTATTGATGATGAGTGGATACTAGTGGAATTCCAGAAGATAATACCCTTAGATATCTTGGTGGATTAATTTTATCATTGCAAAGTGGACTTTGATATGACAATTTGAATTTGGTGGATTTAATAGATCATTGCTAGATAATTGGATTTTAACTAATGGGATTAACTAGATCATTTAAGGATGTTCAAATGGATAACCTGGAGGATTTAAATTAATTATGGGAGATAGATGGTCCAATGAGAATTAATTGAGAGATTGTCCGATAAGAATTAATTGAGTTCATTCAAATTTGGTGGAACCAAAATGATGATTATGAAGAGAATGATGTTGGTGGATTAATGAATATTAAATTATGGCTTAGATGATCTTAAAATTGATTGATGATTACTAAAAGGTTGGATTAATTTTATATTATTTGACAAGAGTTATGGATCTGTTGGACTAGATAATGATCATAAAACAATTGGTGGAAATCACAATTACAATGTTATTGGATTCTTGTTAGAAAATTCTATAGTTTGCTGTCGATTCAAATTAGAGCAGAGAATAAAAGTTTATGAGATTATTTGTCGAAATCAGTAAGGTGCATTTGTGGTATATGATTTTGGAATCAAGAATTTTTGAAGAGTTGAAATAATTATGTCCTTCTCGGATGAACACTGGTGGAAGTTAAGCCCTTTTGGTGGAATAATGAATTAATCGATATGATAAGAGCAATTGAAGTTAACCTAGAGCTTGCAGGCGACTAAAGATGTACCAGTCCGATTTGTTGTTGTCTTCCATATTTCTTAGTTAATGGAATACTTTAGAGAAACGACCAACAAGATAGAATCATGAAGGAAGCTGAACGTCACGCAAGAAGCATGACCATAAAGTTCCACAAAGTGCAGGAGAGCAACCATTCGAAGTCAAGCAACTTGGGAGTGTGAAGAGGACCTAAGAGCCGAGTTTCCTTCTCCTTTCTTTTTCCTAGTCCGTCCAAATCTCGGGGACGAGATTCTTTCTAAGGGGGTAGATTTGTAACATCCTGATTTTCAGAGCCTTTTTGAAGCTTTTAAAAATAAAATTCACCATTTGAATTTTTTCGGAATTAATTAAAGCTTAATTGGAATTTTTATTAAATAAAAATATTTAATATGATTAAATTAAATATTAACATTTGCCAAAAGTATTTTATTTGTGTTCCTTGTGTCACAAGGAATTTTTCTGTATTTTCTTGGATTTTTCGGAGTTTGTTTGAGCTCAATTTGAAATTTCCAAAAAAAAAGAAAGAGGAGAGAGAATGAACAGTACCCGCGCGGTACTGTTCATGCGTCTTCAACCTCCAGCTATCTGTTCGTTCTGTGTACAGTTTTCCTTCCTTTTCCTCTCTCTTCATAACTTCCAATTCGGGCATTATTTCAATATCCTCCCAAAAGGAAAGTTGTGCCAAATCACGCAAGGAATCCATCCCAATTGACCTCTTTCCATTTCATTCATCCGTTTGCCTTTTATCTCCTATTTTCCAAATCGGATTCTAAACCGAAATCCGCGAATTGGAGCCGGTTTCTACCTCTTCCAAGCCTATAAATAGGACCCCTTGACCCCTCTAAACTCATCTCAAGCCGTGGCAAGTCCCTCAAAGCTCAGGACGCCGTCGGCATCGAGGCCCTTCGGTCTCGAATTTGCTCGTCGCGTCTCGAGCCATCCGGTGAGTTTTTCAGTAATCCTTTCGCGTCACATTGTGCCATTGTGTGCCATCTACGTTCTTGCCAAGTTAATTTGGTTTTGGTGCAGCCAATCTCCCGAAATCGAGTTTTCCCCAATCTAGGTCAAGAGCGCTTCCCGACGTCGATTCGTCATCTCCGGTAAGCTTTAACCCTTGCCGTAATTTTTCTTAGACTTGTCTCGCCGCGTTCTAGGCCGTGCTCACTTCCGTTTCCCCGAAAAGCCTCCACAAATTTTTGCCTCCGAACCTCGCCATGGCCGCCAATGGCATCTCGTGTCCCCCATCTACCCGGTGATGTTTTCACCAATCCGTTCGCGTCACTTTGTGCCAAACCATCCCAGGTAGCTACCCTCCAAGTGGTTTTAGATTTCGTTCACCGAGCACCAAGATATTAAGTTTCTCTTTTTCCTTCCCGATGTCGTTCAAACGTCGTTTGCGTCGTCTCCGGTGGGTTTCTGGCCAAGCCGATAATTTTCCTAGTTTCACCAAGCCGTGTTCCAGCCCGTGCTCACCCTACTTCTCCACGTTCCTTGCCCGGATTTTATTCCTCTCTCCTACCCATGTCGTTGTAGCCGCCCGTGCCGTCAACGGTCTCCGTTTGGCGTGCCGTCAGTTCCTATGTGTGCCTTGGGTCCCTAGCAACCCATTTTGCTAGTTAGATTCATCTCCCATGCCTCCTCTCGCCAGCGCTAGCCTTCTCAACAAAAGTCTCGGATGAACAGTAACATCTGTGAATTTCCAGCATTTTCTCGCCCCGGCAAACTTTAGATCGCTCGTTCTCCTTCGTCCGAACTCTGATCGACCCGATTCTTCTTCCTAAATTCATCTAAAATTGAGCTCTATCTTTTGGTTCTGGGTTTGCAGTTTTTGGAGTTCATTTGAATTTTATTTGAATTTATTTTGTTTGTTTTGTCGTTTCGCGCGTAGAACCCGACGTCGCCGAAGAGTTTGTCGAACCGCAGCAAGAGGGACCAACCAGTGCACAAGAAGGCAAGTCTCCTTTGATCATTTCGAGCCTATGCTTTTGAAATGTTTTTAAAATATTTTAAATTATGTGCATTGCTATTTACATAAAGTCACTAGTTCAAGTCTTTAGGAACTAGTTATTCCAACTTGCTATGCCCTCCATTGAAATTGAATGCCATGTACTCTTGTCACCATAGAACTCCCTTTGTCTCATTAATGAGAGTATTTAATTACTTATTGATGTTAGTATGGTAGTATAATGCTTAGTCATGCTATCTAATAACTTTGGAACTCTTGAAAATTGGGAAATTATGATTTATTATTAAATCCTTGTGTTTGAAAGTGAAGTGGCAATTGGAGTTGTCACTGTGATTTTAAAATAAAATAAAAATGTGAAAGTTGGTTTAGATTAGGGTGGATGGCTGTTTGGGTTGGTGCAGTAAGCACGAGAACTTGTTAAGTGTATGTTCCACCCTAGTCAATTAAGGACCGACGCTTGTGTTTGTCCAAACTGAGCATTAACCGTACAACCACAAGTCTATATGGGTACGACCTAGCTAACTAACCTATAAATGTGTAGTTTAGATATCACCAGTGGTGTATTGAGTGCCAGGGTGTACTGGTTACTCATAGTGAGGGACAGGGTTTACTGTACTCATATGGCGCAAGAGGGGGCTTCAGATTGGGCGGATTTAACCCTTCTGCGGTGAAACCTCAGCGGGTGGTCTCTAGCTATACTGGAGTAGGTGAAAGGCTTTGTGATATTTTATCTGGGTCTCATGCCAAAGGAAGCATGTTGACTATTAAGATAATTTATCTCTTGTGGGTAAAGTTGTACAACCTCTGCAGAGTGTAAAACTATTCGAATAGCCGTGCCCACGGTCAAGGGCGGGCAAGGAATGCATTCACATGGTAGATTTCTGGTTTTGGATTTAAAATCAAAAGTTTTGTATTCCGAGGGTGGAGGGAACTCTCGGAAGGGAATCCTGGCGGATGGAGCCAGAGAGGGTGGATGGAACCCGCAGTTTAAAACTTGACCAATGGTAATTGGTTAGCTAGTGTTGGTAGTTGGAACCTTCACTAGAAAGTTAATTTTGTTAAAACATTTACTTCATTAAAATAATGCCTTCGAAAATAATTAGTAGTAATTGAATTTTAAAATGTTGCTTTGTGCAAAAGAACCATATAGCCTTCCTTTGTTAAGCCTGCATCTATGCATCTTTCCCAAGACTTGCGGAGTACATTCATGTACTCACGTGCTACACATCAAATTAACTCTCAGAGGAGATCGAAGCTCAAGAGGTGAACTACGACTACTTCGTGGATGGATTCGTCGAAGGCTTTCCGGAGAACTAGGTTGCGTTTCCCCAGTCAATTGCCTGTGGCGTATTGATGGGTCTTCACTGGATTTATTTCTGCTTCCGCTGTGTTTTGTGTGTGTGTGTGAGGTCTTGAAACCTCAGTTGTAATAAGAGACCTTTCGGTCTGTACTCTCAATTATTGTAATAAAGCGTTGTTGGTTACGAATCATCACTGTTTGACTGTGTGCACTAGCTTTGATCTGGGACTAGTGCGGTAATACACAGAGGGTCCGGGTTCGGAAATCCGGGGTCCCGACATTTTAAAATTTTCGTCTAATTCTAATTAGCAATTTTAAACTTGATGGATTGATAAAGCAAGATAACACTAACACTAGCACAAGTAATCGACTAAGATCAATAACGAATGGTAGAGAACAACAATTGCTACTCTAACTAAGCAAGCAATCAAATAATATGAATGAAGAGCGTTGCTTGAATGAAAATGATCACAAGAGAGCAAACCACAATTGACACGATTACTTTTTACCGTGGTGATCGGAGACTTGCCGGTCTCCCCTAGTCCACGTTGAGGTAAGCCCGAACGAATCGGACCGGCTCCACGAATGAGCCTAAGCACCTCGATCACTATTGGATGCCCTTTCCCTCTCCGGGTAGGCGAGCTCCAAGCCTTCACAATCTTCCGGGCCTTCTCACAATCTTCTTGAGAAGATCACCGAAACTCCGCCAAGCCGTCTAGGTGCCGGCAAGCACCAAGAGAATAGACCACTGCGGCTTGATCTCACTCAAGTGCTCAATGGATCAACTAGAATGCAACGCACTTGAATTTTGGGTCAACTACCTCAAATGAATGCACAAGTGAGTGAATGAGGTGTGAGAGGTTGCACTAGGCTCAAATGTATTCAATGGATGTTCAACAACATGTCCAAGTTCTGGTGGGGGTGTATTTATACCCTCACCAACCTCAAATAGCCGTTACAATAAACAATCCTGAAAATTCAGGAAATCCGGAACTACCGCAGGCAAAACCGCGGTACTTCCGGACCCTCGCTGACCAGTCAGAACGGCTATGTCAGAGAGTCAGAAGTAACCGTTGGTCAATGAGTGCGGTACTACCGCCGTTGAAATCGCGGTACTTCCGGACGTCCGGAAGTTCCGCTCCAAGACCCGGTACTTCCGATCTCAACGAGTCTAAGTCTTATTCTCGGCGCTCTCTGGAAATAACGTTCCGCACAGGTATCCGGAACTTCCGCACATGCGGTAGTTCCGCAGGTAAAATCGCGGTACTTCCGTTTTCCGAGAGGCTAAGTTAAACTCCGGGCGCTCTCTGGAAATAAAGTTCCGCTCGGGTGCCCGGTACTACCGGCCATCCGGTAGTTCCGCAGGTCAACCCGCGGTACTTCCGTTTTCCGAGAGGCTAAGTCTGAGTCCGGGCGCTCTCTGGAAAAAACGTTCCGCCTGGGCGCCCGGTACTACCGGACCTGCGGTAGTTCCGCCCAATACACACCGGAACTACCGGATTTTCTGACAATGCACAGATTTGGTTTAATTTTAATTTCTAAGTGCATGCATGATCCTAAATTGATCCAAAGGGCACATTTGAACATGATCAAGCAATCACCATGATCCCTCTTAATAGTACGGCGTCTATCCTATAATCCGGTCTTCCAACCTAACTCTAAGACCGGTAAAACAAAATAGATACCTAAACTATTTACCTTGTCGCCCTAGAGATCTTGAATCTTCATGGGAAATTTTGTGAGCCTCTTTCTTTGCCATTTGAACTTATCCTTTCAAACACTTAATGCACACATTAGTCTCATATTCACATAAATTCATTAATTACCAAAACTAATATTTTTAGGGGCCTAGATGCTTTCACCCTAACACAGCAGTCTGACTGGCCCTGCAGACTGAGTTGCTCTCAGTGTTTCTCTGCTGCTGATATTCGTGTTTGATCTTGCTCTTTCTCGTTTCTTTCTCGTGTGTGTTTAGAATGAGGTTCCAGAGAGCCTGAGCTTTACTCTTCATATCTTTTCGTAGCTATCGGAGAAGAGACTCGCATGTGGATACTTGGGGGCATATTTTAAAGAGGCACCATTCATCCCCCTCTGTTGCCATATCCTATCCTACACAGAACCTTTTTTCCAGAGAGCACCAACTCTCAGCCTCGGATCAAACGGAAGTACTGCATCAAAAATTGGAACTACCAGACCTTAGATGGCGGTAGTACCGCACTTTGAATTCAAATGATTTTATATTCAATTTATTATCTCATTATTTGTTGAGATTGTCATCAATTACCAAAAGGGAAAGATTGAGAATCTAGTCCCTCCATTATGAGTTAATGGTGAGATTTGGTAATTAATGACAATCGATTTGTGGGACTAATATTTTTCGTGAGTTGGATGAATAGGTTAGGTTCCACAAATGAGGATGACTTGGGATGACTTCATGGGTTGAAAATCATCAAGTCAAGATCAAGAAAAAGATGGCTTAATGTATTGAAGGCCATCAAAAAGATGGACACATCATGAGTTGATGTATGGGGATGATCATGTGTTGATCAAGTCCAGTGAAGACCATCATGTGTTGATGGAGTTGCAGAAAAGAATGCATCATAAGTTGATGCATATCGAGAAGATGACCCAAGGCAAAGGTATGACTAGCTAGGGTTAAGAATTTGTTCCTAGTCTTTTACCAGTTTTGGTGTTTGGTTGAAAAGACCGGATTGCTAGTATAGGTTGCCGTACTATTAAGAGGGGTCATGTCTAGCAGTTTGAGTCTCATGGTAGTGACTCTTTGGATGTCTTTTTATTTCTGCATTGATCTAATATGTTTGAGATCATGCAACTAGATGGGTTGTGTAGCCCTCTGAATAAGCTTTCAATAGAGTCCAAGATCACTCAATTCCGAAATCGGAGTCAAAAGTTATGACCCGGAGGTCTGACCGGTATTGATCTGGAGGTCAGACCGCCCTTACATTGGCGGTCAGACCGCCCTTGTAATGGAGGTCTGACCGGTGTTGATCCGGAGGTCAGACCGCCCATGTAATGGAGGTCTGACGGGTGTTTGACCCGGCGGTCAGACCGGCTTTGAGGTAGCGGTCTGACCGGCCCCCGGAACTTCCATTCCTCGCCCGGAACCTTTTTTCCAGAGAGCGACTCCGCTGATTTTCTGAGGAGCGGTCTGACCGGTCCTGTGTGGGCGGTCTGACCGGTCCTAGCGGTCTGACCGATTTTTGTGTGGAGGTCTGACCAGTTCTCTAGCCCAACGGCTAGTTTTCTTGTGACCGTTGGGAGGGCGGAAGTACCGGCCGTTTTAACGGCGGTAGTTCCGGCCCTCGGGCTGATTTCAGCCCTCTCTTTCCTCCAACGGCTAGTTTTTGAGGGAGGTGTATAAATACCTCCTCAAGGCTGGTTGGAGTGGTTGTTGCTTGACCCATTGTTGTGTTCTTGAGCTAGAGTGAGGCTCTCCACTTAATTGTGCATGTGTTGCACTTTGTGAAAGAGGAGAGGTGTTCTAGAGTGCATGTGTTGCATCTAGAGGAGGACTTTGTGTCCAAGTTGAGCTTGTGTATTCGTTGCACGTGGTGAGAGTCAAGTGAGGGACTTGACGTATTACTCTTGGAGTTTGCCAACTCCTAGATGGCGTGGGAGGCGTCGTGCGCGGTGATCTTCTCAAAGAAGGTTGTGAGAAGACCCGACGAAGTTGTGAAGGTTGAAGCTCACCTACCCGGAGCGAGAAAGAGCTATCACTAGTGATTTGAGGTGGAAGGCTTAATTTGTGGAGCCGGTCCGATTTGTTCAGGCTTACCTCAACGTGGACTAGGGGAGACCGGCAAGTCGCCGAACACCACGGTAAAAAGTGATTGTGTCATTTGTGGTTTGCTTTCTTATGCTCAATTTACTTTCAAGCAATTTACATTCATAGACTTAATTTTATTGCTTGTAAACCTTGACATAGGATAGAATTATTAGTGCACTTAGACAAACTTGCTTGATTTAGGCGCTATTTGTACTAAACCAACTCAAATTTAGCTTCCGCATGTATACTTGGTTTAGGGAAATAGAAACGGTTGAATTGTTAGTATTAACTTGAAAAGAATTTTTTAGACCGCCTATTCATCCCCCTCCAGTCGGCCTCCTCGATCTTACACCTGGAAAAGAGGACAACCTGCATCAAATGTGCCAAGGCAGCGATGAGACTGTACAACAATTCATCAGGCATTTCAGTCAGGTTCAAAGCTCTATTCCGGTTGTCTCTGACGCTTCTGTTATTAGAGCATTTAGACAGGGAGTACGCAATTGGAGATTCATAGAGGACATCACCCTGAACCCTCCAACCACCATCGTCAAGCTCTTTGAGATGGCTGATCGGTATGCAACTATTGCCGAAGCGATTGAATGAACCAGGACCATCGACCAGCCCGACCACCGTTCCAAGGAGCAAGGTGATGGTGGCAACAGGAAGGGGAAGGCCAAGAAATCCGAAGACAAGGCTAAGAGCCACGAGCCTCCCACCATAGGATCGAAAGAGATCCTGGCTATGGGCGATAAGGAGTCATGTGACTCCAAGAAATATTCCACCAGGGCAAAGGCAAAGCACCCGCGAGGAGGGAAAACAACCTAGATGGTGCCCTCTTCACAAGAAATAGGGGCACGATCTTCGCAACTGTTGAGTTTTTCAGCGAAAACTCAAGGATTATTACTCTGGCAAGGGCCCTCTCCCAACAATTGAGAAGTTGGGGGCAGTTAAGCAGTCGAAAGCACTCAGACAAGGATGAGGACATGCTATTCCAGGACCCGAAGCACACTATCGAGCATATATAGGGAGGTTCATCCGTGTACGAGTCCAAGCAACAGTATAAGGTTGTCGAGCATGAGGTAAACTCTGTCGACCCTTCCCTTGTCAAATAATTTACCTAAGTGGTCAGAATTCACCATCTCTTTTGAGAAAGGTGATTGTCCAATCCCTTCGACTCGATCTAGTTGGTTTTCAATCGTGGTTGAGCTTACCATCAACAACTGTCGAGTAAATCGCATGTTAATTGATGGTGGCAGTTCTTTAAATATTTTATTTGTTAGTTCCCTAGATGAGCTGCAAATTCCTCTTCCTAGAAGAAAGCCTGTACGACATTCATTTCATGGAATCGTACCGGGTTCTTCGGCCAAGCCTATTGGCCAGGTTTCTCTGCCTGTTACATTAGGTTCTTCGAGCAACTTCAGGACAGAGAAACTCTCCTTTGATGTGGTCGATTTCAACTCGGCATATAATGCCATACTCGGATGACCAACTCTGGTACGATTTTTGATAGTTGTTCATTATGCCTATCAATGTCTTAAGTTGGAAGGTCCCAAGGGAGTTATTATGATTCACTATGATAAGAAGATGGCACTGACGTGCGATCGCAAGTCCCTCGAGATAATCAGACAGCTACCAACTCGAGAAGTCACCAAGGTGCGGCCTTCGAGCAAGCACTCAAAGTCTAAAGCTGCGTTGAAGCCGAATGAAGAAGTCAAAGAAGTCCCTCTGGATCCAGAGGAACCTTCGAAGATAGTTCGCATTGGGGTCACGTCCGACCCTGCATAGGAAGACGCCATCGACGCTTTCCTTCGGGCAAACACAAATGTATTCGCGTGGTAGCCATCTGACATGTCCGGGATCCCTAGGGATGTGATCGAGCACAGGCTAGCTCTATGGCCTAATAAGAAGCCTGTAAAACAAAAATTACGGAATTCACACCAGATCGACAAGAAGCTATAAAGTCAGAATTAGACAAGCTATTAAAAGCAGGCTTTATAAGAGAAGTCGATTACTCACAGTGGTTGGCTAACCCTATAATGGTAAAAAAGTCTAATTGTAAGTGACATATGTGTATAGTCTATACTGATTTAAATATAGCTTGTCCAAAAGATGACGTTTTTCTCCCTCGTATTTAGGGCTGGATATCGAGCTGGCTCGGCTCGGCTCGGCTCAGCTCGGTCTGGCTCGGTAGGATAACGAGCTGGCTCGAGCTGGCTCGTTATAACTAACGAGCTAAAAAGCCAGCTCGGCTCGGCTCGACAAAAAGCTCGAGTTAGCTCGTTTGGCTCGTGAGCCAGGGCCAAAAAATATCTCCATCATATATTCATCCATGGAAGTTTGGCTCGTTTGGCTCGTTTGGGTACAATAGAGTACAAATTAACACATGCATGGCTCGTTTGGGTACAATAGAGTACAAATTTACACATTAACACATGCAATAGAGTACAAATTAGGTCCATGGAAGCAGCATATGCATATCTAAATTCCTGGAAGCATGGCTCGTTTGGCTCGTGAGCGGCTCGCGAGCTGGCTCGAGTTGGCTCGTTATAGCTAACGAGCTAAAACCTTGGCTCGGCTCGGCTCGTTATCCTAACGAGCCGAGCCGAGCCAGCCACGAGCCGAGCGAGCTAACGAGCTTCGAGTTTTTCATCCAGCCCTACTCGTATTGATCAATTGGTAGATTCTACTGCTGGATATGAAATGTTAAGTTTTCTAGGTGCATATTCTGATTATCACCAGATTAGTATGTCTTCAGAAGATGAAGAGAAGACCGCATTTATCACTCCGTTTGGAGTATTTTGCTATATCAAAATGCCATTTGGTTTGAAAAACGCTAGTCCAAGTTTTTAGTGTTTGATACAATTAACCTTCATACATCAAATAGGTCAAAACTTAGAAGCCTATGTCAATAATATGGTCATAAAATGTATTAAATGGCTTAATCATATTTTAGACCTACAGGAAACCTATCACAATCTAAGAAAGCATTGCATGAAACTCAATCCTGAAAGGTATCGAAGGTAATCCTGAGAAGATCAAGGCTATCGAACAGATGCACCCTCTGACCACAAAGAAAGAGGTCCAAAAACTCACTGGGTGCATGGTGGCTTTAAGTCATTTCATCGCACGACTAGGTGAAAAAGGTCATTCTTTCTTTAAGCTTTTGAGGAAACATGAGGGCTTTGAGTGGTCGAAAGAGGCCAATGACGCTTTCGAGGATATTAAAAGATACCTTATGAGTGCTCCTATCCTGCTTTCTTCGAAAATAGGTGAGACACTCTTAGTGTATCTATCCACCATGCCACAGGCAGTAAGTACTATACTGGTTCCTGAGCGCGAGGGCGTTCAAAGACTAGTATACTAGATAAGTAAAGCTTTACATGGTCTCAAGGAGTGCTACCCTCAAGTCCAAAAACTTCTCTATGCCCTCCTCATGCATTCGAAGAAATTGAGGCATTATTTTCAAGCGCATAAGATAATTGTGCCATATGAGTTTTCTTTAGGAGAGATCCTCCAAAATAAGGAAACAGCGGGACGCATGGCCAAATGATCTATATTTTGTGTCCCGAACGGCCATTGAATCCCAGAACTTGGCAAACTTTGTCACTGAATGGATAATCCTGAACCTATTCAGGATCCCCAACAGTACGATTCCCATGACTTGTGGACGATGTACTTCGATGGGAAGCTTACGTTAAGTGGCTCAGGGGTTGGGGTGGTCCTGGAATCTCCCGTGGTAGAGACCTTAAAGTATATCATCCAATTGTTCTTTCCGGCAACTAACAATGTTGCTGAGTATGAAGGTTTGTCGGCTGGCATACAAGCCACTAAAGCGCTCGGGATTCGATGACTACTTGTGAGAGGAGACTCTTAACTATTCGTGTGTCAGGTTGGAAAAGAGTATCAATACTCAAGTACGACCATGTCTCAGTACTTGTCGGAAGTACATAAGCTTGAAAAGCATTTTTTTGGTTTCAAGTTACAGTATATCCCTCAAAAGGATAACTTTCTCGCAGACCAGTTGGCTCGCATAGCTTCTTCCCAATCACAAGTACCGCCGTGGGTCTTCTTAGAACAGTTCTAGAAGCCATCTTTGGTCGAAGCACCGGAGACAATCCTGAATGAGACAATCTCTCTAGAGTACGAAGAGATGTGGATGGATCCCATCTACGACTACCTTCAGAAGGGTTTGATACCCGACGATGATCCCGTAGCGGATCCTCTTGCTTGCTAGGCCAAGATGTATAACTTGGTCGACGGAGTACTCTATAAAAGGGGTACTCAGGGACTTCTCATGCGATGTGTATCATAGAAAGAAGGATTAAACCTCCTTCAAGATATACATGGGGGCATCTATGGAGCACATGCTTCCTACAGAACGTTGGTCGATAAGGCCTTTTGACAAGGTTTCTATTAGGCAATAGCCCTCAATGATGCCAAAGATCTGGTTAAGAAATGTGTGCAATGCTAGTTTCATAGCCAGCAAATGCACCAACCAGCTCAGGCTCTTCAGATAATTCCTTTATCTTGGCCTTTTGTGCCATGGGGTCTTGATATCCTGAGGCTGTTCCCAAGAGCGCCTGAGGGCTTCGGGTTCCTCTTTGTAGCTATTGATACATTCATGAAGTGGATAGAAGCCGAATTGGTAGCCGGGATAACAACGAAAGTCACAAAAATGTTCTTGACGAAAAGTGTAATTACTCAGTTTGGAGTCCCAAGTCAAATAATTATAGATAATGGTAAGCAATTTTCGAGCGCAAAATTCCAATAATTTTGCGATGAATTAGATACCAAGTTATGTTTCGCTTCAGTTGCCCATCCTTAGAGTAATGGGACAATCAAGCGTGCGAATGGCCAAATAATGCAAGGAATCAAAACCCAAGTCTTTGACCAGCTGGTAAAGCACTCGGGGGCTTGGGTTCAAGAATTACCTTCAGTATTATGAGCGATTCACATGCCAAAGGAAGCGTGTAATGGCCGACAGTGTATTCCATTATCTCGTGTGGGTAAAACTGTATAACCTCTGTAGAGTGTTAAAAACTGTTTAAATAGTCGTGTTTGCGATCATGAGCAAGCTTGGATGCAATCATAATAAGTGTAGTTTTCCTTTTCAAAACTGCTTCACTAAATATATGGGATGGCATGAACATCTAATCGTGTGCCATACCCATGGGTAGGATTTGTGCGATGATTCACAGCTGAGGAGGGCTGCGAATGGATGAAATTCTCAGCCGAGGAGGGCTGTGAAAGGATTTAATCTACTGTTATGGAAGTTACATAAATATTATTTCATTGCATGTCGAATGTTCTTTATAATTCCATTGCAAATTACTACTTATTGATATTGCATATACAATTTGCTTTATACTGAAAATAACTTAATATAGAGTCTCATACTTGATAGCCTTGCATATATGTATAAATTTCTGATACACTACAAGTCTTGCTTAATACACAATGTACTCAATCTTGATTAAATTATTGTTGATCACATAATGAAGAAAGATAGATGACGCATACTTTTCCCCTAGCATTGGGGAGTTCATTGATGGATTTTTCTAGAGGCTAATCCACTAGTCGGTTGCCTATGGCCAAGGTGGCATACCACTGGATTGATGTTTCTGCGTAGTTATTTGTCTTCCGCTGAAATTTACTCTTGAGTCAGGTATTTACTTAGCCAATTGGCCATATACTGTAAATCCTATTTATTATTCATCGCTTATTCATTCACCCTTTTGTCATAAATTAAATATATGCAATGTGTATGAATATGATCTCAATGTTGTGAATGTATGTACTAACTACTGATCATGTAATGTATGTACTAACTACTGATCATGGAACTAGTACATAACATATATGGTGACTATAGGCTTCAAAGTCACAGCCAAAATAAACTACATGAACACACCAAATGTTAAGCTTGGTAATCGTCATCATATACCCACATCATCAAGACGAAAACGAAACTGAACGCCGAATCATGAAAACGAGAAAGCAAACTGGCTGTTCAGCCTGCTGATCGACAAACTCCTACGATCATTCCTAGAGAGGAAAACATGGACAGTGACGATGTCCATCAGGATGCTAAACCAGCGCAATGCTGCTCTCACCACCTGGAGGCTTGCGGGTTCCACCTAGGTACTCACGGGTTGGGGCCTTCCCATCTGCAAATATGTCGCTACCAGTCATTTCTTTCAGTTTCGCGGAGCTCAGATGCTTCTCTGCGGACACAGGTGCCTCGTCTCCTTTGAATATGTTGTTACCCGTGAGATCAGTGAATTTCTTGCCAGTAATCTTCTTCGCAGTTTTCGACATGTTGTCAGTGTTGGCCTCTCCAAACGAGAAGTTGCTCACCTGTTCAAGGATGATAACATTCGTTAAATAGCATTTCAAGATGCAGATATCCCATGAAGTACCATATAGGTTGCAGTACATTTGCATTTTTCACTGTTGAGTCTGAAGCAGAGCTGCCATTTTCTGAGTTCCTTGCCCTGTTAGGCCTGGGATCTGGAGGATCAGCAAAGATATCATGGCCAATGAGCTCCTTGGATTTTGCATTAGATATCTGCCTCTTCATCTTACTGTCTGCCTCACTCAAAGTACCACTAAGCTCACGCTGCTTTGCCACCTCAGCCACCGAAGTTGGCTTTTTGGGAGGAACGCTACCGTCCTCGGCAAATGAGATGTGGCTTACAGTACTAATCGCCTGTAGTTAAAACAAGTCTGATTTAGTCTCCAATCATATCATGGAATATGATTACTTTTCTTGATTTCTGTCAAGTAGTACAGTAAAATCTAGGTCATGTCAAACATCATTCTTCTCTTGTATTGTTTGGAAAACAATATCAAGTGCACTATTAACCACCGAGTCACTAAAGTACGCAGATACACCAGAATGCTCAAGTGAGAATTGCTGACCAACAGTAGTCTGTTGCAGTAAAAAGCCTACTAAAACACTAGAACACCAAATTAATCCTATGCTTTAGATATTTTATACCATAATCAGATATATGTAGTTGATTTTTGAAGAAGTAAGAGCATCATGAAAAGCTAACTGACTTTTGAATCAAACAGTTGATGCAATTTGGACTCTAGATTTTGTTTAATTCATCAATCTGCACTTCTAATTTGTTCCATCCAAAAAGCCACATATGCAACAACAAGGCGAAACATTTCTCACAGCATTCATGCTAACAAGTAACAACATCCGAATGTTGCAAAATTAGGCGTCCAGCAAATCTAGTTCTGTAATCTTCCAGCCAAGATCTGATATACTCTATAGCATTATTGCAAATGGGCATAAGTAAGAATTGAATCAAACCCAACAAAGATATGCCCAATCTGACAAACATGATTCAATATTTCTTCCCCGAAGCCTTATGAAACAAAATAAACTTTCCGCACCGCAGCATATACAACTAGTACATGCTTCCCCATTTTACAGTACAGCACCGGAATGCCAATCTAAGTGCTTCCTAACAACGATTTAGCACATAATGCCAAGAAAAAAGAGCACCAAACATGAATACCAAAGCTTTTGCAATCATGGTTTTCCTAAACCAGCACCTGGTAATTGCGCGAGGCAGCCCGGCCGGGCGTCACAGCGAAAGCGCCGCTGCCGGACTCCTCCGCATCGCCGTTCGCCCCGGCCGCGAATATGCCGCTCCCCGTCATCTCCTTCCACTTGGGCGCCGAGCATGGCTTCCTGAAACACACAGAGCAAATCCGAAAAGTAAGCACAACCTGGGACCACGCAGATACCGGATACTAACGGAGGCCAATCAATTGCTTGATCTGCATCAAAAGGACGGACACAAGAACAGCGCCAAGAAGGGGATGAATTCCATCTCATTCGCGATTTCTCACCTCTTGTTGAGGCTCTCGGCCTCCTCCTCGGTGACCTGGCCCCCGAACACCACCTTCCTGATCGCCTCGGACGGCTGCGCCCAAGCAACCAAGCAGAGCTCAAGAACAGCATACACACCACAGAGAGGCAGGCAGGCAGCCACGGATGAGGGAAGCGATGGTGGGGGGTTACCTGGTGGGGGCGGTGTGCTGGCGACGGCGTGGCGGGGCCGTCGGCCTGCTGCGGCCACGCGAGCAGGTCGGCCGTCGAGGTGTGGGACTTCCTCACCGGCGCCGCCCTCTCCATCTGCACCTCCCTCTCCCTCTCCCTCTCTCTCTCTCTCTCTAGGCGTTTCTTTCTCCTGTCCCTCCCTCTCTAAACAGGAAGGGGAGGTGTGACTTTGTGGGTCGTGAGGTGGAGTGAGAGTGGGATGGCAGGAAGGTGAGGTGTCTCTGTTGCTACCTTCTTTTTCTCCCGAGACTCTACGCGTGGCTACCAGCCCACACTTACTAGTCAATGACAGGTGGGATCCGGATTGGCGGATGAAACACTGACGTGCGGGGCCGCCGGAGCTGGGCCGGAAATGTCTCCGTGCTTGTTTGTTCGGTTTGCTGTTGCCTTTTTTTCAGATTAAAGATTCATTTATTTTTTTCGTCTGTAGATTTTATTTTTCAAAGGGAATCGCTTTTGGTAGATTTCTTTTGAGATTCTATACGAGCGTATTCCCACAGGGAGCGGATCTAAGATAAAAAGGTCGTCAGGTCGATACAAACTCACAACACTCCTCTAAAAAAAAACCTGCAACACTAATCTGTAACTTGTAATAAGCTAATATATATAAAAGAGATAATACATCAATTACAATATATCATAACAAAATAAAATCTCTTTACAAAAGTGGTTACCTCTTATAGTTGCTCTTTACGGTCTTTCATCCTCACAAATCAATCTATTACAACATCATTTGGTATTTTAGCTGAAAAGCCTTGCTCCACGAAGCACATGATATAATCATTCATGAATTGATCACCAATACGATTACGTAGTACCGCCTTTATAATTTTTATTACCGAAAAACACCTCTCCACCGATGCAGTTGTTATAGGTAGAACTAGTACTAGTTTAAGGAGCTTATAGACTAAAGGAAAAGCAAAATGTTTGTTTGTACCCTTATCAACTTAGCAAATTTAGAAATAGTGCTCACTTTCGCAATTATCAATGTAAATAGGAAGCTCATAACCAAGATCTTTCAATTGCATTGAATCAAAATCATCCAGATAGGACTTAACAAACTTCATTAAACTCTCAAATTTGAAAACACGAAAAGAATCCTTGGGACTAAAAGCAACCATTTGCATAAGCAAATTAGAGTTTACCTCATTGAAATGGCCATTGAACTCTATGAGCTACAAGTAAATAACAGGGTTCAAGCAATCATATTTGTAGTCCTGATAGTGCGGTTGCTTTTTTGCCTTGGTTTATATCGATCCACATGCTCTTCTTCCATATCCAACTTAGGAATACCATGCTCTTTCATAAAAAGAGTATATTGTCTCCAATAAAGATTTCCAACTATCATCTCTAATTTGCTGAAACTTCTGCTTGGTTAACTACACCTCTAACATGCCCCCAAGATATCTTGATATTTCATTTTTAAAGATAATGATAGAGCATTTGCATGTCCTAAGATAAGCAACATCAAGTGCAAATGAAACATAAAGTCAAAATCCTTGAGAAAATTCATAATACCACGGGCTTGACATTTTTTCCATCATTTGAGCCATCCTTTTCTACATATTAGAGCACTTCAATAACATATGCGAACAAATTGTTTATGCTCTTAAGGGTTTTATAGTGAGAACTCTGTTGTGGGAGGGTTCCCGCGTTATCTCGGGCCAATGATAACTTTGGCAAGGCAAGGCATGCCCCCGCGCGCACTCTACGGAGTATAAATAAGACGCGCGGAGGCACGCCCCCGCGCGTACTCTACGGAGTATAAATAAGATGCGCAGAGGCATGCCCCCGCACGCACTCTACGGAGTATAATAAGACGCGCGGAGGCACGCCCCCGCGCGCACTCTATGGAGTATAAAAATCACGCGATGGTCGAGACACCAAGGAGTACCTCGCTTTAGCGGCGCACCACCTGGATATCGCGCCTTCGCGCGCATTGCACCAGGGAGTGCATCGCTTTAGCGCCACACCACCAGGATATCGCGCCTTCGCGCGTGTCCCACCAGGGTGTGCATCGCTTTAGCGGCGGCGCATCTCCTGGATAACCTGCCTCCGCGTGCGTAGCGCCCTCGGCCTCGCCGCTCGCACCCACCCTCCGCGGGCACGGTTTTTTGAAGGTAAGGGAATGGCAGTCTCGCCTCCCTACCTCTGCGTGTGTAGCACCCTTGGCCTACGCACCTCGCGCCCGCTCTCTGCGGGCACCATTTTGAAGGTAGGAGAACGGCGGCTTCGCCTCCCTACCTACGCGTGCATAGCGCCCTCGGCCTACGCCGCTCGCGCTCGCCCTCCGCGGGCACGGTTTTTGAAGGTAGGGGAATGGCAGTTTCGCCTCCCTACCTCTACGTACGTAGCGCCCTCGGCCTACGCCGCTCCCGCCCGCTCTCCGCAGGCACCGTTTTTGAAGGTAGGGGAACGACAGTTTCGCCTCCCTGCCTTCGCGTGCGTAGCGCCCTTGACCTACGCCGTCGCGCCCGCTCTTCGCAGGTACTGTTTTTGAAGGTAGGGGAACAACAGTTTCGCCTCCCTGCCTCGGCGTGCGTAGCGCCCTCAGCCTACGTCGCTCGCGCCCGCTCTCCGCGGGCACCGTTTTTGAAGATAGGGGAATGACAGTTTCGCCTCCCTACCTCTGCGTACGTAGCGCCCTCAGCCTACACCGCTCGCGCCCGCTCTCCACGGGCACCATTTTTGAAGGTAGGGAAACGACAGTTTCACCTCCCTAGCTCCGCGTGCGTAGCGCCCTCGGCCTACGCTGTCGCGCCCGCTCTTCGCGGGCACTGTTTTTGAAGGTAGGGAAACGGCAATTTCACCTCCTTACCTCCACGTGCATAGCAAATTTAGCCTACGCTACTCACGCCCGCTCTCCGCAGGCACTATTTTTGAAGGTAGGGGAACGACAGTTTCGCCTCCCTGCCTCTGCGTGCGCAGGGCCCTCGGCCTACGCCGCTCGCGCTTGCTCTCCTCGGGCACAGTTTTTGAAGGTAGGGGAACGGTAGTTTCGCCTCCCTGCCTCCACGTGCGTAGCGCCCTCGGCCTACGCCGTCGCTCCCCGCTCTCTGCGGGCATTGTTTTTGAAGGTAGGAGAACAGTAGTTTCGCCTCCCTGCCTCTGCGTGCGTAGCGCCCTCGGCCTACGCCACTCGTGCCCGCTCTCCGCGGGCACCGTTGTTGAAGGTAGGGGAACACCATTTTCTCCTCTCTGCCTCTGCGTACGTAGTGCCCTCAGCCTACGCCCCTCGCGCCCGCTCTCCTCGGGCACTATTTTTGAAGGTTGGGGAATGACACTCTTGCCTTCCTGCCTCTGTGTGCGTTGCGCCCTCGGCCTATGCCGCTCGCGCTCACGCCCACTCTCCGCGGGCACCATTTTTGAAGGTAGGGGAACGGCAGTTTCGCCTCCCTGCCTCTGCGTGCGTAACGCCCTCAGCCTACGCCGCTCGCAGGACTTCACTGTCCACCTCGTTGGCATCACCTCGGTGGGACAGCCCGGCCACGGCACAGGACTTGCCCGGCCGCCTCGTAGGCATCGCCTCGGCTGGACGGCCCAGCTTCAGCGCAGGACTTCGCCGTCCGCCTCGTAGGCATCGCCTCGACGGGACGGCCTGGCTCCGGCACTGGACTTCGCCGTCTACCTTGTAGGCATCGCCTCGGCGGGACAGCCCGGCTCTGGCACAGGACTTCACCATCTGCCTCGTAGGCATCACCTCGGCGGGACGGTCCGGCTCCGGCGCAGGACTTCGCCGTCCATCTCGTAGGCATCGCCTCGGTGGGACGGCCTAGCCCCGGCGCAGGTAGGCATCGCCTCAGCGGGACGGCCCGACGCCGACGCAGGACTTCGCTGTCCGCCTCGTAGGCATCGCCTTGGCGGGACGGCTCGGCCCCGGCGCAGGACTTGCCCGTCCTCCTCATAGGCATCGCCTCGGTGGGACGGCCCGGCTTCAGCGTAGGACTTCGCCGTCTGCCTCGTAGGCATTGCCTCGGCGGGACGGCCCGGCTCCGACACAGGACTTCGCCGTCCGCCTCGTAGGCATCGCCTCGGCAGGACGGCCTGGCTCCGACATAGGACTTCGCCGTCCGCCTCGTAGACATTGCCTCAGCGGGACGGCCCTGCTTCAGCGTAGGACTTCGTCGTCCGCCTCATAGGCATCGCCTCGGCGGGATGGCCCTGCCCCAGTGCAGGACTCGCCTGTTCGCCTCGTAGGCATCGCCTCGGCGGGACGACCCATCGTCGGTTTTTGACTTCGTCGTCCACCTTGTAGGCATCGTCTCGGCGAGACGGCTCATGCTTCAGCGTAGGATTTCGCAGATCTCTTCTTAGGCGTTGCCTCTGGGAGCTGCAAGCTACTAGTTGCATCGGCTCACCAGTCGGCACCCTCACGCTTGCTATCGAGGAACGGGGGGCTGGGATAGTTGATCACATCAGCTCGCCCATCGGGACCTCTGCGCTTGCTGTCGAGGGAGTACTGTTGTGGGGGTGGCCCAACCTCCGTGACTGGGCCTTGCAACTGGCCCAACATATAATAGGCCCAATAATATAGAGGAATGAATGTACCAATATGCCCTCATCCTTTGTAAGTACTAAGCGGTAGGATGGGAATTTCCCATCCTACCCCACTCATGTATATAAACCCCTAAGGGAGAGCAGGAGGGGGGATCCACTCATTTCTCACCCGCTCACTCTCAGTATACAATCTCTATGTTGGCCTTCTTCTTCCTCGGCTAGTCCCCTTCTTTACTATTTGGCCTGTAGCCACAACATATTTCAAATTTAGTTATTGCCTACTTGTTAATTCCTCCATTGATATTGAATCTCTGATACCTTGTCACCCTAGAATAAAACTCTGATTAGTACACTAGTATGGACTAGAGAATTTTATATCAAATACTTAAACCTGCTTAGACATAATATTTGTTTTGGGAAAACTTTTTTACATAAAATGATAAGCTTTTTAAATGTACTCTTGACTTCGGTGAGTCAAGAAAGGCTATGCATTATTTCAAAACAAAATATAAAATCTAATTTAGACTTAGGCTAATGGTTAGGTGGTGGGTGCTGGCATGCATTATTGTTTGATGACACGATGTTGATTGTCAAGCACAAGGGGTATGTGGTTTGAGCCTAAGTCAATTAAGAACCGGTCTGCGAGCTATTACTATAAAACCCTTTTCATACTACCACAAGGTTGGTATGGAACAGTCCTGCCTAACTAATTTATAGGTCCCAACCTAAGTCTCATCGTAGGTTGAAAGTGAGCATGGCATAGGCCATGTGAAGTCTCACTCAGCTCAATTGGGGGTCTCGGTCTAGTGGATTCCTTACTGGGGTGAAACCTTAGTGTTGGCTTGGCTAAGTTAAAGGCTTTGCATTGTAAAGACCTTATTATGGTTACTGAGTCGCACGCCTACGGAAGCATGTAATGGCCGACATTATGAGATAACCATATCTTGTGGGTAAAGTTGTACAATCTCTGCAGAGTGTATAAACTATCCTGGATAGCCATGCCCACGGTCATGGGCAAGCTGAGTAAAGTTTTTCACGGATAAGACTTTGTTTTTCAAAAATGGTTTTTAAAAAGCTTATGGACACATGGAATCCATAAGAGATTAAAAAGCGTATGGATGGACAGAATCCATTTAAGATCTTTTGGAAAAAATGGTTCAGGTGGGATGCCTGTGGTTAGGTTAGTGTGAGAGATGGACCTGCACTAGCAGTATTAAGTTCGTTTACAATACTGTTTTTACTTACTGTATTAGATTCATCAATTTTCAATCTATTTATTATACTTGAAATGCTACTTTACGCTCAAACTAACCCTATATGCCTTTCTTTGTTTCCTTTATCATTATATTGCATATCTCCGTGTGACTTACGGAGTACAAGTTTGTACTCACCTTACTATCTCCACACAAAGGAAGATGACTTTGACTACGGTGAAGACCTCGACGAGTAGGCCGCGTCTTACTGTCATTTGCTTGTGGGCAGGCTTGTTAGACTTCTTCCGCTGCTAATGTTTAAATTTGGCCTATTGGCTGTGGATGTAGACTTTGGCAATCATGCCCATATTTAGTTAATAAATGTCATCATGGTTGATATTTATCTTTGTTGTCTACTGTGTGCACTAGCTGATCCTGGACTAGTGCGATTTACACAGAGGATCTAGAAGTTGTTGCTCTGGGGTCCGACACCTCTTGCTCTCACTATATAATAGGACCCCTTGTAAATGCAGAGGAGGGGGCACTTGTAACACACACCTATATGCAATACATTCGTATGGTCGCTTATGTGCGATTCTCGTTGAGTCCCCCTTTGCATCCTCGATAGTCCACAAATTCGACCAGAGGTGCCTACAAATTTACTGTCCGATCTTATATTGATGACAAACTCCAACAAGTGTCTCCAGCTCTTTGAAGAGATTGCTCCTGATTTAAACCTATTCCACGACTAAGATGTCCACTACCTATGGCTCTACGTTTACTCTCTCCTATTGACTATCTCGAATCATATCTTTATGTTTACAAGAAGCTTCAGCTAAATTAAGTAGAAGAGATATCATGTTAAAGAAGTCGCTAATATCATCATTCTTTTTAGCTACAGCTAAAATGACTTAACTGAAGTTGGTGAGCAAAGCAATGGATATAATGTGGATGTTCTCTTCCTATCAGCTTGTAACAACCCAATTTTACCTCAGAATGACTAATACATATATTTATGAATTTTTAAATTTTTTAGCGCATTTTAAAATTTTTCATAAAGCCCTTGTAGTTGAGAACAAACGTAAGTGCCAGCTAGCTAACCAAGGAAACTATTAGAGGACTTGAGGACTCCCTACCCCAGGCAGATTCCCCCCTGTTGCACCTAGAGCACCACCTCCAGTGCCACGGCTTGCCAACCCTATCTACCATACCACTATCCAAGGAGGACCCTAGCAGAGGAGCGACACTTCAGCAGCTGGAGTCACTTGTTTCCACTGCGGTAACAAGGGACACTATGCCAGCAGATGCCCTTAGAAGTAATAGACCCCAGTCAGGACCAACCCCATGAACACTCCAGCTAGAGCCCCAATGACACCAGCAATAGGCTAACGAGAACCGTAGACACCTCAAATAGCCCAGACCTGCACCAGCCTTCGGTAGAGGCCATGTCTACCACATCATAACAGAAGAAACTCAGGAAGTATCGGATGTCATGCTGGATACGTTCCTTGTCAACTCAACACCTACTACCATTCTGTTCAAGAGACACCAAATACCCGTGTTTTTGCTCAAGAACCTATTAATAGTTCAATCACCTAGGGTGATATGAAAGCCCATCTAGTAATTCCCTATACCCGAATTCAGATTAAGAAAGTAGAATTCCTAGCCAGCCTAATAGTATTGGATTCCTAAGTCTTGAATCTAATCCTAGGGATGGATTGACTATCACAACATCAAGGTCAGATCCATTATGCCCTCAGATTAGCGACCTTTGTCAACGCCCAAGGAATTCCAGTAAAAAATAATAGCCACGCCTTCTCCCCAGAAGACCTTAACAGTGAACAACATGAAGTGTGTTGGAGTAGAAGAAGTGCTAGTTGTAAGAGAATACCCTGATATCTTCCCAAAAGAATTACCCAGTATGCCACCAGATAGAGATTTAGAGTTTGTCATAGAATTGGTGTCTGGTACCATGCCCATATCCAAAAGACCATATCGCATGCCCGCCAACAAGCTAGAAGAACTAAAGAAGCAAATACAGGAGCTTCAAGACAAATGCTATTTGTAAGACCAAGCTCATCCCACTGGGGATCACCGATGCTATTTGTCAAGAAGAAGGATAGTAGCATGAGAATGAGTGTAGATTATCATGCCCTCAATGAGGTTACCATAAAAAAATACCCTCTTCCTAGGATAGATGATCTATTTGATCAACTCAAAGGAGCATGTGTATTTTCTAAGATCGATCTATGATCAGGATATCATCAACTGAAGATCAAATAAGAAGACATCCCTAAGATACCTTCCCAACTAGATATGGATTATTTGAGTTTACCATCATGTCGTTTGGACAGACTAATGCCTCGACCTACTTTATGAACTTAATGAACAAAACATTCATGGAATATCTAGCCAAGTTTATGGTAGTTTTTATTGATAACATCCTCATCTACTCCAAGATAGAGGAAGAGCACGAAGAACACCTGAGACTAATTTTGGAGAAACTTAGGGAGCATAACCTTTATGCCAAGTTTAGAAGTGTGAATTTTGGCTAAAAGAAGTCACTTTTCTAGGATATGTTATGTTTGTAGGAGGAGTGTTGTTGTAGACCCATCCAAAGTAGAATCTATCTCCATTGAAAATAGCCATTGTCTGTAATAAAAACCAGAATCTTTCTCAAATTAGCCAGTTACTACCAACAAATGCCAAACCACTCACCCAACTACTCAATAAAGAAAAGAAGTTTGCATGAACTCAGAGTTGTGAACAATGAAAAGAAGAGATTAACCCCTGCTCCAGTGCTAGTATTGCCAGATGTCACTAAGGACTTTGACATTGACTGTGATGCATCTAGACAAGGACTTAGATGCGTACCAATGCAGGAAGATAAGTTAGTAGCTTATGCTTCCAGTAGCTAAGGCCACACAAAGAGAATTATTCAATCCATGACATGGAGTTAGCATCAGTAGTTCATGCCTTAAAATTATGGAGATATTACCTTATTGACAATCACTGTGAGATCTCTACCAATCAGAAGAGTCTGAAGTATATCTTTACCCAGTCGGACATGAATCTAAGGCAAAGGAGATGATTATAATTGATCAAAGACTATAATCTTGGTATACACTACCACCCCAGAAAAGCCAATGTGGTAGCAAATGCCTTAAATAGGAAAGCTTATTGTAATACCACCATAGTTAGAGACTGCCAACTAGAGCTCCATAAGAAACTTAGATAACTCAACCTACAAATTGTGAACCAAGGCTGTGTCACCATGATTGAACTTCAACCTTTGTTAGAAGCCCAAATTAGAGCAGCCCAGGAAGTTGACAAAAAAAGTCCTGAAAACCAAAGAGGATGTGAAGAGAGGCCAAGTCCCAGGATTCACCATAGATGAGAAAGACACCCTGTGGTGTATGAAATGTATATGTGTGCCCAATAACTAAGACATAAAGACCCTGATTCTCAAAGAAGCATACAAGTTTGCCTATTCAATTCACCCCATTGGTACCAAAATGTATTAGGATCTGAAGGAAAGATATTGGTGGCCAAGAATGAAAAAGGAGATAGTCCAATATGTAGCCTTGTGTAACTTATGTCATTAAGTTAAGGTCAAGCACCAGAGACCGGTAAGACTACTCCAACCATATATACGTTGAGGAACCATCGCTGGCGACCAGTCCGATTGATTCCTCTGCTTAATATGAAACGAGATCAATCACAGAAGACAGAATAATAGATTGAAAACATAGAGAGGTAGAAAGAACTCCTGATCTTTCTTTATTGCTTTTTGATTGCATGTGTGTACAAAATCTGCTGGTACGGCTCCCTATTTATAGTCTACCGGTGAGGTGCCCACCATGGGCCAAGGTTTCCGACTCAGGCCTAGGTTTCCTAACACTCCCCCTTGGGCACTCATCTGACACGTTCATGCCTCGTCAAAACTCCATAAAAACCCAGTAGAAAAAATTGGAGAAAGAGTACATGATACATGTTATGCTGAAATGCACGAATTGCCTCATTAAAAACCTTGGTCGAGAAACTTCAGGAAAACTTGTCAAGGGAAAAAGAGTACAATCCACCCAATTTCATTCAATCTTCAGGACTTATTCTTTTGGGTACTTGGTCTTCATGTCCAAAGAATTCTCCCCCTGAATTCTGCACTTCTCTAAGTCTCATCATTCCAAATCCTCGAAAGCACCTTTCAAAGTTAGATGCAGGGAGTGACTTAGTGAATAAATCTGCCAGATTCTCACATGACTTAGTATGCAGTACTTTAATCTCGTCCATCTTTTGCAGTTCATGAGCATAGAAGAACTTGGGGTTGATATGCTTTGTGAGATGACTCTTCACATAGCCCATCTGCACTTGTGCAATGCAAACTGCATTATCTTCATAGATAATTGCGGGGGGCTTGCACAATATTCATCCCACAGGACTGCTGGATGTGGTGAATCATTTGTCGGAGCCAAGTGCATTCTCGTGCGGCTTCATACAATGCTATAATTTTTGAGTGGTTCATCGAAGTCGTTACAAGACTTTGCTTAGACGATTTCTAGGAAATTACGGTTCCACCACACAAGAATACATAGCCTGTTTGTGGCCTTGCGGTATGCGGGTCCGATAGGTACCCAGCATTTGCATAGCCAATTAAGTTCAAATCTTGATTCTTTCTGTAAAGCAATCACACGGGAGCCAAAGCGGCCCGGGGCGGCGCGCTTCGGGCGCAGGGCTCGAGCTCGGGCGGCGGCACGGCGTGGAACCCGAAGCATCCGAGGTGGCGGCTCTGCGGGACCGACACGTACAGAGAGCGAAGCGGCCCGGGGCGGCGCGGACCTCAAGCGGCAGCCGGGCGTGAACTCCGAGCGGCAACTGGGTGTGGAAGCCGAGGCGGCTTGGCGGGGCAGCGCGCATGGGAACTTAAGCGGTCAACGGTGGCGGCCATGCGGGGCGGCGACCGAGGCGAGCGGCGTGCGGTTCGGGCGGCGGCCGAGCGGCCGGCTGTGGCAGCCATGCGGGGCGGCGACCGAGTGGCAGGCCGACGATGGTTTCGCGTGCGGCGGCCGTATCGGGCCGCCCGTGCATATTTTTTTGTTTTTTTCAATATACAGCGCAATCAACATCTACTCTGTAATGCAATCTACCGATCGACATTGTGCCGGCGACTTCAAGTCTGCTCGTGGTAGATTAGAGCGGATTTGCACCGTAGAAAATTAATCTAGAAAGTGAAAACTTTGAATTTAGAGCGATCTAGATAATTCAATCTATTAGGACTTCGATGATTACCTTCGATTCACCGGAGCGAACTCGTGCTGATAACGTGTTGAGGAACCGTCGCTGGCGACCAGTCCGATCGATTCCTCTGCATAATACGAAACGAGATCAATCACAGAAGACAGAATAATAGATTGAAAACATAGAGATAGAGAGAACTCCTGATCTTTCTTTATTGTTTTATGATTGCATGTGTGTACAAAACCTATCGGTACGACTTCCTATTTATAGTCTACCGGTGATGTGCTTACCATGAGCCAAGGCTTTCGGTCCAGACCTAGGTTTCCTAACATATACACATCTCTTGCACACACTAGATCTGAATGAAGACTCAATCTGAAACTGTGGTTACGCACTATCCTTCCGAACGCACACGCAGTTCAGAGTACTCGGGACCGCTTTCTTCGGCATGTTCCCGTGCAGCCCATAACTGGGCCCAACGTCCCATGCGGAGAGGGCCACCCGGCCCAGGCCTAGCCTGCTGTTTTCCGTACCTTTCACGTAGCGATCTGTACTTGACGAAGCTCCGTTTCTGGGGCACAGGAGATGAAAGCCATATAGGAACAGGGCAAAATGGACAAGAACGGAATGTCCTGTGTCATGAAATCACCGAGGAATTGAAAAGAAATGGAATGGTTTGAATAGATGTTTGCGTACTTTCTAGGAAAAATACAGTAATTTTAGAGAAATACGGCGTCACGTGAATCGAGAGAGGGTAGAGAGAAGAAAAATTCCCAAGAAATCCCTATAAAGTTCCAACATAAAATTATTCTAAAATCACTTCGTTCGAAACAGATGCGCATCCACAATCCAAGGACTAGGGGACCTTGGGGCCCTAGGAGGCTATGTTCAAGTTTTCTTTTTGAGAGAGAGGCATTATCTAATGTAGTAGCTGTTTTTTTTTCAGTATTAGCTAGATTATGGAGTTGGACTGTTGAAACACGCTAGTCCATGGCCCAGTAGAAACTAGCGTTGGTGCAGCAACTTTACCCTTGGGAATCATCAAGGGGCCACATAGCCTTGTTTCCTAGGGTTTGTCCTCTTTGGTCCTAAGCTACTGATGTCTTAGAGCAAGTACAATAGTATAACCAACTAGTGGCTATAACACTTGTCCATTTCATTTATAGCCTTCAAAAAAATAGTTCATACAATAAGATAGCTATTACAATAACTATTTGGCCCCACGTGTAAGAGAGTGAAATGCATATTTTTACGTGCTATAGCTAGCTGTAATTTAGTAGCCAGTTTCCTTCTCTCTCTTCCTTTCTCTCTCTGCCACGTAAGATTTGGTTGATATTATATTTGTTATAGCCTGCTGACTAAGCCTTATTGTACCTGCTCTTATCAGTTATCAGCCATACCAGAGTAAACTCCTACAGTGAGAGGCTACATGAATGAAAAAAGCATATGGGTTTATCATTAACGAGAGATCGCACTCAAAGAAAGCTGGCCAACCACCATTGCAAACGCAATAACCGACAAAATCATCCCAATATACAGGAAATATTCGCTTCCTAGGAATTGAAGCAACGCAAGACTTTCTTTCGAATACATATATAAGAATTTCATAAGAATTTTCAAGTATAGGAATTTAAAGAGTTTATATCCTTGACTATCCTATAGGAATTTCACATAAATCATACTGGCCTGGTTCATACATACAAGTATTTGTATATTTCCATAAAATTCTTGTGATATTACTGTATTTCATAGTGGCCCTATAAGGCTTTCTTTGTTTCAAATAGTTATTTTAGCGTAGCAAGTCTTTATCAGTTTTTATTGTGAACCAACAAAAAAATTGCACCAGCTGATGCGTTGGCGAGAACTTTCAATAATTTATATTATCGAACGATTAGTTGAATACTTGAACACCACTCTAAAATTTGTGTTTAAGTAGAATGTCACTTGCTATGACCTGTGAGTATAATAATAAGTAGGTATTGGCTCCATATGTTAATAAGGTATCAAGTAGCATATTTCACTAAACTACAAATTTAAAGATGGCATACAGCCAAAAACTATATGCATTATCCTCAAGCCTTGATGGTAGTTTAGTTTTTAAGTTAGCCTTAAAACTCTGCACTAAATAACTTCCTTAGGGTGAATTGTCTCTCTTACTTAATTACATGCTACAATGCATACAGGAAGTAAAGGTTGCCATATTTTTCTTAGGTTACGCAGAAACCTAAGATTGCAAAATGATACATGTATAACCCTAGAAGCTAAAAATCTAGCCGCGTATCCTTCGGAGTGCCCCTTTTGCTGAAAGAAGCAATAGCGGGCGTGTGGGGTAGCCACATGTGTCACCAAACATGTGCCCAAAGTGGCTGACAAGCGAATATTGAACATACATCCGGGCCCACCTGTCAACCACTGCCGGCACTCGGTCTTTTGACCGCACCAAAGCTGATGCTGCCATGTGCAGGGTATGAAGTTTGGCTTAGTTCTGGTGGCCTGAATGCCAATGTATATATATAGTCATGGTTTCTTTACGTTTTAGTTTATAATTTTTTAATAAATCATTAGCTGTTTTGAAATAGTTTATAAGAATAAAATTTTAAAATAATTTATCGATATTCAGTTTATTTATACAAATATTTACATTAAGATTAAAAATTACTAGTTGTAGCCATAAACCATCAATCGCAGAAAAAACAGAATCTGCAAAAGATCCTAGTGATCGGTTCGGCTGAAAAGCTCATGGCTTATGGCTGAAAACACTGTAGCTGGCTGAAAAAAGCACTGTAGCTGACAGAGGCTTATTTAGCATAATTAAATTTAAAAAAATTTAAAAATATAAAAAATATGTTAGTCCATTACGTATAATACAAACAAATACAGGAAAAAAAGAACCGGCAAAAAAGCTCAACAAAAAGCCAAAAGTTCAGAAAAAAACGAAACTTATGAATAGTGAAAAATAAGTCAGAAGCCAGAAGCCGAAGCCGAGTTGATCAGGACCACCTCTTTAGGACCTTACCAGCATGTAGGACTAGCTAGGTGCAATTCTACTTGTACATAGCGAAGGTAACCATAAAAGTTTACATACTTTAGATTGTCTGATTGAGAAATCGATGATTCAGATGATGCCTAACAGAAAACATGCTTCCTGTCTTCCCACGGTGGCTGATCTAACCAGAGTTCATCCCAACTAGGATCGAACTCTCCACGGGATTCAAGTCGCGTTACTGAACTGTAGACAGTGGATTCGGAGCTGTCTTTCCGTCCAAAGAATAACTTGTATCCATTTGTTTGAGAGGAAGCCCGCGCTCTTGATAAGGTCTTGTTTCAAACAGTTTTTAACTTTTAGAATTCAGTTTTTAAATAAAATAGTTTCTCAAAGTGGTTTCTATAAGCTCTTTATAGAAATCACTGCAGAAATCATTTTGAACGAAGTAATTTCTCAACGTAAGTGTCCCTTACTCTTTTAATTTCTCTCACAATTAGCGAAAAAGGCCTAGCACGTTTGAATAGGACCTAACCATTACCATTCATAGAGATACAATCGCTTCTGAGGAAAGAGCTAAGCAAGATGAGGCTATCAAACCAACTATTAAGCTCACTTTCTTTTGCTCTGCTCTAAATAGGTTTAGTTTTATTTGGAATATATCGACTTTTTAATTTTATTTTTTTTAATTTTGGTCTTTTTGTTTTTCTTTTATTTTTTATTTCTTTGCATTGTCCTAAAGATATAGCGGTCTTCTTCAATTGTTTTCTCATTTTATTATTTATTTCTTATTTTTGACTTAGAAAAAAACAAAAAAAACCGCTACACTAAATTACAGCAAAAAAACTTATAGCAAGAAAATTGAAGTCCTGACTTTTAAGCCATTTAGAGCACTACCTTTCACCTCATTCACAGGTCACAGCTCCGTCTGTATTGATCTTGAGCCACAACGCCGGGGGAGGTTCCCACTTGCGAATTACGAATTTTTTGTACGGATAGTCCTTTTTTATTCGAAATTACAGAAATATACCCGCGGAATTTTTTTTTTACAAAAATAGGCTCCAGTCGCCTAATGGTTGGGCGACTGGAGCCTTTCGCCCAACCAGACAGCGACACAGTGTCTGTCGCCGTACGCTGGAGCGATTGCATCCAGTCGCACCTCCGTACGGCGAGTTGCATGCAGTCGCCAACCCATTAGGCGACTATCATGCAGTCGCCATCCCATTAGGCGACTGCATGGCCCCCGTGAATTTTGTGATTTTTGCAGTTTTATAGTGGTAAAAAATGTTGTAATTTAAGTTTATGTTTATTGTAGGTGCGTAAAAATTTTTAGAAACTTTTTTTATTAAAGATTAATGGGAGAACGATCGATACATACACTGTTAAGTGACATACGATGATAATTCGTGTGCGGAGAACCGGTATGTTTATATGATTGAATGCGAAAAGAAGAGATGATAGACATGTTGGAATTTAAATAAACTTCATAATATAAGTATGAGTAACATGCCGCGTATTTTTTCATTACATAATATAGCATCCCTCACTCGCCACCCTGGTGTGCCCCGTCACCGTGCCCGCGTCCTCCCATACGGCCCCGCTTGGCCCTCCTCCGGTGCAACGGGTTAGGACGATCCGAAAAAATAAAACGAGCAGGAGGGTGTCTATCCCGCCCCTGTGCTGGTGGAGTCAGCTGCACATCTGGCTGTGTGCCCTCCGGTGCACCGGGGAGGGCACTGCCAGAGGGAACCTCCGGTGCTGCGTCGTAGAACTGCCCGGGCCACTCCGCAAAAAACTGGTCCACATCGTCCGGACCCGGGGAGACGCCGTGCTGCTGGTAAGTACCTGCAATAGTAATATCGTTAGTTCGTTGCATGTCGTCTTGGGATAAAAATGAGATCAGACGATGCGTACCCGTAGCTGGCGCCATCGAGGTAGGAGGAGGGGCATGCACCCCCTGCGTGTGGAAGCCGGGGATGTACGGAGGAGGCGGGAAGCTCGGTGGTGTAGGAGGCCGTGCCCAGGCTGAACCCCCTGGCTGCTCCAGGTGAGGTGGTGTAGGACGTGTCCACGTACTACCTCCGGAGTACTGCCACGCTGGTCGGGGTGGCGCCGGTAGCCTCATGCAGGACAGCAGGCTAACAATACGTCTACACCCGGCCTCCACCCGACACACAAAGCTGACGCCCTCCTCGTGGGTCAGCTCCGCACCAGTGGCGACCCTCTGCAGTAGTGAGGCGGAGTCGTTCCATAGGGCAGCACCGACGTCAGCCTGGACACAAAGACATAAAATGGTCGATCATCGAAATGACATTTGGGAAATGTAAACTGCATGCATACCAAAATGACCATTTGGGAATATTTGAAATTACATGTAACGTACCGCGATGTGAGTGTCGTGCGCGAGGTGCACGGGGTACGTGTCTGTCGGAGTGGCGACCTGTGTGACAGGCGGGTCTACGACATATACGAGCCTGGTACGTGTCCGCTCCTGGTACCAGCGCAGGTACTCTGCGTAGTCCCTGCTGTCGTATAGCTGGTCCTCCTCCACGCGGTCGTGGAGCGCACCCTCCCACTGCTCGACCCAGGGCTGCATCTTCGTCGACCAGTCCGTGCCTCTTTTAACTCCCTTCGCGTTGTGCCTGCGTATAGAACCATTACGTAATGTGAGATAGTTGCGAACGCAGTAGTAAGTATGTACATATTTAGCACAAACGATCACTCACCCGTGCACGTTCCGCGAAAGCGATGGTCCGACTGGTACAGGAAGGGCCTGCCGTAGCCTGAACTGCCGCATGACGCGCTGGGGTGCGTAGTCCTCCACGTAGATACGGTACACGAGCTTCCGGCGGGTGAGCCAGAAAGCCCGATCACGGAAGCAAAGTGTGGACAGCCCGCCAGGAGCACGGACCTGCACTACCGTATCTGCGTACGGCTCCCAGTGCACGTCGTCGGCGGTGATGCGGTCGAACTGCTCCACAAAGGGCAGGTACGCCCGCGTGACCTGCACGTGCGCGAACTGTACCTGCAAGCCAGACAAGTTATTTAGTACGACGATCATCAATAAGAAAGAAATAGTTGACTGTGATAATACTTACTCGACGACGGCACCAGAGAGAACCCATCGTCGGCCGGTCGACGTCTCCCCCTGGATACATCTCGGGCCCGTACGGACCCATGTCGTCTAGCACAGGTCGTCCGATGCTCAACCGCTCGAACGACCACAACTGCAGCAGCAGGGGACAGCCCGTGAGGACCAAATTCGCCCTGGTCCTCGTACACACATCGCACAGCGCACGGTACGTCGCGGCAAGTGTGGCCGATCCCCAGCTAACCTGGGGGGCTCGCCGTCAGCGATCGCCCTCGCATAAGCGATAAGACGCTCATCCACCGAGTTGTCGTGGTTGGTGGTGAAAAGCACCCAACCAAACAGACACAGCACGTACGCCTCCAAGTGGCGCGAGACCTGGTGATCGTCTGCCTGCGGATCCATGCGCTCCACCTGAATGCAAACAAGTTGTTCTTAGTACGTAATACAACAAATAAGAGCTTCCAATACACGATCAATTCTAAATACTACGTACCTGGTACTGTGCGAACCACCTCAGCGTCGGCCCATGGGTCTGATCCTCATCGAAGATGTGGTGGTGATCGCCCGGTGGAACGACCCCATCGAATCTGCTGAGCATGTCAACGCGCCAGTCGGCCGGGGCCTCCGGTAGGAAGGCAGCGTCTCCCGCAATCGGAAGGCCAAGGAGCAGGGACACATCCTGCAGGGTCGGCGTCATCTCCCCGAATGGGAGGTGGAAAGTGTGCGTCTCGGGCCGCCAACGGTGCACCAAAGCCGTCAGCAGAGAACAGTCGAATGGGAAGCGTCGTGATCGCTCCCCGCCCGCCTCGTCCCCGCCCGCGGCCAAGGCGGCTCCATCCTCCTCCGTGGCCTCCACCATCCGGGCAAAAGGGAGTAGCCTGGCATCCCGCAGCCTACAGACAAAGTGAAGATCAGCACGGAACGTTCTTACGGTCGGGCTAAACGTTGCCGTAGTGCAAACCTGGCAGTCCAACGGGGGTCGAGTCCCCAGGCCACGCGAGGTGTGCGTGTCCGGACCACTCCTAGCTCAGGCGGCTCGTCCGTGCTCCCCGGTGGCGCCGCACGACGGGAAGCGCGATGCACGCGGTCCACGTGCTCGTCCAACAGCGCGTACCGCCACTCGGAGTCACGTCTAGCACGAGTCATACCTGCAAAATTTGTACAATAATTTCAACATTAACATCTAAATTTCTACACTAAATTTTCTATAATAATACATCAAAAATACTATACAAAATTTGTACACTCAATTGTCTACATCTAAATTTGTACACTACATTTTCTACAATAATACATACAAAAAAATTTCTACATCTACATTTGAATACTATATTTTCTACAATAATGCATTAAAAATGGTATACAAAATTTCTAAACTAAATTTTCTAAACTAAATTTCTAAACTATATTTTCTAAACAAAATTTGAAAGCTAAATTTCTAAATTAAATTTCTAAACTAAATTTCTAAACTACATTTTCTAAACTAAATTTATAAACTACATTTTCTAAACTAAATTTTCTAAACTAAATTTTCTAAACTAAAATTTCCAAACTAAATTTATAAACTAAATTTTCTAAACTAAATTTCTAAACTACTTTTCTAAAACTAACAAAAAATATTACACAAAAAAATACCTGAAAATCGCGCTCTCCTTCTCTCCCCCTCCTCTTCTCCTCCTCTCCCTCTCCTTCTCTTCTTCCCTCTTCCTCTCTTCTCTGCTTCTTCTTCGCGCGGCGCGGCCGAACAGAAAACAGTGCAACGGCCGGCGCTCGGCCGAGCGGTCTTATATCGCTTCCAGTCGCCCAACCGTTCGGCGACTGGATTGAAATCGCCCAACGGTTGGGCGACTGCAATTAATCGCCGAACGGTTGATATATTCATTAACTGTCGCAGTCTGGTTGGGCGAAAGGCTCAAGTCGCCCAACCATTAGGCGACTGGAGTCTATTTTTATAAAAAAATTTCTGCGGGTATATTTATATAATTTTAAATAAAAAAAGATTATACGTACAAAAAATTCTGCGAATTACACCACCAACATCCTCTCAACCTCCTCTTTCGGGAGCTGTAAACAATGAAGCTGCTCCTGTACCAAGCTCGTAGCTTTCTTTGGACGATATACAGCCTCCTTCTTTTTCTTCTTCCCCATGTGTCCAGCGATTCCTCTCCTCGCATTACCATGGAGTTTGCCACCATCAGTGTATGTACGTATATATGGGGACGTTCAAAACGGATTTTGCCAATAATTATTTTGCTACAGCTTATAGTTGAGAAGCCATTATGTTCAAACGGCTCCAAAAACCGTTTTGAACGGTCACGTCTGTCCCACGAGCTAGGGCTGGTCATTCGGTCTTTTCGGTCTATTCGGTTCGGTCTATTCGGTCTTTGGAAAATTCGGGTTCTAAAAAATGAGGACCAAATTTCTCAGAAAAAAAACAAGGACCGAACCCAAATAGACCGAATTTTTTGTTCGGTCTATTTGGTCCACCGAATTGACCGAAATAAGATGGAGACCCTTGTCACCCCTCAAAATCTTTGTAAATTGTAATGAGCTAAACAAAACAAATAATATTCATGCATAAAGCAATGAGTAGCCAGCCAGTAAATAGATGATAGACATATCAAATAAGTACATAAATCACATATTAAGTTCATGAATTCAAGAGACAAGAGACATATCAAATAATTCGGGTTATTTGGTCTATTCGGGTTTTGTAGGCCAAAGACCGAACCCGAACCCGAAGACCGAACTAAATCAAAATATTGACCGAACCCGAACCCCGAAACCCGAATAGACCGACAATTCGGTCTATCCGGGTTCGGTTCGGTTCGGTGTTCGGTTCTCGAGTTTAAAGTGCCCACCCCTACCACGAGCCACTGGAAACCTAATTTTTGGTCCAATATAATGGTTAATTGGCGCAGTAGGATTTCATTAGTATATATTGCTGTTGGCAAGGTGGTTGGGCCAAATAATGAGAGCCCAAGATCGATGGTGGAGCTTGCAGGGCCGGCCGGCAGTGGTTGGAGTTGGACGCGCACTTTTGCGGGTTGGTGCCGAATGGGCGAATGATGGCGCAAATATGCCAAGGCGAATGGGGCAACCATCATTTCTAGAATTTTTTGTACGGATAATTCGTTTTTTATTCAAAAATACATAAATATACCCGCGACAACATTTTTTACAAAAATAATCTCCAGTCGCCACCCCATTGGGCGACTGCTGCCTTTCGCCCAACCGGGAGGCGACATTTAGGGAATCTGTGTACCGTTGGGCGACTTCTTCAATCGCTTTACGGTTGAGCGACTGCAATTGCAGTCGCCCAACCGTAGGGCGACTGCAATTATGCCGCCCATTACCCCCGGGCACATTCCCCTCGTTCTGCGCAGAAATCGTTATTCCCTCATTCTGCCCAGAGAGAAGAGAGGAGGAAGAGGAAGAAAAGAAGAGGAGAAGAGAGGGAGGAGAGGAGGAGAGAAGAGAAGGAGAGGAGGTGAGGGAGGAAGAAGAAGTCGAAGCTATTCCATCGATTTGGATCCAGGTATTTTTTGTAATTATGTTGTATTTACAGTCTTCAACTCCCATGTTATTTGACATGTCGTAAATTTCAATCATACATCTAGGCATACATCATTAATGGCCAGTACTACATTGAGAGTGTATTATGGTGTTGGAATGATTCGTGAAGGTCCGACTGGTGTGGATTTGAGCGATTTTCCGCAAGTCACTCTCGTACTTCCGGATGACGAGAATGCTCGAATGACATATGTGCAGCATTGGCTGACCCAGAGTTTTTCATTGGACCCCGAGGTGTGCAGCGTCGTTGTGCAAGGGCTTTGGAGCCGGTCTTCCACTGACATCAGATGGGAGTTGAAGACATTGGTGCGCTCTGCTTCGTGGAAGGGCTTTGTGCAAGGGTGCCGGCGCCGTGGATACGAGTGTGTCCTGCTTGTGCAACCGTGCTCACTACAAGCAGCTGCGCAAGCTCGTGCGTCCGCCTATGCTTCGGGAGGTGCTAGCACCTCGGGCGGGCCGCACGTCGGTGGAGCTGATGAAGTTGCTCGTGATGAAGGCGATGCCGAGGTGTACAATTGGGTTCTCAGAGGTTTCCGTTCTCAGCCCCTTGTCGCCATCGTGGAAGGTGTTCTTCACAGCACAATCCGCTACTTCAGGGAGAGGCACGCGAGTGCCTCGCTTCATGCGGCCAATCCCGGAGCCCTGTATTCGTCAAAAATTACTGCGTACATGGAGACGAAGGCACAGAAGGGTCAATTGCACACAGTGCATGTCATGGGCAACAGGGAGCATCGTTTCGAGGTGATACTCCGTGACAGAGCCGGATTTGGGACATCTCGTTCACTTATTACTCACGAGGTATGTCTTCGAGATCATGCAAACGAACCTAGCTGCACATGCAACAAGCTTAAGTTGTTACACAGGCCATGCTCTCATGTCCTCGCTGCATGCGCAACGGTGGGCATGGATCCTTCCAACTTCATGTCCGAGTACTTTTTCAAGGAGAGAATACTGCAAGCTTAGTGTGGGGAGCTCCGGGGGTTCAGGGCGGTGGGAAACTTCACCACTTTGGACATTTCAGCGAGGACTTGGGTTCCGGATATTAACATGCTGAAGGGTGGGAAGGGTCGGCGACAGAGCAGACGTATTAGAAACGACATGGACGAATCACAAGCTAGAACCTCTGGTGCACGTTGTGGGCGATGCGGTCAGAAGGGGCACACAGCTAGACGATGCAATGCATTTCCGGATCAGTAGTTGGTGTTGTAATGCATGCTATAATTCATGTACCATTTGTAAACCTTGTATGTTACATCCGTTTTCTGTAATGAACTTATTTCGTTGAACGTACTGTTTCCCTTTTAAGTATTGCAATTTATTGGTGCCTACGAATCCACTTTTATTACGAAACTACAGGCTCTAAAGTGCCTACATAGAGTCATTTATTGCGAGATGACAAAAGAGGGCTTACAACACGAAACAACACATACATTGCACATGCAGGATCTATGGAAAGTACTACACCCAACAATTTTACTTAACACAACAGTCCTACCGCCACAGCATCAACACATCAACAAATACATGAAATAAAATACGACACAACCATAACCCTCGTTACCTACATGCCAAACGAGCCTCGTGGCACCCACATGGAGAATTGCTGGGGGGGCCGCCTCGGACGTGGCTGGCCGTCGTGGGAGTGGCATGCACATATGCAGCTCGGGTTCGCGCAGCAACATGTGGGATCGTAAGAGCTTCCTATATTCACAACCTCCTCGTTGCCCCTCTCGCGTTGCATCTGTTCGCGGAGGTCGTTGTTCTCCTCAGTGAGACTCTCCATTCGGTACTCCAAGTCCCATATTCGAGCCCACAATGTATCCACATAACGATCAACATATCGTTCATGAGGAGGGTCGATCCAGTGGGAGAAGTCGCATTTTGCCATCTGCAAAAAAAAGGACGGTAAACTTTGAGGGTCCATAAGCAATAACAAATGTAATATTACTAATTTGTACCCCGGAGCGTGAGCATCGGAAGAAACGTCGCCCGCCATTGTTCGGGGAATCCAAGATCTGGACGACCGCGTACTCATTGTGTCTGCATTTCGGCCACGCTGGTTGAGCACGCCGACTTGATATCAATCGGTAATGTGGACCGAACATATCCCTCCTTTCTAAGGGAATGTCGTCCTTCGGTGACCCAAATCCCACTGGCCCCTCGGCTTCCGACATGGTATATTTCACCACGAAAGAGATGGTTCTTCTTTGTTCGATTTACAATGTCATGGGACCCCAACCGTGCTACTTATAGCAACACGGAGGGACATTTATTGCTACACTGGCCTCTGAAAAGCCTACATAGACTGGCCTCTGAAAAGCCTACATAGACTGGCCTCTGAAAAGCCTAGCCTACATAGACTGGCCTCTGAAAAGCCTAGCCTACATAGACTGGCCTCTGAAAAGCCTAGCCTACATAGACTGGCCTCTGAAAAGCCTAGCCTACATAGACTGGCCTCTGAAAAGCCTAGCCTACATAAACTGGCATCTGAAAAGCCTACGGAGGGACATTTATTGCTACACTGGCATCTGAAAAGCCTGAAAAAGCGAAAAGATTCATATGTACTCTCCATGGACTATGCCCACTGCACCAGTTCACCTGCCTACATAAAGGCATCACATGTATTACATACCACAACACAACTCCTCCTCAAGCCATCACAATACTACTACACAACAATGTCTTCCTGGAGGTCCGACCCTTTTCGAGTGCCGGAGTGGCATGAGCGTCCGAAGTGCCATTGCGGTTTTAGGATGATGCTGTGCGTCTGGACGGATCCACTACCACGAGCCAATTACGGCCGTAGGTACTTCAAATGTCCAGACCTGGATGACGACTTCGTGGTAACGACGACAACTAAATCCTTTGTTTCTCGTTATCGTTCTTCAACTTTATCCATGACATCTACCACGACACACATAGCCTTGCAAGTTCATCGAATGGGTGGATCGGGTGCCGCCGGCATGGCCACGGAACCCTCGCGAGGTGGAAAACAAAGGACAATACCTTGTCAAGATGGATCAGGCTCGCGAGGTGGAACGACAAATGCGGCATGAGCAAGAGCGTCGCGTGAGGGTGGACCAAATCCGTCTTAAGGGCAAGGAGGATGAGCTGCAAAGGAGGCGGGAGAAGTTAGGTCTGCGTGAAGCAGCCATCAAGCGTCAGGAGGAAGAGCTTCAAGCTCGTGAGGCAGCTCTCAAGACCAAGAGTGACAGGAAGAAGGATGCAGCGGAGCCATCTTCAGGGCGCGACAAAAAGGGCAAACAACCACGCTACACCCAGTAGACAAAATGTAATATTTCCTAAGGCATGTTACGACTAGCGGTGGAGTTCTGAACATTACAACTACAGAGTTCCACACATGCCACTGGTCACATCACTTACCACTTTATGTATCAACCGTTCTACGGTCAATCGTGCCTAATAAAATTTACCAAAATTTTTTTTGCATCTACAACTTACATTGAACATAAACTTCTATTACAAATTTATCTGATTTTTACGCAGTTTATAACTACAAAATTGACAAAACATACAAAATTCACGCGGATTGCAAACCCTTAAAACATACCAATGTATATATCAAACGTTCTACAGTCAATTGTACTTAAAAAAAATTCCTCAAAATTTTAAATGCACCTACAACATACAATAAACATAAACTTTTATTACAACTATACCATATTTTTTTCCAGTTTAAAACTACAAAATTGATAAAACTCTAAAAATTCACGGGGACTGAGTAAAGTCGCCCATCCATTGGGCGACTGCAATTGCAGTCGCTCAACCGTTGGGCGACTGCAATTGCAGTCGCTCAACCGTAAAGCGATTGAAGAAGTCGCCCAACGGTACACAGATTCCCTAAATGTCGCCTCCCGGTTGGGCGAAAGGCAGCAGTCGCCCAATGGGGTGGCGACTGGAGATTATTTTTGTAAAAAATGTTGTCGCGGGTATATTTATGTATTTTCGAATAAAAAACGGATTATCCGTACAAAAAATTCATCATTTCTATCTACGGAGAATGCACATGTGAGATGAGAGGCAAAAGATGCTGGAATTTTTTTACAAATAATCTATATTTTATTCGAAATAATATAAATATATCTGCGCGTTGCCAAACCATCGGGCGACTGGAACCTATCACCCAACGGCCACGCGACACACAAGCAAACCGTTGGTCGTTGGGCGAAATAATTGCAGTCGCCCATCAGTTCGGCAACTGCAGTTCCAGTCGCCAAAGGGTTGGGCGACTAGAAACGCATATAAAAGGACCGCGCGGTCGAGTGGGCGCTCGAGCGTGTGGTGAACGAACAGAGGGGAAAGAAAGAAGAGGAGAGGAGAGGGAGAGGAAGAGGAAGAGGAAGAAGGAGAGGTTTTACGATTTTTGTGAGGTAAATATTTTTATATGTTGCAGTTCATTTTTTGTATATGAAGTAGATAGTTTATTTAGTGTTAGTATCCGTCGAAAATTGTAAATGTAGAAAAGAATAGTACAACTTCGGTATAAAAAATCTAGTCAATATAGTTATAGAAAATTAGCAGCTGTAGTAACCTGTAATTTTAGAAAATTTAGTGAACATAGCTGTAAAAAATTAGCATCCTTAGCAAATTAGCATGCGTACAAAATTTTAGTTGTAGAAAATTTAGTAAATGTTATGTAGAAATTAAGTCTCCATAGAAATTTGTAGTTATTCAAAATTCAGTCAATATTTTTGTAAAACTTTAATAAGTTGCTTTGTAGAAAACAATAATACATAACATTTATGATTAATTAGAATGAATGCAATGCCATTAGTACATTGAAAAATCATGTGTACCGTTATAACTGATATAGTGGCATTTAAATCGATATGTCATGTAAATTGTTGAAAACCCATTAAGAATTATTTATAGTACGAGAAAACTCGAGTAGCAAGATAAGAGCGGCGTCGATGCGTGGTATGCCGATAGGGAGTTAATGCTATAAGGGTAGTGTAGTTGGTTATGATAGGTAAACGGTCGTTGAAATGTAAATTACAGTACATCAGTACTTTTTGTAATGTGTGATGTGATTTGACTAGTTGTAAAATTGAAAATCTATGCAAACAGACATCAGTAATGCCGATACCTACGACATTAAAAGTGCATTACGGTGTTCGCACCATTTGTGAAGGTCCGAACAGTATTGACATGAGTGGTTTTGTGCAAGCCACTCTGGTATACCCAGACAGCGAGAATGCTCAAAGCGTAGATGTGATGCATTGGCTCACCCGTAATTTTTCCTTGGACACTAAGGTGTACAACGTCGTCATACAAGAGCTTTAGAACCGGTCTCTCACGGACATTAGATGGACAAGAGGCAGAAGAAGTAATGGGACAAGATGATGAAGCAATGGGAAGAAACTCACGAACTAGCAAGGTCTACTGCCGCCTATGATGAAAAAGCAAGGGCTGCTGTGGCCCAGGCTAAACAAGCCAAGCGTGCTGCGAGGTCAGCTCCCTGCAATAATGTCACTCGTAGCAACAACCCTATCCCGAACGTTTCTACCAATCGTTCGCCGCAACACTCGCCCGAGGGGGAGATGTTGCCCCTATGTTGGTGCCGGAACCCGTACAAGTTCTTCAAATCTAAGCACCGCCTCAGCTTGGGTATGCATTACTAGAGTTACGTAAACTACTCCAATGACTATTCCGACTGCCGTCGGGACACCACCAGCTATCGGCAGCCAGTAAGGTCCAGTTACACTGTGTTCTCCCTACCTTTTCTCCTTTAAAATATGCACTAACAATCTCTCTAGTGTACCCATAGTTCCTGGAACCCCTATGTGGCTACAACAATTGGATCGATCTTGAGATCCACCCAAAAAACCAATGGGCTCTCGACTTCAAGGGGTGGAACATCAAAAAGTCCTGCAAGATTCAAGAGGAGAAGCGCCGCAAGGACGATCAAACCGAGCATATACATCAGAAGATGAAAGTTCATCTTGAGGCATGCACACGGTGGGAGCGCGAGGCTCGCGAGAGGGAGTGCAAGAAAAAGAGGGAAATGGCGGCCAAGGCAAAAGAGACCGCCGAGCTCGTAAGGGAGCGAAAATGGCCTCGGTCCACACAGTAGGTCGGACCGTCCCGCACTAACTACTCCCCCGAAGATCGAATTTAGTTCCATTCCAAAAAGGCGCATATGTATCGTAGGAGCATTTCGGTTTGTTGCGTCATACATGATGCTCTTTGTTATGCATGTAATCAAACCCTACGCGCCATATTACTCTCAATTGTACTATGAAGTCTATTTTAATTTAGACAAGCATATTTCCTCTTCTTTTTACATTCAATTATTTCCGTAGCAAGTCATTCAACAACAGTAACAAACCAGTTTTCCTCCGTGTATGAATTCCCGGTTACATCGCAATATCACTTATCTTCGTATTTACCGATCGTTGTTATTTTAATCATTCTTAAAAAAATTCCACGAAATTTCTTGCACTACAACAATATACCACGATCGCAAACTCTTATTGTGAATCCAACAGATTATCTACCATTTATAATCGAGGAAAATCACAAATAGATTAACCCACACTACCTGTAGGAATGGCTTGTTTGCAGTCACTGCACAGCAGAGCGACTGCAATTGTAGTCGTCCAGCCATTGTGTGACAGGCTGCAGTCGTCGAGACATTGGGCAACTAGAACCTGTCGTCCAACGGTCCACAGACAACTTGCGTATCACGCAGCTGTTAGGCGATAGATTCTAGTCGCCCAATGGTTAGACGATTGGAGCTCATTTCTGTAAAAAAAATATTCGTACAGATATAAAACTGTTATTTTAAATAAAATACGATTTATTTATACAAAAAATTCAAAGATGCTGTTAGCAGCCTAGTGTAGTGGGGGCTTCAGGGCTCTTCAGGAGTCAGGAGTAGGCCATCATCACACAAACACGACTAGAGAGAGGGGGGGGGGGGGGGGGTAAGATGGGGTGGTGTGCGTCCAGCAAACCCCTCTCGCTGCTCTCTGCAATCGATTTGTCCCTCCACTAGCAGGACGAGGGAGAGAGATAGAAACAAGAGTATTTCTTTACCTATGATTTATGATCATCTCCGATAGCTTTTAATTTTATTATAAGTGAATAAATTAAATATTAATAAATTGATAAGCTGTTTTAAAAAAGCTATTTTCATAAACTATTTTAGAATAACAGCAGAGAAATTGTCTTATTTATTTTATTGAGTAAAGACATAAGTAGGAAAAAAGAGTCCGGAAAGAGAGTCCTTAGTTACTTGTGGAGAAAGGCGCCTGCCTTTCTAAAGGGTTTTTATGTGCGCTGCTTTCCGATCTCATTGTCCCGCCTGACATGCGTCTCTCTGGTTGTTGGATCTGCAACCTTACCAACTTGTAAACCATGGGCGCTACTGCGTTATATACCCCTCTCTCTGACATTAGGGTTTGTGTCACTGCTATCCCTCGATCTCTCACGGATAGTACCTGAACTTCGAGTTGATTAGCTACGGCTGTTTACTGATGCGCTTCAGTAAAAGGAAAAGATAGGTTTTAAGTGAGGTTAGGAGGATCTCTTGCATGGTCACACATAGTTTCATACGTATATTGATCATCCTACCTCGGTAATTGCTTTGAATTATAGTTTGTGTCTTTGGTTGGAGTTCTTTTCATATACAATTTCCTGTCCCCGCTAGGATGCATGGCATGTGTACTTGTAAAACTCTTCTTTTAACATATATAGCATGATATATGTTGTAGCTTAATTATATATATTTATATGTTTATATACAGTATACTTAACTGGGGCATCATGGTGTCATGACACCGTGATTTAAAATATATATTTTTCCTATGTATCACATGCGAAAATTTTGAATTTTTGGATGTTAAGTTTAACTAGTTTACTAACTAGCTCAAACAAGTTTGAACCAAAATTCAAACTAGAGTCGCCTTTTTTTATGATAGTTTGTTTGTAGATATGTGCTTATATAGGTATTATATATATATATATATATATATATATATATATATATATATATATATATATATATATATATATATATATATATATATATATATATATATATATGTGTGTGTGTGTGTGTGTGTGTGTGTGTGTGTGTGTGTGTGTGTGTGTGTGTGTGTACATAGATAGATGTTAGCAAAACATGTGATAAACAATATTGAAAATATTTGAATTTAAGTATTTTTAAGGGTATACATTTTATTTGAATTGTTATAGATAGGTATATACCCTAAAACAAAAATTTCAAAAAATATATCAAAATTTAAATTAAATTTATATATTTAAAATTATGGTGCCCTGGCATCAAAGTACCCTATTTCGGCATCCTACATAATCTGATTTGGTGTGAAAAGCTTGTAACATCGATCCTTCTGTGGTAGGTGAAATTCAGCTATTTAATTAAGTTCCACCAGACGTCAAAAGTCCAGCATTTTGGTGGTTCTTTTCCCTTTTGGAGTAGATCATGTAGGGAAGACCATAGCAGACAACTGTGTATGCCAAACAATGATAGATGATGTAATCATGCGTATCTTTGGTATATATAGATGACAACTTTCCAGACTTACAGTTCCATCACAATATGCGTGTATGATAACTCTGGAAAAGCTGGCTGATTAATTAGAGCTAAGCAATAAAAAGTAAATGTATTGTTACTCATACACATCGATCAATTAAGAGAGGAGATAAACAATGACATATGCAGGCACCGAAGAAAAAAAAATTGTGCTGTCAAAAAAGAAGCAGCTAAAACCCTGCTTACTTAGACTTCTATGGTTAATTATACTATGTTCATAGAGATCACGATTTATCTCTAAATAATTTTATTGCAAAGTTTGCCTGTGGTTGCTCCAATGATATCAATATGGCAGGCCTCTTTGTAGCTGCTGCTGCTGCTGCTTCTTCTTCTTCTTCTTCTTAGAAATTTGAGAAATACAATTTAGCTCTTTTTCAAAATCATTTAAGCCAATATTTTTAGACGCATTCAAACCAATATTACACCATAGCACGGACCCAAAATTATAGCCTACTACAAAAATGTGGTCTTAAACGTCCGAGGTATTGCCCGGTGTACTCAGTCTGTTCTAAATTAAGTCAATATTCCCTAAAAGATAATTCAATATTGGATGCAAGTTCAAATGACAGTTAAGCAAATAAATGTTTCAAGCAAAGCTATGTAATGATCTTGATTTAGCTTTGGGAAATTGCAGGCGTGTGTGCAGACATGCTTTTATAACACCAATTTGCCGTGCATTAATATTCGTTTTTACCAGACATGCATGCATATATGAATTGCTCATACAGATATGATATATGCATTTTCTATGTAAAAAATGGGGGCAAATCATCCACTTACCCCTTGTGCTCTCCAATTGTTCTGAAGAAAACAACAGTTTCATCATTTCAGAGTACAGAGATCATTTCATCCATTTGGATCGTTGCAACGTACGCAGGGACTGTACTATCTGAGAAGCTTTATAAAATATGAAACTAAAGATCGTGTTGAAAGTTCAAAATAGGTATCACAATCATTTTTATACCTCTCTCTCTAACATATAAAAGAAATAGAATCATTTTGATACCTTTGTCTTACATAAACCTTTTGATTTCTAGTAGTATTATGTACGTATATGATATATCAAAAAGAAAGAAGAAAGAAGAAAGAAGAAAAGGCTAGTACTATGTATGTGTACATCAACTCTTAAATAAATACGTATGCACACTTGATGGCACAAGTACGCAGTAGCAAATATTTCAATTGGCAAACAGTATGTTAATATTTAAGATCTTTCAAGTACAAAGTATATCATCGATGATTAAATGGCTGTCTCTCATCCCAGTACTTTCAGAGAGAATTTTTGACCGTGATATACTTGCCCTTTGAAGGAAATTTGTTAAGTTGATCCGGAGTCCGGGGCACTCTCATAGAGAGAGAGAGAGAGAGAGAGAGAGAGAGCAATTATTGGTATCGTTGCATCAATAGTAGACACACGGTCCATGCAAGTGCAAAAAAAAGAAAAAGAAAGAATGGATAGCTAGCGCTGGGTAGTATATATCAGCTACTCCCAGTTAGGACGGTAAACGAGTCAAATTCGAGTTTGATAGAAGCTCAAGCCAAACTCGAGCAAACTTGAGATTAACATTGAGTTTTAAGCTAGGCTTGAGTTCGGTTCGAACAAAACTTGAGTTTGTTCGAACTCAACTCGTGTAGCCTTGGTTACACAAAACAACCATCCCATAGTTGCCATCACAGGGGGACAGAACATAAGGAGTAAAGGAGGGTAGTAGAGGAGGAAAGGAGTAGAGAGGAGAGGGAGTACCGAGGGTTGGTCCTGGCGGTTGGGGGACCTGGGGCAGTAGCGGGAGGAGGCGGCGCCAGAAGGCTAAGCTGATCAGAGGTGCGAGGGAGGCTAGCAGACTGAAGCCAGGCTAGATGGGCGGCATCTTGGGGTTGGGCTAAACTGCCGAAGGGTGGCATAGGGAAGCCGTAGCTGGAGCCCAGAGGAGCTGTGGCCGAGCTGTAGCTTGCAAGGGGTGGGCCAGCCATGGATCTAGCCAGATCTAGGTAAGGGGAGTCGAAGGGGAAGCCGAGCCAGGGGTGTCGTGCCCGAGCCGGGCGCGCCCGAACCAGGGCGACGCACCGGAGGATGGGAAGCGCGGCGGGTGAGCTGGAGTTGGAGGCGACATAGGGGTGGCCGAGGCGACACGTAGAGTAGGGGCGACGTAGAGGAGAGGTACCCGGAGGAGTTGGGCAGTGGCCAAGATGAAGCCGTGCAGGGGCACCGAGTGGGCAGTGTCGGAAGGCCAGTGGTTGAGCTGAGCAGGCGAGGGGGCCGGCACCAGCAAGAAGTGGGGACTGGGGATTCGGCATTTTGGCTGGTGAATTGAAGAACGAGAGAAGGAAGAAGTGAAATAGGAAAGGAAGAAGAAAAGAAGAGATAGGGGGGGGGGAGAGAAGACTTGGGCAAATGGGGGAGTCACCGAGTTGGGGGCCGTGGGCTGTAAAAAACTCGAGGTTTGTGAGCTATTCGAGCTCGGCTCGTTGAATCTTACGAGCTCAAGATCAAGCTCGAGTTTGGCTCGTTTGGAACTCGAGCCAAACTCGAATCAAGCTTAGAACGAGCTAAGCTCGAGCAACTTACGAGTCTCGACCTTTATTTACATCCTTACTCCTAGTTAGCAGCTCAGGAATGAATGTTGATTTGTGTAGCGTTGAAGTAACAAAACAGATTGGTGCCTAAGTTAATGAAAACCAGGCAGGAGTTTTATACAAATGGAATTCGTGCGAAATACTATTAGCTTGTAATTATCCTGGAAATAGATAAGTGATAATTTTTTTTCTCGAGGCTGAAGAATAATAATAATTGTAGCATGCATGCATGGAACAACTTTCACTGATCCACTGTGATACCTATACTCTCTCAAAAAATATTGTGATACCTATACACTTGATCTAGGATCAAAGAAACTAAATCTATAAAAGCTAGCGGGAAACAAATTCACCAACTTAATTATCAAGAAAATTTTCGGTCCAACTACGAAATGAGCTGGTGTTAATGTTTTAATAATTGGCTCTCTGCATACTAGATCAACCATGTGTGCCATTAATTGGATAAGAATAAGATATTAATATATGTTTGTCTAAAATATTTACATATATTTTTCACTTGTTGATATTATTTGTGAACTCCTCCATCAATATTTTCTAAAAAGAAAACTACTCCATCAACAGACATTGCATTTCTAAAATTAACAAGATAAGGCACACAGACTAAAAATTTCAATTAACAACTTAAACACAGGTAAGATCAAGCATGCATACATATTGATGCACAACTATCATTTACCAAAGAAGAGAAATAACTCATTATTAGCACCTCACTTGCAAGAACAGTTTATACATGAGTTAAGCTAATTAACCTTGAGATCCAAATAGCAAAGACACATCAAAAAGCAACCATATCTTTCACAGTACGGCCGCTTACATCCAAAACCGGAAGGAAGGGAAAACAGGGAGTTCGATCATTTCATCTCATCTCGACAAAGACAGCTGCTGGCTAGCTAGCGATGGAAACCGAGCAAAATGGTCACACCCCTTTACAAATATACATATTCCACAAATCATCGATCAGGGCAATGCATGCATTCCTTCCATTTGCACCAAAAATTCAACATGAGAAAAATAAAAAAAGTTAAAAAGTCCCAAATTTATGTACATGCACAACAGCAAAACCAAAAAAAACTCACAATTTGTCTACGACCGATAAAACCAATGATCGACCGAAGTCGATTATCAGAACCATAGTGGCCAAGTAGCAGAAACTCCAAACTTAGTTTGATCTCTCACAACACAAACGACACGCACTCGCACGTACGTTCTAGTGCTGGTCATACTTTTCTCCGGCGCCTCCCAAGGAGGAGAAAAAGCCATGGCCGGCGGCGTTCGCCTTCTCGCCTTCCGCAGCAACCTCGAAATCATCAAACGGGTTGAACCCTCCAATGCCGCGGCCGTACTGATCAGCACTCGACCCGCCGCCCACAGAAGCAGCAGCAGTGCTCGGCATCACGTTGCTCTTCGCGAACAGCGCGAGCGCGTCCACCAGAGTGCTAGTACTGGTAATATTATTGCTGCTAGTAGTGGTGGTATTGGCTAGGGTGGTGGTGGCGCAAGTGGGGGGCAGAAGTACAGGGTTGTGCGGGCACTTGAAGGGAGATGGGCGCAGCAAGAAGGGCGGGCCGACGGTGGAGGCGCCGCCGGGTAGGCGCGGGCGGACGGCGGGGGGAGGCGCGGCGGCGAATGGAGGCGCCGGGAAGCCGGTGAACTCCTGCACCATGGCGCGGAAGTTGGAGGTGTCGGTGTTGAGCACGGTGGTGGGAGGCCGGCGGGAGGCTCTAGGGCGCTTCTTGGGCGGCTTCGACGGAGCCGGCGGGGGAGGGAGCGGCGGCTCCTGATGGGAGGTCGACATGGGGGCGGAGGAGGATGCGGGGAGGAGGCCATGGAAGGGGGAGTCTAAGTACAGGCTGGCGGGGGAGGAAGAGGGGATGAAGAGACTGTGGTGGTGGTGGGAGGATAATTCTTGGTCGGCGGTGGCGGGGAGGGAGGGGGAGGAGGGGAGGCTGTCGCTGGTGGTGGACGCCATGAAAAGCTCGATGGAAGTTAGGGAAGGAAGAAGAAGAGGTGTAATGGATGGATGGACAGGTAGGGTTTGGTGTGGAAGCTGTAGAGAGAGGGATATGGAGATGTTGAAATGGGTGGATTGGTGAGATGAACTGATAGCAAGGAGAGAGAGAGAGAGAGAGAAAGGTTGATGAGGACCGGACATACGGGGAGTGGTGGTGAGGTGAAGAGCTGCCAACTTTTCTTTCTCCTTTCCTTCCATCTACTTTTCGTCGCTTTTTTTTTTCTTGAGTTGTTTGTGGTGATTTTTTGGGGAGATAAAAGGTAATGTATTGGTAAACATTCTTTGCTTTATTAAGGGAACACAATTATTTATGTGAACGTAACAATATTTGTGACAGATCATGTATGTGGACCGGATGATACGATTTCGGCGACCTAACTAGCCATACATCGATCATATATCTGCTGATTAATTTGGCAATTACAGGTCTAGAACATCGTAGTTTGGGGCCTTTATGCAAAACGTACTAGGATCAATTGACCCGCGGCGCCACTGTGATTTTGTGAATCAGACAAATCAGAAGTAATATTCAACCATATTACCATTCCATGCCATGCCATGACGACAACATTCTATCATGCTGAGCACAGGATGATCTCGGTGCTCAATTGCTGGCAATTTAAATTCTTTTCAAGTTGGACATAACCGTTTTTGTGGCTAATTATCTGTCAGCCGTGCATACTTAATGGAGAAAATGTCTGTGTTTAGGCATGTAAAAAATGAACTTGTCATACGTGGGACATCGATCGCTGGGCAAGCATGATGGTGACGAGCTAGCTTATTAGGTTTAGCCGCTAGGGGTGGCAACGGTGCCGTGTCCCGGAAGAGGCTCCCACGCCACTGCCGTGATCCTCGTCAGTCCACCTCGACCCCGGCCTCATTAGAGCAAGGCTAATAATACAGCTTTCAGCTGGCTGTATGGACACTTACAGCCTACTTATCAGCCCATTTATATAGTAGTTTACAGCCAGCTGAAGGCTGTATGACCCACCCCTTTCTCTCACAAAGTTTCTTGGTTCTTGTGCTTCAGCTGACTATAAACTTACAGCCCACCTCTCTTCTCTCTCCTCCACCTCAGCATACTGATATGTTTTTGGGGATCCTAGGGTTTAGATCTAGCGGGTTCTCCTTTTCTATTTGAGTTCTTGAGAGATACCGAGAGGGAGAGAGGGAGACTGACCGTCGGACGGCGTGGAGGAGGAGGTGGCCATCTCTGTTCGTCGGTGAGGACTGCGCACGGGCAGCGGCGGTCGGAGATGAAGAAGCGGCTGCGGGGCGACGGGGTCGACGGCGCAGGCCCGGTCGGCGGCGGACTGGCGGCACGGTGGAGCTTCCCGTCGCTGGAGCGCCCCCTCAACAGATCGGGTTTAGGGTAGTGTCGGTGGGTCTGGCGGCGGCACGGTGAACCTCGTCGTGTGTGCCGCCCCGGCCCCCACCTCTCTTTTGTATGGCGCTGGCGACAGGGGCCCACCAGCCTATTGGGCTGGGCGCCCCCGATCAGGGCGCGAGCAAGGGGAGGGTATTTGGCCGTTGGGCCAAATGCCCTGCTGAGATCATTCTAACATTCTCCCCCTTGATCTCAATCTATACTTTATCTTTAATTACTTTTTGACTTTACACATTCCATCATAGATTAGTGCATAGAACATGTCTCATCGTCACGGTCAATCGCCGATGGATTCAACAGCTACAATACACCTCTCTGTTCTGAAATAGTTACTTTAAACTTTTGGGCCATCTTTTAGTCCAGGAATCATAGGCTTTCCCTTAAACCCATGCCGGCTACATGTTCTCTGAACACGTTGGGTGGTAAGCCTTTAGTAAGCGGATCCGCTAACATCTTTGCGGTACTTATGTGCTCAAGACTTATAATTTGATCCCGAACTTTATCTTTCACAACATAGTACTTTATGTCAATGTGTTTGGCAGCACCACTTGACTTATTGTTATGGGCATACGTTACTGCGGGTTCATTATCGCAGTACAACTTAAGTGGTCTATTGATGTCGTCAACCACTTTTAAACCGGGTATGAACTTCTTTAGCCAGTTCACCTGCCCCGTAGCCTCATAACATGCTACAAACTCGGCATACATTGTGGACGATGTAGTGACGGTTTGTTTTGAGCTTTTCCACGATATAGCTCCTTTAGCGAGAGTGAACACATATCCGGATGTAGACTTTCTATCATCTCCCGCAAAATCAGAATCTGTATACCCCACTATATGGAGTGAATCTGATCTTCTGTATGTCATCATGAGGCCTTTTGTTCCTTGCAAATAACGCAAGACTTTCTTTATCAATTTCCAATGTTCTATTCCAGGATTGCTCTGGAATCTGCCAAGTAACCCGGTAACAAATGCTAAGTCAGGGCGTGTGCACACTTGAGCATACTGTAAGCTTCCGACAGCTGAAGCATATGGAACCGCTTTCATTTGATCGATCTCATACTGGTTCCTGGGCATTGAAAATCCCCATATCTGTCGCCCTTGACTATAGGTGCAGGTGATGGACTACATTTATGCATACCAAATTTCTTTAAGACTTTCTCTATGTATGCCTTTTGTGACAGTCCCAATACCCCTTTGTTTCTATCTCGGTGAATTTCGATCCCTAGAACGAATGAAGCTTCACCAAGATCTTTCATATCGAAGTTTGAGGACAAAAACTTCTTTGTTTCCAGTAGCAGATTAACATCACTACTAGCTAGTAGGATATCATCCACATACAGGATTAGAAAGATAAACTTCCCATCTTTAAACTTTGCATAAACACAGTTGTCCTCAACATTCTCTTTAAAACCCAAATTTTCTTATTGTACTGTCAAACTTCAAGTACCACTGTCTTGAAGCTTGCTTTAACCCATAAATCGATTTCTTTAGGCGGCATCCCATTCTTTCATTTCCTTCCACGACAAAACCTTTCGGTTGTGCCATGTAAACATTTTCCTCCAAATCCCCATTAAGAAATGCCGTCTTTACATCCATCTGATGTAACTCTAAATCATAATGTGCTACTAATGCCATTATGATTCTGAAGGAATCTTTACATGAGACTGGAGAAAATGTCTCATTGTAATCAATCCCTTCTCTTTGTGTAAAGCCTTTTGCCACAAGTCGCGCTTTATGTCTTTCTACATTCCCTTGGGAGTCATGTTTAGTCTTGTAGACCCATTTACAGCCTACTGTTTTGGCTCCTTTAGGAATAATTTCCAAGTCCCAGACTTTATTAGTCTTCATGGACCTCATTTCCTCTTCCATGGCCTCAAGCCATTTTGAGGAATTTCCGCTTCTCATGGCATCTTCAAATGAGGTGGGATCATCCTCCATTTGAAATTCCTCTGTATGATAAATCTGATAATCATCAGAAATAGCTGATCTTCTTACTCTTTGAGACCTCCTCGGGGCCTCCTCATTTGGTACATCTACTGTTTGAGGCTGTTGTTGCTCCCCCTCATCTGTGGCAGTTGGTTCTATATGATCCTGAAGAACAGGTTCTTCATTCTCATTCATTGTTGCCACGGGAGGAACAATAACAGGTGCTGGCACCACAGTGTCTTGCACCGTCGGTGCAGCGACAGCAGGTAGTGTGAAGAATGGCTCTTGAATCATCGGAGTGGGCGCATACACCCGCTTCTCTTCAAGGTCAATCTCTCGAGCTACCATGCTCCCCCTCATCATTTCATCCTCTAAGAAGACAGCGTGTCTCGTTTCTACAAACTTTGTATATCTGTCTGGACAGTAGAAACGATAACCTTTTGACTTTTCAGGGTAGCCAATGAAATGGCAACTTACTGTTTTGGGATCAAGTTTCCCAAGATTTGGGTTAAATACTTTAGCCTCAGCAGGACTCCCCACACACGTAAGTGGTTTAGTGAGGGAACTCTTCCTGTCCACAACTCGTACGGTGTTTTGTGCACCGACTTACTAGGCACTCTGTTGAGAATATGAATGGCGGTTTTCAACGCCTCCATCCATAAACTCAATGTGAGTGTGGAGTAGCTCATCATACTTCGCACCATATCCATCAGGGTACGGTTGCGTCTTTCAGCTACTCCATTTTGCTGAGGTTCGCCCGGCATAGAATACTGGGCCACTATTCCATTTTCCTGTAAAAACCTCGCAAAAGGTCCAGGAACTTGTCCATATGGGGTATGTCGACCGTAGTACTCCCCCCCACGATCAGATCGGACTATCTTAATCTTTAAATCGTGTTGGTTTTCAATTTCAGCCTTAAATATCTTGAATTTATCCAAGGCTTCATTTCTTTGTTTGATTGGATAAATATATCCATAACGGGAGTAATCATCTGTGAATGTTATGAACGAGTCATATCCATCCACACTTTTCACAGGAAAAGTTCCACAAATATCTGTGTGAATAATTTGTAGAACTCCTGTGCTTCTTTTAGCGTCTTTCTTTATTTTCTTTACATATTTTCCTTTAATGCATTCTCTGCATTGTTCTAAGTCTGAGAACTCTAATGGAGGAAGAATATCATTCTTAACTAGTCTTTCTATTCTCCCCCTCGAAATATGGCCTAAACGACAGTGCCATAATTTCGACGATTCATTATGAGTTCTCTTTCGTTTTCTGTTTTCATTTGAGACAAGGATTCAATCACTTTCTCGCACGCGACGGTCTCATTATCGCATACGACATTCACATCATCACATAATGACAACAAATAAAGCTCGTTCTGTAAAATGGCAAGACCAACACATTCTTTATTAAACATTATTTCACACTTGCCATTTCCAAAATTGCAATCAATTCTTTTCTTGTTATCCCTCACATAGTTCACAGAACCACCATGTGAGGATTTGATTCTTTCTTCCTCTTGCACGCACATAGCTATGCACTTTTCCATGTCCCATTTTTCGGGCTGCATATTATAGTTGACAACAAAAGTGTCAAACTCTTTTGGCAAAGAAGCAAAAACCAAATGAATGAGGAACTCATCCTTGAGAGCCAAATCCATCGGTTTCAGTTTAGATGCCAAGTTGCTCATTCTAAGAATGTGCTCTCTTATGCCATTGCCACCACCAGAATACCTCTCTGTTACCAGCTGCTTAATCAGCTGTGTAGCATAAGTCTTTGAAGAGCCAGTAAACTGACTCTTTATTTTCTCAAGGTACTCTGTGACAGTGTCACACTCTGCGATTGAGCCCACAATTGCAGGCTTAATCGTGTTCTTTATCACAGCCAAACATTTCTTGTTGGCAGTGACCCACTTTTTATGATCAAGATCATATGATATTTTTATGGGAGCATAGTCCCTCTGTCTGGTCTGCCAAAAAGCATCAGCCTCATTTTCATCCCTCACCGGTGCCACAGGCTCTGTGGGACACGGTGTGGCGACACAATTCATATACAATGAGAACAATTAAACATAATAACAACAACTGCATGCCTTGGTTTCAACGTTGGTTAAAATTAAAACATACAGTTGTTTACACATTAAATCTACATCACCGTTGGGCAGAAATAGAAATAATGCATAAAATCATCAATTAAAATTATAATACTGTTAACAGCAAAATTATATGCCTTATTTCCAGCATTGGTCAAAATACGACATACAATTTAAATCAATTTTATTTATACATTAAATCTACATCACCGTTGGGCAGAAATAGAAATAATGCATAAAATTCATCAATTCAAAATTATAATATTGTTATTATCAACGTTGGTCAGAAAATAACAATATCATAATTATCTGGGATTTATCTCTATTTTCGCAAAATTAAATTCTCCCGTTGGTTCGAATTTAATAATGAAAAATCAATCAACAATATCTTTTGCAGCGGAAACTGTAAATATTCAAAAATTCATTATTCAGAAGCATTATACTGTACACTTTTAATCTCTGAAAAATTAACACGTTGGTGCAAAATTTTCCAGAAATTTAATTCAAATTTCAATCAAATTCAATCATTAATGCTTCTGAAAACGAATAAACATTCTTTTCGGGGTTTACTGTTCATTCGGCCGAAATGGCCCATGTCAGACCCGGATTTTTCAATCCGAATCTTACTGTGTTTCACTGCACTAATCCCTGGATCAGTAGTTAGTGCACACAGGTACATTGCTGAATCATTTCATACATCGCATAATCATCCATTATATTACATAACTGAAATACACCGCGTCGGGTGATGGTTTACAAAAGGGGCCGACTAGGCCAAATGTCATTATTACAAATACGCACAGCGGAAAACACAGCAAAAGCAAACCCAAATCCACAGGCAAGCGGCCAGTAGGGTAATGTGTACGATATATGCCACCAGGGTCCCGGCAACATAAATGTACACAACGCCTAGGGTCTACTTGTCTATGCCTAACCACCGAGGCCTACGCCTTAATTAGCGCCTTTGCTTCCGTCGATGTTGGCGGGGGCCTCCTCGTAGGCGTAGTGTTCTTGAACTCCTGTTTCTGAATTGTATCGCAAGAGCGAGAATGAGCACTCCGACCCCGTGCTCAGCAAGCCAACACACAGAATGCAATAATTATACATGCATGGCTATCAAAGGATGGCTGGGGCTCATTTTATTTTGCGGAGAGTGCTTTTGAATACAATTATAGGAAATTCCTGAGACCTAGCAATTTTGAACTCAAAACTTTTGTTTATAAGATAAGTTGATCTCATAGTTGACACAGATTCCATCCACCATTCCATGGCATCTGCGCCATATAGCATCTTTCAGCGTTATAGCCGCTTAACGTACCACTGGGACGACTCCCAGGACAATTCCAAACCAGAGCAGTCCTTCGCCCTTCCAGTTTCCATTTCCAGTTTCCCTACGTTTTTAAAACAGAACTATATCCAGTTAAGTTCCCATGTCTGCCCATGACCGTGGGCACGGCTATTCGAATAGTTTTGACTCTGCAGAGTTTGTACACTTTCACCACAAGAGACAATCAACTCGTTGCCCCACACGATTCCTTAGACGTGTGGTCGAGCAGACCATCACAGTGACTTTTCGAAGTATCTAGTCCTTTCTTTCATCTCACCTTATGGGTAACCTCCCATTTGCGATGGGCCCCATCTGTTTGCACGGGATGTTTCTCACTACTACTAGCGTACGGGCTTCCCTCCCCTCTGCGCTAGCACGACTGAGAAACTTCACCCCTCACTGGTGTCCCTTCCGGCCCCCTTGCCATAGCATAACCCCATCAATCCACTACCAGTGAGATGAGTCCGGGATTTCGATAAGTCTACTTAGCCAAGTTGTATTTTACAGACTTGTGGTTGTACTGTTTTACACGGGCTGACATGACAAGATTCAGGCCTTAGAGCTACCTGGATGGTTCTACCACATTTCACATTTCTTTGTGCATTCCTTCGCACCACATTCCAGCCACCAAACCATTCCATCCAGGTATTTAAGCAGTTTGGGATTTTTCAGAGGTAGAAAATAATATATCCACCTACTACAGTCATTCCACCCATGACTGTTCCCCAAACAATATCATATTTTTGCAAGTGTTGCTTTTGGGGCAGCAAGGTACCCCCGTTCTTATCTAGCAATACTAAGCCGCGGAATAATTATTTGGACTTACTGTAAAGCATATGATAATATGAATTCTTCTAGGGCGACAAGGTTCACATGTCCAAGCATGGCAATGGATCTTTATTAACAAGCATTAAAATAGGTATCTAACTACCACTATCTCAAAATGAACATATTTCTACACATAAAATAATAGCATGCATGTTTATAATTTAAAAGAAATTAACTTTGCAAATCATAGGATCAAAAATGATCAAGGTGTTAACTCGCCTTGGTCACAGGGGTTGGTTTCTTGGTGGTCTGGTGCTTCTTGTGCTGCTGCCTCGATATCTTCCTCTTGAGCCTCGTAGGCTATTTAATCGTACGGAATACCCAATTAAAAGAAAGACAACCAATCAATAAAATATCACCAGAAATCCAAATGAACTCAAAAAAATATGGTTCGGGTTCTATTAGATAGATCTTGAATTTAAACGAATTTAGAAATTTGTTTCATTCAATTCGGAGCTAAAATGAAGAAGTTACAAGCAGTCAAAGTTTTCGGTTCCAGTCAAATCCAAAAATATTACAACTCTGACATGTGGGGCCCACTGTCAGCCCCTGATTCATTTTGATTTCCATTTTTATTTATTTTTCGGTTCTCTGTGCTACTGACATGTGGGTCCGGTTACTGTTCATGGGGTCCACATGTCAGTACGGTCCGAGCTTAGATGTATCACTGACCGGTGGGGTCCAGCGGTCAGTGGTGACTCGGGGATGCAATGGCTGACAGGTGGGGTCCACCTGTCAGACCGAAATAAAACGGAGAAAACTCAACCCGGCGCTGCGGAGCCGAAGGCTCGAACGCGCGCGGCCGGGGAGCTGGGAGGGAGAAGAGAACGCTGATAGCCAAGTGAGCGGGGAGGCTTTGCCTACCTCTTTAGGGCAATGAATCCTTTTGAGGTGGGTCTGTAGAGGGGTCGGGCCGAGGAGTCGTTGACGACGGTGGCCGGCGGCGAGGGAGTGTCGGGGAGGTTCGGCGGAGAGGCGAAACGCGTTCCTCGAGTTGCGGTGAAGACGATGGTGCAGTTGCCCTGGGCCGAGGAGGTCCGGAGATGGGTCGGCGGCGTGCGGTGGCGGCGACCCGGAGCGGTTCTCGGTGACGGTGATGTACGGGCTACGGGAAGCTCGGGCGAGGCCGGGGACGACTTCGCGGTGCTTCGGAGATGATGTGGGCAAAAGGAACTGGCTTTTGGTGGCTCGGGTCGAGAGATTGCGCGGGTGGCCGGAGTTGGGGACGATGAGGGCTCGCCGGCGTTTGAGTGGATGTGGGCTCGATTACCTGCTGCAGGACGAAGATGGCAATGTGTGGAGCTCAACGGGGGTCTACGCCCTTTTATACCTGCGCGGAGGAGAGCTGGCAACGGGCGGCGCCCGTGCGGTCGCGTCGGAGCTGGTGGCGGAGGCAGGTAGGGCTGCAGGCGGTGTTAATGCAGGTCCTGTCCGTGAAGACCCACTGCACGCCTACGCCCCCGGGGTGGTTGCCTCTGCGCAGCTGCTTCCCTCCTCCTTTTGCCCGCGTGAAACGGCAGCGGATCGACCGGGCGAAGCGACGCAGCGGGGAAAAGCCTGGGGCGGTGGCGCCAAGTCAAGGGCGACGGGAAGGGCGCAGGCTTTCCACCTGGGCAACGGGGTGACGCAGGGGGGCGAGGCTGTGCATGCGCGCCACGGGGAGCAAAAGCTCTGCCCGTGGTGCCAGCGCGCCCGCGCGGGAGAGAAACGGGAGCGGGACGACGAAGCTGACAGGGCGGGCCCATCGGTCAGCGGGAGAGGGGAGAGGAAAGCGCGATGGCGCGGATGAAGCCGCGTGGCGGAGAGGGTCGATCGGGCGGCCGGTGCGGTTTAAGTGAGGGGAACGGAGGAGATCGACCGGGGCGATCGGGCGGCTGAGAGCGATGCCAGAGGCGGACGGGCCGGATGGGCCGAGGCGCGCGAAAGGGGAAATCGCGGCTGTCCACGCGGCGAGCGGGGGTAAGGGGAAGGCGGGATCCGCCTGGCGACGTGGCTCAATCCCACCCGTCCAGGTGTCGGACGGAGGGCGGTGGATTTTCTGATTTCTTTTTGGATTTTAGGTTTTGCTTTTAGAAATTACCAGAAAATCCCAATAAGTCCGGAAAAATATGAAAATGCTTCCAAAAATTCTAGGAAAATTCTCAGAGGTTCCTGGTAATATTCTGGACTTAATAAAAATATTTCCAACTAAAGTAGGTATTTATTTTACTTACTTCCCTTATTTTCCATGCCATTGTTTTTCCAGAAATAATATTCTATGCCCTAAATCCAATTTCTCTATTTACTTTTATGGATCATCTTTTCAGATTCTTGTTTACAATTGTTTGTCTTTTTCTTTTATAAATTCTTTAATTTCTGGAACCTTAACCAAATTCAGAAAAGCATCGAAAAATCCAAATCCAAATGGAATACATTGCAAAAGTAATTCAAAATCCCCCCATTTTCTAATCCCAGTTTTTGGGATGTTACAAACCTACCCCCCTTACAAAAATCTCGACCCCGAGATTTGATTTAACTAGTGAACAAGTCGGGGTAATCTCTTCGTAGCTGGTCTTCACGCTCCCAGGTAGCTTCTTTCTTGGAGTGATGGCTCCATTGCACCCTGCGCATGCGAATGGTTTGAGTACGCGTCTTCTTTTCTACGGTGTCCAAGATCTTGATCGGGCGCTCCTTGTAGGTTAGGTCTTCTTCAACCTCGATTGCCTCCAACGGAGCTTGATCCTCAGGTACTCGTAGACACTTCTTCAGTTGGGACACATGGAAGACGTCGTGTATGTCTGATAGATTCAGAGGTAGTGCAAGCTGGTAGGCAACTTCCCCCTTTTTAGACACAATTGGGAACGGTCCAACATACCGCGGGGTAAGCTTGCCTTTGACCTTGAATCGTCTAACTCCTCGCAAGGGTGATACCTTCAGATAAACATGATCTCCCACTTCAAAACTTAATGGCCTTCTTCTCTTGTCTGCATAACTTTTCTGCCTGGACTGAGCTGCTTGCAGTCGATCTCTAATTAGGCAAACCTTTTCTTCAGCCTGTCTTAAAGTATCTGGTCCGAAAATGTAGTTTTCCCCTACTTCTGACCAATGTAGAGGGGTTCGACATGGTCGACCATACAGGGCTTCGAAGGGTGACATCTGGAGACTGGTCTGATAGCTGTTGTTATAAGCAAACTCAGCATAGGGTAGGCATCGGTCCCAATCCTTAGAAAAATCTAGAGCACATGCCCGAAGCATATCTTCCAATATCTGATTCACTCTCTCCGTTTGACCATCTGTCTGGGGGTGGTATGCGGTGCTAAAATCCAAGTAAGTACCGAGAGCTTCATGTAGGCTAGCCCAAAAATGTGAGGTGAACTGGGAGCCTCGATCCGAGACTATCCGTTTTGGTACGCCGTGTAAACATACTATGCGTGACATATATAGCTCGGCTAACTTATCTCCCTTGTACGTGGTTTTGACGGGGATGAAATGTGCAACCTTAGTCAGCCTATCAACCACGACCCATACGGAGTCATAACCAGATTTGGTTTGTGGAAGTCCCGTGATAAAGTCCATCCCGACTTCTTCCCACTTCCACTGGGGTATTTTCAATGGTTGTAGTAGTCCTGCTGGCCTTTGATGTTCCGCTTTCACTCTCTGACACACATCACAACAGGCTACATGTTCAGCTATGTCTCTCTTCATACGGGGCCACCAGCAGAATTGCTTCATTCCCTGGTACATCTTGGTGCTCCCGGGGTGCAGGGAGTACGGAGAGCCATGAGCTTCCCTCAATATCAGATCCTTGAGACTCCTCTGATGAGGTACAACTATACGCTTTCCGTACCACAGAGTACCGTCCTGATCAATCTTCATGTTAGGAGCCTTCCCTGCTTCTACCAGCCCTTTCCATTTTATTATAGCTGGATCTTCCTGCTGAGCAACCATAATCTGCTCCTCTAAACTTGGTTGAATTTCCATGGTAGCTAGAGTGCCTTTCTCTACTATCTCCAAGTTCAAGGCTTGCAGTTCTTTACATAGCTCGGGTTGGTGTTCCTGGACCATGAGATTATTGCAATAGGCCTTCCGGCTTAGAGCATCCGCTACAACATTAGCCTTCCCTGGGTGGTAATGGACGCTCAGGTCATAGTCCTTAATCAACTCCAACCATCTCCTCTGCCTCAAGTTGAGGTGTGACTGGGTGAAGAAATATTTAAGGCTCCGGTGGTCCGTGTATATGTCACAGTGATTACCTATCAGATAATGCCTCCAAATCTTCAATGCATGCACTACCGAGGCCAATTCCAGGTCATGAGTAGGGTAGTTGGCTTCGTGAGGGCGGAGCTGCCGAGATGCATATGCCACTACCTTGCCTTCCTGCATTAGTACACATCCAAGCCCTTGATGTGAGGCATCACAGTATACCTCAAAATCCTTGCGCACATCAGGCAGGGTTAACACGGGCGTGGTAGTCAATCTCTCTTTCAACTTTTGGAAGCTCTCTTCACATGCCTTGGTCCATTCAAACTTCTTCTCCTTCTTGAGTAGTTGAGTCATTGGCCTGGCAATCCGAGAAAATCCTTCTATGAATCTCCGGTAGTATCCAGCCAATCCAAGGAAGCTCCTCACTTCAGTGACGGAAGCTGGCTGCTGCCACTCCATGACTGCTGCTATTTTGGCGGGATCAACAGATATTCCTCCAGCTGACACTATGTGTCCCAAGAAACTAATATCATGAAGCCAGAATTCACACTTGCTAAATTTTGCATATAATTGATGCTCCTTTAGCTTTTCCAACACCAGGCGCAGATGCTCCGCATGCTCTTCAGCATCTTTGGAGTATATAAGGATGTCGTCAATAAAGACCACGACAAACTTGTCCAAATACTCCATGAATATCTTGTTCATCAGGTTCATGAAGTAGGCTGGAGCATTGGTTAACCCAAAAGACATGACTGTAAACTCATACAGCCCATATCTAGTGGTGAAAGCCGTCTTAGGTATATCTTCAGCCCTAATCTTCAGTTGGTGATAGCCCGATCTTAGGTCTATTTTGGAGAATACCGTGGCTCCACCAAGTTGATCGAATAAATCATCAATCCTGGGGAGTGGGTATTTGTTCTTGATGGTTACTTCATTTAGGGCCCTGTAATCCACACACATCCGCGTGGTGCCATCTTTCTTCTTTACAAATAATACTGGAGATCCCCAAGGCGAGGAACTCGGCCTAATGAACCCCTTATCCTGCAACTCATATAGTTGCTTCTTTAATTCTTCTAACTCATCCACCGTCATCCGATATGGTCTCTTGGAGACGGGTGCAGCACCGGGCTTTAGGTTGATGACAAATTCCAAATCTCTGTCTGGTGGCATGCCTGGTAATTCCTCGGGAAATACTTCAGGGTAGTCTTGTACCACAATCATTCTTTCTAATGGCACATCTTCACAATAATAGATTTCCCGACCCCAGCGGTACGGGCGATCCACCTTCACTTCTATCGTTAACCCAGGACACTTGGTCAAATTGACTTTCCTAGTGGCACAGCTTATGACCCCTTGATACTTTGCGAGCCAATCCATTCCCAGTATAATGTCCAGAGTTTGGGAGGGTAAAACTATTAGATCAGCTAAGAAGTCCCACCCTTCCATAGTAATTGCTACCCCAGGACACACTAAGGTGGTAGTAATTGGCCCAGCGGGTGAATTAAGAACTACTGGCTTCTTTAGAGTATATACTGGTAATCCCAACTTGTTGGCATATCCCTTAGATATAAATGAATGGGAAGCTCCTGAATCAAACAATACTTGTGCTGGTATGGTTTTAACAGAGAACGTACCCATAAGGACTCCAGCGGCTTCTTGGGCTTCTTCAACCGTGATGTGGTTGACTCGGCCGCGGTTTGAGGCTGGTGCACTTTTACTACCTTGTGAACTCTGATGTCCTTTGCTGGGTGCTGAAGCTTGACTACGCACGGGGGCGTTTTGCTTTTGTGGGCAATTGCTGACATAGTGTCCTTTTTCTCCACAACCAAAACATTTAATGTTGGCCACTGGGTTGGTGCCAGTGTACTGCCCACCTGTGCGAGGAGCTTGATATGGAGTTCCCCCCGGTCGAGGAGCAAATGCTGACGCACTGGATTGAGTAGTCCTTGGGGTTGAGGAATTACCCAAGAGCTTCTGGATGAACCTTCCTTGGGGGTGCTGAGCTGATAGCTTTCGCTTGCGGCTGGCCTCCAGGTTCTTCCTCTCATTTTCCAGAATCAGTGCCTTATTCACCAGTTGATGAAAGCTGGTGAAGTCTTGAGTGATCAGCTGAACTCGTAGCTCCTCGTTCATCCCTTCAAAGAATCTGTCAATCTTTTCTTCTTCGTCCTCCACATCCTTTGGGGCATATCGGGCCAATTGTGTGAATTTGGTAAGGTACTCATTTATTGACCTATTCCCCTGCTTGAGTGTGCGAAACTCATTCTTCTTCATTCGCATTACTCCGGTTGGAACGAAGTTAGCCTTGAAAGCGGTCTTGAATTCCTCCCAAGGAACTGCCTCTGTGCTAGTTTCTGTGGTGGCATCCTCCTGGCCCCTGGCGGCCAAGTAATTCTCCCACCAGGCTGCTGCGGCGCCCTGCAGCTGGTGTGCAGCGAACATGACTTTGTCTTCCTCTGCGCATTTAATTAGGCGCAGCTTTCTCTCAATATCTCGAAGCCAGTCCTCGGCTTCCAGTGGTTCTTCTGCCGATGTAAATGTGATCGGCCTTGTCCTCTGGAAATCTCCCAAGTCAGCTCTATGCCCTCCTGAGCTTCCTTGCTGTCCCGCATATATGGCTTGCAAAATCTGAGTTTGTTGTGTCATAACTTGGGCCATTGTAGGGTGTTCCGGAGGGTTTGGAAGGTTGTCATTTCCCTGGTCTTGAGCTCTACCTTGGTCTTCAGGCAGAACCCCGCGATTTGAGTCTACCTCGGCTGGGTTTGTATTAGTCTGAGCCCTGGTAGTTCTTCGGCTGGCCATCTGCAGTGGTAACTTTATACTCAGTGCTATTTCTATATGTAGGGAAAACAAGGGGTGCCAACCCGCACAAAAGAAAGCAGTAAAACCATGACGAGGCAATTTCTAACATAAGGCCGGTATCCAGCCATTCATTAAACACTCCAACAATTACATAGCCAGCTTTTATGCTGGGCTTACAATTACATCATAATAATTAAAGTTCATAGGTCCGCGACTACGGAATATAAAGGACGGATACAACAACTACGATACATGAATTTAGTACTTGCATCACCTACTGCAAGTACATCACGATCCCATCTACTCCTCCGTGTACCAGGCACCATAGTTGGAGGGACTATAGTGTGGCGAGCGGGAGCGGGACCGACTACCGCTACCCTCCGATGGGTCGTAGTCCGATGGAGTGCTTGGGGGGCTACGGCTTGGGGGAGGCCTTGTCCGACGGAACGCAGCCTGTGGCCCTGGAGGTCGCGCGCTCTTGCGCGCGGTCAGTCGGGTGCGGGGGCCTGACCCTGGCGAAGGAGGCACCGGTGCTGCTGCAGGTGCAGGGGCCGGTGGAGGCTGGGCCCTGGCGGTAGCTGCCTCTGCCTTGGCCTCCGCCAAGGCTTGCTCGCATTGGGCGAGCTGCTGCTGGAGAGACGTCATGGAGACGTGCCTGGTGAGGAGCTGCTGGCGGAGGGAGGAGATCTCCTCCAAGGCAACGGTGTGGGCCACCCCCATGGCCCTGGTGAGCTCAACCTGATGCGTGAGCATCGGGTCGTCCTCATTCTCCGGCATGGTGACTTCATTGTACTGTGCTCCGTCTCGGCGTGTGGGGTGGTAGCAGTATGGGGCATGGCGCAGGGGGGCCCGGTATATGTCGCATAGCCGCGCAGCGGCTAGACGAGCAGCGTCTTGGATCGCAGCGGCCCGAGTACTTCTCCGGTGCTCAGATGTGAACACGTGAGAAGGATCGAGCTCATCCCTGGGGTATATGAATACCTCCATAACCCAGGAATCTTCTCCTCCGGTGGTAACCTTCAATCCCCTGTAGATAGGCTGATCCTTGAACTCCAGGTAGTGTAGGAGCTTGCGCAAAATGGTAGCAAACTCCCCCTCATTGACACCATGGGCTATGTAGTCCCAGTGTCCTTCAATTCCTGCGCCTGCCATCTGGAAATCAGGTTACTAGTGTTAGTATCTCTCAAAGTATTTAAAAGAACAATGGTATAGAACAGATCTAAGAAGGGTACGAAAAGAGATAGTATCCTTATATTTTTCAAAATTCTTTTTATACGTTTTGTAAACATTGTGATCCTAATCCATCCTAAGGCTTTTACCCTACGGTCGTATGCTCTGATACCAGCGCTGTCAGACCCGGATTTTTCAATCCGAATCTTACTGTGTTTCACTGCACTAATCCCTGGATCAGTAGTTAGTGCACACAGGTACATTGCTGAATCATTTCATACATCGCATAATCATCCATTATATTACATAACTGAAATACACCGCGTCGGGTGATGGTTTACAAAAGGGGCCGACTAGGCCAAATGTCATTATTACAAATACGCACAGCGGAAAACACAGCAAAAGCAAACCCAAATCCACAGGCAAGCGGCCAGTAGGGTAATGTGTACGATATATGCCACCAGGGTCCCGGCAACATAAATGTACACAACGCCTAGGGTCTACTTGTCTATGCCTAACCACCGAGGCCTACGCCTTAATTAGCGCCTTTGCTTCCGTCGATGTTGGCGGGGGCCTCCTCGTAGGCGTAGTGTTCTTGAACTCCTGTTTCTGAATTGTATCGCAAGAGCGAGAATGAGCACTCCGACCCCGTGCTCAGCAAGCCAACACACAGAATGCAATAATTATACATGCATGGCTATCAAAGGATGGCTAGGGCTCATTTTATTTTGCGGAGAGTGCTTTTGAATACAATTATAGGAAATTCCTGAGACCTAGCAATTTTGAACTCAAAACTTTTGTTTATAAGATAAGTTGATCTCATAGTTGACACAGATTCCATCCACCATTCCATGGCATCTGCGCCATATAGCATCTTTCAGCGTTATAGCCGCTTAACGTACCACTGGGACGACTCCCAGGACAATTCCAAACCAGAGCAGTCCTTCGCCCTTCCAGTTTCCATTTCCAGTTTCCCTACGTTTTTAAAACAGAACTATATCCAGTTAAGTTCCCATGTCTGCCCATGACCGTGGGCACGGCTATTCGAATAGTTTTGACTCTGCAGAGTTTGTACACTTTCACCACAAGAGACAATCAACTCGTTGCCCCACACGATTCCTTAGACGTGTGGTCGAGCAGACCATCACAGTGACTTTTCGAAGTATCTAGTCCTTTCTTTCATCTCACCTTATGGGTAACCTCCCATTTGCGATGGGCCCCATCTGTTTGCACGGGATGTTTCTCACTACTACTAGCGTACGGGCTTCCCTCCCCTCTGCGCTAGCACGACTGAGAAACTTCACCCCTCACTGGTGTCCCTTCCGGCCCCCTTGCCATAGCATAACCCCATCAATCCACTACCAGTGAGATGAGTCCGGGATTTCGATAAGTCTACTTAGCCAAGTTGTATTTTACAGACTTGTGGTTGTACTGTTTTACACGGGCTGACATGACAAGATTCAGGCCTTAGAGCTACCTGGATGGTTCTACCACATTTCACATTTCTTTGTGCATTCCTTCGCACCACATTCCAGCCACCAAACCATTCCATCCAGGTATTTAAGCAGTTTGGGATTTTTCAGAGGTAGAAAATAATATATCCACCTACTACAGTCATTCCACCCATGACTGTTCCCCAAACAATATCATATTTTTGCAAGTGTTGCTTTTGGGGCAGCAAGGTACCCCCGTTCTTATCTAGCAATACTAAGCCGCGGAATAATTATTTGGACTTACTGTAAAGCATATGATAATATGAATTCTTCTAGGGCGACAAGGTTCACATGTCCAAGCATGGCAATGGATCTTTATTAACAAGCATTAAAATAGGTATCTAACTACCACTATCTCAAAATGAACATATTTCTACACATAAAATAATAGCATGCATGTTTATAATTTAAAAGAAATTAACTTTGCAAATCATAGGATCAAAAATGATCAAGGTGTTAACTCGCCTTGGTCACAGGGGTTGGTTTCTTGGTGGTCTGGTGCTTCTTGTGCTGCTGCCTCGATATCTTCCTCTTGAGCCTCGTAGGCTATTTAATCGTACGGAATACCCAATTAAAAGAAAGACAACCAATCAATAAAATATCACCAGAAATCCAAATGAACTCAAAAAAATATGGTTCGGGTTCTATTAGATAGATCTTGAATTTAAACGAATTTAGAAATTTGTTTCATTCAATTCGGAGCTAAAATGAAGAAGTTACAAGCAGTCAAAGTTTTCGGTTCCAGTCAAATCCAAAAATATTACAACTCTGACATGTGGGGCCCACTGTCAGCCCCTGATTCATTTTGATTTCCATTTTTATTTATTTTTCGGTTCTCTGTGCTACTGACATGTGGGTCCGGTTACTGTTCATGGGGTCCACATGTCAGTACGGTCCGAGCTTAGATGTATCACTGACCGGTGGGGTCCAGCGGTCAGTGGTGACTCGGGGATGCAATGGCTGACAGGTGGGGTCCACCTGTCAGACCGAAATAAAACGGAGAAAACTCAACCCGGCGCTGCGGAGCCGAAGGCTCGAACGCGCGCGGCCGGGGAGCTGGGAGGGAGAAGAGAACGCTGATAGCCAAGTGAGCGGGGAGGCTTTGCCTACCTCTTTAGGGCAATGAATCCTTTTGAGGTGGGTCTGTAGAGGGGTCGGGCCGAGGAGTCGTTGACGACGGTGGCCGGCGGCGAGGGAGTGTCGGGGAGGTTCGGCGGAGAGGCGAAACGCGTTCCTCGAGTTGCGGTGAAGACGATGGTGCAGTTGCCCTGGGCCGAGGAGGTCCGGAGATGGGTCGGCGGCGTGCGGTGGCGGCGACCCGGAGCGGTTCTCGGTGACGGTGATGTACGGGCTACGGGAAGCTCGGGCGAGGCCGGGGACGACTTCGCGGTGCTTCGGAGATGATGTGGGCAAAAGGAACTGGCTTTTGGTGGCTCGGGTCGAGAGATTGCGCGGGTGGCCGGAGTTGGGGACGATGAGGGCTCGCCGGCGTTTGAGTGGATGTGGGCTCGATTACCTGCTGCAGGACGAAGATGGCAATGTGTGGAGCTCAACGGGGGTCTACGCCCTTTTATACCTGCGCGGAGGAGAGCTGGCAACGGGCGGCGCCCGTGCGGTCGCGTCGGAGCTGGTGGCGGAGGCAGGTAGGGCTGCAGGCGGTGTTAATGCAGGTCCTGTCCGTGAAGACCCACTGCACGCCTACGCCCCCGGGGTGGTTGCCTCTGCGCAGCTGCTTCCCTCCTCCTTTTGCCCGCGTGAAACGGCAGCGGATCGACCGGGCGAAGCGACGCAGCGGGGAAAAGCCTGGGGCGGTGGCGCCAAGTCAAGGGCGACGGGAAGGGCGCAGGCTTTCCACCTGGGCAACGGGGTGACGCAGGGGGGCGAGGCTGTGCATGCGCGCCACGGGGAGCAAAAGCTCTGCCCGTGGTGCCAGCGCGCCCGCGCGGGAGAGAAACGGGAGCGGGACGACGAAGCTGACAGGGCGGGCCCATCGGTCAGCGGGAGAGGGGAGAGGAAAGCGCGATGGCGCGGATGAAGCCGCGTGGCGGAGAGGGTCGATCGGGCGGCCGGTGCGGTTTAAGTGAGGGGAACGGAGGAGATCGACCGGGGCGATCGGGCGGCTGAGAGCGATGCCAGAGGCGGACGGGCCGGATGGGCCGAGGCGCGCGAAAGGGGAAATCGCGGCTGTCCACGCGGCGAGCGGGGGTAAGGGGAAGGCGGGATCCGCCTGGCGACGTGGCTCAATCCCACCCGTCCAGGTGTCGGACGGAGGGCGGTGGATTTTCTGATTTCTTTTTGGATTTTAGGTTTTGCTTTTAGAAATTACCAGAAAATCCCAATAAGTCCGGAAAAATATGAAAATGCTTCCAAAAATTCTAGGAAAATTCTCAGAGGTTCCTGGTAATATTCTGGACTTAATAAAAATATTTCCAACTAAAGTAGGTATTTATTTTACTTACTTCCCTTATTTTCCATGCCATTGTTTTTCCAGAAATAATATTCTATGCCCTAAATCCAATTTCTCTATTTACTTTTATGGATCATCTTTTCAGATTCTTGTTTACAATTGTTTGTCTTTTTCTTTTATAAATTCTTTAATTTCTGGAACCTTAACCAAATTCAGAAAAGCATCGAAAAATCCAAATCCAAATGGAATACATTGCAAAAGTAATTCAAAATCCCCCCATTTTCTAATCCCAGTTTTTGGGATGTTACAGCCCATTCCTTCACGCGCGGCCCAGCCGGCCCGCTCTCCCCGCGCCTCACGCGCGCGCGCCTCTTTCTCCCCCGCGCCCAGGCCGCAACCTGGGCCTGGGCCGGGAAACCTCTCCCCGCCTGGGCCGGAAATGGCCCGAGGGTCCTTAGCCGTCCGATCGGACCCGATCAGATCAGACGGTTGAGCGCGCGCGGCGGGGATTACAATCCCGAAACCCTAACCCTAGCCCCATTTTGCGCCCTCCTCCTTGCGGAAAAACCGGAGCCCCAAGCGGCGGCGGCAGACGCGACGCCCGCGTGGCCAGGGCGGCGCGCACGCGACGGCAGCGGCGGCCTGGCGCAACGCACGCGACAACCGGCGGCCCCGAGCAAGGCGGCGCTCGGCTTCCCCGAGCGGAGCGCGGCGGCGCACGGAGGGCGGCAGCGGGCGGCGGCCCTGCGCGCACAACGACGGCGGCACGCGCGCCCGCGAGGATGAGCAGCGGGGCGGGGTCCCGCGGAGGCGCTCCAGCAGAGCGCGGCGGCCGGGCGCGCGGCGACGGCAGCTGGCAGCGGCCGTCGACAAGTCCACGGCGAGCGGCGGCCCGACAACAGCCGTAAGACCTCCGACCCCCTCTTATCCTTTTTTTTTGTTTCTTTCTTTCCGATCCGGGGAGCTAGGGTTTGGGATTCTCTTTTCTTTTCTTTTCCCGCATCTAGATCTACGCCTAGAACAGGCTCTGATACCATTGATATGTTTTTGGGGATCCTAGGGTTTAGATCTAGCGGGTTCTCCTTTTCTATTTGAGTTCTTGAGAGATACCGAGAGGGAGAGAGGGAGACTGACCGTCGGACGGCGTGGAGGAGGAGGTGGCCATCTCTGTTCGTCGGTGAGGACTGCGCACGGGCAGCGGCGGTCGGAGATGAAGAAGCGGCTGCGGGGCGACGGGGTCGACGGCGCAGGCCCGGTCGGCGGCGGACTGGCGGCACGGTGGAGCTTCCCGTCGCTGGAGCGCCCCCTCAACAGATCGGGTTTAGGGTAGTGTCGGTGGGTCTGGCGGCGGCACGGTGAACCTCGTCGTGTGTGCCGCCCCGGCCCCCACCTCTCTTTTGTATGGCGCTGGCGACAGGGGCCCACCAGCCTATTGGGCTGGGCGCCCCCGATCAGGGCGCGAGCAAGGGGAGGGTATTTGGCCGTTGGGCCAAATGCCCTGCTGAGATCATTCTAACACATACAGCCTGCTAATAGCCTCTTATTATACTTGCTCTTAGCCTTCCAGGATGACACAATCCCGTCCCCGCGGGGATCCGAACCCTACGGGATTCCGTGTGATTAAAAAATAGGTTATAATATTTTTTTAAAAAAATAATATAATTGTACTTATTAATTTATAATTATTTAGTATACATTTTTAAAAATATAGTTTTAAAAAACATATTTTAATATAAACATTCAAGTTTTAGTTTAAATATATAAAAAATAATACAATCTTCTATATTTAAAAACTATAATATATTATTTAAAAATATATTTTATTTTTATCGGGTCCTTATGGGGCCTGCGGAAGAGAACCATCCCGTCCCTATCCTGCTAACCTAGCGAAGTCCCACCCCTGTTCCTGTGGGGGCAGAATGCCCCGCCCCTAGTAAGGAAATTCTCCATAGGTATCACCTTTACGAGGAAAATTGTCACCCCGGGGCGACTAGAGAATTTCGCCCACCCGGCAGGCGACAAGAGTTTATGTCGCTTCACGGGAAAGCGACATCATGGAGTCGCTTTCTCACTGGGCGATTTAATGAAGTCGCCCAATGACTGGGCGACTTGTAATGCAGTCGCCCAGTAGGTAGGCGACTTCATTCAGTCCCCCTGATTTTTGTAGAGTTTTGGCAATTTTGTAGTTTGAAACAGAGAAAAAATCTGGTATAATTGTAATAAAAGTTTATGTGCACTGTATGTTGTAGGTGCACAAAAAAAATTCCAAAATTTTTTAAGAATGATTGACCGTAGAACGATAGATACATAGAGTGGTAAGTGATATTTTGATGTTGCTGAGAAATAGTTTACAGAGAGAACCAGTATGACTTGCTATCTGAATCATTGAATGCGAACATGCTAGATAATAAGCTTATGTCAATAGAAATAAACTTCATAATACAGTTGGGAGTGGTCATAGTCCATGGAGAGGACGACATGCGAATCTTTTCGCTTTTTCAGGATCTGGTGCAATAAATGTCCCTATGTAGGCTTTTCAGAGCATGTAGCCTCGTAATAAATTCATAGTTCGTAGCCTTTGCAGAGGTTGAACCATTCAATGTATTTGGTACAACGTAACCTTTTCAGTCGTTTGCAGGAAATAAGTGCTACAACATTGCCTTCTCAGAGGCCAGTAATCATAATTTCTGAAACAACAAGCTAAGGTGACATGAAAACTCACTGGAAAGGATACAAGCCTATGATGTGAACACTCACTGTAAAGGCTACAGCCTACGCCCCTATTTTGTTGGTTTCTGTAGCGATAGGCCTGGATTATCCTCAGGATTCCAGTGTAGCAATAAATGTCCCTATGAAGGCTTTTCAGATCGTAGCCTTTATGTAGGCAGTTTAGCTGGCATGTGTTGTAATCTGACTGAGCAAAGCTGCCCCGTTTTGTCATATCAGTGCGTAAAGCTGGCATGTGTTGTCATCTCACCGAGTAAAGCATGTCTCTGGGCAAAGCACCCATCTTTTGTCCCGCCGTTCGATATAAATAGCACGGTTGAGGTCCCATGAAGTTGTAGCCAGAAAACCCTGTAAATCGAACATACCATGGCGGAAGATGAGGGGCCAGTCGGATATGGGTCACCGAAGGAAGACCTTCCCTTGGAAAGGAGGGAGATGTTCGGTCCACAGTACCGCTTGATACCAAGCCGGAGTGCGCAACCAGCGTGGCCGAAATGCAGACACAATGAGTACGTGGTCGTGCAGGTCCTGGAAGGGCCGAACGATGGCGGACGCCGTTTCTTCCGATGCCTACGCTCCGGGGTACAAATTACTAATAGTACATTTTTGTTATTGCTTATGGACCCTCCATGTTTACTGTCCTTTTTCGCAGATGGCGAAATGCGACTTCTCCCGCTGGATCGACCCTCCTCATGAACGGTATATTGACCGTTATGCGGGTACTTTATGGGACCGAATAATGGACTTGGAGTACCGAATGGAGACTCTCAATGAGGAGAACAATGACCTCCGCCAACAGATGCAACGCGAGAGGGGAAACGAGGAGGTTATCAACATAGGAAGCTCGTACGATCCGACATGTTGCTGTGCAAACCCAAGTTGCATATGTGCGTGCCACTACCACGATGGCCAGCCCCGTCCGAGGCGTCCACTTCAGCAGTTCTCCATGTGGGTGCCACGAGGCTCATTTGGCATCTAAGCAACGATGTGTATGGTTGTACCGTAGTATGTACAAGGGTTGATCGAAATAATGTGCAATGTTGTTAACCTTGTCATGAATTGATTGTCTTGTGCACGAGCCACAAAAGTATCTCATTTTAACAAACAGCAAATACATGTACTAAATAAGTACATAACCAACTACATTACAGAAAAGTCATGTAACTACTGATCAGGACATGCATTGCATCGTCTAGCTGTGTGCCCCTCCTGACCGCATCGACCACAACGTGCACCTGGTGTTCCAGCTTGTGATTCATCCATGTCATTCCTAATACGTCGGCTCTGTCGCCGACCCTTCCCACCCTTCAACATGTTAACATCCGGAACCCAGGTCCTCGATGCAATGTCCAAAGTGGCGAAGTTTCCCACCACCCTGAACCCTCGGAGCTCCCCACACCAAGCCTGCAGTACCCTCCCCTTAAAGAAGAACTCGGACATGAAGTTCGAAGGATCCATACCCACGGTCCCGCATGCAGCGAGGACAGAGCTCCGGGATTGGCCGCATGAAGTGCGGCACTCGCGTGCCTCTCCCTGAAGTACCGGATTGTGCTGTGAAGAATACCTTCCACGATGGCGACAAGGGGCTGAGAACGGAGACCCCTTAGAACCCAATTGTACACCTCGGCAAGGTTAGTTGTCATTATTCCGTACCTTGCGCCATCCGTGTCGTGCAACAGCGACCACTTCTCCAACGGTTCCCCCTCGATCCACTGCGCGAAGCACCTAATGTTTCGTGAGCTCCTTCTTCTTGGACCACTTGGGTTAGGCGCATCGATTGGTGGCAAGCATTGTGGTTGTGCCGCCCCAGGAGTGACCGGCTCCTTGCTCCTCTCTTCGACGTTCTTCCTAGTGTGCTCATCCAACAACCTCCACAAAGCATCAAATTTCCTCTGTTGGTTCTGCCTAGCCAGCCTCTTGAATAGCTTCATCAAAGATTGTTTAGGGAATTGCTTGAAAAAATTTGCCCCTAAATGACGACTGCACCACCGGTTCCTCATGTCCGGCCAAGGAAAGGGCTCATCGGGGTCTTCTTGAAGTTTTCTTATTGCCTTGATAATACCGGCGTGGCGATCATGGATTACGCACACACCAGGCCGAGTGGCTACAACTCCAGCCCTCACATGTCTGAGAAACCACATCCAGCTCTCGTAATTCTCACTCTCCACAAATGCAATGGCCAGCGGCAATATTTGATTGTTACCGTCAACGCCTATGGCCGTCAGGATCTGCCCCTTGTATTTGCCTGTCAAGAAGGTCCCGTCAATTGAGATCACTGGCAGCATGTGCCTGAATGCTTCGATGCTAGCACCAAATGCAAACATTGCTCTCTGCAACACCGCATACCCTGGCGGACTTATGGACGGCTTCTCGTGGAGGGCGTTGTACGTGCCCGGGTTCCTTTCCTGCAGGACATTAAGCATACGAGGAAGGTTGTCGTACGCCGCCTCGAAAGTGCCAAAACGTTTTTCCAACGCCTTCTGCTTGGCACGCCACGCCTTCGCGTAGCTAATCTTATATTTGAATTTATTCTCAATAGCTACCACAATATGCGTGGCTGCCATGTCCTTCTTCTGCACTATCTCCCCATACATGAGATTGGCTATAAATCCGGACGTCAGGTTACGATGTCTCGCCAAGACAGTGTTTAGAATGCAGGAGTGCGGCTCAACCTTAGACACAATCCAATGAGTCTCATACTTAGGTTTATGGGCGTGCACCCGCCAAGGGCAACCAGTCTGCTCGCACTTCACAGTGTACTGCTCCTGGCTTGATTTGACGACGCGAAATGTCCGCTGCATTGAAAGGGCTCAAAGCTTGATGGCATCCTGCAGCGCTTCCTTGTCAGCAAACATAGCATGCAACCGAACCTCTGTCTCATGGTACTCCCATTGTGATTCATGCTCATCATGTGCGGAAAGACCCTCCGCATTAAACCGGTTCCATTCCTGGGGGGATAGGAACTTCATCCTCATCGGAACTGTCCTCGTCGTCGTCCTCTACAGCTTCCTCTTTATCCCATGCCCTCTTGTCATCAGAATCCATCTGCTGCACAATGTACTCATTATACTCTCCTTCATCGGCTTGCCCAGTTGGCTCTCTATGGCTTGACGGCTGTAACTCTCCTTCATGTACCGCATCGGCTTCATGACGAGCAATTTCATCATGTCCGCCAACATGCGGCCCGCCCGAGCTGGTAGCACCTCCCACAACAACGGCTGTTGCACGAGCTTCCTCAGCTGCTTGTACTGAGCACGGTTGCACAAGCAGCACACACTCGTATCCACGACGCCGACACCCTAGCACAAAGCCCTTCCATGTGGCAGAGCGCACCAATGTCTTCAACTCCCATCTGATGTCCGTGGGAGACTGGATCCAAAGCCCTTGCACGACGACGCTGTACACCTCGGGGTTCAACGAAAAACTCCGGGTCAGCCAAAGCTGCACATCTCCCATTCGAGCATTCTCGTCATCCGGAAGTACGAGAGTGACTTGCGGAAAATCGCTCAAATCCACACCATTCGGAACTTCACGAATGGTTCCAGCTCCGTAATACACTCTCAATGTAGTGGACATTGATGATGTCGGCCTGCATATATATTTCAATTTTGCGACAAGTCAAATAATGTCGCACAATAGTAAACTTCCTATACCACAAACTTTGCTAAAATTTCTATACTACCATACTACAAATTGCATACCAAACCTTTTCTACAATAATATTTCCATACTAACACGGTACTAATTATTCTACATCTATAATTTTTATTAACACCAACATTTCATATAAATAATAATGCAAATACAACATAATCCAAAAAAAATACCTGGATCCAAATTGATGGAATAACTTCTACTCCTCCTTCCTCCTTCACCTCCTCCCCTCCTCTTCTTCTTCCCCTCCTTCCTCCCTCACCTCCTCCTCTCCTTCCCCTCCTTCCTCTCCTTCTCCCCCTTGTTTCTTTTCCTTCTTCCTCTTCTCTGTGCGCTGAATGTGTTTGCTGAATGAGTGAAAAAAGGTGGTTGGTAGTGGGAGCCGGCTGGGCAGGCCGCCTTAACCCCCCTGTCGCCCTAGCGTACAACGACTTAAATTAAGTCGCCCAACGTTCAAGCGACAGCGCTGATTCGCCCAACGGTTCGCAGATTCTTTAAATGTCGCCTGCCGGGTGGGCGAAATTCTCTAGTCGCCCCCCCATTGGGCGATTGGAGGCTATTTTTGTAAAAAAATTTCCCGCAGGTATATTTCTGTATTTCCGAATAAAAAAAAGGTTATCCGTACAAAAATTTCTATTAGCCGCCTCCATACGGTACAGCCTTTTCTTCTTGCAAGAAAATTTTCCTCTATATTTTACCTTTCCAAAATTTTATTTGTTTGGAACTGTTCTGCACTTCACTAAATAGTCAACAAATATGTGCCCTACGTACGTGCGTTACGTCCGGCAACTAGGTATCAAGTACGGACGTACGGTCCAAAATTAATTACACGTTACAGCAAATACTATACATTGACCTGTCATCATTTGTAAATTGTAGGTAGGGATTTTTGAGCTGGCATGATACTTCAGTCATGGATGGAAAATTCACCGTAGAGTCTAGACAATATGGTGCCTTTGATATATATAAAACAGGGGCATCATAGTGTCTAGACTCTATGATTAAGACTTTTTTACCTATGATTAATTTAGCATGTTAAATCAATAATTTTCTTTCCAAATTGATGTCTTTTTGAATTAATGAATGTTAATGGGTTTACCTGATATATTATATATCATTACACTTGCACGCATCTAAAAGCAATAAAAAACAGAGAGGCTTGGTGCCCAGATACCATAGTGCCTTATTTCTGCATCTATCTGAATAAAATGCTAGTAGTACACTATACAAATGAGGAAACTTAATTTAGTCACGCATGACTGCTGGAAATATATAAATTTATGCTTTTCTTTCAAATCCTCATGGTTTTCCGATTGAATAAATGTGTTTGGGATGTGCGTTCATCATATTTATGGTGTGCTTTATTAATAGCTTAAATTACAACAAGGACTAGCTAGCAAGCTAGATTCCTTCATCAAAAGCAAGGACTAGCTAGAGGCCTTTTTACATGACTGAACTATGTGTAAAATAGTGAGAAAATAGAACTAAGCTCTTAAGGGTGGCTCCAAGTGATTTCGACTTCTGTCTTTTAGTTTTTGGTTTTCAAAAGCCAGAAGTTGGATTGAGTATGCCGGTTTCTTAATTTCTCTTTTGATTTTTCTTAATTTTGTGGAGATATAATAGTGTTTTTTTTATTTTTTTCTTTTTTTAAATTGAATGACTCAGAAAAAGCGAACAGCCGCTGTAGTGCAATTTCAACCAAAAGCCACAACCACTTGGACCAGGGCATAAATGGTGTTGGTTGACATTTTACATCATCTTAAACATACCTAATCATAAAAATGTACTAATTCACTTTTCAGAGGAAAATAGAAAATAGGTAAGATCGATTCTTTTGAAAGCCCAATGCAATCTCCTCTTTATCACTCTTACATGCATACAAATGTTTAGCGTTTCTAGTGTTTTTTTTCTGCATTTGATCCAAACACATAGTCCTTTATTTTTCTCATGCATTTTATATCCCAATAATTTTCTGGTGGTTTGTTCCTCTTCATGCATCGTTTTCCTTGTATTATGCTAAGGCCCGAATCTCCACGCCATGCTCTAGCTAGCTTGTTGATCACTAGTCCCTTAACTAAACATAATGCTGTTAAAGAAAATGGTGGATGAGCTTGATGAGAGTGTATTCTCACCACCTCGTCTCCTTTGGGCTTTGGACGGTGTAGGTTGTTGAACGACGTACATGCGTTGGTTGCACCTACGACAGATACGTGCATGCATGCATGGCCATTGGCCAGCATGGGAGCTAGGCGTAGACCTACAACTACATATGATCGAGTACGACACTTAATTTCTTAATTTCTACCCATGCATACATCGGTCCAACACTGGCTAGCTGCTAGCTTTCGGCATCTTCAAGGAAGATTTGAGATTTTACTATATCTGCAAAAGATGGTACTGTACCGTTGCTGTCGTTGATGTGCCCTGCTGCAATAATCGACGTGTACACGTATGATCCTGGGAGGAATGATTTGCGGGGTGTCCTTGCGCATCGCTTTACGCAGCAGCCGAGTCCGGCACAGAGGCGGACCCAAGATTTTTGAGATGAGGTACGAAGTTAAGAGTCTACGGAGTATATATAAGATAAAGAATTTTGATACACATAATATGTATATCTCATATAGTTAATCAAATAAACCTTGTGTGCAGGGGCGGTATGGCCGTCGGGAACGCCGCCGCCGTTCAAGCTGGAATAGGGGAGGAGCCGCCGCCGCCGCATGGGCCGCCTGGCCGTGGGGACTTCTTCGCCGTCGACGCCGTGTCGGCCATTGGGTGTGGGTGCCCGGCGCCGCGCCGCCGCCGGCAGCCGTTCGCCGGTCGCCGGAGACGAGGAGGCCAGGGGCGTGCTGTAGGCTGTGGCGGCTGTGCAAGAGAGATGGAGAGGAGGCAAGCACGGAGCAAGGCAGGAGGCGGCGTGGGAGGCAGCCAGGCAGAGGCAGGAGCCCGCCGGTCGCCGCGTCGTCGGAGCCGAGGAGGCCAGGGGCGCGCAGAGATGGAGAGGAGGCCAGGGGCGCGCAGAGATGGAGAGGAGGCAGCGTGGGAGGCAGCCAGGCAGAGGCAGGAGCCAGGAGGCTAGGGTTAGGTTAGAAAATGCCAATTGGGCCTTTTGGCTAGTGGGCTAAATTTGCTAAATTACCTACACTTCTAGTTTTTATATATATATATATATATATATGAAATATATATTATATATAGTTGATTTTTTGTAAAAAAATTTGGGGGTACAACTGTACCCCCATGTCCCATGGTGCGTCCGCCCCTGGTCCGGCAGCCTCTGCTGCTCTTGAGAGATTGTTATCGAGCTCTCTCTCTCCACCGTAGCACAGATAGTCTCTCCACCGTAGCACAGATAGTCGTTGGATCTCTTTTTTTTCAGCCCTTGGCTTTCAACAATGATTATTTTTATCTATATTTTTTTAATACCATACTTAATGGTAGAAAAGTTGATAAGAATGATACATACGATTTTAAATTTGAAAAACCATTTAGAGAAAAAAATCATCTTATTTATTTTAGATTAGAAGTTGAGACAAAATACCACATAAAAGAAAAAAACAAGACGTTAAGTCTCCGTCGGAACCGAGCTAGCTGCCATCTTATATTGTATGGGCCAATGATTAATGGCACTCCCGATCTGTCTCGGGCCCAACTTAAGTACCGTCACAGCTACAAAAGGGTCATCATAAGTGGTTCAAAACTATCATCACAGACAATTTTCTGAATCGCTTGTATTTATATGTCAGTGATAATCGGAGGTTATCACAGACGGTTTGTGAGCTGTCTGTGATAAAGACAACACAGATAGTTTGTAACTAGAACTGTCTGCGAAGAAAACTATTACAGACGGTTCAAACCAAAAATCGACTGTGATACTCACACATCACAGACGGTTCTAGTTATCAACCATCTCTGATTGGCCAGTATCACAGATGGTTGGTATATAGAACCATCTGTGATAGTGCTTCATAGACGGTTTATAGCACAAACCGTCCGTGATAGTTCATTCTATACCTAATTTTTTTTTCTGTTTTTGGTTAGCCTCAATAAATAATGTTACCTATGCCCTTTAAAAACAAGCAAATACAGTGGCAAACACACCAGCATATTCCATTTCCATTAAAATTAAAATCTACCATTACAACAAGAATATATAAGAAGCAGAGATCCTGGTAGACAGTAGAAGCTGGATGCATCGGATGGTGGCCATATATCACCGGCAATGGAGAGGTGGCGGTAGCGCCACCTTTGTGGTATGACGATGAGACTACACAAGACACTCTTATGACACTTACAACAAGAGTGTGCTGTGCAGTCTACCGTGGTATCACAACGGCGGTAGTCGGTGTCGTCGAGGAACAAGCTGGATGCAGCGCACGATGTCCTTGACGTCTGCCATCAAGGAAGAGAGGGGAGGGCATCGGATGGCGATCGGATATCACCGGCAATGGAGAAGCGGTGGTAGCACCACCTTTGTGGTACGACAGTGAGACTGCAGAAGACACTCTTACGACAACAGTGTGTTGTGCAGTCTACCGTGGTGTCACAATGGAGGCGCTAGCTTAAGGTGGTAGTTGATGTCGTCGAGGAGAGGATGCAGGAAGCTATATAGTGGATGAACTCACGTGTGACTTCCGGTGGAATGTAGATGGGGAGTAATTAATAAGATCCGAGAGGTGGGAAGAACCGGTGCCTGCCATTCTATGTGGAGAGAATGGATGGGTGAGATCAAAATCCTAGGGGATACGGCACGGATCAGTGATGTGTCATTATCAGAGATGGTTTGTTATACGAAACGTCTGTGATAATGCACATATCAGAGACAGTTTGTTATACAAACTGTCTGTGATAAGGCATATATCAGAGATGGTTTGTTATACGAATCGTCTATGATGTTAATATCAGAGACGGTTTGGTACACGAATCGTCTGTGATAACGCTTAAATATGTGCACCCTAATCCAGCTCTTCTAAACTGTCCTTTTCCTCATCTTCTTCACTATATTTCTCAATAATGGCATCTAATATTCTTTTGATCTCCTTCCTCTTATCTATCCATCATGAGTTGTTCAGCCACAACCTTACATAGGCGCCCAACAATATACGTCTGGAGCAGCTCCTCCGCTCACGTCCTGCTCTCCTTCCTTGACTCGCTTTCATCCATCAGCTGGACCTCATCATCTGCTGTCGACGGAGATGTCTCATTGCCGCTCAGGAAAAGGAAACCACCCTCAGCCTCGTTCTTCTCTGCAATGTGCACAAAGCAGAAGAAGCTCTTGTGGCAGTGGAGAGACACACAGATAACATTGCAGATCAAACAAAAGCGGCCGATTCTGAGGAAGCTTATCATGGCATTCTCTTTGAGATTATGGGCCATGTTAATGATTTGCCCAGGCTAGAGGAGGAAGTGGAGAGGGCAAGGATAATCTTCATGGTATTCAAGAATTCAGTGGCTGATCCTCCAACTCCAAAAGTCGAAGAAGAAGCATATGATGCCTAGAAGACTAAGATTTGGGAATCTCTTTTTTTGGGACTTTTGTAATAAATTTGCCTTGAATTTGTCTCTCGACTCAGTAGCTTCTGTAGTTCATATGACAAAGGATAAAACACAAACGGTTGTAAATAAAAAATATCTGTGATAGTTTCATAGATGGTTATAATTAAAATACGTCCGCGATAATGTGTATATCATAGACAGCTTTTAAACCGAACTGTCTGTGATAGTTTCAGATACGGTTTTAGCTATGAACCGTCTATAATAATCAAAGCACAAACGGCTCCACATGAATCGTCTGTGATGAGGCATCCAATATAACTTATTTTGTAGTAGTGCGTGGTTCACCTGTTAGTGGCACCATCCATTTATCTCCATCTCTTGATAAAGCCGTGCACTATCATATAAAGAGTCATTACGTATGATTCGTAACTTTCATCAGAGATGGTTTTTGAACCGTCTGATTTATTGCGTCAGTAATAACAGGTGGTTATCACAGACGACTCCCAAACCGTTTGTGATAAATCACAACACAAACGATTTTTAAAAATAACCATATGTGATATCCGATATATTATAGACGACTAATACAAAAAACTATCTGTGATGGCCTATATATCACATACGAGTTTATATTAGAAATTGTCTGTGATATTTCTTTGTATAGCTAAAAATTATTGTTTTTTGGTGAACCTTAGGAAATGCTGGTCATGCCTTTTGAAAACAAGTAAGTAGATTACATATAAATGATAGATAAGTGAATTACAACTCAAAGTGTTTTACGGCTCAAAGTGAATTACAACTTAAAACCAACTACAAAAAATATTCATGTATTGTCGTTAGAGTTACAACTGAATTATAACTCAAAGTGAATTATAATTGAATGAATTACAATTGAATCAAATGTTTGAACGTATATTAATAGATGTCATTAGAGTGAAATTCTCTTTTCGAGTCAGTGACCTCTATCATGAAGAAGATGGAGAGCCGTCCTCGAACACCCGAGAGTTTGTTCAGATCAAATTTACTTGATTTGATTGCCATACCCTATCACTTGGAGGAGTAAAGTAGTAAGCATATATATTTAAATTGATAATTAGGAAACAATTATTGCGAGATTGACAAACCTTTGGATTATTGTAAGATCGAGGAGGCCGACTACAGGGGGGTGAATAGTCATTTCTAAAAATTATTTCAATTAAATTAATTCTATTTAAGCTATTTGGCTAAAACCAATAATATAATGCGGAAACTTAAATCAAATTAGTTTTTAGCACAAATAAAGCTTAAATCAACTAGGTTCACCTAAGTGCACCAACAACCTAAGTCTATGTCAAGGGTTTGCAATCCTAGGACGACAAGCAATTAATTTAATTCTATCAATGTAAATTACTTGAAAATAAATTGAACACAAAAAAAAACCACAAAAATATGGTATCTTTTTACCATGGTGTTTGGAGGCTTACCGGTCTCCCCTAGTCTACATTGAGATTAGCCCAAACAAATTGAACTGGCTCCATGAATTAAACCGAAATACCTCAATCCACTAAGGTTGCTCTTCCTATACTCTGGAGATGGCGAGCACCATACCACCCATAATTCACTGGAACTTCTCACAGTCTTCTTTGAGAAGCTCACTGCTCACGACGTCTCCAAAGCCGTCTAGGGGTCAGCAAACTTTAAGAGTAATAAGTCAAGGCCCTTGCTTGACTCTCAGCACGTGCAACGAATGCATAAGCTTTAATGGACACCAAGTCCAACTCTAGATGCAACACATGCACTCTAGATCACTCTCCTTACTCAGAAGGTGCAACACATGCACAATTGAGATGAGAGGCTCACACTAGCTCAAGGGAATAGAAACGAGTCAAGCAACCATGCCTCCAACGGGCCACAAGGGGGTATTTATACCCCCACAGAAGAAAACTAGCTGTTGGAGCCAAATTCCTGAAAAATCAAGGAAATTGGAAGTACTACCGTTATACGGTCGGTACTTCCGCTCCCCTCACAACGGTCAGAAAAACTAGCCATTACAGTCAAAATCGGAAGTTCCACCGTTCATTCTCCGGTACTTCTGATCATCGAAGTACCGCTGCACACATGCGGAACTACCGCTTTTCCGGGATGGAGAAGACCACCACACAGGTGTCTCTCTGGAAAAAATGTACCGTAGAAAAATCCAAAACTTCCGAAGTTCGGTAGTACCACGCAACACACATCGTTACTTTTGCTTCCCAGTAGTACCGCTCACACAGAGCCGGTACTTCTACCGGTCGGACGGTCCGCTCACACAGAGCCAATCGGACGACTCGCATCTGGTAGTGCCACGCAACACATGCCAGTATTTCCGATGTTCGATAGTACCGCTCACATAGAACTGGCACTTTCGACCTACGGTAGTACCGCTACATACAAAGTGGTAGTTCTGATTTTCCTGACAAGTGCAGATACTTCCACAGATTTTACAAAACACATTTGCAAACTATAGTATCATGCACACAAGGATCAAACATGATTCCTAATAAGTTTCAAAACATATTTGCACATTTTTAAAATCATGACACAAAGAATAGGTACATGGACTCCTCACATTTGCAAAACACATTCGCAAACCTAAGTCACATACTACAAGGATTATATATGAGCTTCAACCATTTGCAAAACATATTTGCAAATATAAGCCTCATACCACAAAGAGTAGGAAACATGGACTTCAAATACTTACAAAACACATTTGTAATATATAATCCCATGTTACAAGGATTCAAACACATGAACTTCAACTATTCGCAAAACACGTTCGCAAATATAAGCATCATCCCAAAGAGAGCTAAAGCAAGTGAGATTGAGTTATCGACACCTGATAAGACTCAAGCTACTGGATATGATCCTTCTTAATAGTACAACAACCTATATTAGCAATCTAGTCTTCCAACCAAACACTAAGACCGGTAAAAGGCTAGGAACATATCCTTAGCTCTAGCTAGTCATACCTTTCCCTTGAGCATCCTCTTGAAACTTGATGACGCACATCATCACTCCAAGTCCGGGTCATCATCATCTTGACATGCATCAACACATGATGCATCCACTTCTTGAACTCCATTGACACATGATGGGTCTTCATTTGACTTGATGATCAACATATGATCATCTCCTCTTAGACATGCATCTTCTTCTTGATGATCTTTAACGCATGAAGCCATCTTTCATCACACATCTTGACTTGATGATCATAAACACATGAAGTCATCCCAAGTCATCCTCATTTGTGCAACCTAACCTATTCATCTAATTCATGGAAAATGTTAGTCTGCAAACCAATTGCCATCAATTACCAAACTTCACCATTAACACATAATGGATGGACTAGATTATACAATCTTTTCTTTTTGGTAATTCATGACAATCTCAACACATAATGTGATAAATATTTTATTTACAAGTATACAATATGTACACAACACTTGTATACTCTAAGATAAGCTTTAAGCAAAGCTTACTTATCCGGTTGTCATCATCCAACTATTAACACATAATGGAGAAGTTAGATAACAACCCGATTGTAAATTAGTATATATAAACTACACAAGCTATATATACTCAAAGGGTGTGCTTCAAAGTAAAGATCCTAAATATGTGTATTAAGGATACATGTATCAATAATTTTGAAACCTCAAAACATAGAGTGAACTCCCCCTAATTGTTTGCATACGAGTGTATGAAACGAAGACATACGCACATATTCATTTTGGACTATTTGTGGAGTTCAATCTGATCTAAGAAATGCACTAATATATAAGAATGCGATTTTGAATACATACCTCTTTGATCTCACCTTTTCATCCAAATGAGACTAAACAATAATATATTTAAACAAATATATTAGTCTGACACATAGATTTATCATTTAATCATATATTTGGATGTGAGGAATGCAACGTAATTGTAACAAAGATATCGAATGCACACCTCAATGATTTCACCTTTTTCATCTATATGAAACTAAGTAATATCATAATCAATAAAAAACGGTTAGTCTCATAAATGTATTTGTCAATATCACCAAAACCTCATAATAGTATTTGTCATTATCATCAAAACAACTTAAATGAAACTTGAACTCTCAATCATTCGTCTTAGCACTCATAATTTTCTGCATATGATGGAAATGTAGAATACACATAGGTTGTCTTATTGTTGTTGGTTGCACTGCAAAAATAGAATTATATACATAGGTATAGTCAGTTCGAGATGTATTATTATGAAGTGTGATATAAGATTATTATGTTGTAGCGTGTACTAAAAATCATGTCATGTGTTGTAGTGTGGCGCTCAATTCCTTGTATCTTCCTCCCCTGGCAACATAGGCACTGAACAACCTACGTGATTCTAAAAAGTTATCCTCGGCCATTGCAATAATTGGAAGACTATAATAGAGTTATGTATGGAGGAAATAAGCATACATATCGAGTATTTGTTGCACAATGGTGAAGCCGTCATTGTTCTTGAGTAGGGAATCAAGATATATTAACTTGTTCCACTTTAGTACAATGACTATAAGGATTCAGTGCCACCTACTCAAGTATATCACCATAGTTATTAAACCTAAGTTCATGTTGCGTATAAAGTACAAATAAAATTTATATAGCAACTAGTGAAACACTTACCCATGATTATAGGGCACCAGTATGTAGTCCTTGTTGCCCTGAGCAAGCAATCCTGTCATTTGTAATTCTTGATGCAGGATGCATGTTGGGTGATGCATTGCTCACAGATCAACTGTGGGTTGAGGAAACCCACCGGTTCTCACGATCACTAGGCTTCTCGCATCATGTATCTATACATAATCAATGAATTATGATATGTATCTATATTATGTGAATGTAGGACTTGATTGTACACGCTTACAGTGTTCAACATCGTAGAAGTGAGGCGTCGAGGTTGGATAGTTTAAATAAGTCATCGAAGCCCACGACGAAGATGCCTGGGCCAGGGAGGAAATGCCTTTCTGTGTATCTGACGGTGAATGCAGTAGGTCAGTTTTATCCTCCGCTCGTTGGTCCTCCACGTGTGCTAGGCATGCAAACTCGCGTAACCAATTCCAAGACGGGGTAATAGTGTGTCGGGGACCAACGACATTCTGAGAGAGAACATCCAGGGCTTACGAGGCACCTTAATCTTCTTTGATTTGGCTTTAGCGCCTGTGATATGTCTTCCCAGAAGACAACTTGGCACGCTTTTCTTGTTTGTTCAATGTTGTCTCCATGGGAGCCAATACAGTGGTCTTAAGTGGAGGTTGAGGTGGAGTCATCGAGGGTTCTGTTGAAGAGGCCTGGTCTTGCGGAGATCGCGACACTGCAGGGTTTAGGATGATGCCCTTCTTGGGCTTCTAGACAAAAGTGTGCACGGTATCCCCTAGTGTTGATATCTTCATTTGGAGGCTTCTCCAGTGGGACAACTATGAAATGCACATGTACCATGTCCACCTGGACCTTGGCATAACCCAACACCAGCTGGGCACTATGTAGCATTGTCCCTTCCTAGCATGAAAGCACCATCCCCCACCCAGCCTCAATAGGAATGGATCCAACCAGCCTAACTTGGAGCTTGTAGGGTGTAAGCTTCTACAAAAACATACACAATTAGCTAAGGCATCCTCAGGTCTATGTTTGGAGCATTTCAGAGATATACATTACTTGAATTTCGCCGATCGGGAGTCAGGTGTCGCTTTGGTTAGATTGGTGTGTGGACACGCAATTACTTTGACGGTGATGTAGATTGGCTTCCACAATAATGGGGGCAACCTATGACTAGCTGAGCACTTGCTCTAGCCTTTCCTCCAAATGTGCTAGCTTCCCAAAAAATTCTGCACGAATCTCCCATTTTATGCGCTTCTCGCACTTGACCTTCGATCTCTTCCGACTCTCTTATGAGTCGGGCGTCATCTGGGAATCCCTACCTCTAGGGAACGTAAACCCCAAGGCCTCATCTGCGACCTGGGTGCTCCTTATTTTCTAGAGCCATGGATAATATGTCCTCTCCTTGACAACCTGGAAGTTTCCTTGGTAGGATTCCGTAGTCAACATTTCCTACAAGAGGCTAACATGTTATTTTAGTTCTTATGAAGTTATGGACATAGTACCAGCCAGTTAGTTTGATATCTTACCAAGTGTTGTGACACTTCCTAGCATATCGAGTTCTTGAAGGATATGGCACCTAAAGACGTGGTAGATGTCTTCACTCTTAACCAGTTTCGAGCATGCTCATCTGTGATCCCGACAAATGGTGGGGAGTCCTCTGATAGGCTTGCCTCCTCATCCTCTCTCCTCTGTTGTGGGATTTTACCGACATACCCAGCAATGCCGAGTCTGTGGGGGTGAGTATTCTGGGCCTAGATTGCCTTGTGCTTCATGCTTTCTTCCTAAAATTCGACGATCATCTTCATGCCTACAAAGATGTCCCATATATCTGAATGGAGGAAAGGATATTTTGTGAACGACGCCCACCTCATTCACGTACTTTGTGACAAGCTTGCTCTTGAAATTCTTTCATGCCTTGCCCATCGCCAGGAGTACCTGTCATCGCACGAATTCTTGGACTTCTTCAATCTCAAAAGACCATGGGACTTCCTTCCAAAGCTGTTTTTTCTCTTCACTCGTCAGAGACTTCCAGTTCAGTGTGGTGATGGGGACCTATTGCCTTGTAACTATCCCGTAAGTAGTCCAGAATGTGGCCACTCCTTTCTTGGGATGTAGAGGGACTCTAATTGGACTGACCTACATGATGGTCATTCGGCTCTCAGGTATTTTCGATATACCTCAGCCCTCTCGCTTAGTTGCTCCTTTGGTCAGGTCATTGGACGCATTCGATGAAACTGAGCCTGAAGACTATGTAGACACAATCTTGCTTAGTTGCTATCTATGACGTATTCAAATTGCATTTCAATATGAGGTATATAAAACAAAACTGAATATCATAGATGAAATTTTATTGCTCTCAGATGTCGGTTGCGCTTTATTATCATTGTGTCTATGTTATAACCTACAGGAGAGGAGAAAAGGCTATAAGTCCGCTACATATTGTTATACATCTTGCTTACGAGATAGCACATTTCAATGTCATCCAGAACATAAAGACGGGAAACAAAGAAGCCGTTGAGGCAACTTCAAGCATACAACTAAACATTTCCCTACATGGCACAAAAAGATCTGTATCTCTCTCAACCCAAAAAACTTTCCCCTTTGTTCTTTTCCAACACACACTTTAAAGTATAATATAACACCTTTCAACGAACGACGGTGATTAATGAGATTAACTAAACAACACCAGCTAACTAAAGAAGGCTACACCTCGATGCCACATTAATTTTAGTTTCTCTTCCTCGATGCCACATCAATCTAAATCATATCAAAACAACACACAAACTAATTTGAATCGCATGGCAGACTGCAATCATAATTAATTGCATCCGGAACGAGGAAATGAATTTTTCCAATGCACGAACCCAAAATTTACCACGTAAACCAAACCAAAATACTTAACAAAAAAACTTAATATATTTGGAGAAAAAGAGGCTCAACTATTTCAATCGACATTAACCAACACCTGATCTTTTTCTTAATATACACTTCATTTACTCCAACGCGGGATTACCCATAAGCTACATAAAAAATAATGGAAGAAAGAAACCACGCAATCCCCAAATCCCATCCGAATAGCACAAGCTCTGATATTATGTCTCCGCTCATTTTGGTTTGAGCTTCTGACTTATTTTGCACTATTCATAAATTTCTTCTTTTTTTATACTTTTGGATTTTTTTGAGCTTTTTTTGCCGGTTTTTTTCTCGTAGTTGTTTGCATTATACGTGATGGGCTAACATGTTTTTTCTATTTTTAAAATTTTTAAATTTAATTATGCTAAATAAGCCTCCCTCAGCTACAGTGTTTTTTCAGCTAGCTACAGTACTTTTTAGCTATAAGCCACTCAAAAGAAGCTTTTTTAAATTTAATTATGCTAAATAACCTTCATGTTTCGCCCTCCCAAGATCAATTTTTCCCCATAGGCCACAAGGTAATCCCCAACACGGTCACAGACTGATAGAAAAAGAGAATCGTTGACCTTCTTGGAGATGTTGAGAGTGCTGGAGGAAGACGACGGAGGAAGCTGAGCAAGCTTAGATCCAATGGCGAAGGAAGCTAAGGAAGCATAGGTGTATTGAGGAAAACCTAATTGTTCGTATGAGTAGTGAGTTATGTTTTCGCACTAAGTGTCTGTATATAGAAAAATATTATTAGAAACAGTTTTTAAAAATAATCATCTGTGATAAGTCACAACACAAATAGTTTTTAAAAATAACCGTTTGTGATAAACAGATCATCATAGACAGTTTTATTACAAAACGGCCTGTGATGTATCACTGACGGTTTTTTTACAACCATTTGTGATAAGTAGGTCATTATTGACGGCTCTTACCATCGGATGTAACATAGACGATCACGCTAGTAAAACTATCTGAAATAACTACGCTGCACTTTAAAACTGACGAATTCTATAAAACTATATATGATAAGATGTCCAATATAAATTTCACCGTAGTAGTGGCGCAAACTCGACACCCCAGCCCAAGCTTACATGTGACGGCAACGGCTTGATGTGAGCTTGCATTGGTGGCGGTGCGACGTGATGTCCCACAAGGCAGCAGTGGACCAGCACATGCTCACACACAATGGGCATAAGGCAGTGACCTTAATTACCAAGGTTTAATTAAGTTGTTAAAATTGTTGCTCCCATTGTCCCCTGATGGTGTAACAAATTCAATAATTAGTAAAGGTCACAAATATTTGGACTAAACTTGTGGGAAATACTAGATAATATAAACATCAAATTCACATCTAAAATAAATGATTTTTTTAAAAAAATATCTTAGATTAGCAATTAGATTACTTTAATGCACACTAACATATAGTTCAAATATCACAAAAAAAATTCACGAAGTTTAAGCATTGGGTGTGGCTTAAGTGATTTCAGTGACGTCCATGTTAGTAGTGTGCCAAGTCATGGAGTGGTAACGAGTGTGAAGTAGAGAATGTGAATATTGACATCTTAGGGCATCTCCAATGGTTATAGCTAGCAACTAACTATAAGACTTCCACATCATCTATATAGTACACACTAAAGCTTGCATTCTAAAGAACTATCTATAAGGATAGCTATTTGATGCTTACATGCACACACAGAATTTATTGAGGCTGCCTCGTTTAGCGTTATAGACTAGTGCTTAAGGAAGAGCTGGCTCGATTTTTTTTGCATACTCTCTTTCCTCCACATAGGATATATGCTGATGTGTACATGCATATAGATAGCTGACTCAGACCATTGGAGATGCCCTTAGTAGGCATGACGTGTAAACACATTTGGCGACACGACTTTCATTGAGTTAAAGACGGAAGGCGAAGCCAAGAGCATGCATGCTTGGATGTTATGTATTTTTTTCTTTTTTGAAAAGGGCAGGAGGACTGCCTTCTATTTCTTCATAGAGAGAAGGGAAAACAACATAACCAAGTTAGATTGAGGGACAAGGGGCAGAGAGAGGCTAGGGACTAGCCCTAGAAAAGAAAAATAAAAAACATTATAGAGTTACAGAGAGTAAAGGGAGAGCTCCTGTAGCCGCTTTGCCCCTGCTAGGGCCTAGGCAGTCGCCTCCTCCTTGGTGGTGGCGATTAAGGACAAAGATGTAGCTGTTGTGGAATAGAAAATGTAAGTGTTCCGTTCCTTCCAAATATGCCAAGAGACTAGCATCACGAGTGATGATATTGCTTTTCGCGGTGTGCCAATTGAGAGAACCATAGATTCCCACCAGTCACAAAGTGAGTGGAACGTATGCCAGTTTACCGGATTGATGGAGTTATACGCAGTTCAAATTCTTGTGACGTAGCGGCATATGACCAACAGGTGCATGGTAGACTCCAGCTCACGTGTACATAGGGGCACATTAGGTGGTTGGGCCATCCACGCTTATCCAGATGATCTGCAGTCTACAGTCTATTTTGTATGGCCAACTAGGCGAAGATTTTGCATTTTAGTGGTGCCCAGTTCTTCTAGATTAGCGGGTTCATGGTTGTTTGAACCGTCCCTAGGAACTGTGCTCTGTAGGCTGAGGCGGCCATGTACTCTCTATGGGGAGTTATTTTCTATGTTATTGTGTCCTCTGCTGCATCGTGTAGAGTTACTGTAGATGTGTACCCGTAGATGGAAACAATCTCATGAATGTGTTGTGGTGTAAGGTCGTCTGTCTATGTTAGGTCATGCAGCCAGTTATTCCCTGTTAAGGCAGTCCGTAGGGTACTTTTTTCCCTAGAGATGGTTGGTGCGATATCACAAAGTCTGTTGCTGTCCGCCCAAGAGGAGGTCCAGAATGATGTCCTCGTACCATCACCAATCGTTATGGTAGTGGCTGCTACGAAAAGACGGCGATCTAGGCTACAAAAAGACGGCGATCTAGGTCATCACACGGGACTTCCATTCCTTGCTAGGGCCTGAATTTGGTTCTCCATTCTTGCCATAGCCATCTAAGTTTGAGAACCCTAATGAAGTGCCCAAGATACTGGATACCCAGGCCTCCCAGCTGTGTAGGCCTATAGACTCTATCCCAGTTGATCTTGCAGCTTCCACCCATTAGGTGTTGGTCAGACCTGGCCCAAAGGAACTATCTCATCCGTCTATTGAGGGTTTCGATCACACATTTTAGTGCTTTGATGGCTGTAAGAAAGTAGGTCGATTGGGCTATCAGGACAGATTTGATCAAGGTTGTCCTACCTGCAAGAGTGAGCAGCTTGCTGTGCCATCCTGCTAGGTGGCTCACAAACTTGTCTTCCAGTACTTGGAAGTCTACCATGCGAAGTCTTCTGATTGCAAGTGGTTGCCCAAGATACTTCATTGGGAAGGAGGCCTGCTATGCGGGTAGGTCAATCAGTATTCCACGAAGGTCAATCTGGCTACAGCTTATTGGTGCCACCTAGCTTTTTTATAGGTTGGTATGCAGGCTTGTCATGTTGTTGAAACTGCATAGGATTTGAATGAGGTTGTGAACGTCTTGTTGCTCTAGCGCTAGGAAGATGGCTACATCATCCGCGCAGAGGAAGGTTCGGAGGACGACTGAACCCCTTCTAGGGGCTGTAGGGCACCAAGATCTGTTACGATGTTTAGGATTTTCTGCAGTGTGTCTATCGCAATTATAAGAGGAAGGGAGATAACAGGTCACCCTATCTCAGGCCTCTGCAGTGTTGTAGACTGTCTCCTATGACCCCATTAAGGAGGACCATGGTGGCAGTGGAGAGAAGACAAGAGACCCAATCTTTCCAACGTGCAGGGAAGCCCCTCTTTTCTACGAGTTCAAGAAGATACTCCCAGCGGACCGAATCAAAGGCTTTAGCGATGTCAAGCTTGAGGAGAAGGGATGGGGTTTTGTTCTGGTGGTACCTCCTTGCTAGCTTGCGTACATATAGGCAGTTGTCTTGGATGCACCTCCCTGTGATGAAGGCAATTTGGCTTGGGGAGATAAGCTCATTCATGAAGGGTGCTTACAACAAAGCCAAGGTTTTTGTGATGATTTTGGATAAATTGTGTATAAGACTAATAGGTCTGAAGTCCCCTGTGGATTGGGAACCTTCCTTGTTGGGGATTAGGATCAAGCCTGTAGTGTTTACTCATGGGAAGTTGTTCGTTCTCAGGTTGAAGAATGCCTATATGGCTGCCATAAAGTTATCCTTAATTATGTCCCAGCATGTACCATAGAAGATTCCATTGAACCCATCATGACCTGGTGTTTTGTCAGCCAGAAGTTGGAGGATCGCACGGTGCACCTCATCTTTGTTAAATAGGGCAGCAAGGGCTTGCAGGTCTATTTGGGGCAACTGTAGGGTCTCCCAATTGAAGGAGGTGGCTGTAGGCGGTCTCTGTCCCAAGAGTTGATTGAAGTGATTGAAGAGCACATTTGCCTTATCTTTGTGTGCCACGGCCCAAGCTTGGCCTGTAAAGAGGCTCTGGATGAAAATTTTTCTTATTGTGACAATTCATTATGATATGAAAAAATCTTGTGTTTGCATCTCCCTCTTGTAGCCAATTGATTCTTGCCGCCTGCTTTTTCCTGGCTCTTTCAATAACGACTAGCCCATGACCCTTTTCTTTAGGATTGTTCAGAGGTCCCGCTCTGCCTATGATAGCAGCTGGCTATCTTGTGTTATATCTAGGCGTAGGATGATTTCTTGGGCCATGTGGAGCTGAAGCTTATTCGTTGGGAACAATCTCTTGCTCCAAGCTTTGAGCCTTTTCGCCGTATTAGTTAGTTTGTTGTTCAGCCTCAGGATTGGATCTAGCCCTAGGGTTAGTTTGCCCCAGGCCTGTTGGATTGTGTGGAGAAACCGCGGTATCCGAGTCTAGAAGTTTTTAAAGCGGAACCTCTTTGGAGGTTGTGGGCCATCTATATTGGAAAGGAGAAGGGGGGCAGTGATCTAAGTGGGATGTGGATAAGGCATGTAGAACATGACTGTTGAAGGTGGTGTTCCAAGAATTGTTATAGAAAAATCTATCCAATTTGACTACGATTGGATTCTCTCTCATTACTCCAGGTGTATTTGTGGTTTAGTAGGTGGACCTCTTTCAGGTCACAGTATTTGAAGTACGAGACATTAAATACCATAGTTTGACAATGCCACAATATTTCAAAAAACCATGATATGTTTGGCATTTGCAGTATTCACTATAATTTTTGTTATTCCGTTATTACAATTATTAAGAAAAATTAAACAAGCTAGATTTATATATTAGGCTTTATGCACATATAGAAACATCTATTTAACGTGCATTTCTACTTTAGTTACATTAGGCTTTTATAATCAACAATACAATACAATATTTATATATAGATGACAAGATGCCATTAAGGTTAACTTATAAACAAGCACGTTAAGCGATGAAGGTTTGTATCAGTGGCCGAACGTGAGACGAAGCCAAGAGGGGGCACAATTGTCCAATACCAAACAACAATGGTAAATCAACAGAAAAGTATTGGTAGAATTTGTAATCATGAAAGTAATAAAAATGATCTTGTTCATCTTTAGGCAAAAAAATCTCATATCACAGCAAGCTGTACTTAAATACAAATGAAGCATGAAAACTAGCACCAACTTATGTTCTAATTCCTTTCTTTCGATTCTAAAATACGTAATTATGTCTTCGTAACTTTCTCGTAAGTGTAGTTATCTGCGATTTCACTTGCTATGTCCTATGTGTATTACCAAGCTATTGGCAAGAAATTCATCTTCTATCTTATTACACAACCATGTCTTAATTATCTTGGAACAAGGAAATATATGTTCAGGAGTTGCTTGACCTAAATTGTTGGACATTGTCAGTTTGTCGCATTGGGAAAGAAAGAAGTTAAAAGAGGGATAGAATGAAGTGAGGTGGTAATCTCGCATCTGATAAAAGAGCAGCTATTCCCCTAAGAAAGCAACGGGACATTCTTCCTTCATAGATTCCCGAGCTACTTTTGAAAGGTTTTTCCGGACCAAGTTTATATAATGATTCCTTGCAAATTTTTTAAATAATTATTCAAAAATACAAAATTATACTTGTATTTTAATTTTTTACAAAATTAGCCTCCTGTCGCTAACTGTTGGGCAACTAGACCCTATTGCCCAACGGCCGAGCGACAAGAAGGCAATAGATGAACCGTTGGGCAACAGAGATGTAGTCGCCCAACGCTCGAATGACATGTGCTGTCGTCCAACCGCTAGGCGACAACACCTCCTGTCGCTCAATGGTTGGGCTACTGGAGCCTCTTTTTTTTTTATTTAATCCCTTTTTAAAAAATATTTTAAAGTTAATCCCTCGCAAACTTTATTTTCAATTCTGACCCATTTGACCACACGCACGTATCCATCATAAACACCTGCACAATATTTTTAGGCCTTGTCCCAGAAGTGATACATACTGCATGCTGGAAGAAATGACTAATATATTGACTATGAGGCACAAGGATGGACATATGCTGCACAATACCACTGATGAAAGATGCGTAGACATTTTGTGCCTACTTCTAGAACTCGTTTTTTCATGTTGTTGGATGTCTTGCTACGTGAAGAATTGCATGCGAAAAGATGACGAGATTTGATGTTGCGAATTAAAATAGACTTTATAATAAAGCTGAAAATAACACGGCACACAGGGTTTGGTTACGTGTATAAGAAATAATATTATGCACGATGTAACAAACAGAAGTATTTCTATAATACATATACACCTTTTTGGAATGGAAATAAATTCGACCATCGAGGGACTAGCTCTGAACGGCCCGACCTACTGCGTGGACCGGGGCCATTTTCCCTTCCTTGTTAGCTCGGCGTTGAACTTCTCGACGGCCTCTTTGGCCTTAGCCACCATTTTCCTCTTTTTCTCGCGCTCCCTCTCGTGAGCCTCGCGTTCCCTACGCATACACGCCTCGAGATGAGCATTCGTCTCCCGACGTATACGCTGGGTTTGCTTGTCGTTGTGATGCTCCTCCCGGATCTCGCAGACCCTTTTGACATCCCAATCCTTATAGTCGAGAGTCCATTAGTCATGTGGGTGGATCTTTAGGTTGATCCACTTGCAATAGCCACATAGCAGTTCCAGGGACTATGGGTAGACGGGAGAGATTGTTAGTGCACACTTTCAAAGAGAAATAGTAGAGGAACACACTGTAACTAATCCTTATTGGGTGGCCGGGTGCCAATAGTTGCTCGTGTCCCAACGATGATCAGGATAGTCACAGGAGTAGTTCACATAACCCCAGTAACGCATGCCCAGGTTGAGCCGTTGCTTAGACTTGAAGAACATGCATAGGTTCCTGCACCAACAGAGGGGTGGAGTCTCCCCCTCGGGCGGGTGTTGCAGTAAACGCTCGGTTGGAACGTTCAAGATGGGGTTGCTGCTATGAGGGGTGTCACTGCAGGGAGGTGACCTCTTCGCACGCTTCGCTCGACAAGCCCAGGCCGTAGCAACCCTTGCTTGTTTATCACGGGCCACAGCAGACCTTGCCAGTTCACGAGTGTCCTCCCATTGCTGCATCATCTTGCCCTATTGCTTGTTCTGCCTCTTGTCCATCCTGGCGTGGTGAAGCAAGCTCTGGTGTAGTGTTGGGTTTGGTTGTGTAGTGTTCTCTCCAGATCTCTTCCACCTCCTTTTATAAGCCAAAGGGTTGGCATGTTGTGGTTAATTTCATGTTAGTAGCCTGCAAGGCAGAGTGTTGCCCTGTCTTTCAGAAAAGTTGTTGGCGAGGCAGAGTGTTATCACGTCTTACTTTGCGGAGTGTTGTCACGTCCAACTTTACAGAGTCCTTTCCTTTTTTGTCTGAAAAGCCAAGGAGGTCAGTGTTGTCAAGTCAATCTGAAAAGGTGGCGAAGTAGAGTGTTGTCACATCTTACTTTGCAGAGTGTTGTCATGTCCTGCTTTACTGTAATATCCCGGGCGATATTTTATCAAATAGTATTAAAATCAGGGAAAAAGGGGGGGGGGGGGAATTACGTAAATTCACGGCAACCTGGGCCTGGGCCGAGGCCCAAAAGGGGGGCCGGCCAAGGGAAAAGGGGGGAGGGAGGCGCCCCACCCCCCAAACCCTAGCCGCCCCTCTCCCAAGCCGCCTCTCCACCTCCCTGGCCGCACCTCCCTCTCCCTCCTTGCGCCCCCTCTGGCCAGCAGCATCCCCTCGCCTCCATGGATGCCCCTGCAATTGGTGAAGGATCCCGATCGCTGCGGTTCGAGAGGAGGACAGCAAACCGTCCGCCGGAAAGATTCGTGGATCCGGAAGGTGGAGATTAGGACGGGAAAAGGAAGGGAGGCAGAGATCGTGTGGGGTTCTTCGTGTTCTTCAGCGATTGGTTGCGGGTAATTACTCCTAATTCTCTCTGCTAGCTGTATAATTAGTTGTTTAGCAATGTCGGTTTTCGGATCTGTTCAGGACAGCCTCTGTTAGACGGTCTTTTTGATGTAGATCCGTGGGGATTCAGGTTTGGTCTTCTCCTAGAGATTTGTAGAGGACATCCTTAGCTTTCCATAAAGTGCTAGAACGTGTCATTCCGACCTCTGTAAAGAAAGTTATGATTTTTCTAATCGGACTGTTCTGTAGATCGGGGAAATTCCTGTCAGGTTTCGGTAGATGGGTTTGGGCGATTAGAAATCAGGAGAATCAGAGGATCTCCATATTACGAAAGTTTTAGATATGTTCCTTAGATTTCCAGAAAGGTCAATAAATCCGGATTCCGACTCTCGGGGTGAAAGTTATGACAGTTTTAGTGCGCTGTCCAGAGAACTCGTTACAGAATTGATGATCTAAGAAAGTTAGATGGTGCGGGTAGAAGTTGGCCGAATCAGGAAGACTCACCAACTAGGTTTAGTTAGATAATTTAATTATCTTTCCAGAGAATCTGAGAACGCCCTGTTCGGACTTCTGTGCCATTAGATAAGGATTTTTGAAGTTGACTGTCCGTAGAAGGGGACAGGGTGGCCGAAAGGAATTGGGGTGTTGAGTCAAGTTAATCATGTTGGGTTAGTTTGGGGTTGTTTTGTTTAATCTAAAGATTCGTTACAGTTGTCTTAGCAATCATTATAATTATTATTCAGGAGGAGGAAGGATTCCAGGGGCCGCGCCTTCTGATCATTTCCCATTTTCTCGGGGTTAAGGCAAGTATAATGTTGGTTTAAATTTTATAGTGTGCATTGTTGATGGTTGTTGCTATGAAGATGGTTGTTCCATGCTTTGAGAATATGTGATCTTGATCATGATAATGATATGTTGATATTGTTTATGGTAGATTGCAATTGAAAGAGTTCCTGAGAATTTATGATGCATAGTTGTTGTGAATGCAAGTTTTATTTGTTGAGACATTCACATTTGTGCATCATGCTGATTTATTGAAGTCTAGGTCACGAGATGACCAAGCGCCGAGGTCCCCGACATGTTGTTGTCATGACGGGCTAAAGGTCCCCATACTTGTGGAGTATGGGCAATTGGTCCCTGTACCAGAGGGTACAGGCATGGGTGTGCATTGACGGATGCACACTCCGCATTACCGGTAAAATGCGCAAGAGAAGAGATAAAGAGATTTTTGATCATATTGCATAGCATGTTTATTCATATGATTGATGGTTGAGTTTGTGAAGTGATGTTCACTTTTATCCTTGCTGCCCCTATTTATATTTGCTGAGTCTTTGAACTCACTCTTGTTGTTGTTTGTTGTTATGGTTGTTGTTTGTTTTAGGTACCCACATGAGATCGGCATGCATGGGAATAAAGAGGGATTAGTTTTGATGCACATGCACGGTCTATTCACCATGGAAGGCAGAAAGAACATTAAACATCATCTGCTGAATAATTTAAGTGGTATTTGATTATTGTCTATCAGGTTCAATGTGTAATAAAGAATAGAACTTATTTGCTTTGATTCCGTTCTTTATCTAAGTAGAATGGTTATGAGTGCGATGGTGATCATAACCCAGTTTTGCTTATAAATGAACTTATTGCTTATTGGTATTCATATCAGTTGATTATGCTTGTTGAGACCTTTGATTTACTCAATAAACAAAGGAAGTTCCGCCGAAATTTTGTAAGATGAGTATTAGTTTCCTTATTATGCTATTAGTTTGGTAGCATTCCAGGTCATTAATTGGCTGGGGTGTTACAGTTGGTATCAGAGCGGGCTTTAGGTCCGTGGTAATTGAATAATTAAATTGACACACAGTGCACAGTAGGATGGGAATGGGTGAAGCATTGCATTTACGTTTCCGTTATGTTGTATTGATGATTGAGGTTTGAGATGATATATTATATCTATATTATAAAGCTATAGATATTATGTGTGGGGATAACCCATGTTGAGAGGTTGAGGTCGTGGTTGTGGCCCTGGGCTGTACCAGGTTACACCACCGTTAGCGGTATGAGAATATGAAGGCGGTTACCTTGGATATCTTAGAATAGGCGTTGATAGTGAGTATCTCTAGAAGAGTTGTCCTCTTCTTTGACTTTGAATTTGGTCGACTCTAGTCCAGTTGGGCTCGATGCGTTTCTCTTGGGTTATTAGTTCATTGCGGTTGATCGGTTGCTTTGAGAAAGGATAGTGTGTTTTGATTGGGCTGAATTTGTCCTGTAAAGCAATCATTGTTTTCCCAACCGATGAGTTATTCTTACGACTGGTGAACTTAGTTGGTGGTCAAGTTTGACCTTTATATGCGAGTTTTGTTTTCCTGATGGGAAATCTTGATCCATTTATTCGCTTGATGTTTTTGGGTTAATGAAAGTTTCCTTCTGCAAGTCCTTTAGTGCGTGGAGGCTTTTACTCATTGTATCTCTCTTGGGTATTTTAAGTGTTGAAGCTTAATGTATCTCTTTTATGAAAGAAGATGTTAAACCCTTTGGCGATGTGTTGTCATGATAAGATGAGAGGTTATAATCAAAGCACTTAATGAATATGATATGGATTATCAAGATTGGGTTGCAGGGTGTGCATGATTGATCTTAGCTAAGATCCTTGAAAGGAAAGTTGAATAAGTTGAGGTTGTTCTCTAGTAGTTCTTGATGAGCTGTGACTGTGAGTATGACTATATTTAGGTGGAATCAACAGAGTTAATAACAAGTAGGGAACGTTGACGAAACTGGTTTGATCATTATAGGTGATATATTTTGATAAGCTTCTCGGATAGAGTGGACCTGCGAGTCTCAACGGATTAATCTAACCCTTTGGGATGGATAAGTCCAGAAGATGTTAGAATATTGTCATAGCGGATATTAATCTTGGAGTTACCTTTTTATGGATAAGTACTGATCATATGTAATTGCTAGGTGCATTTATTACGTATCGAAGTATGGTTTTGAGCATCACTAAGGGATGAACTGATGGAATGTAATTGGTGATTTATGTTACCTGATGGTGGAGTGGTAGGATAATAGTATGTCTTTGATGAGAAGGTTGATCCTTAAAATTGTTTAGTTTACTAAACTAGTTGGATTACTTGATCTCAATGGATTCATTTAACTGTGTAGGAAGGCAGAGTTAAGGATGTTTTCGGTTTCTTGATGGTCTTATGTTTGCTAGTTGGAACGCAAATAGAGAAATGACCATAAATCCTTCCATGACGGTATAATCGTCAACTGTTTACGATAACCATTGGATTGGAATTGGTGTGCACTAAATTGATGTTGAGCATTGCTAATAGGTTAAAGAATGGGATTTAAGGGTGATCTAAATAGGTGTGTTGTGAGGATGACCTTGGCAGCATGCCTTAGTTAAAAGACGATTTACTTCGATAGTGGGGTTTGTGCATTAGTTATCCTCTTGACTAGGTTGAGTATTGCAACCTTATAGAAAAATATATGAAATAGGTTATTGTGTTTCCCTGGGAAGGTCAATGATGGGATAGTGAGTTATGTTGGTTCAGGCTAGGAGTGCATGAAGTGATGTTAGAAATACTAGCAGTTATGGTTGCTAGAGTGATGTTGATTCCTTTAAGAGGAGATTAATTTGATTGCCTTTCGTGATATTTCGTAAATAAAAATGTTTCGAGTTTTGCGGCGGAGATCATTTGGATCTCATGATTTATTTGGTAGTTGAACTGTTCCGAGCAAAGTGAAGTGTGAAAGATCTTATTGGTTCTTAAGTGGTTCTTGTGGTTTGGTCTTAAGAACTTGTCTTGTTCGAGCTGACCAAGTGTTGTTGTAGTCAAAGAATTGTTTTCTATGTTAACGGAAAGAGTGCATTAGGAGTATTTGAGGTCTGAAGCCAAGTTTCGTATCTTGCGATTTGATATCCTCTTCTTGGGGGATTGTGCCTTCAATTGTGGACTCCCCTTATGTTTTCCGAGTTCGTTGCCAATTGACTGTTCCTCTTGGTCTGGTGTCTACCGTGATTGGTAAACGTTTACCTGAGTGCTGAAATTATTATTATTATTATTATTATTCTTATTGGCCTCTTCTTCTGAGAAAGGATTAACTGATTCATGTTGCAAAGCCCTTAAAGATGAATGTTGGCAACTGGATAGTGGTGGTCGAGTAGATGATTCTGTGAGGCTTCAGGTGTCAAGATGTTTGAGATGCATGGCGTAATAAATCGATTTATTAGAATAATCCTTGGAAAGGGTTTGATTTAAATAGAATGTTTGTCTTTGGAGTTAATAGGTTTCGTTGTCGCAACTAGTAGGACCTATAGCGAGATGTGGTCCAAGATCTTGTGTTCATCTTGATAGAATATTAGAATTAGCAAGTATGGAAATCTTGATTAGTTTCTTAGAGTATCACATTTTGGGTACTCGGTAAGATTGTGTAGAAGATTTATGATGGTGTAGTTTGATGAGAGTAGTAGTATAGAGGAATCTAATAGTCGTGTTAATTAATGGGATAGCAAGGATGGTTGAGTTATTGTTAAGGATGACTCGGCCTCAGTGAGTAACCCTTTGTGAGATAGATTGTCTCTAAGGATAACTTGGTCAATCAGTTAGAAATGGCTACTTTGTGGCCGCGTAGCTAAATTTGATTGGTGTGGGTTAGAGAAAGTCTAAGATTTGTGGAATGAATCGCCTTGGGCGGTTACTTGATTGGTGAGAAGTGTTGACCTTAGTGACCGAGGTTATGGTTGAGTTGTTTGAAAAGTTTAGTCATTAGATCTGAGGATTACCTATCAAGTATACCGGAAATTCATTGTAAGAGTCTTAAAGGTTGAAATGTTGGCTTTGCATTTTTTTTATGCTAGCATCTTGGTTTTCCATGATTAGATTCCAAGAGTTATGGTGATGTTTGATAGAATCCTTGGGAAGCAGTAAATGAGCATGAAGGTGGTGAATTTAAAGTTGATCATCCTTAACAGATTTAGGTGATGTGAGTGTGGCTGTAAGCTATATCGTGGTGTGTTGAGAATTATTTATCAAAGTAATTCCTCTGCTAGAGAAGTTGATCAGGGTATGTTATTGTGGATTGAAAGAGTCTCTTTACATAGGTGTGGAATTTGTGTTCAGCTTGAGCATAGCCATAAGGTTGCTAATTTAAGAGAAAAGAGTTAGAATGTTATGCGACGATTTGGCATCCTATGGTTTAAGAGAAAGTTAAATTCTTAAAAGAAAGATGGTTTTGAGTTGGTTGCATTAAGACTCTTTTGTTTTCAGTCGGGAACTGTTGTGCGTCCCTGGTTAAAAGAGGTGCTCATTGTTAAAGTGAAGAGATCGATTGATATAAGGATCAAGAATTGTGTGTGTTTGTGCAGGTTGTGTGGTTTAGTACCCAAGGGAGTGTTGGCCCAAGGTATAATGGTTGTTTCTGAAAGTTGGAGAGACTTGGTAGAGAGCGTATTGCTAGAACCGTCTTGAGTCCTAGCGTAGCGCACAGATCGTTTTGTATGACCTAGTGTCGAGGGAGTACTGGAGGAATCTGGAGCATAAAGTTTCGTTTGGGCCATTGACCCACGGGTAAGACCGTGCCTTCGAGACGTGTCCGTCGAGTGACTCTTGAAAAGATGGGACAAGTAGTAATGCGTAACACGTCAGTACGTCAAGGTGTTTTGTCGCAGCAGACCGAGAGAGAGGCCACTTGGGAATTGGAGACTCGCATGCGCGAGCAATATCCAGAGTTATTCACAGCAGGTAAGTGGCAAAGTTAGTAAGTTTTAGCCGTGATTATATTTCTTGGTGTAAGCGTGGCTAGAATTCGGGGTCGAATTCTGTTTAAGGGGGGTAGAATGTAATATCCCGGGCGATATTTTATCAAATAGTATTAAAATCAGGGAAACAAGGGGGGAATTACGTAAATTCACGGCAACCTGGGCCTGGGCCGAGGCCCAAAAGGGGGGCCGGCCAAGGGAAAAGGGGGGAGGCGCCCCACCCCCCAAACCCTAGCCGCCCCTCTCCCAAGCCGCCTCTCCACCTCCCTGGCCGCACCTCCCTCTCCCTCCTTGCGCCCCCTCTGGCCAGCAGCATCCCCTCGCCTCCATGGATGCCCCCTGCAATTGGTGAAGGATCCCGATCGCTGCGGTTCGAGAGGAGGACAGCAAACCGTCCGCCGGAAAAATTCGTGGATCCGGAAGGTGGAGATTAGGACGGGAAAAGGAAGGGAGGCAGAGATCGTGTGGGGTTCTTCGTGTTCTTCAGCGATTGGTTGCGGGTAATTACTCCTAATTCTCTCCGCTAGCTGTATAATTAGTTGTTTAGCAATGTCGGTTTTCGGATCTGTTCAGGACAGCCTCTGTTAGACGGTCTTTTTGATGTAGATCCGTGGGGATTCAGTTTTGGTCTTCTCCTAGAGATTTGTAGAGGACATCCTTATCTTTCCATAAAGTGCTAGAACGCATCATTCCGACCTCTGTAAAGAAAGTTATGATTTTTCTAATCGGACTGTTCTGTAGATCGGGGAAATTCCTGTCAGGTTTCGGTAGATGGGTTTGGGCGATTAGAAATCAGGAGAATCAGAGGATCTCCATATTACGAAAGTTTTAGATATGTTCCTTAGCTTTCCAGAAAGGTCAATAAATCCGGATTCCGACTCTCGGGGTGAAAGTTATGACAGTTTTAGTGCGCTGTCCAGAGAACTCGTTACAGAATTGATGATCTAAGAAAGTTAGATGGTGCGGGTAGAAGTTGGCCGAATCAGGAAGACTCACCAACTAGGTTTAGTTAGATAATTTAATTATCTTTCCAGAGAATCTGAGAACGCCCTGTTCGGACTTCTGTGCCATTAGATAAGGATTTTTGAAGTTGACTGTCTGTAGAAGGGGACAGGGTGGCCGAAAGGAATTGGGGTGTTGAGTCAAGTTAATCATGTTGGGTTAGTTTGGGGTTGTTTTGTTTAATCTAAAGATTCGTTACAGTTGTCTTAGCAATCATTATAATTATTATTCAGGAGGAGGAAGGATTCCAGGGGCCGCGCCTTCTGATCATTTCCCATTTTCTCGGGGTTAAGGCAAGTATAATGTTGGTTTAAATTTTATAGTGTGCATTGTTGATGGTTGTTGCTATGAAGATGGTTATTCCATCCTTTGAGAATATGTGATCTTGATCATGATAATGATATGTTGATATTTTTTATGGTAGATTGCAATTGAAAGAGTTCCTGAGAATTTATGATGCATAGTTGTTGTGAATGCAAGTTTTATTTGTTGAGACATTCACATTTGTACATCATGCTGATTTATTGAAGTCTTGGTCACGAGATGACCAAGCGCCGAGGTCCCCGACATGTTGTTGTCATGACAGGCTAAAGGTCCCCATACTTGTGGAGTGTGGGCAATTGGTCCCTGTACCAGAGGGTACAGGCATGGGTGTGCATTGACGGATGCACACTCCGCATTACCGGTAAAATGCGCAAGAGAAGAGATAAAGAGATTTTTGATCATATTGCATAGCATGTTTATTCATATGATTGATGGATGAGTTTGTGAAGTGATGTTCACTTTTATCCTTGCTGCCCCTATTTATATTTGCTGAGTCTTTGAACTCACTCTTGTTGTTGTTTGTTGTTATGGTTGTTGTTTGTTTTAGGTACCCACATGAGATCGGCATGCATGGGAATAAAGAGGGATTAGTTTTGATGCACATGCACGGTCTATTCACCATGGAAGGCAGAAAGAACATTAAACATTATCTGCTGAATAATTTAAGTGGTATTTGATTATTGTCTATCAGGTTCAATGTGTAATAAAGAATAGAACTTATTTGCTTTGATTCCGTTCTTTATCTAAGTAGAATGGTTATGAGTGCGATGGTGATCATAACCCAGTTTTGCTTATAAATGAACTTATTGCTTATTGGTATTCATATCAGTTGATTATGCTTGTTGAGACCTTTGATTTACTCAATAAACAAAGGAAGTTCCGCCGAAATTTTGTAAGATGAGTATTAGTTTCCTTATTATGCTATTAGTTTGGTAGCATTCCAGGTCATTAATTGGCTGGGGTGTTACATTTACAAAGTCCTTTCTTTTTTGGTCTAAAAAGTCGAAGAGGTTAGTGTTGTCAAATCGATCTGAAAAGTTTGTGAGGCAGAGTGTGGATGACATCTTACATTGCAGGGAGCTATTATATCATGTTTTGCAGAGTCCTATCTTTTTGGTCTAAAACTCTGAGGTGGTATAGTGTTGTCGTCTTGATCTGAAAAAGCTGGTGAGGTAGAGCGTTGTCACATTTGCTTTACAGAGTCCTTTCTTTTGGTCTGAAAAGCGGAGGAGGTAAGTGTTGTCAAGTCGATATGAAAAGTTGGTAAGGCAGAGTGTTGTCTCGCCATTCTTTGCATAGCCTTGTCTTTTCGGTATGAAAAGCTGAGGATGTATAGTGAACACCGTAAACCTTAACATAAACCTAAGGATGCTCCTTGGACTTAAAGAACTTGCATCTGTCCCTGCAACAAGATGACCCGTTGTGTCAGAAAGCACGGTACGTCCTGCTACGACCTATAAATTGCATGCCCAACCCTCCAAACTTAGGACCAGACGACCCTCCCAACTAATAGGAAGAAGAACCTTCTCCATCCTAGAGTCATATACCATGGTAGACGCCGAGGGGCCATGTAACGCCCCCATTTCTCAAGGCGCTAGTAATTTTCGTAACTGCCCCGGGCTGAACAATTGCGGAGTACTGTACATGGGTGAGCATCACAACAACACATGCTTACAACAAAAGAGCCAAACTTTATTATAAAAATATGGTTTATCAACCTATTTTTGACACAGCGGGCGCGCAAGCCCAAAACTATCTTACAATACGAAAAACTCCCAGGCAAACTTGAGCGTAGCTGAGACCAAAATCTAGTCATCTTCAGCATAGTAGGGTTCTTCTAGAGCTTCATCAACATCTTGGTCATCGTGGTTCCAATGTCCTTCTGTTTGTTGTTTACCAAGTAATGAGTACAATCGTACCTAGCAAGTCACTAGGGTAAATCTTAACTTATCTACTTGCAAAGGTATTCAATGGATAGGAATATACTTGTTTTATTAATTCGAGTGGATGCAATTTTGTTTACAAACATTTCAAATCAAGGAAGCATAAAACAAAACTTCTTAAGTGGGGTTTCAACACTTGATTTCTTAGCTTACTCAAATTAAAACATAAAGAAATCTACTTATGCCTTGCTGTTGGAATCACCCAATAAACACAGCTCTATTAACTGGAAGCACGGTGTATTCGAATACCATTTATTTTACTCTGCAGAGTTGACTAGCTTTACCCACAAGATTTCTTAACCCTCATGACTCAGTTAAGAAAACCAGGTTGTTTCATTGCTCATCTCTTTATATAGCCACTACCCGATAGGTTCTTACCACACAACCTTGAGTACCCGTTGGCCAACATGGAACACATCCGCCCGATTTGTGTGGACCTATCGTTGTTAAGTATGTTTTACCGTTTCCATACCACACCCTGTGGGATCGAAATGGCAACAGAGGGGGTGAATGATGCCTTCAAACCGCCCCAAGTATTCTCACAATTCTTCTTCTTTGATAGCTATAGTAGCTATGAAGACAAAAGAAATTCGCTTACTGGAAACCTAAAAGCAACTCAACTAGAAAGAAAACGAGACAGAAAAGCAGATCAGAGAACAGCAACCAAGAACAGGAGGAGAAGCCGGCCTGATCGCAATTGTGACAGCGGTCTGACCGCCTATTCACTGCCGGTCTAACCGCCTAACCCTAGCGGTCTGACCAAGAAAATAGGGGCAGTTTCAGAAGATGCCGAGGAAATCAGTTGACGAAAATGTGCGAACTAAAAAATAGGCTAAACAAGAGAATACAACAGAGATCAAATGAGTTGGTAGGAAATCATCCCAGTGACCAAGACAACTGAGAGACAGTTCTATTCTAGACAAAGAACACAATTTCCATCCGAGGGAAAGATCAAAAGACTTGAACAAAAGCAATCAGCAAAGAACTGAAAACGGATAGGAATTGTGTTTACTTTTGCTGTCGAAGACACAAAACAAGGCAGCACAACTAGCCAGATTTCTTTACTGAAATTTGAACAGAAAGTAAAAAACAGACTTTTGAACAAAAGCACATCAAAGTTGCCTCACTGAAAAGACAAAGTCACTCTCTCTTTGACAAGGAAATTCATGAGCTTCACTACTTCTCTCTTGGAACAGAGAGAGATGAAAACGAAACCGACACAGAAGAAACACATAGCTCAAAACCAATAGGACTAATTTCTTCAGACTTGATATTCTTGCAACTTTTGATCATGGAACAATAAACAAAAATAGATTTCAACTTCTGACCAACAAGAACCCAGAAAACACATCTCCTCTGCCTACGAAGAACAGTAAACCCTAGAAGAACTAAAACAGAGGAAATCTGCAGAAGGTCTTTCTGAAGGAAACATTGATTAAAATCTTTTCTCTCGAGAAGATACTAGTCAAGATTATCTAGTGAAAGCTTCCCAGTTCAGAGACAAGGAGTTTTGGAGCTTCTCAAGCAAGAACTCAAACCAGTGCAAGATCAACAGAAAAGAGCAGAGAGCAGAGCAGAGACACCTCAAATAGATTCGGAGATATGAATGATTACATAGAGTTGTTCTACAGCCATCTCATACCCATCCACTCACACGCAAAGAAAACAACAAGAGAAGGCAACACATCTGCCTGAACACAGCTCATACAGAGAAAAGAAAAACAAACACACACATGGAGAGAAACTAGAAACCCTCAAGCACTCTCATCTAGGCACTAGAGACCTCCTTCTCTATTTATAGCTCTAAGATACCGGGTCTACAAATTTCTTTACCCAATAGCTCCACCAACTTTAGCACTTTATCCATTTGCTTCAACCGAACCCGCTTCCTCAAGCCTGAGTCAATTTTACCGAATTGCCCCTCACGTTTCTTCCTGGAAGCTCCCTCTTTTCTTGTTGTCCATGCCTCGCAACCACTTTGAGCCTTCGCCGTCTTTGGCATCTCCCGACCACTTCGACCTCAGCACCGCCTGTGCCTAGTCCGGCCATCCTATGCCTCACCACGACTTAGCCTCAAAGTCCTGCAACCATCACAGATAAGAAAACAACACATAGCACCGCTCGAGATAATGTAATCACATATTCGCATCAATAGAAGGTACTCAAAATATAAGCCCTGAAAGTCGTATCCTCCCTACGACCGCTACAGACCACGTCCGAAATCGAAGTCTGCTGACTCCGTTGAGTGTTTTGAAGTCGAAGACCACAGACTCCGCAGTGAGTTCAGAGTTGAAGACCACAGACTCCGCAGTGAGTTCAGAGTCAAAGACCACAGACTCCGCAGTGAGTTTGGAGTCGAAGACCATAGACTCCTACGCGGAGACAGGGTCAAAGTCAATTGACTTCGCAGGAATCAAAGCCGAGGTCTGACTCCTCTTGGGGCTACGACTTAGCACAAATAGCTCAAACTAAACTCCATCTTTCCAAAACAAGTGGGAATTACTCATCACACACAGGGGGTCACCTCCACATGGTCTCTCACACCCTTTTGTAGATATTCAATCGAGTTGAGCAGCTACTAAACCAGGGTTGACAAGTCAACACTTGTGGTTGAGCGATTACTGTGTCCTTTACTCAGCATAAGGTTCTAGTCCTTATTTTTCATCTTGAGGCTGCTATCCTCGAAGGCACTGACATTTTCTGCATAAGCCTCCACCCTAGGGTAAGGTCGTGGACGAAGGTTACCTTGTGGCTTTCCATTGGACACCCTTACCCTAGTACCATTTTAACAAATTTTACTGGCCAAAAGCCAAGTCACTTAGTAGTACAAAATTTTGAGTGAGCTAATCTACAATTATTTATACAATAATTTAATTAATACTAAGTTTATCAAGGTGAATATGGCCTCAAATTAAACAGGGCATTTTTCAGTGGTAGGACATAACTAATTAGCATGTCATTGTAAACATTTATTTTAATTAATTAACATTTCACAATTAGGAATAATGCAAATATAGTAATTAAGTAATTTAAATTTCATGGGATTCAAAATGATCAAAAACTTGTAACTTGCCTTGCTATTCGACAAACTTAGCTGCCTCGTACACTTCAATGCCTGGCTCCAATTCTTGCACGATCGCCTCGAAAAGCTCGGGAGCTAGCGCAAACACATAAAATAAATTAGGGATCCTGCTTGAAACTAATCAAGCTAGGAAAATAAATAAAATAAAAAGGAGTTTCGGATGCAATAAAAACCAAATGAAGTTGGTTTTGATTTTATTGGAGCTGACATTGGTGGAATGTAGGCCAAAAATGGATTCAAGGCATCAAAATGATCCAAACAGGGTATTTTTGGATTTTAGAATTTCGGATGAACAGTGTAGCTACAGTACTAGGTCAGCCTGATTGGAATAGTGCACGCGCGTAGGTATTAAATTCAAAAATAGCCCGCGGGCTGTTCGGCTTAGCCCAGCGATGACTGGCCACAACGGCCCATACGCACGCGTGCCAACACTCGATGGCCGATACATGGGCGACTGGGATCCGGCCACACCGCTCCTTCATCTACCTCCGGCCATCTTCCTCGGAAGGAACAGAGGCATCGCCTCCGCTGTGATTCACCACTAGTAGAGCTCTCTGGCGAGTGTGGGTGGTACGATTGGCTTCCTGGGATGGCAATGGTTCCATTTTGGGGCTTTTGGGAGTATGGAGATGGGTGGTGACGGCCGGCGGTAAGGAAGAAGCTCACTGGCCTCCAAGCGGAGTTAGGGTTTTCCAGGGGTTATTTGGCAAGGTTGGCGGTGGTTTGACCATCTAGGGCTCATAAGAAATATGAATGGTGGTGATTTAAGTTGAGGGGTTCCCTATAGGGCTATCCATGAGGAGGTGTTTTTAGTTGGTGGTAGTCTCCGTCGGCGGGGCTCTCAGGTAATGCTCATGTCCGATTGAGTGTACTAGTGTGATTGGGATACAAAGAGGTTGCTATGGCTGAATGCAATTGAAATATGGTGGTTGAAAGAGGGAGATTGAGTGAGCAGCTCATCGGGCTAGGGGAAGGAGGAGGAGCTACGGTAAACATGAATCCGGTTGAGTGGTTTCAATGAGTAGAGGGAAGTGGTGCGAAGCTTACAGTGGAAGCAATTGAAATTTAAGGGTGAATTGAGACGGTGGGAAGCAACAAGGCGGTTCGGGGTGGTTCTTGCACGCAGAGGGGAGAGGTGCGAGTCAATCGGCGCTCTGCAGAGGGAAGAGTGAGGTCAACAAGAAGGGGTAGTCGTCTAGGTGGTGGGGCCATGGTAGCAGGGTTGGCATTGGTGAGAGGACACCCGTGGTGGCGTAGCCGCAATTTGAGTGTAGGAGAGTCGGTCGCTCGGGCAGAAGAAACAAGAAGGCGGTGAGGAAATGGGTTTATAGTGGGCGCCAACGAAAGGGAGAGGTGGAGGAGCAAAAGAGGAAAGGCAAGGTGTGGAGGTGAAATGCCAAATTAGGGAAGGAATTGAGACTTCAACCAAAAATCCAAAAAGAAATCAATACTTAGAATTTTGAGGTGTTTCAAGCCTGTCCAACCGGGGTCGCCTACACAAGACCTTTCCCTCGAGATGAGGGAGGACTTTGGCTCTAACTACCGCTTGATGCCAAACAAGCATGGTCAACCGGTATGGCTACAATGTAGACACAGGGGGGCGTGGTCATGCAGGTTGTGGACAGCAATTTTGATGGTGGACGACATTTCTTCTAATGCCCACACTCTGGAGTACAAGTAGTCAATAGTTTATTTGCTTTTACTAGTAATAGAGCTTGCATGTTAACCCTCCTTTGCAACAGATGGTGAAAAGCAACTTTGTCCGCTGGATCGATCCTCCCCATGAACGCCATGTTGTGATGTACATCGATACATTGTGGAACCGAATCCTAGAGTTGGAGTAGCGGATTGACAATCTCAATGAGCAAAACAATGACCTTCCCCAATAGATGCAATGCAAGAGGGGCAATGAGGAGGTCGTGAATATAGGAAGTTCGTAGATCCCACATGTTGCTGCACGAACCCTAGCTGCATATGTGTGTGCCACTACATCGATGGCTAGCCACGTCCGAGGCATCCCCTTCTGCAACACTCTATGTGGGTAGCGCGATGCACCTTCTACTAGTAGGCGCACCTGGAGAAGCTTGTACCACGATAATCTTCCCAATTGTATGCAATTATGTTCAATCTCCTAAAGCATGTAACTAAATGATAGATGCGTCATTGTGGTTGCCATTTATGAGTGAACTATTGCTTTGCTGTGTCCTGTGCATTAAGCTAGAGCTGCTGATATGTGTTGAACAAATATATGTTGAACAAATGAGTAAAAATAACAACACAAAAGTATTATAGATATCACTCATTAAGTATGAAATGTAAGTATTATAGAAAAAATAAAAGTACAACATGCGTAGGGTGAAACCTATAAGTGGGGTTGCCAGAAGCAAAGTTTTCAAAATACAATGTCACGTACCGCACGGTGCACATTCTACGCGAAGTGCATATGGTATGTGTCAGTCGGTGCTGGGACGCGTGGTGTGGGTTGGTCGACAACAAGTATTAGCCTAGTATGTGTGCGAGGAGCATACTAGTGAAGGTACTCCTCATACACACTACGGTCATAGGGGGTGTCAACCTACACACAGTCCTACAGCGCACCCTCCCACTGCTCTACCCAAGTGTCCATCCTCCTCCCCCAGTCTGTGCCACGACGGACTCCCTTCCTACTGTGCCTACAAGACGTAACATGTACTTAGAAGTCATGGCTATGAGACAGCAGTAAAAAGATGAACATAGATCTCAGTAACTCACACATGCACATTGTCAGGCACAGGCCGACTGACTAGTACTGGAACCACCTACCGTAGGTCAAACTGGCACATCATAATATGCGCCACATAGTCCTCGACGAAGCCATAAAAAACAAGCATCCTACACATCAGCCAGTAGCCCTAGTTATGCCAGCACAACGATGACAGGCCGTGAGGAGCGTGGGCCTATAACTCTTGAGGGGAGTATAGCTCCCAGCACACGTTGTCCGCCGTGAGGCAGTCGAACTGCTCCATGAATGGCTCATATACCCGTGTCACATGCACACGCGTGAAATGTACCTGCAAGGAACACAAGATGTTAGATAGGACTATCAGTTATATGAAGAAATTATTCACAAGACAGAGTACACACCCATCGCTGTCACTAGAGAGAGCCCATAGTCGGCTGGTCCATGTTTGGCCCATGGTACATCTCGGGTTGGTAGGGATTGTTGTCTTCCACAGGGGCCATCCGAGGCTAAAGTGCTCAAATGACCATAGTTGTAGTAAGAGTGAATACCCCATGAGGATCAAGTTCGGCCTTGACCTGCAACATGTGTCATACAAGCTGCGTTAGGTGATGGCAAGTGCGGATGAACCCTAGCTAATCTAGGGGCCTCTCCATTGGTGATGGCCCTAGCATACGCGATGAGCCGCACATCAATGGTGTCACCGTGGCTGTTGGTGAACAGCACCCAACCAAATAGCCACAACAAGTAGGCCTTGAGGTGGCGTGACACGTGGTGCTCGTTAGCGGCCGGGTCCAGTTGCTCGACCTAAGTAGAAGCAAAAGTTAGTAAGACCGTAGTACAAACATGAGAGTGCAGTGCTCCCAATGGGAAGAGCATCAAACACGTACCTAGAACTACAAGAGCCACCGCAAGGGCGGGCCATGTCTCTATGTCTCTGGGAAGATGTAGTACCCCTTCGTAGCCGCAAGTGGAAGGACTCCATCAAACCTGGTTAGAAGGTCACCACGCCAGTTTGTCGGGGCCTCCTCTGGAAAGGAAGTACCTCCCAAATAGGGAGGCCAAGTAGCATGGAGACGTCCTACAAAGTAGGGGCCATTTCCTCGAATAGGAGATGGAAAGTGTGAGTCTCTGGCCGCCACCGGTCCACGAGTGCTGTCAGCAGGGAGTGGTCAAGCGGAAAGTGTCGTGACCACTTCGGCCCAGCATGGACATCTCCGTTGTCACTGACTATAGGTGGTGCCAACTTGTCCCTATTTGTGGCCTGCACCATCCGGGCAAGAGGTAGTAGACCAACAACGCTGAGCCTGCGAAGCAAAAAAGGTCAGTACGAAGGTACGTATGGCGAGAAGATAGTGACGCTGAGATGTGAACCTATATGTCCAGTGTGGGTCTAGCCTCCAACCACCCGAGGTGTCCGCGTGCAGATCACCCCCAACTAGTTGCGTTGCCTGCGCCCGCAGGATGTAGGACATGACATGATGCACGATGTACATGGTCGATGCGCTCATCCAGGCGGCCTAAAGGCCACTCGGATCCGTGAGGGTCACGAGCCATAGCTGCAAAACAAGTTCAAGTTAGCATATACACGCAAATAAAATAATGAATGTAAAGCAGGAGTAAATTTAACTTGTAAACAAACAAACAAAATAGTACTACACTACTAGAACACTACGACGTTTGTAAACAAACAAACAAAACATATGATACATGTGTTACGGCACTACATACATCAAATGAAAATAGGATAGTACCATAACAGTTACATAAACATTACGTGCAACATACGATATAGGTGCTACGGCACTGTGTACATCAAATGTAGCAACTTTGCAATATTGGCAATATTGATTTCCAATATTGGCCCAATTTTGTACACTTGAAGAAGTGGTACCACAAACCATGCCAGTGCGTCTACTCCTTAGCAGGTGCCTTGCATCATCTGGCTGTGTGGCCATCCTGGTCGCAGCACCCATAGCGTCTACCCAATGCCCCGACATGCGCTTTGTCTATATCATTGGTAATCTGACGACTCTGTCGATGACCCTTCTCACCCTTCAGCATGTTAACATCGGGAATTCAGGTTATGTTTGCAATATCCAAGGTGGTGAAGTTACCCACAACCCTGAACCCCCTAAGCTCACCACACCATGCCTACGCTACCCTCTCCTTGAAAAAGTACTCAGACATAAAGTTCAAAGGGTCCATGTGCACAATCCTGCATGCAGTGAGTACATGAGAGCATGGCATGTGTAAAAGCTTCAACTTGTTGCACGTACAGCTAGGTTGGTTGACATGATCTCCAAGGCATACCTCGTGAGTGACAAGAGAACGAGCTGTCCTAAATCCGACTCTATCCTGGAGGAGCACATTGAAATGATACTCCGTATTGCCCATCACGTACACCGTGTGCAACTAGCCCTTCTCTATCTTTTCCTGTATGTATGTTGTAATCTTCACGTAGTAGGGTGTTTGTCGGTTAGCGGCAAGAAGTGCGGCATTTGCATACCTCTCCCTGAAATAGCTGATTGTATTGTGTAGAACACCTCCATGATGGTGACGAGGGGCTGAGAATGAAGGCCCCTAAGAACGTAGTTGTACATCTCTACAAGGTTAGTTGTCATTATGTCGTAGTTTGCATCGTCTGTGTCATGCAGTAGGGACCACTTCTCCAATGGTTTGGCCTCGATCCAATGGGAGAAGCACTTGATGTTTCTCAAGGTCCTCCTCCTCAAACTAACATGTTCAGAGTCTGGTAGTGGTGTTAGGCATTCGGGTTGTGCTGCCCCAGCAATGGCCGGTCCCTTGTTCCTCTCTTCCACGTGCTTCCTGTTATGCTCATCCAACAGTGCCCATAAAGCATCAAATTTGAGCTATCGGTTTTGCATAGCCAGCCTCTTGAATAGCTTCACCAACAGCCGCTTTGGGAACTCCTTGAAGAAGTTGGCCCCTAGGTGGTGAATGCACCATCTGCTTCCCATATTCGGCCAAGGGAATGACTCCTTGGGGGGTTGTTGAAGTTTTCTTATGGCCTTTAGCATCGTGATATGGCGATCATGGATTACACACACTAGGACGAGCTGCAACAACTCTTGCCCTCATATGTCAAAGGAACCACAACCAGCTGTCATAATTCTCACCTTCGACGAATGCGATGGCCAACGGTATAATCTGATTGTTCCCGTCAATGTCAATGGCCATAAGGATCTTCCCCTTGTATTTCCTAGTCAAAAAGGTTCCGTCAACTGAGATGACGGGCAGCATATACCTGAAAGCCTCGATGTAGGCACCAAAGGCTAAGAAGACCCTCTGTAATACCGCAAAACCTGGCGGTGTTGTAGATGGGTTGTCCTTCACAGTAATGTATGTGCCCTGGTTTCCTTCCTGCAGTACCCGAAGCATACGAGGAAGGTTATTGTACGTCGCCTTGAAAGACCCAAACTATCTTTCCAAAGCCTTCTGCTTCGCACGCCACGCCTTCGTATAGCTAATCTTGTACTTGAATTTCTTCTCGAAAGCCACCATGATGTGCTTGGCCTCCACGTTCTTCTTCTCCACTATCTCTCCATACATCAAATTGGCTATGAAGGTGGACATTATGTTATGATGCCTCAGGAAAGCACTGTTGAGCACACAGGAGTGCGGCTCCACCCCCGAGACAATCTAGTGAGTCTCATACTTCAGTCTATGGTCATGCACTTGCCAAGGATAACTGGCCTACTCGCATTTGACAGTGTACTGCTCCTAGCTAGATTTGACAACCGAAAACATCCACTGCATGGACATGGCCCACAACTTAGTAGCACCCTGCAAGGATGCCTTATCAGCAAACATTGAGTGCAACCAAACCTGTATGGCATGGTACTCCCACAGTGATTCGTCCTCGTCATGCGCAGCTACATCCTCAGCTTAAAATCTATTCCATTCCTGGGCGATGGGAGCTTTGTCCCCATCAGAACTGTCTTCGTTGTCCTTCTGTACAGCTTCCTCTTCAGGCTAGGCCACCTGCTCATCGCTCTCTAATTGACACACTATGTACTTCATATGCTCTCCTTCATCAGCCTATCTTGTAGGCTCAGCATGCGGTGACTGATCTTCCTCTCCTGCATCTACCACGTCAGCCTTGTCATGAGCAATATCCTCCTCACCCTTCGTAACATCAGCCTCTAGAGCCTCTTCTTCACCAACATACTGGGCGCCCGAGCTACTCCCACCACCTGGATTATATCCCTAGTAGGTTCCAGTACAGTTTTCATTTGGGCATGCTTGCACAAGCAACACACATATGTACGGCACTGGTAGCCTTCTAGAAAGCCCTTCCGAACAGCCGTGCGCATCAATCTTCTCAACTCCATCTAATCTACGTGGGAGATCTGCTCCAAAGCCCTTGTATGACGATGCTGCACACCTCAGGGTCCAAGGAGAAGCTGCGGGTGAACTAGTACATGACATCTGTGGGTGTACCAGAGTGGCTTGCGGAAAATAGCTCAAGTCAACATTGTACGGACCTTCACGAACAGTGCCAACACAGTAATGCACTTTTAATGTAGTTGGTACCGGCATGACTGATGTCTGCCTGTAAATATTTCTAATATTTAAACTAGTCAGATCACATCAAACATTATGCAAGCACTTCTATACTGTAATTTAGATTTGTAGGACCATTCGTCTATCGTGAACGACTACACTAGCACATGGTTAAGGCATCATTCATTCCCTAAGGCGGAGGCCACAATGAACATGCAGGCCTTTTCATATCGATTAATTTTCACTCATAGCGTAACCTTTCCATTGCCCGAATATACATCCTCGCATTGTTTTTCTTTAATTTCTTCAAATTACAAGATTCCGTTTTAATTTACGGGGACATATAATATCCTACGCCGTTCCATTAGTCTTGGCCCAATACCGGCCCACTCTCTCTCTCTTCCCATTTATCTATCTCAACCCCTCCTCATTCGCGCCTACACCGTTCCCTTTCCTCTACCCCAATACACATCGACTCCCTATCTGTTCCCACGCAAACCGACGCTACTCTTCTCTCTTTGCTTGACCTCTCTCCTACTCCAATTAATTCTTAATATGTTTTGAGAAATTACATGACACTCACAAAATTAATTAAGTAATTAAGTAAGCGACATAGTGATTTAAATGCCAATATACTAGTTTTAATGGTACGTGTCAATTTTAAATGTACTTACGACATCCCTAATTAATCATAAATGTTGTCTATTAATGTTTTGCATTTTAACGTGACTACCAAAATTTTTCATAGTTCTGTAATAAGGCATGGCATCCTCACAGTTAAATATTCACTATGAAATAATTTTATTACATGTGCACTTCTCTATTTTATTTTCTTTCTCCTCTCTTCTTGCTTTTCTTTCCAGCCATCTAAACAAAATTATACTACTTTTTCTCTAACTATAATTTTCTACGAGTGCTACTTATACTATTTTTTACACTAAGCAAACTATTTACTTACTACAAATATATACACTACAAGATCAAAATAAAATACCTCATGAACGAATCCTTCCTCCTCTTCTTTTTCTTCTCCTTCACCCTCTCCCTCTCTCTTCCCTCTTTCTTTCTTCTCTTTCCTCTCCTCTCCTCTCTTTCTTTCTTCCATCCTTCCTTCTTTCCCTCACGCGAGAGCCGACCGCCAATATCTTGGGCGCTCGGGTGACTCGCGCGCCCCTTATATAAGCCATCTAGTCACTGAACGATTGGGCGACTGGAGGCTTCTGTCGCCCAACCGTTCGGCGACAGCACCATTTGCCAAACCGTTGAGCACCTACATTAATGTTGCCCAATGGTCCAGCTACTGCCTTCATATCGCTCGGCCATTAGGCAACAGGGTCCAGTCGCCAAACGATTCGGTGACAGTAGGTTACTTTTGCAAAAAATAAAATTGCAGGTATAATTTTGTATTTTCGAATAAAACATATATTATTTAAAACAATTTGATCCCTTGCACATTGAGCAAGACATATGACAACTAATTAATAATTAATGGATGAATACATGTGCCAACTAATTAATGGAAGAATACTACATGGATTTAGGTACATGTAATACGTGGATGTAGGTATATATAACTACATACTGAGAAAAATATTTTGAGGAAGGGGTGGCTAGAACCCAAGGGCTCCGCTAGTGATTTGTACTGTAGGAGAATGCATGGATGCCTGATTCTTTAACCAATTTAGAAAGTCGGTTGTAGCGTTTGCTTGCTGAGCAAAGCAAGGCCAAAGCCGCTCAGTTTTGAAAGGTTGGAAGTAAGTTTTAAAAGATGTAAAATAATAACATGGTACTCTAGATACTCTGGTTTATAATGCCATAGTTTCTATTACATCCAAACACCTCAAAATTTTTGTAGGATCGGATACGATGAGTCAAAGAGGGGTGAATGACTTCTCAAAATCTTCTCTCTAGTATTAACAACTCAATGCAATGGAAAACTTAAGCCTACAAGTTATCCCAAACCCAAGAGTCAACGATCACCTGAGACAACTGTCTCTCACCGGTCTAATTGCCGACCATGAGGTGGTCAGACCGCTCGGTTAGTCTGACTGTAGGTATGATGCCAATCAGACTGGTCAGGGCGATCAGACCACTCGGGTCATAGCAGTCTGACCACTCAACAATGAGAAGCTAAAAAAAACACGACACAAGATCAAGAAAAAGGCTAACTCTTAAACCACTGATCCAAATAGGATGAAACATGGCACAAGCCCTTCATAGGATGTCAGGAATCTATTTCAATCATGGATCATGAAGATCAATGTCAAAATTCTGATATTTATCCAAAATAAGGAAGGTTACACCAAAAACTGGGCAAAAGAAAGAAATCTTGATCTGCTCTTGCTCGTGAGTCCTTAATGTTCTAGATAACCTTGGATGGATTGTCACATATCATAGTAAGGTAGATCACGACATAAACTCAAGCAAAAACGGCCACAAGATCAAAACCCCAAAATCACCGCTCCCTTGATCAAAATCGGGCAATCTCAAGAACTTTCCATAGAAAATACCTAGATGAATGGTATCAGATCTCCAAGAGATATCTCCACCTCTTACACATTCTTAGCACCAAAAGGTATCAAGAGGAGATGAAATCCAACTAAGAAAACTAAGCAAATCAAAACCACAATGAGAAATCCATGACACTACTCACTTGGACGAAGTTTGGATGTCCATTTCAATTGGAGAGGAATGTTTTACAATCACTCTCTCATAGAGGACAGAGCTCTAAGCCTCTACACACACAAAACTTTCCAGCATAAGAAAATATGAACACTTCTCTTCTAGAGTGCTACATCTCTCAACACACAGAAGAGCTTATATAGTGGAGGCTCCACACCTCTCGCCAAACCTTAACCAACACTCCCTTAGTGGATACAACCACTTACAAACTAGGAAACTTGGTAACCTACACAGAAATGGGTTTTACACTTACACACACTTGCACGCTTTTCATAGCGTGAATTCCATACGACTTCGATAGCTCGATAAGATGATCCATCCTCCAAGATGTGACCTAAATCACTTAGGCCACCATTGAGGTTTTGCAAACTATCTTTCCACCCAGTATCAGATAATTTTCTAAATTGCCACCTACCGACCTTCATTGTGCTTCTTCTTAAAGCAACCATCACAAGAAGTCTGTGATGCACAATGACTTGCTACCAAGATTGTACACCTGCTCTGAAGACTGTCACCACTTGAAACACTCAAGTCTAATGGCACACCACATGCATACACTTGTTTCATCATCATCCTTGTTTTTCTCCCAGCTTCTTTGTCGGATCCCGGAGCAACAACTTCGAAACCCTCTATGTAAATCGCACTATCCCAGAAAAAGCTAGTGCACATAGAGATAACAGGGATACATACTATGCATAATAACCAAACTTTATTATAAAGCAAAGTGTACTGGCCTTATGGCCAAGTTTACAATAAAAGGGTTCATGGCCAACCACAAAGGTAAACAGCGGAAGATAAAATAGAAGGAGCAGCCTATCCTGCCTGCCCACAGGCGAATGATTGTAAGACGTGGCCTATTCATCGCAATCCTCACCGAGGTCAAAGCTATCATCCTCTGGCAACAGAATTGAGTAAGGTGAGTACATAAAGTACTCCACAAGTTACACCTAGATATTTAACAGAGTTAATGCATGCATATGGATTATCAAAGGAAGGCATAATATAGTTATTTGCATAAAAAGCAACATTGCAGTAAATATCGTAAAGTATGTACAAAGCTGAATTTAATACAATATGTAAAAACAAGCTTTTTAACTGAAATAATATCGTTAGTGCAGGCACCAACCTTACACTAACCTATCCACGGGTATCCCACCTGGACCATCTTTTCCCAAAACAGTTACTCAAGTTTCTATAAACCAGATTTTTATTAAAACCAAAGTCTAATCCGTGAAAAACCATACTCGGAATGTCCTTGACCGTGGACATGACTATCCAGGATTGTTACTCTGCAGAGGTGTGCAACTTTATCCACAAGACATGTCCTCTTATTTTGCCACGCGATTAACACACTGCATTAGGTGTGCAGCTGAGAGTTCATGACAAGGCTGTTACAATGTTCCATTACCAAACTAGTTATGCCGCCACTAAGGTTTCACCACAACATGAATCCACATGTTGAGCCCCCTCTTGTGTCATGTGAGACTTCTCATGGCCTACGTCACGCTCACATTTAGCCTATAGCAAAACCAAGATGGAACTTCACAAATTACTTAGCTAGGTTCGTCCCATACCAGACTTGTGGTAGTACGGTGTGACTTTGTAATAGTAGTTCACATACCGGTTACCGGTCCTTAATTTTATTTAGGCCCAACCACATACCCTTTGTGCTTGGTAATCGACATTGTGTCACCAAACAGCAATACATGCCAACAAGTACCCACCACCATAGCAATGCCTAAGTCCAAACCAGATTTTATAATTTTATTTTATCAAAGTTTCATAGACTTTCTTGACTCACTAAAGTCAAGAATAGATTTTATAAATCATAATTTTTGTTAAACAATTCTTCCCACCTAAATTCTTCTAAGCATGGCTAAGCAATTCTATAAAATTTCTAGTTAATACGAATTTACTAACTAGGTTTTCATCTAGGGTGACAAGGCATGATTGTTCAATATCAAATTTGGCCATATACAAAGGAATTGGGCATAACTAGAATTTAAATTGAATTTAAACTAGATTTGAATAAAAGTACACATGCATAAAATTTTTAAAACAACATAAATAATTTAAGTTACTGGGAACAACATTATCAAAGGTGTAACTTGCCTTGCTCGAATTCGTCGGAATCTATACGCGAAGAACCAAAACAAATTAAAAAAATTCAAATAAAATTCAAAAATTCAAAAAGAGTCCATAAATGGATAGTTTAGTATTTTAGAAGAATTCTGGAATTTGAACGGGTCAAATCGGAGTTAAAATGAAGAAATACGGCCTTCTGGAAGTTTAAAACTAAAGAAAAAGAAAACAATTGATTTTTGGAATTATTGTTATACTGAAAAATGAATTAATGACGTCAACATCAAATTTTATTTTTTGGCAGAATTATTTTTACATTGAAAATGATTTTATTTGACTGACAGGTGAGGCTGGGTTTATGGTGGACTGGGTTCACAGATTTGCTCGGTTCACTGTGGACTCGGTCCACCGCTGATGTGGCAACCTAGCTGACGTGGCCGAGTTGTGGCACCAGGTGGCTGCCACGCGGCTGCCACGCATGCATGAGCGCTGACGTGGCAGCACCGGCCAGAGGCGGCGCGCGGGCTCGCCGGCGCTCCGACGCTCGGCGTTGGCCGGCGAGTGGCGCAAGAGTGAGAGGGGAGCGAGAGGATTTCGTCGGTACTTGCGGCAGTGCTCGACGATGACCGGAGGGTGGTCAATGATGAGGCAAGGCGGCGGCTCATGGTGTCGACGGTGAGGGGTCTCCGGCGGCGTCGCTAGGCGGAGGGGCTGAGGTCGGTCGCCGGGGCATGAGGAAGATGGAGGTGACGTCGGCGAAGCGTGGGAGAAACCGAGGTGGCGATAATTTCTCGCCGGAGCTCGGTTGGTGCTCAGAAAGGGAATAAGTGATGCGGGGCACTCGAGCGCACGAGAGAGGAAGAGAAGGGGGGGATGGGGTGCGGGGCGAAGAGAGGGTTCTCAGGGAGGGCTTATATAGGCGGGGAGGGTGACGAGCGGCGACCAATTACTCGCCAGAATTAAGCGACCGAGGGTGGTGCGGTTAAGGTGAGGAAATGGAGGCTTTAAGGAGGGGAAACGGGAAGAAACGAATGTGGGAGTGAAGAGGGCACTTGATGGTGTCATTTCTCCAGCTAAGCGAGAGGTAACGACGGCATTTATGAGCTCGGGCAGGGCATCAATGGCGGTGGCTGGAGGAGGAAGAAGGAGAGGTAGAAGGAGGAGATGACATGCGGGCCCCGCATGTCGGTGAGTGAGAGAGGAGAAGGGGATCGGAGGGCGGACGGCTGGCTGGATGCCATGTGTCGCCGAGAAAATCAGGGCCGCTGGATTTAAAATGAAGGGGTAAGTAGAAGGGGATGGCTCAGATTAGATTGGGCAAGGATGGATTGGATCTGGGAGCGCCACATGTCAGGTGGAGGAGGTTTTGGATTTAAAATTCATTTTTAATTTTCAGAAATACAAGGAAGCTTCAAAAATACTTGGAAAATAGCAAATAAAGTCTAAAAAATTCCAGAAAATTCACAGAAATCCCTGGACATGTTTTAGACTTAGGAAAAATATTTACAACTTAAATTTGGTATTTTAATTTTTACAAAAATACTTTTTTGGCTTTTCAATTGATTTTTAAATTCTAGAAAATTCTCAAAAATACTATAAATCAAGGAGAACTTAGGAAAAGCAAAATTAAACTCTTTTTGGCTTAAGTAAAATTCTTAAAGTAAATCTTCTTACTTTAGGCTTTGAAATAAAACCCAAATAAATTCCAGAAAAACCAATACAATGCAAATAAAATTTTTGGGATGTTACATTCTCCGCTTGAGATGGTGCTCCACCTAGCCTAGCGTTGCCCCTACCTAGTCCAAACTCCCTTCTCTTCTTCCTCTCCTCTGCGCCACATCAGTCCTGCATCTGCCATGCCTACGACCCATCGCCCCATGTGCCCATGATCCACGGCCAACCATTGAGCCCCCTACCTTGCCTTGACCCTCCTCGCACGTGCCCGCCCCTCGCACTAGCTTTGCCTCCTAGCCCTACATCCATGCCATGCGCCTAGCTCTACTACCCTCAGTTCTTCCTTGCCCTAAATCTACCCAATGGCTAACCTCCTTCTCTGTGACTATAAAAGCCCATGAATCTCCTCCCCTCGACCCTAATTGCCTCCCTATTGCCACCTATGCCACAGAGAGTTCCCCACCCTCTTTCTTCATCCCCTCCAGCTGTTTCATTATTGTAATGCCATCGATGACTCGTCACACCACCTTTTAATTGCATGTGCCTGGAGCACCGTGTGGACCTCTCTAAGTGATCCCGAGCCTTGCCAGCTGTCTTTAACCTCTCCAGCAAGCCGCCCGTAATGACCTCCTCTCTGGTGCCTCAGCTTCACGTCGCCAGCCCATTCCCCTCATCCCCGAGTCCACCTCCACCTCTGGTTAGTTGCCCTTACCCCCGTATTGCTTTCCTAGCTCGCAATTAGGCTCTAGTGTCATGTAATGTTGTGGTGCCACACTACCTGCCACCGCTGCTGCATAAGCTCATCGTCGGCCATTGCAGCCCTTAAATTAGCCCATGCCACCTCACCCCTATGTGCGACTCACCGCAAGGTGTCCATTTTTGGCCTTCCCTCCAATCGCCGTCCCTCCTCTTACTGACGATGAGCTCACGTCTTCTCAGGAGGAGAAGGTCCTATAGCACACGTAATTAGTTTAAATGTGTGATTAAGCTTAATTTAATGATCGCCATTAGCAACCGTTAAACCTCGTATACGTGTAGACCCTCCCTGTAAAGTTAACCCCTTTCCCTCTGATAGGCCCCTAGCCATTTAAAACCATATGTAACCGGTTAAGTGAATTAAAGCCATAGATGAGTGCGCCCATTTTATTGTTTTCATAGTATGTGGATCTCACCTGTTAGCCTCTTGGCCATTTCTTTTAAAAAAGTAAATAAAAATAAATTTAAATCCTATGGGCCCCTTCTGTCATCCTCAGTAGCCTTCTTTAGTAAAAATAATTCAAAATTTAATTAAATTCTGGTGGACCCCACCTATCAGTGACAGAGACTCTCTCTCCTCTATTAAGTTTTGGATTTAATCTAAATTTAAACTTTAGAGAGCCCATTCTTGCTCATTTTAACTCCAAATTTAATGAAACTTGTTTTTAAATTCATATAAATACAAGATGTATCCAATGGCAGTGGAATTGTTCAATTTAGAGTTCATTTGATTTTTTTGTTTTGCTTGCGTGTTTATTTGCTTTCTGATGCGATCGTCTGAGTAGAGTACGAGGACATAGAAGAGTCACAGTTCAAAACAACTCAAGATTTTCAGGACCAACTCGCTTGTGAGCTAGGCAATTTAATTCTTAAATTATGTTTGTTTAAATTATCATATTGCATGCTTTATTTATTATGCAAATATATGTTAAATGCAAGGTTATAGATACATGCCTACTCAATATTGTATTATTACGCCATCCTTAAGACACTTGAATCACATAATCTTTGTCACCCTAGAAACTATAATGGTAACTTTAATAACTACAAGTCGTACTTAAGTATTAGGGCATTAATTTGCTCTATCAAATTCTTTTAATCATAAAACTTATTTTGGGTAGTCATTGGAGAGAAATGACTGGTATATTTGAGATAACTTAGTTTTGAACTTCTTACAACTCTAAAAAGTGCTACTATCATATTTGGGAGGACGGTATGATGGTTGGTGTAGATGTAGCATAAGAATTTATAGTTTGTGGTCTCTAGATAACTTTAAGAACCGAATCATGTGATGACCTCCCAATATAAAATAGTACAACCATAAGTCCATAATGGGTTTGATCTGGCTAACTAATTTGTATTTACTAGTGCGGGTTGCACCATTGGAGTGACCACATAAGTCGTGTTGCTGATTTTAAGCCATCACAGACACGGATCGTGTCACTGATGTAAGCCTCCGTGTGGCGCAAGAAGGGGTCTGGGTGTGGTGGACGTAACCTCACTCAAGTGAAATCTTAGCGGGTGTAACTTATACTATAAGATGCATTGTAAAGGCCTTTATAGTGATCTTCTTAATTCATATGTCCAAGAAAATATGTGAAATATAACAAGTTGATTATCTCTTGTGAGTAAAGTGTACACTCTTTGCAGAGTATAAACTATTCGAACAACCGTACCCATGGTCAAGTTAGTTTCTATTTCAAAAACTTTGTGGGTGGGATGAAAACTCGTCGGGTGAATGTAACTCTAATTTGGCTTTTCTTGGGTGGATGTAACCCAATGATGATAATGGGTAGATGTAACCCTAGTAGCAAAACTTAGCATATGGTGTATGGAACCTACACCATTATAAATATTGCACACTTTTACTCTTTGTAATAAAACATGGTTTGGTTAAAATGCTAAGTCATAAAAATTTCTAATTATTGTAGTTTTGAAATGTTGCCTTAGAAAATAAAAGAATCTGAGCCTACCTTTATTGAACCTTGCATGTATACTATTATATTCTACATGTTAGCTTGTGGAGCACTGTTGTTGTACTCATCCTTGCTCATAAAATCCCTCAAAACCTATGGAGTAAGGACACTACACGTACTGCGACACCTCAAGAGCTGATGGTGAAGAAGATAGAGGAGATTAGATTAGTCTCCAGTAGTCTAGGTCTTTCCCCAGTCATTCTGACTAAGTTGGTGTTCGCATGCACCAATATTATCTAAGCCCTTGGTTAATATCAGTCGCACACAACCTACCCCAGTCGCTTGGCTGTGGTGAGATGTGCCCTCCCCTTTTACTTTTACTTCTGCTTCCACATTTATGTAATATATCCATTTGGCCTGATCGACCCTTATTATAAAAATTGACCCGATGTGGCCTAATTAAACTCTGATGTTGTAATATTAATGTACTATATGGTCAACGCCATGTATGAAATAATTCAGTGATGTATTCTGTAAGCACTATCTGCTGACCAGATAATAGCACAATGGTTTCATAGAGGATTATGGATTGTACAAATCTCGTTAGATAGTCAGGCCACCTCAAATTGACTTAACTCCTCTCAATAATAGGGGACCGATCTGGCTACGACACCCATGCCAGTCGGACTAGCCGACAACCTCTAGTTGGACCGCCGTTACAAGGCTGGTCACACCGCTCCCAAAAACTCTACGCAGTGCAATGAGCACTTCTCTAGAAAATAGCTACCACCAACTACAGGCCGGTACTATTGCTTTTTCAGTGCGACTGGTTTTTAGTTGGCAACTAATTTTTTAGAGAGGTATTTTCTGGGTGCTTGACCCGAGTGGTCAGACAGGCCATGGGGTGGTCCAACCAAGCCAACAGTCTAACTAGTCTGTCGGACCCAGATTTAGTAAATCCAGAATCCTCTATGAAACCACTATACTATTCCTTAAATCAGTAGATAGTGCTCACAGATACAGTAGTGATTCATTTCTACACATTGGAAACCATACCATACATTAATATTGCAACATATCAAAGTTCAAATAGACTATATCGGGTCAAGTTTACAAAAGGGGCCATCAGGCCAAATGAGCACATTACATAAATGAGAAAGTGATAGCAGAAGCAAAAGGAGGAGGCTCATCTCACCACATGTGAGCCACTGGGAAGACTCAAATGCGACCGATATTAACTAGGACTCTGACTAATATTGGAATCACCCAAATGTCAGCTTGCTCGGCTAGACTGAGGTGAGATGCTAGACTACTAGGGCCTACACTAATTTCCACTGTCTTTACCACCTTCATCCCCTTGGTCCTCGTAGTAAGCATACTAATTCTGGTTCACAGACCCTGGAGGGGTTTGAGAGCGAGGGTGAGCATATATAACAGTGCTCCGTGAGCCAACACACAGAATGCATATAATTATATATACAAGGCTTAATGAGGATGGCTCAATTTCTTTTATTTACTTAAGGCAATATTTGCAATTACCGTAATTAAAACTCCTATGACTTATCATTTTAACAAAAACATGCTTTATTAAAGAGATTGAAATTGTGCATTATTTATAGCGGTGTAGGTTCCATCCACCTATTACATGGTTCCATTCACCTATGCTAGATTTTGATCATTAGGGTACATCCACCTTATTAACTACACTAGAGTACTTCCATCTAGGAAAAAGCCAAAGTTGGGGTTACATCCACCTAACATGTTTTCATCCCACCTGCAAAGGTTTTGAAATAGAACTCGAGAAAGTTTCCATGCCCGCCCTTGACCGTGGGCACGACTGTTTGAATAATTTATACTCTACAGAGACCATACACTTTACCCACAAGAGGCAATTGACCCAATAGCCCTATATGATTTCTTGGTCATGTGGATCGAGGAATTATCACACAGCTTTTTGTAGTTACCTCGCCCCATTGCCAGTTTACCGATATGAGCTTGTCCCACATGAAGTAGGTCTCATAAGTTGTGCAGGAAATCATACCCCAGTCACTAGGCCAACTAGATTTTACGACGATTCCACAGGTCTAGTTCAATGGGTACACATCACCTTAAGCAGTGTCCCATCCAAGCCGGACCTATGTCCGTACATACATTACTCCAATCCCCCACAATGAAATGACTCTAAGGCCTAGAAACCCTACTTGGCACAGTTGCATTTTGCATACTTGTGTTTGTACTATTTTACAATAGTGGGTCATCACAAGATTAAGTCCTTAATTTATCTAGGTGGTACATACCACAAACCATAAATTCTCGTGTGACGTTGGTACCAATCACTCTTACCATCCGCTCAAATAGGTGTTGCAGTTTTTAGAGTTTTGACAAGTATAAACTAAGTTGACTCAAATTATCAGTCACTTACATCCCAAGACTATCTCAAAACAAAATTTCATATTTAAAGATTGATGAGTAGGGCAAACTATTGCCCTCGTACTTAAGCAAGACTAGAATGGTATTTAAGTATGACTTATAACTAGTAAAGTTACCATTAAAATATAGGGTGACAAGGTTCATGGATTTCAAGTGTCAAGGGATGGCATAATTGTAATACTACATTATCAAGTAGGCATGTATCTACCTTAAAATTGTCATATATTTGCATATGAAATTAAGAATGCAATTTTGTTAATTTAAATGAATATAATTCACATAAAATATAGGATTAAAATGTTGACTCACCTGGATCAAACGTTGGTTGGTCCTAATGCTCTTGCGATGCTTGATAGATAGATCTTGATTCTAGACAAATTTAGAAATAAGTTTCATTAAATTTAGAGCTAAGATGAGGGACAACAAACTCTACAAAGTTAATTTTTAGATAAAATCCAAAAATAAATAGAGGAGAGAGAGTTCTCTCTATTTTTCAAATTATTTTTATTTAGAAATCCTCAGAGAATGACATGTGAGGCCCACGGTTAAATAAAAATTTATTTTCTTTTTAAAAGAAAAAACTGAGAGGCTGACATGTGGAGCCCGATACTATGCAAATAGTGCTTGGGCCCACATGTTAATGACCCAATTTTTAAAATCGAGTTTAATTAAAATTTTAAAATGAAGGGGCCCATTGTCAGTCTAATGTTTTGACTAAACTAGAACAGGGACCCACCGATCAGCCACTCATTAGCGTTTGCTAACCATAATCATTAATTACTAATAACCATGCTTAGCCCTAATGACCTGGGAATAGTGCCTCTTCCTCGGTCGAGTGGCGACGAGGCCTGTCGACGGTGAGGCAAGGAATGGTGATCGCTGACGATGGTCAAAATGGAATGCTCGGGCCCACGTGCATCTCTAGGTGAGCTACTACGAGTTGAGGGGGACCAACAAGCTGCCGACGATGAGCTCGACGACAGCGGGAACAAGGGACGAGGCTCGATAGAGCTACGACATTCTAGTGACCAATTAAGAGGGAGGGTAGATACTAGGAGGGAGTGGGAGCTCATCAGGAGAGAGAGAAGGGCTTGGGGAGGTCGGAGTTGAGCTGGCGATGAGAGCCGTGCGGGGTTCGTGGAAGACTCGGGGTGACCGGGCGATGCTCCATGCCCAATGAATCGGGCTAGGATGCAACGGTTCATCAGGGTGGTAGGGCATTGGAGTTGGAGAAGATAGAGGGCACGGGTAGCCTACAGGGAAGAAAGAGCCAATTAAACTCTATTGGAACACCAAAAGAACAAGGTGATCACATAGAGGGGTTTGGCGCGGCTTGAATCTCACCGGAGAGGGCTGGCACCGGTGGTGGTCGATAGGCACTTTGGTAGAGGTAGGAAAATGAGCTTGGGAGAGTAGGGAAAGCTAGGGGAAGGTGGTGGAGAGCAAAGGGGAGCTTGGGCGGCCCTTTTATAGGGGGTAGTGGAGGGAGTTGGCTGTTGGGCCATTAAGGGCTCAGGCGAGTGAGTGGCGGCACTGTTGGAGCATAGGAGTAGCGTAGAGGGGGGAACTCGATGCAGCTATGGGAGTGAGAGGAGGAGAGGGCGAGGGAGCTAATGCTAGGGCTGGGGGAGAGGTACAGGTCAATGCAACGACGCACATGCGCGAGTGACCAAGGCAGCGGCCAGCCAGATGACTGGGCCACCGCGTACGGCCTCGTGCGCTGAGAGAGCAGGGGAGGGCAAAGCTAGCTCAAAGGCAGTAGACATAGGTAGGTGAGGGGAGGGGAACCAGGTACAGTGGCCAAGTTCGATGGGGATGGGTTAGCCACGATGCGCCGAGGGGAGGATGAAGTACGCGACGCGCGGCGGAGGGTGAAACGGAGAGAGGACGGTGGTAGGGAAGCTAGGCAGAGAAGGCTGGGTACGGGCTCTGGCTAAGCTAGTGCAGAGGGGTAGGCACTAGGCCGAAGTGGCTTTGGGTAGGCGCGGCTAGCACACTCGTCGGGCGCATCTCAGGGAAAAGAGGAGGGGAAAGAGAAAGAGAGGGAGAAAGGCAGATTGGGCCACATGGCCGAAGGCTGAAAGAGGGAGGGGCCAAGATGGAAATCGGCGGGGCCAAGGAGAATTTTCAAAATTTTGCAAAATTTTGAAATTCCATCAAAATTGAAAAAGTTAAATTTGAATTTAAACTCAAGTTGTGCACTTTACTCAAACGCAGGAACAATTTCAAAAATAGGATGTTACACGGTCGCTCAATGGCCGTCAGACTGGTTTGGTCTGAAGGTATCCGACAAGTTTTGGATATTTGTAGGAAATTATTATGGGTTGAGTTTTGGAGTCCTAGGTCATTGTATTCATGGTGCATAAAGCATATTGGACTAATGTGGGTCAAGTTGTGAAGAAATTGTACCTGAAAATGGTTTCTTGGTCTTTGATGTACCGGAATCTTGGAAGCAACCATGGTCGATGGCATCGACCGGAACTTGGCTTGGATATGAGCTGAGGTATGGTCAAGGAAGTCGGGTGCGATGATTGAGCTCAAGCAAGGCGCAGGGAATACTAGGGATGTAGAAGGAAAGGTTCAAGCAACAGTTCATCGATTAGTGCGGTCAGTGTAAGTGAGGCATGGTCGGAGGGAACCAACATGGAGAGACTTGTGATGCATGAGCTATTGGTGAACCTATACATTACAGGCATGGTGATTGCTTACAAAGGAGGAGATGACCATGGACTAAGCTCAAGGAAGAGGTGAGGTCCATAGTCAAAGCGAGAGTGTTTTGGCGGGGAAGCTAAAATACCAGAAACAGGCATGGTGATTGCTTACACAGACGGTTTTTAATTAACAAGAACCGTTTGTGATGTCCCTTTGTCTGTCATATTCTAGATCAGAGGTTAATATATAAGTACACATTGCTTCTAATAACTTAACTACAGAACTACTGAGACAAGAGATCACAAATTAAAGGCAAATTTATTAATTTCAATTAGAGGCAAATTTATTACAATAGTCGCACAGGTAAAGAGTTTCCCAGATTGTAATCTTTTGGGCTTCGTACGCTTCTTCTTCGACTTGGGGACTTGGAGGATCAGCCGCTAAATTCTCGAACGTCGTTAAGTTTGCCCTTGTTCTCAGCACTTCCTCCTGCAGCCTAGGCAAATGATGATCAGCAGCATCCATAATGTCGTAGAGGATAGCATGAAAAGATTCCTCAGAATCTGCCGTATTTGCTTGATCGGCAAGGCTATCCATCAGTCTCTGCAATGCGTGTAGAGCTTCTTCCGCTTTGCGCACATTGTGGAGAAGAACCAGTGTGAGGTCAAGCTGACGGATGCAAGAAAGTCGGGGAAGGAGAGCAGGGCGGGTGCGGAGAAGCTGCTGCAGATGCAAATTGCTGGCCGCCTGTGTAAGGTTCCGGCCGAACAATTCTTGATGAACAGATGAGAGGAAGGAGATGATCACAAGAACAGTAGAAGCCATGTTGTATTGTATATTGTATTGTACGTACGTAGAAGAGACCTGGATTAGGCGCGCATATTTAACCTTTAGCACAGACGGTTCGTATACCCAAACATTAATGATATAGACACTTCGTATAACGATCGAGAGACGTTAATTAGACGATCGAAACACGAAGCGTTCTGGCATCGAAACACACGCGAAGCGTTCTGGTATGAAGCCTATGACAGATGGTTTTTTATAAAAAACCATCTGTGATAATGACTAAGGCATTTATTGCGCTGCTCAGACCGCATCTGTCTTCATTTCGATCCAGATCTAGCCACTGCTGCGCACTTTTTCACTCGGGAGGAAGCTAGGCGATTTCAGGCCAGTTAATTTGGTGGGAAGAGGCAGAGATTGAGTTTTGAATTAAGATTCAGACTTTCCTGGTTGCTATAGATATGGTTAGTAATGAAATTTATTTTTTTTAATTGCATTACAATTTAGGTGTAAGTAATCCATGAGTGGTTATTGAAGATGGTTAATTTGCAAAATTGTTGGTTATATAATAGCTATTGTGTTTGTAATATGAATTGAGCTAGGAAATTAAGTCTCAATATAATAAATGTGGCCGGTATATATGTAGTTATAATTAGTTATTCTAGATTTTAATACTAAGTTGTTATATATGTACGTAACGTAGGACCGAAGCTGAATGTATGCCGCGAGCCGTGTGAGTGAAGAGTACATTAATGACGTTTCTGCTTTTATAAGAGCCGCCGAGGAGGATATGTTGAATAAGGGGGTGGAATATATGTGCTGTCCATGCACTGACTGCGAGAATTTGAAGATGTTTAAGAACCGAGGGCAAATTGAAGCGCACTTGATTCGGAGGGGTTTCAAAAAGGATTATACGTGTTGGACCAGTCATGGCGAAGTGAATGATCATATGCCGCCGGATGACATCGCCGGTGAAGTGAATGATATGCCCCCGGATGACATCGCCGGTGAAGTGAATGACATGCCGCCGGCTGATGTCGATTGTGGCTTGGATTCGGATAGGTTGCACGATGATAATCTGGATCAGATGCTTCGCGATGTAGAAGAGAACTATGATGAGAGAGAGTATGTTAAATTCCGTGGCTTGATGGAGGACTCAGAGAAACCTTTGTACACGGGCTGCAAGTACACGAGGTTATCGGCCGTGCTTGAACTGTTGAAATTGAAGGCAAGCAACGGTTGGTCCGACAAGAGTTTCACGGTGCTGCTAGGTCTTTTAGCGGACATGCTTCCGGAGGGAAATGAGTTGCCTAAAACCACGTATAAAGCCAAGAAGATACTTTGTCCGTTGGGAATGGAAGTAGAAAGAATACATGCATGCCCGAACGACTGTATCCTCTACCGTAAAGAGTATGCAAACATGCATGTATGTCCGGTGTGCAACGCATCCCGATACAAACGTAACAATCAATCAGATGATGGCGAGGGAACAGAGGCGAAGAAAGGACCTCCTGCTAAGGTGGCATGGTATTTTCCTATAATTCCCCGTTTGAAAAGGTTTTTTGCAAATCCAAAGGAGGCAAAACTGCTGTGTTGGCACTCGGAGGAGCGCAAGAAGGATGGAATGATAAGACACCTTGCTGATTCCGCGCAGTGGAGAAACATCGATAGGAGTTTTGCAGAGTTCGGTGCAGAACCAAGGAATATAAGGTTTGGACTGAGTACAGATGGAATGAATCCTTTCAGTAGCATGAGCAGCCGACATAGCACATGGCCCGTGACTCTCTGCATCTATAACCTTCCTCCTTGGTTGTGTATGAAGCGAAAGTACATTTTGCTGTCGATACTTATCCAAGGGCCAAAACAACCTGGGAATGATATCGATGTGTTCCTAGCACCGTTGGTGGAAGATCTAAAAGTACTGTGGAACGAAGGGGTACAGGTATGGGATGCATACAAACTAGAGAACTTCACTCTGCGCTCCTTATTGTTCTGTACCATAAATGATTATCCTGCCCTTGGTAACCTATCGGGCCATAGTACAAAAGGTGCCAAAGCTTGTACTCACTGTTTAGATGGTACCGAGAGTGTGTGGCTGAGACACTCACGGAAAACCGTCTACATGCGTCACCGCCGGTTCCTTCGGAGGGCTCACCCATACCGCAAGATGAAGAAACAATTTGATGGAGAGAAGGAAGACGGTTCAGCTCCAAGGCATTTAAGGGGACACGAGGTTTATGATATGGTTAAGGATTTAGATGTTGTCCTCGGAAAGGGACTTAAATTGAGGGCTCATGAGAAGAACACCTGGAAGAAGAGATCAATATTTTGGGACTTACCTTATTGGGAGTACCTAGATGTTCGGCACTGCATCGACGTCATGCACGTAGAAAAGAATGTGTGCGACAGCTTGATTGGTCTCTTACTGAACATCTGTGATAAAACAAAGGACGGTGTCAACCACGGCTTGACTTGGCTGACATGGACATCAGGCCTGAGTTAGCACCGACAAGCACTGATAATGGACGAACGTACCTTCCCCCTGCGTGTTACACTCTGTCCAAGGCGGAGAAAACAGAACTGTGCCAGTGCTTGCATGGTGTCAAAGTTCCGTCTGGTTACTCCGGCAATGTGAAGAAACTTGTTTCGATGCAAGATTTGAAGTTAAATGGCATGAAGTCTCATGATTGTCATGTGCTGATGACACAGATGCTCCCTATTGCAATTAGAAATATTTTGCCGATCAAAGTCCGAGAGACAATCATGAGGCTATGTTATTTCTTTAACACAATTGCTCAGAAGGTCATCGATCCCGAAGGACTAGATGCTCTGCAGGACGAGGTGGTGATGACTCTATGTCACCTTGAAATGTATTTCCCTCCTTCGTTTTTCGATATCATGGTCCATCTCGTTGTTCACGTTGTGTGGGAGATAAAAATGTGCGGGCCCGTATTCCTACGTAGCATGTACCCATTTGAGAGGTTCATGGGAATTCTCAAGTCCTACGTACGGAATCGTTCTCGGCCGGAGGGCAGCATCGTCGAAGGTTATGCAAGCGAAGAGGTCATTGAGTTTTGTGTCGATTATATGGCTCAGATTCAACCGATAGGTGTCCCTCAATCTCGTCATGAGGGGAGGCTGAAGGGTCTCGGAACTATCGGAAGGAAAGCAATCACTCCAGATATGGACACGTATACTCAAGCCCATTTCACGGTGTTGCAACACATGACTGAAGTGGCGGCTTATGTGGCCCAGCACAAGGATGTGCTTCGGCAACAGAATCCGGAGCGGCCGGATGTTTGGATCATGAGGCAACACAACCGTCGGTTCAACCAATGGTTGAAGGAGCAAATCGCTAGGAGCTCGCCGAGTGAGACGCTGACATGGTTGGCAAAAGGGCCGGCATTTATAGTTGTGACATGGCAAGGATATGACATAAATGGGTACACATTTTATACGCAGTCTCAGGATGTCAAGAGCACTAACCAGAACAACGGTGTCCGCATAGATGCATTCAGTACCGATGGGTCGAGAAACTCGTACTATGGCTTCATAGAAGAGATTTGGGAGCTCGACTATGTGGTTTTCAAGATCCCCTTATTTCGCTGCCGTTGGGTGCATCTCCCACAGGTGAAGGTTGACAAGTACGGTGTCACGACCGTGGACCTCCAACGTGTCGGGTACAAAGACGAACCATTCGTACTCGCCAATCAAGTTGTTCAAGTTTTCTATGTAACCGACCCGGCAAATAAGAAACGTCATGTAGTTCTTCATGGAAAAAGGAGAATTGTCGGAGTGGAGAATGTAGTGGACGAGGAGGAATACAATCAATTTGACGAGTTACCTCCTTTTGGAAATGGCATAAGGGTCGACGATGAACAACGTGACGAAACTAGTTACGTACGCATTGATCATGATGAAGGGCTAATTTTTAAAGGAAATAAGCAAGTACAATAAGAATGTATATGTGAAAATGTGTGACAATTTTGAGATGTATATGTGAAAATGTGTGATGTAGTCAATTTTGAGATGTATATGTGAAAATGTGTGATGTAGTCAATTTTGAGATGTATATGTGAAAATGTGTGACAATTTTGAGATGTATATGCGAAAATGTGTGATGTAGTCAATTTTGAGATGTATATGTGAAAATGTGTGATGTAGTCAATTTTGAGATGTATATGTGAAAATGTGTGATGTAGTCAATTTTGAGATGTATATGTGAAAATGTATATGTGTGATGTATTTGAGAATGACAAAATGTATTGGCATTTATGTATATGTGATGTATATGTGTGATGTATTTGAGAATGACAAAATGTATCAAGAAATACACTGTGTGAATGCAGCTGGTTGGTGTTGTATATGAATGCAGCTGTTTGGTGGTTGATATGAATGCAGCTGTGTAGTTATTGGTGTTGTCTTAATTGCAACAGCCGGCAAAGGCTTATCACAGACGGTTCTAAACTTAGAACCGTCTGTGATAGTAGTTTAGAACCGTCTGTGATAGTTTACTATCACAGACGGTTCTAAGTTTAAAACCGTCTGTGATAGTTTACTATCACAGACGGTTCTAAGTTTAAAACCGTCTGTGATAGTTTACTATCACAGACGGTTCTAAACTTAGAACCGTCTGTGATATGATATCACAGACGGTTCTACTTTTAGAACCGTCTGTGATAATCTCCCTACATATACCCTCTCGCTAGGGTTTTCTGTGTGCGCTGCAGTTATTCGATTAGATCTAAATCCCGAGCCCGTCGTCGCCGCCGCCTCCCCGAGCCCGTCGCCTCCTCCTCCTCCGTCACCGCCGCCTCCTCCTGCGTCGCCGCCTCCTCCTCCTCCGTCGCCGCCTCCCCGAGCCCGTCGCCTCCTCCTCCTCCGTCGCCGTTGCCGCCTCCTCCTCCTCCTGCGTCGCCGTCTCCTCCTCCCGCGTCGCCGCCTCCTCCTCCTCCGCCGTCCCTAAGGTCACCAAAACCCTAAGGTCATCAAATCCCTCCCCGAGCTTCATGCTTACTGTTAGTGTTTAGGGTTGATGCTTCATACTGTTATGGTTAGTTGCTTAGTACATATTTAGGGTTGATGCTTCATGCTTACTGTTAGTGTTTAGGGTTGATGCTTGATACATATTACATTGGTACATTGTTTACTGCAGTAGCTTAATTAGTTTGTTATTTGGTACATATTACATTGGTACATTGTTTACTGCAGTAGCTTAGTTTAATTTGCTATTTGGTACATACTACATTGGTACATTGTTTACTGCAGTTGCTTAGTTTACATTGGTACATATTACATTGCTTGTTGTGTTAGTATATAGTATATAGTATATAGTATAGGCACATAACCCCTCTCTGTCCACATCACCCCCTCCCTTCTCCCCCTTCCCTCTACTCCTCTCCTCTCTTCCTAACATTGAGCATCATGTTTCACTTTTCTTGCTTCCTCATCTTATCATGTGCAACCCTACAATTTGAGAGCACAAATTAACCAATCAAGGAAGAGTATATGATCAAAGGGCATGAAACAAGTAACAGATTCTAGTGTATCCGGATAAAGAAATCTTGCGATTATTGCAAAAGATACATTGACCATTTGGGTGGAAAGAAATACATTGTGTCGTCAGGCTCATGACTGCCAATTCGAAGCATAGCATAGCATCCGAGGCACATCCAAGGCATGTAGCTGTGTCTTGAAGAATGCCAAGAGCTGGTCTTCAGATGTGGCATTCCTAAAACTATAAATTATGAATCTTATTCTCATAACCCATCTGAAGACCAGCTCTTGGCATTCCTCAAGACACAGCAGCAGGCCTCGGATGTGCCTCGGATGCTATGCTATGCTTCGAATTGGCAGTCATGCGCCTGACGAAACAGTTGATCTTTCCACCCAAATGCTCCATGTATCTAGACAAAAAACAGCAAATGAAGCAAGTGACATACTATAGTGTTCCCATTCAATGAACCGGATACACTAGTTTGTGTCATTTGCTTCATAGACCTTTGTTTAGGGACTTTGCTATTTGGTTTATAGTATTAGCAACTAAAGTAGGTGCTAGGATAGGCAACATGTCACCCGCGCATTCTTCATAGAACTTTGTTTAGAGACCTTGTAGTAATAGTATTACAAAATGCAAGGCAATTATAGTATAAAAGTTCAAAAAAAAAAGAAATTCCCAGATTCTTCGGTGAGCAGCCGACATAGCCGACTTCTTCGGTGAGCGACTATCTATCTGCTTCTTCCCACTCCTTCTCTTCATCTCTGGTCTCTGGATCACGTACGCCAGTAGCGATGATTCAGTTAGATGAATCGCATGCCTAATCAACTGCGTGCCGCTGCCACCACCTTCCTTGCCTACCTTGCTACCTGATCTCCCCCAACTTGAGTTATGCGTCGCTCACCAATGTCATTTCTCCCGGTTATATATAATTATATATATGCGCATGTTTCAACAATGAAAAACCCTACCACAGCATCTTCAGCTTCTGACCGACAAGTGAAGTCATTGATTGCAAAAGTTTGACCAAAAATATATATTTCTGTCAAATTTGTACGGTAATATGGCAACTAATAATGGTACTACAGAAACTTCGTGTTATTCTTCAACGGTTATACAGCACCTCGTGTCGTTATTGATGGGAATGTACAACTCAGTGACACAAGCATATGCAACTAGTATTACACAGAAACTTCCTAATCGTCCAAATGTTATTCGAGCATATGTGTACCCTATACAATCGGCAATAGAAAACTGCGAAGCCAAAGAAATGAAATTGTGTATGTGATGTAGGGCACTAGTTAGTTACTCACTCAGATGTAGGCCTCAGCCTCATTTACCAACCTGATCTCAGATCTCATATCCAGTAACCTTTAATTAAGCAAAACACAAGTTTTACAGTGTCCCAGCCAATTTTCCCTAATCAAATTATGGGTTCTCCCATTACCAGTGTGCAGGGGCGGATTTACCTTATGCCATGGGGGTTGAGTTGAAACCCCCAAATATTTTTTGAATTAATTTACTAATAGTAGTTTAGGCTAATACACGATCCAATAGATTAAATTTTCACGTCCTGAAATATTTAACTATTTAATCCTATACTTGATCTCAAAATTTAATTCTGTCAGACAGCCACGGTACGTACGTATACGTCTCTGAGGTTGCATAGAAAGTTGGCAAATTCTACAAGTGAGTAGTCTCTGACAGGTGACAGCATCGATCTCCCTATCATACACAACTTCAACCCGGACTAACAGTTGACAATTAGACAGAATTCGACATGTACATATGCTGACCTGCACGCATGCTAACGACTAACACTTGATTTTCCATCGTCTCTAGATGGTTTGATTTGAATTGATCCCTGTTTTGTTTTGTGCGACCGGGCAACAATTTCAGACTTGGGCTTTCTGGGTCTCGAAATTACATGGCTTTTAGGATGTCCCTGTGTTTATTTACTGGAGATCAAGTTGAGCCAGAGGTAGGAGTAGAAAAAAGCTCGCTAGTGGAGCTCATTAGCTTGGTTCAAAATTACTTTAATTATACTTGTTAATTAGTTAAATATTGAAATAAATCGATTTTGAATGAAATTAGATTTTTCTGTAGCTCGGTTATAAAAATACTTCCAAATTATAAATAAAATGATTACTCTGTTCCAAACAACTTCTAGCTTTTAGAAGCTGACTTCTGAATAGAATAGGCTTCTCAAGGTGGTTTCTATAAGCCATTTGTAGGACAAGAGCCACTTTGAACAAAATGACTTCTCAACGCGAGTGTCTCTTATTCTCTCAATCTCTGTCGTAATCAACCAAAAATCAAAAGACACGGCACTTTTGAATAGGACCAATATTAAATCAAACTATTTTAATATCAAAAATGCTCGATAAAATGAGAACTTAGCTCAATATCCACCCCTAGCCAGAGTTGATTGCGGTACAAATTTCTGATTGCGTGGTCTGTGAGTATTACGGCGCTAAAAAGATAGATACTTGTCCGTACAACTACAACATTTGACATCCTTTGTCAATGACCATGTACAAAACCAGTGCTATAATTTCATTTGTTGAAACAAGATTGAGTTCGATTGCAACCCTAAGTTGAGAAATGTAGGAGCGAAGTACAAAAAAGCAGTGCTTTATTCTCAGGCCAGCTGACATCAGTACCAATGGAGGAAAAACAAGGCACATCTGATGTATTAGAAGGTTACTTTACTCCTCATCTAGCTGTTAAGATAGATTACTTGAGGGTTAACGGCTTTCCGGAGAAGAGGTTATATGCATGCCGCAGTACTAAGAGTATGTTCTCTCGAATTTATTGTCAAGAGAACTTACTCCACCTCTTCCAAGAAATCCTTGATCTCTGCAGGGCTCAAAACTCTGCATTTTGCATGGAAAATATTGAATTTTTTGTACGGATAATCCGTTTTTTATTCGTAAATACATAAATATACCCGCGAGAATTTTTTTTACAAAAATAGTCTCCAGTCGCCCCCCCAATGGGCGACTTCTGTCTTTCGCCCAACCGGGAGGCGACAAAATCTCTATCGCTGGTTGTTCGAGCGACTGCAAGTAGTCGCTTTCCTATTAGGCGACTGCATGGCAGTCGCCCAATGGATGGGCGACTTATAAGCGCAGTCGCCCAATGGAGGGGCGACTTTACTCAGTCCCCGTGATTTTTTAGAGTTTTGTCAATTTTGTAGTTTTAAACTGGAAAAAAATATGGTATAGTTGTAATAAAAGTTTATGTTTATTGTATGTTGTAGGTGCATTAAAAATTTTGAGAAATTTTTTTTAAGAACAATTGACTGTAGAACGTTTGATATATACATTGGCAAGTGATATTTTTATGTTACTAAGAATTAGTGTACGAAGAGAACTGGTATGTTAATATTGTTAAATGACTTGCTATCTGAATCATTGATCGCGAACACACGAGATAATAACCTTATGTGAATAGAAATAAACTTCATAATACAATTGGGAGTAACATGCCGCGTATATTTTTATTACATGCATAACATATAGCATGATATGCGACTAACCCACCCAACTGCTCGTACCACCTACTGTGTGGACGGGGGCCGCTTTGCCTTCCTCGCCACATTTTGTCTACTGGGTGTAGCGTGGTTGTTTCCCCTTTTTCTCGCGCCTTGAAGATGGCTCCGCTGCATCCTTCTTCCTGTCACTCTTGGACTTGAGAGCTGCCTCACGAGCTTCAAGCTCTTCCTCCTGACGCTTCATGGCTGCTTCACGCAGACTTAGCTGCTCCCGCCTCCTTTGCAGCTCATCCTCCTTGCCCTTCAGGCGGATTTGGTCCACCCTCACGCGGCGCTCTTGCTCAAGCCGCATCTGTCGTTCCACCTCGCGAGCTTGAGTCATCTTGACAAAGTATTGTCCTTTGTTTTCCACCTCCTTTGGCCGGTTCCCTGGCCATGCCGGCGGCACCCGATCCACCCATTCGATGAACTTGCAAGGCTATGTGTGGCGTGGTAGATGTTATGGATCAAGTTGAAAAACGATAACGAGAAACAAAGGATTTAGTTGTCGTCGTTACCACGAAGTCGTCATCCAGGTCTAGACACTTGAAGAACCTGCGGCCGTAGTTGGCTCGTTGTACTGGATCCGTCCAGACGCACAACATCGTCCTAAAGTCGCAATGGCACTTCGGGCGCTCATGCCACTCCGGCACTCCAAATGGGTCGGACCACCAGGAAGACATTGTTGTGTAGTAGTATTGTGATGCCTTGAGTAGGAGATGTGGTATGGGAGACATAGGAGGGAGGCCTTTATGTAGACAGGTTATCTGGTGCAGTGGGCATAGTCCATGGAGAGGACGACATGGGAATCTTTTCGTTTTTTCAGGATTCCAGTGTAGCAATAAATGTCCCTATGAAGGCTTTTCAGAGCCTATAGTCTCGTAATAAATTCATAGCTTGGACCATCTAATGTATGTGGTACAACATAGCCTTTTCAGTCGTTTGCAGGAAACAGTCGCTATGAAGGCTTTTCACTGCGCAAAGCTGGCATATTTTGTCATCTCACTGCGAAAAGCTGGTATATTTTGTCATCTCACTGAGCAAAGCTGCCCCATTTTGTCATGTCAATGAGCAAAAACTGACCTCTTTTGTCATGTCACTGAGCAAAGCTGCCCTGTTTTGTCATCTCACTTAGCAAAAGCTGACCTCTTTGTCATGTCACTGAGCAAAGCTGGTCCGTGTTGTCATGTCCCTGAGCAAAGCTGCACTCTATTGACATCTCACTGATCAAAGCTGCCCTTTTTCACGTCTCTGTGCAAAGCTGGCCTCTATTGTCACATCTCAGTGCAAAGCTGGCCCCTTTTGTCAAGTACGTACGCAGAACTGTCATCTTTTTTTGTGCTCACTGCATGAAGGTGCCCCGTTTTGCTATAAGTAGCACGGTTGGGGTCCCATGACATTGTAAATCGAACAAAGAAGTACCATCTCTTTCGTGGTGAAACATACTATGTCGGAAGCCGAGGGGCCAGTGGGATTTGGGTCACCGAAGGAAGACATTCCATTAGAATGGAGGGAGATGTTCGGTCCACAGTACCGATTGATACCAAGCCGGCGTGCTCAACCAGCGTGGCCGAAATGCAGACACAATGAGTACGCGGTCGTCCAGATCTTGGATTCCCCGAACAATGGCGGGCGACGTTTCTTCCGATGCTCACGCTCCGGGGTACAAATTAGTAATATTACATTTTTTATTGCTTATGGACCTTCGAAGTTTACCGTCCTTTTTTTTGCAGATGCCAAAATGCGACTTCTCCCGCTGGATCGACCCTCCTCATGAACGGTATGTTGATCGTTATGTGGATACATTATGGGCTCGAATATGGGACTTGGAGTACCGAATGGAGAGTCTCACTGAGGAGAACAACGACCTCCGCGAACAGATGCAACGTGAGAGGGGCAACGAGGAGGTCGTGAATATAGGAAGCTCTTATGATCCCACATGTTGCTGCGCGAACCCGAGCTGCATATGTGCATGCCACTACCACGACGGCCAGCCACGTCCGAGGCGGCCCCCTCAGCAATTCTCCATGTGGGTGCCACGAGGCTCGTTTGGCATGTAGGTCACGAGGGTTATGGTTGTGTCGTATTTTAGTTCATGTATTTGTTGATATGTTGATGCTGTGGCGGTAGGACGGTTGTGTTGATGTGTTGGGTGTACTACTTTCTGTGACCTTCATATTCTATGGCCTCTTTCCATAATGATGTAATGTGCAACGTTGTTAAGCATGTGATAGATTGGTTGTTATGTACGTGGAGTTGTTATCACAAGCCACAAAAAAATGCAATACTGAAAAGGGAAACAATACGTTCCACGAAATAAGTGCATTACAGAAAAGGGATGTAACATACAACGTTTACAAATGGTACATGAAATTTAGCATGCATTACAACACCAACTACTGATCCGGACATGCATTGCATCGTCTAGCTGTGTGCCCCTCCTGACCGCATCGCCCACAATGTGCACCAGATGTTCCAGCTTGTGATTCGTCCATGTCATTTCTAATACGTCGGCTCTGTCGCCGACCCTTCCCACCCTTCAGCATGTTAATATCCGGAACCCAGGTCCTCGCTGAAATGTTCAAAGTGGCAAAGTTTCCCACCACCCTGAACCCCCGGAGCTCCCCACACCAAGCTTGCAGTATTCTCTCCTTGAAAAAGTACTCGGACATGAAGTTGGAAGGATCCATGCCCACGGTTCCGCATGCAGCGAGGACATGAGAGCATGGCCTGTGTAACAACTTAAGCTTGTTGCATGTGCAGCTAGGTTCATTTGCATGATCTCCAAGGCATACCTCGTGAGTAATAAGTGAACGAGATGTCCCAAAATTCGGCTCTGTCACGGAGTATCACCTCGAAACGATGCTCCCTATTGCCCATGACATGCACTGTGTGCAATTGACCCTTCTGTGCCTTCGTCTCCATGTACGCAGTAATGTTTGATGAATACAGGGCTCCGAGATTGGCCGCATGAAGTGCAGCACTCGCGTGCCTCTCCTTGAAGTAGCGGATTGTGCTGTGAAGAACACCTTCCACGATGGCGACAAGGGGCTGAGAACGGAGACCCCTGAGAACCCAATTGTACACCTCGGCAAGGTTAGTTGTCATTATTCCGTACCTTGCGCCATCAGTGTCGTGCAACAGCGACGACTTCTCCAATGGTTCCCCCTCGATCCACTGCGAGAAGCACTTGATGTTTCGCGCGCTCCTCCTTCTTGGACCACTTGGGTTAGACTCATCGATTGCTGGCAAGCATTGCGGTTGTGCCGCCCCAGGAGTGACCGGCCCCTTGCTCCTCTCGTCAACGTTCTTCCTGGTGTGCTCATCCAACAACCCCCATAAAAGCATCAAATTTTCTCTGCTGGTTCTACCTAGCCAGCCTCTTGAATAGCTTCATCAAAGATTGTTTCGGGAATTGCTTGAAAAAGTTTGCCCCTAAGTGACGACTGCACCACCGGTTCCTCATGTCCGGCCAAAAAAAGGTCTCCTCAGGGTCTTCTTGAAGTTTTCGTATCGCCTTTATAATACCGGCGTGGCGATCATGAATTACGCACACATCAGGACAGGTGCCTACAACTCCAGCCTTCACATGTCTGAGAAACCACAGCCAGCTCTCATAATTTTCACTCTCCACAAATGCAATAGCCAGCAGCAATATTTGATTGTTACCGTCAACGCCTTTGGCCGTCAGGAGCTGCCTTTGTATTTGCCTGTCAAGAAGGTCCCATCTACAGAGATCACTGGCAGCATGTGCTTGAATGCTTCAACGCTTGCACCAAATGCAAACAATGCTCTCTGCAACACTGCAAATCCCGGTGGACTTATGGACGGCTTCTCGTGCACGGTGATGTACATGCCCGGGTTCCTTTGTTGCAACACCTTAAGCATACGAGGAAGGTTGTCGTACGCCGCCTCAAAAGTGCCAAAATATTTTTCCAACGCCTTTTGCTTGGCACGCCACGCCTTCGCGTAGCTAATCTTATACTTGAATTTATTCTCAATAGCTACCACAATATGTGTGGCCGCAACATCTTTCTTCTCCATTATCTCCCCATACATCAAATTGGCTATAAATCTGGACGTGAGGTTACGATGCCTCGCCAGGACAGTGTTTAGAATGCAGAGTGCGGCTCCACCTTGGACACAATTCAGTGAGTCTCATACTTGGGTCTACGTGCGTGCACCCTCCAAGGACAACCAGCCTGCTCGCACTTCACAGTGTACTGCTCCTGGCTTGATTTGACGACGCGAAATGTCTGTTGCATTGAAAGGGCCCAAAGCTTGATGGCATCCTGCAGCGCTTCCTTGTCAGCAAACATAGCATGCACCCGAACCTCTGTCTCATGATACTCCCATGGTGGTTCATGCTCATCATGTGCGGAAACACCCTCCGCATTAAACCGGTTCCATTCCTGGGGGGTAGGAACTTCTTCCTCATCGGAACTGTCCTCCTCGTCATCCTCTACAACTTGCTCTTCATCCCATGCCCTCTGGTCATCAGATTCCATCTGCTGCACAATATACTCATTATGCTCTCCTTCATCAGCTTGCCCAGTTCCCTCTCTATAGCTTGACAGTTGTAACTCTCCTCCATGTACCGCATCGGCTTGCCCAGTTCCCTCTCTATAGCTTGACGGCCGTAACTCTCCTCCATGTACCGCATTGCCTTCATCACGAGCAACTTCATCAGCTCCACCAACGTGCGGCCCGCCCGAGCTGCTAGCACCTCCCGAAGCATAGGCGGACGCACGTGCTTGCGCAGCTGCTTGTAGTGAGCACGATTGCACAAGCAGGACACACTCGTATCCACGGCGCCGGCACCCTTGCACAAAGCCCTTCCACGAAGCAGAGCGCACCAATGTCTTCAACTCCCATCTGATGTCAGTGGGAGACCGGCTCCAAAGCCCTTGCACAACGACGCTGCACACCTCGGGGTCCAATGAAAAACTCTGGGTCAGCCAATGCTGCATATCTGTCATTCCAGCATTCTCGTCATCCGGAAGTACGAGAGTGACTTGCGGAAAATCGCTCAAATCCACACCATTCGGACCTTCACGAATAATTCCAGCACCATAATACACTCTCAATGTAGTAGTGGCCATTAATGATGTAGCCCTACATGTATGATTGAAATTTACGACATGTCAAATAACATCGTACAACACTAAACTAAACTTTCTATACTAAAAAGGGTAGTAAAATTTCTAGACTACAAAATATTCTATACTACAAAATGTATACTACATCTACAATTTTTACTAACACAAATATTTCATCTAAATAATAGTGTAAATAAAACATAATTAACAAAAATACCTGGATCCAAATCGATGAAATAGCTTGGACTCCTTCTTCCTCCCTCACCTCCTCCTTCAACCCTGTTCTCCTCTCCTTCTCTTCTCCCCTCCCCTCCTTTTCTTCCCCTCCTCCCTCTCTTCTCTCCTTTTCTTCCCCTTCCTCCTCTTTTCTTCTTCTCTCGTTTCTTCTCTCTGGCTCTCTGGGCAGAATGAGGGAAAAGTGGTTCTCTGGGCAGAAGGAGGGAAAAGTGGCAGGGGTAGTGGGCGGTCGGTGGAATATCCACCCCTGTCGCCCTACCGTTGGGCGACTGCAATTGCAGTCGCTCAACCGTACAGCGACTGCAATTTCAGTCGCTCAACCGTACAGCGACTTCATAAGTCGCCCAACGGTTTACATATTCCCTATTTTTGTAAAAAAATTTCTCGCGGGTATATTTATGTATTTACAAATAAAAAACGGATTATCCGTACCAAAAACTCGGAAAATATTATCTGTTAGTAAACCAGTTGATCACGACCATGGAACATGTACTCTCATCAAACAGCTTCTATAAGCAGCGTATATAGCAGCTACCAGAGACAAATGCAACACCAGTAAATTGGGAGTAGACCTAGTCAACTCAATTCAGATCATCAGATGCAAGTGAAATAATACACGTAGACATTAAAGTTTGACCTATCATGTGCCTCTATTCAGATAACGGGAATAAGAACAGGCATGTACTGTAGCATGTACAACAGAGAACAGCTGGCAAATATCTAGAATTAATTATGGCAATGTTTACAAGTTAGGGGAAAAAGAAAGATTTAGCTCTTTGGCAAAGGCAAAAGGAACAACGCATCAGGTAAACATGTGGCAGCAAAAACAACTTGATTCTGTATATGACATACTTGAATTTACGGTCAGATCGTGTTGGAATAGTCCCACATTGGTTGTGGAAAAGCAAGTGACCTAACTTAAAAGTGAGAGAATCCCTCACCTCATTGGCTAGTTTTTGGGGTGAGAAGGCCCTTACGATCCAACAAGTGGTATCAGAGCCCGGTTCTAACATCTCTGGCTCAATGGACACTAGTGTGTGAACGTCTGATGGACTGTAACCCTGAGGGACCGTCGGTGTGTACGGTGAAGGGACCCTGAGGGATCGTCGGTGTACGGTGAAAGGGCGGTGAAGGGCTGAGGGACATTAATGTGTGAAGGGGGAGATTGTTGGAATAGTCCCACATTGGTTGTGGAAGGGCAATGGACCTAACTTAAAAGTGGGGGACTCCCTCACCTCATTGGCTAGCTTTTGGGGTGAGAATGCCCTTACGATCCAACAGATCGGATTATCCCAATTTCAATGTTGTTGGAAGAGATCTGCCCTTCATATCTGCAAGTCCAGAATTCAGTCAGGATGTTTTGGAACAAACATAGTAACAAGGCAACAAAAGGAGGAATCAGATACCCTTCTTTCAGAGTCAAAACTGCAGTATGGATGGCATCATCGAGCTCCATGTCTTCTCTGTATCTACAATTAAAACATAATTGAAAGTTAATTAATCAAGTGCACTTGTATATCTTTGAAAAGAGACGAACCTGTATAACATACTTGTCACTTATATTAAGAAAAGAAGTATGGCATAAAATTATACACAGCATATTTATAATCAAATGGAAGAAAATATTACTACGAGTAACAGTGTCTACTGAAATAGTATTAGTTAAGCTTGACTGATCTACTTACCTCTTCTCAAGAAATGTCTTTGCATTTTGACACATTTTTCCCCATAGCTGATGCTTTCCATGAGTAGTACGATTCCGATGGATCAACCTATAAAGAATAAATTGATAATGTAAACCATCCAGAGTTTTATTAACTATACCACACATTGGACGAAATATTAGTCCAAAGAAGAAACTGCTAATGTTCATAGTTGTCAGGTTGTCGTTGCCAAAAATATAATCTTGTTCATTGAGCATGTAACAATGGCAAAGAAAAAAGGGCCACTTATATAGCCCTTTGTCAATACCTGGTACAACTGAGGGCCATTGTCATCATACCCAGCAATCAACAAAGATACACCAAATGGTCTTACACCACTGCAAAAAACAAGGTTGTAACGCAAATATATTAGCATATCAATTCTACAATGAATGAAAGAATGACCTTCAGGATTCAGTGATTCACCAATCACCAAGCACCATCAACAATGAAGTCTAGTATGCGGTTTCTAAAACACTGTTTCAAGTCGTTCTAAAAAAAACATACTAGTGCAGATCTTGATTTCTATCAAGTTTGAACTAAGTATTTTGTTAGAATTCTTTAAACTGTTTCGAAAAAAATGAAAAAGATGACAGAGCAAATCTTATCAGGGTTATTATATGTCCAAAACTTGCTTGGCTAGCATTGCATTTGAATCGACAATATTATCAACTCCAGTAAAACCCAACAAGTGGATCACATGAATCCATCAGGTCCTATACAATCTTAATAAGTAGTAAGTATAATATTTATTGTATTATAACAATTAATAAATATTTAAATCAAAACATATTGATATTGTTACATTGTGTTAACAGTTTGGGTACAAAAAAAATACAAATTATATTGGATGGGTAATACAAGGTTTTGAGGATTAAAATATCCAGCATCTTAATTTCTAATGAATAAATCAGGCATAGCATTTTCCTGGTTTAACAATCTCGTGAAATCAATGAAAATCAACATGTATCAACTTAACATACCCAGATTGTGTGAACTCCTGCATAACAGCAGCAGTTTCTCGGACTAGCTGTGTAACAGGTATGGTTTCCTGCATTTCCTGATATATTTAACAATTAGAAAGCAAGGATTGCAATATTCACTTGGAAAAACAGGATAGTTGTTGGCTAACATAATGCACTCGTAAGATATTGATGTTTATCATAAATCATGATTTCTAGAACACAGGTAGAAATCCAACTTTGCTGCGGACAACAAACTCCATTACATCAAGGAAATAAGAAAGGTCTAACAATATCAAATGTGTTGACTTCAATAGTTTCCATGGACATTCAAGAAACTCCTGAAGCTCTCAGCTTTCGTACAAAGATGCGAGTCCACTGCGCACTACATTTGCAAATAAATCCAACTACTTGTCATCTTTATTATCGCAGTATGATTATGCAGCCTCAATGCTCCACAGTGCCCAACTCCCCATAGGCACCCAGAGAAAGACAAATTCACCACAGCGAGTCAGCGACCTAACCTACACACAAAACTCCATAATCCCTGTTAAGAAACCTGGGCCTGGGCTTGAAACATTGGCCTATAGTAGACACCTCACTACTAGGCTATAAATAGGGAGTACTATTGCCTATTTTATATACGAAATCAGAAACAAAGTAATAAAGAAAGACTAGGAGTTCTATTTATCTCTCTGTGTTTTCAATCTACTATTTCTGTCTTCTGTGATTGATCTGGTTTTACATAGCAGAGGAATCAATCGGACTGGTCACCAGCGACAGTTCCTCAACACGTTATCAGCACGAATCACTCTGGTAAATTGAAGGGTAATCATCGAAGCATTAGTAGATTGAATTGTTTATATCAAGATCGTTTTAAATTCTGCAGATTTCACTTTCTAGATTATTTTTCTACGGTGCAAATCGCTCTAATCTACTGCGAGCAGACTTGAAGTCACCGGCACAATGTTAATCGGTAGATTACATGAAAGAGTAGATGTTGATCGCATTGTAAATTTAAAAAAAGAAACAAATACGTGCACGGTCGGCCCCGTACGGCCGCCGGTCTCCCCGCGTGCGCCGTCCGGCGGCCTCCCCTTGCGCGCCGCCCGAAGCACCGCTGGCCTGTCACCAGCCACCGCCCCCCCCCCCCACGCGCCGCCGCGAGCGCCACCGAGCTGGCCTCAAAGCTACCACCGGCCGCCCAAAGCCGCTGCCAGCCGCCAACCAAGCCCGCACGCACCACTGCACGGGTGCTACCGCCGCCGCTCGAGTACCGCCAAGGATGGTCGCCCGCACATGCTGCTGCTCGAAGCCGACCTCCTATGCCGAGCCCGAAGCTGCCACTTGGCACCGCCAGCCGAAGCAACGGGTGGAGCCGGCCGAACGCATCGATGCCTCGGGCTCCGCGCCGCCTCGGCTTTCCCGCACGGCCGCCCAAAGTGCCGCCTCGGGCCTTCGCCGTCCATGCTCGGCAAGTCAGCCACCCAAAATCGTGCTGCCGCCGCCGCCGATGCGCTCGGACCCGGAGTAGCCACTGCCGCCGCAGGCACGCCCAAAGCCGTGCAGCCGCCACCGCCCGTTGGCTCGGTGCCGCACACTTGGCTCGAAGCCGACCACCGCCGCGCCAGCTAGCCCCGCGCTCCACCGGCCCCGTAGTTGAGGCCGGCCGCTGTCGCCTCGCGCCCCGCCCAAGCCGCCTCTCAGGTCGTCACTACCTCTTCCGTGAATAGGGGTAAGGGAACCCTACCCCTTTCCTCTTGTCGGCCAGATGGGCCGAGCAGGCCGAAAAAGAGATGGGCCGGGGAAGGCCCAGCCGGGGGTGCACCGGTAAACTTGCAAAAAGACCCTGCAATTTTGAAAATTGTGGAAGGGCCCTCAGATCTTGCAGATGAGTCCCAAATTTTGTAGAAAGGCCCTCAGAAAATCAGAAACTTACATAAAAAATTTTCTCTGAATTGAAAATTTACGTATAGGTCCTTAGAAATTGCAGAATTCGCTAAAAAAATTCATATTCCGGCATAAAAGGGCCTCGGGAATTCAAATTTTGAATTATTTTTAACATTTGAAGCATGTTTATTTCTGTCGTTATTATTTTCTATGTTTTTTGTATTTATTTACTATTTTTGATTAATCGTAATTATTTAAATTGCCTTTGATCACCAAAATTAACAGTAAAATTTATAGAAAATGCATAGAAAATTCTGGAACATTACGAGAATCTTTTGTACTAAATTTATTTCCACAAAGTAAATTTATTCCATGCATGTTTACCAGTAGTAAACTTATATATTCCTTTCATGCACTTGTAAATGATAGGTATCACGAACCGAGAGTTCAAAGAGCTGGCCCAGCATAGCCAAAACTACTTGACTTGGGCTTCCGATGTCGAGAGAGTACTTGGAGCCAAGAAGCTCCGCACTACCATTGGGATTGGCGCACCGCAGGATGCCCAACCCACCCCTGAGGAAAATGATCAGGCACTTCACTTCCTCAAGCACCACCTCTGTCTCACTCTCAAGAATGAGTACATAGCATAGAAGAGCGTGCTAGCATTATGGGCTGCACTCAAGAAGCGATTCGAGAGGCTAAAGTACACCATTCTTCCTCAGGCAGAGCAAGAATGGATCCGATTGAGCTTTGCCGACTTTAAAACGGTCAGGGAGTACAATTTTGCCCTGCACAGAATTTGTATCAATCTTCAACTTTGTGGCAAGCAGATCACAAATGAGCAGAAGATTGAGAAGACCCTATCCACCTTCCGTCCCAATGCAGTGAAGTCTGCATGTAATTATCATCAAGACGGCTACAAGGAGTATGCTGAATTGATCGATATGATATAGGTTGCAGAGGCTCAGGACGAAGTTCTCCGCAAGAACTACATCACATAGACACCTGGGAGCTCCACTAGCCATGAAGCCAAAGCCGGGAGCTACAAGGTGAGAAAGCCCATGATGAAGAAAAGGGGAAGGAAGGGTAAGGCCGCTGCCTAGAAAGGCAAGTCAGATGCTCCACGTGAGAATAAGGCAAGCAAGCCAAAGTAGGATGGCATGGCCTATGGTCAGCAAGACCAATCCTGCTGCAAGTGTGGCAAGTGGGGGCATTGGTTGCGGATCTATAAAGAGCGCAATATATCATAGATGCTTTCCAAGCTCAGAAGCAGAAGGATGGCAAAGGGCAGCATGAAACCCACTTTGCATCTGTTGAGGGGGAGTGTTCTGAGTAGCTGCCTGCACTGATGGAGGTTGAAACTATTCTGGCAATAGCATCCCATTTTGACCTTGCAGCTACCACCGCCATGATTTCTCTCGAAGAGCATATCACCCCCGAGAAGATAGCAGACGAAGTCTCTAATTTTTTAGTAGATTCAGTCTAATGCACAGAATGCATTTAGACTTTAATTGTCATTTATTTTGTGTCGAAGAATAAATTAGAATTTGCATAGATGGCATTTAAGCAATTTTATTTTTCTCATGATGGTTGGACGATATTGAATAATTCATTCATTTATTCAATTTATAATAGCAGGATATGTTCTGATATTAAAGTATCTTATTTATGTGTTGATTGCCTTTTAATGCATATTAATAAAATACTTTATATTAGAATGCGTGTGGCGCCCTATGGAGGAAATGTGCTTAGCCAACAGCGACACAACGAATACCATCTTAAGATGGACAAAGTATTTTCAGTTGATTAGTAAGAATACTGGTAGCCTTACAATAATTGCTGGTAGCGATGCTTGTATAATAAGTTTAGGAAGAGCCACAATTATACTCCCAGTGGGCTCAACTTTGGTCATTCAAGAAGCTTTATTGTGCCCAGAATCGACTAGAACTCTCCTAAGTTTCGAATATATTCGCGCCAATGGTTTCCATGTTGAGATTGAAGAAGAGTACGGTAAGGAGTACCTGCTCATTATGAAGCGCGAAGCAAACGGAAAAAGGGTATTAGAAAAACTTCCTTCATTAGAAACTAGGCTATACTACACCAACATCAAGGCACGTGCAGCCTATACTGCCATGAAAATAGTATTTAGATGCACTGAACTTTTCTGTCTCTGGCATGATAGATTAGGCCACCCAGGTCTTAGGATGATGAGAATATAATTAACAATTCACAAGGGCATAATATTAATGTAAAGAATTTCCCGAATTATGAAGATTTTGTGTGCCCTGCATGTACCACCGAGAAATTAATTACTAAACCTTCTACTTTGAAAGTGAAGGATAAAGTCCCTGCATTCTTGGAATGCATCCAAGGAGACATTTGCGGTCCCATACAGCCACTTTCAGGGTCATTTAAATATTTTATGGTGCTCATCGATGCTTCCTCAAAATGGTCACACGTATGTTTACTGTCTACAAGAAACCATGCTTTCGCAAAGATGATCTCACAGATAATTCGCATTAGAAATATTTTCTTTGATCATCACATAAAATCCATCAGAATAGACAACACTGGAGAATTTACTTCAAAGGCATTTGATGATTATTGCATGGTAATGGGAATAACAGTTGAGCATTCTGTACCGCATGTCCACACTCAGAATAGACTAGCAGAGGCATTAATCAAGATAATCAAATCTATTGCTCGACCACTTTTGCAGAATTGTAATTTACCGGCTACATGTTGACGACACGCAGTCCTACATGCAGCAACTCTCATCAACTTTAGACCATCGGCCTACAACATCCATTCACCTATGCAGCTAGCGCAAGGGTCAGCATCGAAAATTTCTTATTTTCGAAGGTTTGGATGTAAGGTTTATATACCTATACCCCCTCCACAGCATATTGCAATATGTCCTCTTCGAAAGACTAGGATATACGTTGGTTATGGGACAGCATCCTGTGAGACCATGTGGAGATCACCCCATGGTTGTGATGATTAATTGATTCTGCTTTAGAGTTTGTGTAAAGGCTGAGTTTGGTTTTTGAGGTCTATGCAGAAGTTTGCTGGCCTTACGACCACTGTGTTCGCCTCTATGATTGGTAGCTTGCTGCTACGACTTATGGTCGTAGGTGCCGTTATGACTTGGTGGTCGTAAGTGTCTTTACGACTTGCTCTTTACAACTACATTGGGTGTCTTTGTGAACGGCAGTAGCATTTACGACTTTGTGGTCAATAGCCAATTTTACGACTTTGTGATCGACAGCCAGTTTTACGACTTTGTGGTCGGCAATTGGTTTACGACTTTGTGGTCGCTAGTAGCGTTTACGACTTTGTAGTCGACAGCCGATTTTACGACTTTGTGATCAACAGCCAGTTTTACAAGTTTGTGGTCGGTAATCAGTTTTACAACTTTGTGGTCAGCAGTCGAGTTTACGACTTTGTGGTCGACAGTCGATTTTACGACTTTGTGGTCGGTAGTCGATTTTACGACTTTGGGGTCAGCAATCGAGTTTACAACTTTGTGGTCGGCAGTGGATTTTACGACTTGATAGTCGTAACTCCAACTGGCCATGGACGATAGTCGTAGCTCTGACTAGCTGTTGTTGATAGTCATAGCTCTGACTAGCCATGGTCGATAGTCGTAGCTCGAACTAGCCATGGTTGATAGTTGTAACTCCGTTTGGCCGTAGTCGTTAGTCATAGATCTGACTGGCCATGGTCGATAATCGTAGATCTAACTGGCCGTGGTCGATAGTCGTAGATCTGACTGGCTGTGGTCAATGGTCGTAGATTCTACTGGTCATGGTTGGTGGTCGTAGACTCTACTAGCTGTGAGCGATGGTCGAAGTGCTCTGTCTATGTGATCGTAAGTCGTAGCGACCAACTGCTTGTATTCGATAGTCGTAAGTCATAGCGACTAATGCATGGTCATAGATCTGCCTGATTGTGAGTGATAGTCGTAGCATTCTGTGTGCCTATGCACTTGTTGGTCGTAGCGTCTGCTACGTGGTCGTAGCACCTGTCTCATGGTCGTATCCATATTTGCGATGGTCGTAACGACTTGCTGAGTGGTCGTAGATTGCTGAAAGGATCTCGTGGGCTACGAGTACCTCATGTCTTGTGCTTCAGAGTACTCATAAGTTGTTTTAGACCAGTGCTTGCTGAGATTGTTCACTTGGATTCATTCTGATATATGCAAATTGATGAATCTTGTTTATAGTGCGGTGATATGTGATGGTTTGCTTGTTTTTGTTGGTTGCAGGACTTTGGAGCTAGGTCATGGTGAGGCATAGGAGGACCGGGACTAGGCTAGGGGTGGAAACGAGCCGAACCAGCTCGAGCCAAGCTCGGTCTGGCTCGGGTGAACAGTAGGCTCGGCTCGGCTCATTTCCGAAACGAGCTACGCGAGGGGCTCGGCTCGGCTCGGCTCGAAATGAGGCTCGAGACGGCTCGCGAGCCCGAACGAGCCAAATTGGCTCGCAGATAACAGAGGCACAGAGCAGCAGATTCACAGGCACATTCACAGACAGAGAGCATTCAGACATAACAGAGAGCATTAACAACAAGCATTTCACAACAGCAGGGAGCATCAGCAATTCACAACAGCATTCCCACTTAGCAGTTCACAGAATCAGTACCAGCAGCAGTTCAAGTGTTCAACAGCAGGGAGCAGCAGCAATTCACAGACAGAGAGGCAGTCAGGCAGAGAGCACTTCAGTTCACAAACAGAGTTCAATGTACATTTCACAACAGCAGGGAGCAACAGCAATTCACCAAAATTTTGTATGTAGAACTCCATACAAGTGTTCAATAGCAGCAGGCAGCAGTTCAGCAGTAGTAGTCTGCAGCAGCCAGCAGTAGCACTTTAGTAGCAGAAAGAAAAGAATGAAAATGAAATTGGTGGAAGCATTACCAGACACTAGCTGCTCTCTACGACGCTTTTAGGAAATGGAATGGCTTGAACATCATCCTCTTCATCTTCTTCCTGAAAAGATATATAATATTGAAGTTAACATAAGCAAAAATAAAATAGACAAATATTGCATTACAAATGAACCTACCACAACTATAGGAGGTCTCATGTCATCATGTGCACCTCTGATCCAGCTAGAGGCACAAACCAAATGTTGAACCATAGCCGGACGTAAAGAACTCCGATAGTCATCTAGTACTCTACCACCAGCACTAAATGTTGATTCTGAAGATACACTGGTAGCAGGTACAGTCAAGAAATTCTTAGCCATATTCGACACAACTGGAAATCTATGTGCATTCAAATTCCACCACGCGAGCAATTTAAAGGCCTTGTTATCTAAACTCTCATTTATTTCATCTAAGTATATGAGTAACTCTGACTTTGAAGGCTCGGTAGAAGTGGAACGCAAAAATGACTGAAACTGGGATGAGACTGATGATAATGAGCTACTTGTACCCATAGCTGAAGAGGAGGTTGCTTCACCTCTATTGCTCATTCTGTTGTGCCCATTCACATCATCAAGCTCTTTTGCAGCTTTTGAGGGTTCATACATTTGGTTAAAGCACCAACTAATGAACCTCATCTTAAACCTGGGATCAAAAATAGTAGCAAGGACCATGACATTGTTCTTTTCTTCCCAATACTTGTCAAACTTATCCAACATTGCAGCAGCCATTTGCTTCAAATACTCATCTCCAGAAGTAATTGCAGCTCTTAATGCAATCTTGACATTAACTATATGAGGATAAAAAATATTTGCCGTTGGATAAGTTGATCCAGAAAATGCAGTAGTCACTTCAGATAAGGACTGCAATATTGGTGCAATTTGAACTTGAGGAGTCCACATCAATATCATCCATGTCCTCATCCATGTCTTCACCACCATGAACATCACCGCCCAAAGCCTCCCAATCCACATCCTTACTTGATGACTGCAATAAAACATTGTAAAATGTTAGCCCCAAGAATCAGGAATAGCAAATAGTAGGCATAGCACTGCTATATTTCAAGATTCAAAGTGCATGTCAGGTGCATAAACACTTCACACATTTGTCACAATATCTCCTTTCTGTGTTCCATCTAATGCACCCAAACAATTCTACAACATAAACTAGCAGACATGAGTTGAAATTTTTGCTCACTGTTTTATTCAACACTCCCCAACACAATAAATTGACAATATATGTTGCACATTGCTAACAAATCAAAAGCTCTATACAAGTTACTCTCATTTCAAGTTACTCTCATCTATACAATGTTTGAGTTACAAAACTGAGGACATCTATACAAAACTAAGTTACAAAACTGAGGACATCTATCAAATAGAGCATCTACAGGTTTGAGAGACCATGTGGAGGTCATCCCATGTGTGTGATGAGTAATTAACATCGGTTTAGGGAAGTTAAGTTTGATTTGGTTGGTTCGGACCATGTCGTTGCGTGGTGCAATCGGGTTCGGTCGAATTTGGTCAAACCTGGTCAAAATAGTTATGTTGCATATTATGTCGACTTGTCAGGTTTGGGCTATTTCATTAATGCATTTATGCTTACGTGTATCGAGCGGTGCTATTTGATTTGTTTCTTGTCTGTGATGGCTGCAGGACATCGAGGCGGAGTCGTGGCGAGACACGGTGGACCGGACAAGGCACAGGTGGCGCTGAGGTTAGAACGGTCGGGAGGTGTCGAAGATGGCGAGGGCTCGAGGTGGCTGCAAGGCTTGCAAGGCAAGAAAGGAGGAAGCTTCCTGGAAGGTGCGCGAGGGGCGTTTTGGTAAAAATGCAAAGCTGCGCTAAATGAAGCGGGTTTGGATAAAGCATCGAGTAGGTGGTGACCTAATGGGTAAAGCATGTGCAAACCCATTAGTGGGAGACTATAAAAGGAGAGGGAGAGGTTGTGCTGAAATTGAGAGAGTGAGTTTCAGATTTTTATGTTTGTGTCTCTCCATGTATGCATGAGATGTGAGGGTTGTAGACAACAAACTCATATAATCATTCATGTCCTTTCAGCTCTATGAGATGTTCTCTCTTAGTTTTGTTTGGGTTGTTCTCTTTACTTTTTGTGATTTGGCTTAGTTTTCAAGTTCTTTTGACTGCTCTTGTTTGAGGTGTGCAAATTATTTTCAGCCAAGGAGTTTGCTTCTCCTTGTTGTTTTGTCTTTTAAGGACAATATGTGATTTGGATTAAAAATCTTGAGAAAGGGTGCAGCCATTTGCTTTTGATTCCAGGCTCCTTCATTCCATGCTCTTTCATGCTTTTCTAGTAAGTTCACAAATTTGCTCCTTTTTAGCTTTGTCTGCCGAGCACTTCTAGTAAGAGCATTTCTAGTTTTTGTGCCTCTTTTTGCTTCATTTCAGTGAGCTCTAATCGGTAACAAAAAAAATTTAAAAAAAAATTCTGCTTTCGGTTTTCAGGGCACCCGATTGTTTTTTTCTATTCAGTCTGTTTTATCCTTCTTTTGGTTTTTCCTTTGTGAGCATCTCAGGTTCCTTGTTCGGCTCTCATGCAGTGGCTCCCAGGTTGAAGCTTGAAAGCTTTTTAACCGAAAAAAAGGACAACCAATCAATATATGGTCTGATTTTTCGGCTGCTTCAAGCACTCTCTGTTTGGGATTCCTGTGCCTTCATCATTTGCAGTTTATGTGCCCTTTTTGCTCCTTTGCTGCTCCTTGGTTTCAGCAAGAAGGACTGCTCTCAATTTACCTTTAGTTGTTGGCTTCTAATATCTTTTGGGCAGCTTGTGTTTTCTCTTTATTTGCTTCTTTCGGCTGAACTAGCAGCTAGTGCATGCACTAAAAGACGATTGGCTTTTTTTGTCTTTTGTGCATGCACTAGTCCTAGCGCCTGTTGTCTACTTTGTGCCCAGTTTCTTTTGGTTGATTTGTTCTCCGTTTTATTTTGTGTCTCTCCCCAGCTGACCTTTCAAGTTTTATTCCATGGAAAGCAGTATTTCAAGTATTCTTGCCTTCTTCATAGCTCTTTAGCTATTGGAGGAGAAATTGATCGTGGGTACTTGTGGGGGCATTTTTTAAAAAGACGACATTCACCCCCCCTCTGTCGTCGTTATCAATCCAACAATTGGTATCAGAGCTGGTTAGCTCTAATTCATAGATCTTGACCGGCCTCTAGAGCCATGGCGACGGACAAGTACTCGACCAAGCCTCCGATCTTTGATGGCATTGATTTTCCATTCTGGAAAAGCCGGATGGAGACATACATCCAGGCTCAAGGATATGCCATCTGGAGGAAGGTCAAGGTCCGCTATCTTGTTCCTGCCGATTAGAACATCAATGTGGCGAATATGCCCGATGTTGAGGCGAATGCAAAGGCAAGGAACATAATCATCCAAGGTTTGAGTCGTAGCAAGTTTGACCGCATTTCGCACCTCACGTCGGCTTTCGACATTTGGGAGACCCTCGGTGCTTACCATGAGGGACCACCCAAATCAAGACAGTCCGACAGGACCAATTCAAGCGAGATTACAACAAGTTTGAAATGCTCGCTGGTGAGTCCCTCGATGAGTGCTTTGCGCGTTTTCACAAGATTCTGAGCAACCTCCGAGCGGTCGGTCTCACATACCCCGACTCGGACAACGCTCGTCATATGCTCGCTGCACTCGACCTTCGTGTTTGGGAGATGAAGGTGACTACCATCAAGGACACCACAGACCTCTCGACTTTGACTCTTGATGCGCTGTACTCACGTCTCAAGACTCACGAGATTGGCATTGTCTCTCGCAAGTCGAAGTCACAGTCGATGGCTCTAGTCACCGATCCCAGTTCGGCTTCTGGTCTTTCTTCTGATTCGCTGTGTGGTTTCTCCCTTGCTGCTCTCTGTGATGTAACTGATGATCAGTTAGAGCAGCTCGAGGATGAGCAACTGGCCTCCTAGCTCGGAAGTTTTCCCTTGCTTACAAGAGGAGGAGGGACAGAAAGAGGGGAGGACCCGTGATTTGCTTCGAGTGTGGTGGCCCCAACCACATTCGGGCAAACTGCCCCAAGCTGGAGAAGGGCAAAGCTGACTACGACGGTTCGGGCAAGAACAACTACACCGACAAAAACCGCAATAAGAAGCCTCCAGTTCATGCACAAGGGAAGAAGAAGTTCCGCGACCTTAGCAAAGCCAAGAAGCTCTTCAACCGCGTCCTCACCGCCTTCGACGATCTCGACCTCAGCGAGGTGGTGGGATGGAGCGACGACGACGGGACGGGTGATCAAGAACCCAAGAGCGGCGACGACTTCTCCGGCATGTGCTTCATGGCCCTTGAGGGCGAACTGAGCGACAGCGAGCTGTACTCCGACTCCGACGAGGTATGCCCCACCTACGACCAGCTCAATCATGCTTTTCTTAAGTTAGGTGGATTTCATGCTAGAGCTAGGGCTAGGTGTACCGAGTTAGAGAAAGAAGTAGATAGACTATCACGGGAGCTTACTTCACTTACATCTGCTCCCTCCCGTGATGATTGTGATACATGCTATGCTCTGTTGGATGACATGGAGAAACTAAGGACCTTGAATGATAGTGTGTCCTCTGAGCTAGACATGATTAAGGTGGAGAATGTTAGTCTGCTTGCTGAGTTAGAGATGAGTAGGATAGCTGTTGCTCCACCTACTATTATTGAGACTACTTCTTGTACCTCATGTGAGGATAAGGACAATGCTTTTAGAGGTCTTTTGTAACGTCCCAAAAATTCAAGTATTAAAAAATATGGAGTTTTTAAAACTTTTCCTACATTTTGCTGATGTTCAAAACTTCTTTTGAAACATTTATTTGGAATCTGTTTGAGTCTTGTATTATGCAAATTATTAACTCAAAAATAAGCCCAAGTGCAAGTAATGATCATACGAATAATAAAAATAGAGAATGACATTACATCCCATAGATTCAAAATCCAACATCCTGAATTCAAATTCAAGTCAATAAACGAAGCCAAAAGAATATCAGAATATATCTCTAAATGATTAGACCAAAGGAAATAATAATAAGTAATTAAATAAAAATTCTTATTAAAATTCAATAAGCATATTTGACCAAATGATATGTATTCAAAAATTTAGATATATATATATATATACACACACATTATATATATATATGCAATTCAGGACAAAAATCGACATCCGTGGGCAAAATAGATAAAATCAACAATAAAGGAATATTATATTTTATATTTGGATATTGGAACCAAAGTTAAAATTTAAAATTATGCAGAACTCAAAAATTTGCAAATCAAATTTAAAGGAATTCCTTGTTTTCCTCCATTCCTACTTTTTTTCCTCACCGCCAATAGCTTCCACTGCCAGCTGGGCCCGTCTCCTCCCCTTTCTTTTTCTTCCTCCACAGCATGCCTCTTCTTCCCCGGTCTCCTTTGTTTTTCCCGTCACTTCGCTGCTCCCACGTCGACGCTCGTCAGCTAGCCCCGCTCGCCCTGTGCGCCGGTCACCCCCGCGTCAGCCGCGCATGCCCCGGCCCCGCCTTGCCACCTCCTCGCAGTCCCGGCAGCTCCGACAAGCTCCGGCCAATTGCACCGCACCAAATCGCGCCCCCACTCCTCCTCTCCCTCCCCTTCTAACCAATTGGAAATCCATTCACCGGAGACCCCCCCCCCCCGATTCGTCCTTCTTCTTCAAGGCCGGACGCCACTGCCCTCCGCGCCGTCGCCGTCGCTTCTCCCTCCACGGTAGTACTCATAAGATCGGTAGCTGCAGTGGTCGGTAGCGATAATGGTCGCAATATAAGAACATAAGCTATGATGGTCATAAGTTACAGCGATCGTAGGCTTCAGTAGTCATAGATAGAATTGAGTAGCTAGCAGCCGAAGTGTGTTAGAAGTCGGAAGAACACCGTAGGGACCAAGGAGCTTGGGTAGGCATGAAAAGTGTTGAGATAACGCAAACCAAGCCAAAACTCAAACTCCGTTCGACTATGCAAACATCCCTCACCCTCTAAACTTACATCACCAAACTCAATCCTGATAAAACTTAATAAAGTTCTCCTTGGATTTATTTGGATCTTTTGCAGTCTTTTGGATTTATTTGGTCTTTTAATCACTTATCGCGCAGCATCAACTCAAGTAGAATCAAGACAAAAGATCAATAGCTTCAAGATCATTGACTTGTAAGGTTTTGAGTAAGGCCAAGACCACGGTAATTTAAGCAAGGCAAGCATCCCCTTTGACCATGTTGATCCTAGTATTTTAGTTATTATATATTAATAGCAAAATCTATTATGCATGCATGTATGTTCTATTAAAAATTTCTATAATAACTAAAATACTAGGATCAACATGGTCAAAGGGGATGCTTGACCATGGTCAACTAGGATCCAAATTTCTATTAAAGATTTTGCTATTAATTTTTAATAGAACATACATGCATGCATAATAGATTTTGCTATTAATATATAATAACTAAAATACTAGGATCAACATGGTCAAAGGGGATGCTTGCCTTGCTTAAATTACCGTGGTCTTAGCCTTACTCAAAACCTTACAAGTCAATGATCTTGAAGCTATTGATCTTTTGTCTTGATTCTACTTGAGTTGATGCTGCGCGATAAGTGATTAAAAGACCAAATAAATCCAAAAGACTGCAAAAGATCCAAATAAATCCAAGGAGAACTTTATTAAGTTTTATCAGGATTGAGTTTGGTGATGTAAGTTTAGAGGGTGAGGGATGTTTGCATAGTCGAACGGAGTTTGAGTTTTGGCTTGGTTTGCGTTATCTCAACACTTTTCATGCCTACCCAAGCTCCTTAGTCCCTACGGTGTTCTTCCGACTTCTAACACACTTCGGCTGCTAGCTACTCAATTCTATCTATGACTACTGAAGCCTACGATCGCTGTAACTTATGACCATCATAGCTTATGTTCTTATATTGCGACCATTATCGTTACCGACCACTGCAGCTACCGATCTTACGAGTACTACTTCATATAGAGCACCCACGCCGCCTTTCGTCATCGCCGCCGGCGCGCCCCGGTGCCTCCCCAGCTAGGCCGGTTGCGTGGTAAGCACCCATCCATCTATCTCCCGCTCGTGCGCGCGCTATTTTCCCCTCTCCCCTTCCCGGCTGCCGGCGCACCATTTCCACCTCACCGCCGGCCACCCCGCGCAGACGCCCGCCCGCCTCGCCGCCGTTCCGGGCCGCGCCACTTCCCCAGTAGCTTCCACGCCTCAGTGCAGCTCCATTTTGCCAGCCTGCCCCGCCTACCCGGCCACCCCTCGCCGGCGATGCCGCCGCCTACCCCACGCCACCCCCTCCTCTGTTGTCGGCCGGATGGCTCTTTGGTTTGGTCCCCTAACCCCGCTCGTTCTTTTGTGTTGCTCCCTCCAGCAAAATCGCGAACGACCAAGAGCCCAACTGGCTAAGTGAGTGAGCAGTGAACTCGAAGATCAGGGGTTCGAATCCCCTCTGTGCACATTTTTGATTCATTTTTTTAGCACTTTTAACTAAGAAAACAATTAGGTAATAAAACCAGGGAGCTAAGCTAATTGGCTTGGACTCAAATAACATTTATGTATACATCAAAATATAGGACTACGTGCATGTTGATAAGTAAGTGATTAGGAAAGTTAAAAATTTTAATTCATGAGAACTAATAAGAATTGCTTAGGAGGTAAATAAGATTATTAAGATTTAGCATTGGAATAATTATTATATAAGAATAATAGTGCCTTATTATTTATTTTAAATCTACCTAGTAGTTAAAGGTATTAATAAAGAAGGTTTTGGTTAAATAGGAGTCCCAATTAAAAATACATCCAATTAAACCTAAGGGAAATAAAATTGATAGCTATAAAAGTGAGGTTTTAAATTAAAAAGATCACCCTTAATTACAATCAAAATATATGGCCTAACATTTAACGTGCTGTCATTAGATAGATATCAATAGTAAATTTAATTAGATAATAAAGGCCACTTCATAAAATTTAATTAAACGATAGGACGTGACCATAATCATTTAAATTAGAAAGTCCTAATATAGTTCCCCCCATTAGCACGCCACAAATAAATAAATCTCCATGATGAAATTAGTGAAATGAAATTGGTATAGCAAGCTACGACCCGTATAAATAGATCATAGTTCAAATTAAACTAAGCCTGGTAATAACTGAGGATACATAAAATGTTGAGCCATAAAGTGCTATAAAACCGGACTCTAATATTTAATTGGTAAACTAAAAGTTATATACATCTCTATATATATAACATATGCCCTGAAGGTTAATGCTCGACAAAAACGAAGCTCAACTAAAACTTGTACACCGAATCATAGGTCAAACCTAGCTCATGGAACTTCCTTGATAAATATAAAAATAATAAAAAGAAGTTATTAATAAATAGATCGAGTCATCATATTCTGCCATCATCTATACCTAACCATCTCCAAGTTTTAAGCAGAAACCTTCCCATGAATATTTCTTCACTATAAACCATCCTTGGCACCCACCTCAACAGATTTCCTTTGGCCGTGTACCCCTTCGCTTCAATCCATCTAACTTCGTCAACACCCCAGCCAACCCAACCTCAAATCATCCATTTAATCATAATAAGATTAATCCAGTTCAAAGGGATTTGTTTGGATCTTAAAGTTGTTTGCCTTTATTTGAATTCAATTGTTTAGCGCGTAATTAGAAATGGGAGTCGTGAAGATTCAGTGGATCAAGGGAAATCAAGCTTGAAGTGAAGATAGAAACCCAAAAGCTCAAAGGAAAGCATTGTGTGAGCTCAAGACCGCGGTAAACCGCGCCAAGCGAGTCAATACTTTGATCATGTTGAACCTACATTTTCTGCAAATTACTTTTGTTTAAATTATCAAATTGCATGCTGTTATTTTTTATGCAAATACATGTCTAATTTAGAATTTTTGTTATATGCCCTTTATTTAACTTGATTAATATTCCACCTCCTTTGAAATATTGAATATGTGAACCTTGTCGCCCTAGCAAAATTATAATAGTAACCTTTCAAAAATAAGTCCATAATTATATGCCATGCTTAGTATTGCTTAGAAAACTCATGGGCGCAAGAACGGCAAAGCATCACTTTCAATCATGAGAAAAGTTGGTTGGGCAGTCATGGTGGTAATGACTGGTATATATTGGATATGATTATTTTATACTCCCAAAAACCTCAAATTGTTTATCTATCTGGGCGGATGGTTCGAGGGTATGGTGCAGGGGTGCACGAGAGTGTGGTTTGTGGTAGAACCGCCCAGATAACCCTAAGGACTGAATCTTGTCATGACCTCCTGTGTAAAACAAGTGCAACCACAAGTCTGTAAAGTACAACTTGGCTTAGTAAATTTACCGGACCCTGAAAGTCATCATCATAGGTGGAGGAGTGAAGTAGTGCAAGTGGCGGCCTGGGTGGCAGGCTTGAATGGGACACCGCAAGTGTCGGCCTGGGTGGCAGGCTTGATGGTGAAGTTCTTCTACGGCGTGCTAGCAGTGTGGGTAGCTAGCTGCTAGGCGCATAGGAGGGGAACTCCCGCACAACCTATGAGACCTGCCGCAAGCGGGACAAGCTCATAGGGGTGAGATGATGGAAGGGGCGAGGTACTTTGAACGGTTACTGTGATGGTTCGCTCAACCGCATGACTAAGGAATTGTGCAGGGCAACGAGTAAACTGTCTCTTGTGGGTAAAGTGTGCAAACTCTGCAGAGTCAAAACTATTCGAATAGCCGTGCCCACGGTCAAGGGCGGACATGGGAACTTAACCAGATATAGTTCTATTTCAGAAACTTTGTGGGTGAGAATGGAAAAGTGCAGGGCAGTGGAAAGCCCTGATTTGAATTATCCTGGGTGTTGTCCCAGTGGTAAGTTAAGCGGCTATAACGCTAAAAGATGCTATATGGTGCGGATGCCATGTAACGGTGGATGGAATCTGGATCGCTATTATTATTGCATTCTCTTATACATTATATTTTTGGTCAAAACTGCTAGGTTTCAGGAAATTTTTATGTATTATATTTTTAAATAAAGATAATACTTCTCACAAAATAAAATGTCAGGAAGAATAAATAGAGTCGTAAGAAAGGAAGATGGATGTTTGTGGTAAATACATAAAGTTGTTGGTGGATTTCGGTCGATCATAAAAAGGAAACGATAGTGTGGATTCTGAGAAAAATAAATTGGTGGAGTCTAAATGAATAGATAGGCTAGATAGATGATTTGAATGATTTTTAGAGAATTAAGGAGTGCAAAGGTAATTGCTGGATCAATTTTTGGGAGATATTGGTGATAATGGGATTAATAGGATTTGATCGATTACTAGATGAGTCAATTGATTTGTTGGGAGTTTGGAGATATGATAATTGGAGTATAAACTTGATCAATGATATTCTTGGTGACAGTATACTAGTGGATTAGTTAGAAATAGATAATGGAAAATAAGGTTGATTATTGTAAGAGCAAATTGTGATTGTGGATCAATAGCAAAAGGAATGGGTTGATAGGAATTTTGGAATACAAAAGATATTGGTGGATTGTATAAGTGATGATATTCGCTGTTTGGAGTTTTAGACAGCACTCAATATAGAAAGTTTGTGTTCGGCGGATTAATCAAATGATATTAGATAGATGATGTCACTAGCTGTTTGGAGTTTTAGGCAACAATTGATCGGTGGATTATATAAATTATGATACTCGCTGTTTGGGGATTTAGGAAACAATTGATTGGTGGATTGTATAGTTGATGTTATCCGTTGTTTGGAGTTTTAGACAGCAGTTAATAAATAAAGCATATGAACGGTGGATTAATTAAATGATGTCACTCGCTGTTTGGAGTTTTAGACAGCAATCAATATAGAAAGTGTATGATTGGTGGATTGTATAAATGATGTCACTCGCTGTTTAGAGTCTTAGATAGCAATTAGTAAGGAAAGCGTGTCTTTGGTGGATTAAGTCAATTATGGCAATCGCCGTGTGGAGTTTATGTAGAAACAATAACACTATGATTTAATAATACTAAGGCTACCAAAAGCGATTTTTGGCAAATAAAATAACCCGAGCCTCTCCTTTGATAAGCCATGCATACTATTTAATTGCATCCTGTGTGTTGGCTCACGAGCACGGTGGTTGTGCTCATATTCGCTTTCCCCACAAATCCAGAATCAGGAATCAAATCACTACGCTTCAGCAATACTTTTGGATCATGATGACGAAGAAGATGAAGATGTCAAGAACTAGGTCGCGAACCTCCAGTTGGCTGCCTGTGGGCATATCCTAAAGGTCCCACTTGCGTGCTTCGTTCTTCCGCTGCTGCAATTTAATGATTTCGGCCTAATCGGCCCATGAGTAAGTCTACTATTATATTTTACGCTTCCGCATGATATGTATTGTGATATTCAGAACTGTAATCTGTGAGCACTATCTACTTATCCAGGGAATAGTGCGGTGGAATCACAGAGGAATCCGGATTGTAAAATCTGGGCTCTTACATCTTTATACCATGCTCCTTGATCTGCTCGAAACTTGTGAAAGTTGTAATAATTTGAAGATGAACCTAAAACAGGCAGATCATAAAATTTCTGAGTTGTATGCTTGGTTACTTGAGCTAGCTGCTTCATGCTTGAACTGTCCTAGATTAACTGTCATATTGGATTTGACCATTTGACCCGAGTTAGCAGCCACGACCTCATTCGTGGTCTGCCGAAGCTCAAGATGGTCAAAGATCATGTTTGCGCTCCATGCCGGCACAGCAAGATGGTTGCCGCTTCTCACCCTCCGGTCACAGTGACTATGACCGATGCACCGGGACAGCTGCTCCACATGGACACAGTTGGACCAGCTCGAGTGCAGTCAGCAGGAGGGAAGTGGTATGTTCTTGTCGTGGTCGATGACTTCTCGAGGTATTATTGGGTGTTTTTCTTAGCCTCGAAGGATGAGACGTTTACACATTTTCGATGTCTTTTCAGTAGGCTTTCTGTTGAGCTCCCGGGTGCCTTACGAGCGATCCGCAGTGACAATGGCACGGAGTTCAAGAATTTCTACTTTAAGAGGTTCTGCGATGAGACAGGTGTAGAGCATCAGTTCTCCTCTCCGCACGTCCCACAGCAAAATGGCGTCGTGGAGAGAAAGAACCGTACCTTGGTCGAGATGGCCAGGACGATGCTTGATGAGTACTCTACACCGCGGAAGTTTTGGGCTGAGGCTATAGCCACCGCATGCCATGTCTCAAATCGAGTTTTTGTTAGGGCACACTTGCACCGCACTCCTTTTGAGTTGAGATATGGGCGAAAGCCTAGTGTCTCTCATTTTCGCGTGTTTGGTTGCAAGTGCTTTATCTTGAAGTCCGGAAACCTAGATAAGTTCAAGTCACGCTCTTGTGATGGGATCTTTCTAGGCTACTCAACTTCTTCGCGGGCTTGTAGGGTTTGGAACTGTGAGTCTAGTAAAATGGTAGAGACCTGTGAGGTGACCTTCGACGAGGTCAGTCCGGGGACTAGGCCCGATATCTCAAGTTCTTTAGAGCAGTCCGAGACCATCTTCGTGGATGACGAGGACGATGGAGATGAGGGTTATCTACCTGATCCAGTCCCTCATCCACCCCTTGAGGTGCCTTCTTCCACTGCACCTCGAGGCGATCAGCCCATGCCTTCTACTTCTTCTGGAGCTAGTGGCTCTGTTCCTACCTCGTCAGCTCACGAGGTAGAGGCCACTTCTTCATCCCATCCTGTACCTCCTAGACACATTCAAAAAGACCATCCTTCTGAGCAGATTATTGGAGACCTGTTTTAGCGAGTCACTCGTTCAAAATCTGGCATGTCTCAATTCTATCTCCATTCTGCCTTTGTTGCCTCCTTTGAGCCCAAGGACATTTGTCATGCTCTATCTGACGAGTCTTGGATCAATGCCATGCATGAGGAGCTAAAAAATTTCGAGAGGAACAAGGTCTGGTCGCTTGTTGAGCCCCCACGAGGTCACAATGTTATTGGAACTAAGTGGGTGTTCAAGAACAAGCAGAGTGAGGATGGTGTGGTTATTCGAAACAAGGCTAGACTGGTAGCTCAGGGTTTCTCCCAGGTTGAGGGTCTGGATTTCGAGGAGACCTTTGCCCCTGTAGCTAGACTTGAGGCCATTAGAATCCTGCTTGCCTTCGCAGCTTCTAAGGGTTTCAAGCTTTACCAGATGGAAGTCAAGAGTGCCTTCCTAAATGGCTTCATTGAGGAAGAAGTCTATGTGAGACAGCCTCCAGGTTTCGAAAACCCCAAATACCCAAACCATGTCTTCAAGCTTTCCAAAGCGTTGTATGGACTTAAGCAAGCCCCTAGAGCTTGGTATGAGAGGCTTAAGTCCTACTTGTTGAGTCATGGTTTCGATATGGGTAAAGAAGACAAGACCTTGTTCATCCGCCGGCATGGCACTGATATTCTGCTCGTCCAGATTTATGTGGATGACATCATCTTTGGCGGCTCTTCTCATGCTCTCGTTTCACAGTTCTCGAATGTCATGAGCACCGAGTTTGAGATGAGCATGATGGGTGAGTTGACCTTCTTTCTTGGCTTCCAAATCAAGCAGACTCGGGAGGGTACCTTCTTGCATCAAGGCAAGTACACCCGTGACCTCCTGAGACGCTTCGACATGAGTGATGGCAAGCCTGTGTCAACTCCCATGGCGTCTTCTTCCACGCTTGACCCAGATGAGGATGGCGAGCCAGTTGATCAGAAGGAGTATCGGAGTATGATCGGCTCCCTCTTGTACCTCACTGCCTCGAGAACGGACATACACTTCTCTGTGTGTCTTTGTGCTTGGTATCAGGCTTCTCCTCGCGTATCTCACCGCCAGGCGGTGAAGCGCATTCTTCGGTACCTTCAAGTTACCATTGACTATGGTATCTGGTACTCTTCCTCTTACTGACTTTCCTTGAGAGCCTACTCGGACGCAGACTTTGCCGGTTGTAGGATAGATAGGAAGAGCACTTCTGGCTCCTGCCAATTTATTGGCACTTCTCTTGTTGCATAGTCCACCGTAGAGATCGAGTACGTTGCTGCAGCTAGTTGCTGTAGTCAGGTACTTTGGATGGTTTCGACCCTGCAGGACTTTGGGTTAGTCATAGATAGTGTTCCTCTCTTTTGTGATAACACTTCTGCAATTAACATTGCTAAGAATCCAGTGCAGCACTCTCGGACTAAGCATATTGATATCCGATATCACTTCCTTAGAGACCATGTAAGGAAGGGTGACATCGTGCTCCAGTTTGTGGAGAGTGACCACCAGTTGGCTGATATCTTTACCAAGCCATTGGATAGCTCTAGGTTTTCAGCTCTGCGGGGAGAGCTTGGAGTGGTTTGTCCGTATGGACTGTTGTGAGGGGGAGCTTTGTGCTTTACTGCTTTACTATATTGATTATGTTCTTACTCCTTTCTGATTGCATTGCATACAGGTGCATTGGGTTTAGTCCTTCTAGCATAGGTTAGAGTGGTCTTCTTGTTTAGTCGTTTAGACTTCTTGCTCTTATCTTGTGATTCTAGGATGCTACTTATTAGCTGTTTCTCTTCTCGCTAGGTTGAGCTCACTCACTGCTTTTAGGTTCTAGCGAGGGTCGGGCCACCCTCGGGTAGACAGGGTACGTGTTTGCTCCTTAGTCTGTTAGATGACCAGTTGATAGTCCTAGAGTCATATGGGGTGGATGAGAATCAGTCTAAGCCATAGTATCCTCTACATCTTATCTATGCTTTAAGGACTGCCTGTTCTGATTTTCTTGTCAGCTTCTCGATTTTATTGCTTTGGTTCAGGGGGAGTTCATTTGGGAGCTTCTGAAGCTTAATATTGACATAACTCAACTTGAACTAAAAGTTGCATCCCATGTTGAGGGGGAGCTGGATTTTCTTGTTTTTTTAGCATTTCGCATTGTAACATAACTACATTGAGCCTTGATTATTATCCTGTTATGACATGTTTACAATGCCTTACACCTTGTCATGATTTGTGCTTCTTTGCTAGATGGATCATGACTTCGTATGTGTAGATCAGCTTTTGCCATGATAAGTTAATTAAAATTGCTCAACTTAAATTAAAACTTGTCATGCTAGCTCTCGAGATTAGTCTTTCTTGAGTTATCCTCTTACGATTCATGCCATGTCAAATAGGCTAAGTTGAGTCTTGAATCTTGGTTGAGCGTTAGATTAAGCTATGCTAGTTCTTGATGTAGCATGAGTTAGTACAATCATTAAGAATGCAAACAGATCTCTTTTGTGCGAAAAAACTGATCTCACAAATTCTTTCTCATGAGACGGCTTGCCATTGCACAAGGCATGAACTTAGGGGGAGTTTTGGATGACCAAGATCATCTCCTTAAGCTTCTTGCTTGGAGTGGTCGCATAAGGCTTGAGATCTAGCACATGATAAAACAAAAATCTGGTTGGCAACAATCATGAGATTTCTAAAGAAAAACTTATCAGTTGTGCTCAATTTGCTAAAATTACAAAGATTACAAGTACTTAAACAAATGTTTCACTCTTGAGCTTGTAGCACTCTAATTTGACTCAATACTAGCTTCTTGGTTCCGCTTAGCTTATTGATATGGTTTGCATCATCCTTGGATACCTCTAGCTAGACTTTTATCATGGATGATTTGACATGCTCACAAATTGCACTAAATTTCAGATTGTCATCTATTTGGTTTAGCTGGCTTATATATATCCTGTCATGATCTAGATAACATTCTATTGAGTTATGGCTTGATGTAAAACTTGTTGGTCATCTTGGATAATTCTCATGGCTCTAAATGCTTAGAATAATCAAACTTCAGTCATTTCATCCATTTCCATGACTTGTTCTCTTCCTTGCATCCTTGATGTGTTTATTGCCAAAAGGGGAAGAATAGTGGTAGAAAAAAGCCATTTTAGAGCTTTGGAGAACAATTTGCTCTTTCAGTTGTTGCTCTAGTGTTCTTTCTGTCAACATGGTCATTAGCATCACTTTCTTTCTCTTGGACCATGCTTGATTTTCAAACAAACTCAACTTTGCGCTTTTTTTGGGTTTGTCAATATACTCATCAAGGCGGAGATTGAGAGACCATGTGGAGGTCATCCTGTGTGTGATGAGTAATTGACATCGGTTTAGGGAAGTTGAGTTTGATTTGGTTGGTTCGGACCATGTCGTTGCGTGGTGCAATCGGGCTCGGTCGAATTTGGTCAAACCTGGTCAAAATAGTTATGTTGCATATTATGTCGACTTGTCAGGTTTGGGCTATTTCATTAATGCATTTATGCTTACGTGTATCGAGCGGTGCTATTTGATTTGTTTCTTGTCTGTGATGGCTGTAGGACATCGAGGCGGAGTCGTGGCGAGACACGGTGGACCGGACAAGGCACAGGTGGCGCTGAGGTTAGAACGGTCGGGAGGTGTCAAAGATGGCGAGGGCTCGAGGTGGCTGCAAGGCTTGCAAGGCAAGAAAGGAGGAAGCTTCCTGGAAGGTGCGCGAGGGGCGTTTCGGTAAAAACGCAAAGCTGCACTAAAGAAAGCGGGTTTGGATAAAGCATCGAGTAGGTGGTGACCTAATGGGTAAAGCATGTGCAAACCCATTAATGGGAGACTATAAAAGGAGAGGGAGAGGTTGTGCTGAAATTGAGAGAGTGAGTTTCAGATTTTTATGTTTGTGTCTCTCCATGTATGCATGAGATGTGAGGGTTGTAGACAACAAAGTCATATAATCATTCATGTCCTTTCAGCTCTATGAGATGTTCTCTCTTAGTTTTGTTTGGGTTGTTCTCTTTACTTTTTTGTGAATTGGCTTAGTTTTCAAGTTCTTTTGACTGCTTTTGTTTGAGGTGTGCAAATTATTTTCAGCGAAGGAGTTTGCTTCTCCTTGTTGTTTTGTCTTTTAAGGACAATATGTGATTTGGATTAAAAATCTTGAGAAAGGGTGCAGCCATTTGTTTTTGATTCCAGGCTCCTTCATTCCATGCTCTTTCATGCTTTTCTAGTAAGTTCACAAATTTGCTCCTTTTTAGCTTTGTCTGCCGAGCACTTCTAGTAAGAGCATTTCTAGTTTTTGTGCCTCTTTTTGCTTCATTTCAGTGAGCTCTAATCGGTAACAAAAAAAATTAAAAAATTCTGCTTTCGGTTTTTAGGGCACCTGATTGTTTTTTTTCTATTCGGTCTGTTTTATCCTTCTTTTGGCTTTTCCTTTGTGAGCATCTTAGGTTCCATGTTCGGCTCTCATGCAGTGGCTCCCAGGTTGAAGCTTGAAAGCTTTTTAATCGAAAAAAGGACAACCAATCAATATATGGTCTGATTTTTCGGCTGCTTCAAGCACTCTCTGTTTGGGATTCCTGTGCCTTCATCATTTGCAGTTTATGTGCCCTTTTTACTCCTTTGCTGCTCCTTGGTTTCAGCAAGAAGGACTACTCTCAATTTACCTTTGTTGTTGGCTTCTAATATCTTTTGGGCAGCTTGTGTTTTCTCTTTATTTGCTTCTTTCGGCTGAACTAGCAGCTAGTGCATGCACTAAAAGACGATTGGCTTTTTTTGTCTTTTGTGCATGCACTAGTCCTAGCGCCTGTTGTCTACTTTGTGCCCAGTTTCTTTTGGTTGATTTGTTCTCCGTTTTATTTTGTGTCTCTCCCCAGCTAACCTTTCAAGTTTTATTCCCTGGACAGTAGTATTTCAAGTATTCTTGCCTTCTTCATAGCTCTTTAGCTATTGGAGGAGAAATTGATCGTGGGTACTTGTGGGGGCATTTTTTAAAAAGACGACATTCACCCCCCTCTGACGTCGTTATCGATCCAACAAGGTTTTATCAGTACATCCCATCCATTATCAGTATAGCACATCAAGTAACAGGATTACAAATTTTTCATTTCACATCGGCATCTAGCATCAGCGAGTTGACCTCAGCATGAATGAATGATATAAAAGACACAGAGTAGGGTCTAACCAATCTAGCATCATTTAGTGACAGCATGAACCAGTCTAGCATCATTTAGTATCAGTAGGGCGACATCACATCCTCATTCCTCACCCTAACCCTAACCCTAATCCTAACCCTAACCCTAACCCTAATCCTCAGTATAACTGGTACTCACCGATGCTGCTGGTTCGGCGAGGTCAGGAGGCGATGCAGACCGTGCAGGTGCAGGCTCGCCCCCTATTGCCGACAGGGAGGCCCCAACGGCGGCCGCCTTCTTCCCTCGAGCATGAGATTCCAGGCTTCATTCGCGGCCCATGCGCGTCGGTTGGAGGAGGCTGCGTTGTGGATCGGGAAGGAAGGGGGTTGGACTCGGGGAGGATGGGGATTGGGGAAGGACACCGCCCGCGCGCGTGGGGAAGGAAGGGGATTCGGGGAAGGACGGCGGCCGAGCGCGTGGGGAAGGAAGGGGAGGGGATCCGGCAAGGACGGCGGGCGGCGGCCGAGCGCATGGCGTGGGGAAGGACGGCGATCGCCGATCGGGGACAGACACCGGCTGCGCGACTGGGGATGGGAGTGCCGCGGTGCCGCCCAACGGGAAGGGCCGAAGGGTTAGGGTTCGCCGACTCGCACCGCATCACATCGATTTAATCGATCGCCTCACTGACTGGGCTGGGCCGACAGCGGGGCGTCACTGGGCCAAATCGGATCGGACCGAGGCACCGAGCTCGCACGAGCCAACAAGCGGCTCGCGAGTGGCTCGGGCTCGACTCGTTTTTCTCACGAGCTAGACGGCGGGCTCGGCTTGGCTTGAATCATTACGAGCCCGAGCCGAGCTGGCTCGCAAGCCTCAAGGCAATTTTCCATCTAGGCACAGGGAGGTGTTGAGGTCCAGAACGGTCAGGGAGACGCCGAAAATGATCGAGGCTGGTGAGGTGGTTGCAAGCCAGGACTATGAGGAACCGGAGTAAGAGCTACCAGAGATGGACACGACGGGCAACGGCGAGGTGGACCGGGACTAGGCTCAGGGAGGAATCGAGATCCAGACAGTCAAAGATGTCGAGTGCCATCATACACGAGGAAAAGGACATGGTGCGCCAAGTGACTTGGGTCATTTGCAGGTGAGGATGGTTCGGTGGGATCCGGATGCGTGAGAGGCTTGACGACAAGTCATTGGGGCCACATGGAAGATGCTTTGAGAAGCGTGCGTGAGTAAAACCCGGTGTTAAGTGGGGTTAACGGGTTATCCCCGGTGTGGATTAATGGTTGGATCCATTAGGTCTAGGGTTCATTTGTGAGCCTATAAAAGGGGAGTGGAGGCAAGAGTTAGATGAGGTTTTTGATGCAGAACATGAGTAGGTCTGGTGGTAGGTAGCTCTTTCTCCCTCCATGGTTGTTAGGTTAGAGAGTGTGCGGCGACTCTAGGGTTAGAGCTTGGTCCTCCCAAGGGGAGTGGCTGTAAAACCAATCATCAGAGCAATACATCCATCTTTGATCTTCTATTTGTGTATTGTTGTGTGTTTGGTGTTGAGTTGGCTTGGGTCATTGCGCTTTTTATCTCTCTGTTCTTTGATCGTTTCTTTTCCCTTTCTGTTCTAAGAAAATGTTCTTGTTCGATTTGTTCATGATCTGACTTGCTGTATGTTGGGGAATCATACTCAAAGCCATCTTAGCTATTATATTCCTATGAGCAAGGTCTGATTGTCTTTTCATCCTCTTAGACTCGGTCGTGAGCGCTCGGTGAAATCTTGTGAAGATCTCTATTTTCTTGATAAGTTTTCAATTAAAATTCAGAGCAGTCTCTTGATGTCTTATTTTTGCTGTGTTCAAAGGCTCATGACCAGATGAACCATGAATCAAAAGTTATTCAGAATCTAGATCTTGCAGTCGAGCGCCTCCCTGCATTTCCTCTATTTTCCTGAGATCATTATGACCACGTTCAGTTCTATTGCTTCCATGTCATCTTGTGTTGAATCTGAACTAAAGTAGTCTTAGTAGGTGTAAGTCTCAGTCTGGAACGTCGATTGGATTTATGAGTTCGTTGGTTTCGACCAAGATCAAGTTCCAGACCACATCGCACTGATTTCGACCACGTAGTTCTGTTGAGTTGCAGACTAGTTTCTACCACATTGGTTGTTCGACCACTTGTTGGCTTACGACCATGATGGTTCTGGTCTCGGTGGTTGTCGACTAGGGCAATTTATGACCACGTTGTCGGGCATCGACCACATAGTCGAGCTTACGACCACAAGCTCTCTTTTCGACCACATTGTCGTGTTTATTACCACGTTGTCGCATTTTGACCACAGTGCTGGTCTCCAACCATGGCCTGTTCTCTGGTGCCTTTTTCTCTGTTGTTCGGGTCTTGGGTATCATTGGCTACCGATCATGTTGTACTTTTGTCAAGTAGTCAGACAGCCATCTCTCGGTCAGCCATCAACCACGTTGTTGAGACTTAGACCATGTGGTAAGCTTCGACCACGTTGTTAGATTCTAACCAGCTTAGTTTTCCTTACTCTGTTCGGTCTATCTTCTCAGTTTTTCAATGAGCTTTCAACCCTTGTCTTCATAGCTCAATAGCTATTGGAGAAAAAGAGTTAAGTGGATACTTGAGGAGATTTTGAATGCACCATTCACCCCCCTTGTGTTGCCTGTCCGGTCCTACACATACATAATCAGGTATTTAGAACCCATGATAGGAGATTTGCATATTGCCCGTTTCGCTAATTGCATATTTGATGAGGGTAATTTCTCAACATTAGGTGGGAAAAATCAACCCCTTAATGAAAATGTCGAGAAATTATGTGGCAAGCCATGGGAATCCATGCACATGACCCACGCACTAGTAAAGCAAATAGAGAAGTCCAGAAGATCATTGATTTGCAAGCATTAGCAAATCAACTGCATGACCACTTTAGTGATTTGAAGAGCGTGACCAAGTCGCATGTGCCTACACGCCATGCACCAGAGAAGGCTGAAATACCAAAGAAAGTAGAAGGTATCCCTAATCCCGCCCAGAGGCCTCAAAATGAACTTGAGAGACCATGTGGAGGTATCTTCATTTTTGTGACGAGTAATTGATTTTTGTTTTCGGACAAATTGAGTTTGATTTGAGCTTTCTCTGCGTCATTGGATCAGACGGGCGCGGGAACGATCGAACGCGGTCTGAACATTCTCCTCGTATGCAGTCGGACGAGCGCAGGGATGATCGGCTTGGTCCGAACGCACGCGGGAATGATCGGAGCTGTCCGAATGTTCTCATATGCGGTCGGACGGGCATGGGGAGTGATCGGCTCGGCCCGAACGGACGCGGGAATGATCAGAGCAGTCCGAACATTCTCGTATTCAGTAGGACGGGTGCGGGGAGCGATCGGAGCGGTCCAAATGTCCTTGGTTGCGATCGGAAGGGTTCGAACGCACCAGGCTGAGGTCGTAAGCGGTCGGAAGCGTCCGAAAATCGTGAATGTGGTCGGACCATGTCATTGCGTGGTGTAACGGGTTCGATCGGACTTGGTCAAACTAGGTCAATGTGTTTAGGATGCATATTCTGTTGATTTGACAAGTTTGGACTTCGTCTTGAGAAAGTATGACTCTTTGATGCTATTTGTGCTTTCATGTATCGAGCGGTGCTATTTGATGTGTTCTTGTCTGTGTTGGCTACAGGACGTCGAGGCGGAGTAGTGGTGAGACACGAGGTGACCGGACTAGACGCAGGTGGCGTTGAGGTCAGAACGCTCGGAGGTGTCGAAGACGGCGGAGACTCGAGGTCGTTGCGAGGCTTGGACGACAAGGAACGCGGAAGCTTCCAGAAAGGTGCAGGAGGGGCGTTTCGGTAAAAACGCAAAGCTGCATACGTGGAAGTGGGTTCCGTTCGAGTTGGCGGGCGTAACGGGTAGGAGACCCGTTAGCCAAGGCCTATATAAGGAGAGGGTGTCTCCTTGAGGGCTGCATGGATTCAATGGCTTTAGGAGAGGGTTAGGGTTTTGTGAGTCAAAAGAGGCTTTGGAGGTGGTTTTACCTTTGAGTCTTTAGTTGGTGAGAGTGGGTGGAAGGCAGCAGAGGGTGTCTGTGCTCTGTCCCCCTTCGATGGTTTCTTGTGTGCATCCCCTCCTCCAAAAATGTAGAGAGTAGATGAGTTCTTGGCTTGGGGAGAGGGAGAGATTGGAGTGATAAGCATGTAATCTTCCTTGTTCTAATGTCCATGCGTATCGGGACTCCTCTGTATTCCTTTTGCTTCAATGAATGAAAATCTGAAGTTTTTCTCCCGTGCAGCTTCTCTGTTCTTCGTTTTCTCCTTTGAGGTGATTTTCCTCTTTTTGTGATTTGAAGTTCTTTCTTGCTGAGAAGACCCAAAATGGGTTGCTCTATGTTGGGATGATGCCTCAAGATCATTTGATCAAGTTTCCCAAGAGCAAACTTGGTTTAATCTCAGATTTCTTGTTTGGGACTTCTCTGTTCTTCATTTCCTCTTCTAGGGTTTTGATGATTTTCATGTTTCCCTTCATGAGAAAAGGTGAAACTTGGCATGCAGAATCTTATGGCTATTAATTAGCTATCCTCAAAGTTTCGTGGCCAAAGGATCAATGTTTAGATGGGAATTTGAGTTTTTGGGTAGCACTCTGTATTTTTCAAGTTCTTCGCTAATCTCTGAATTCCTTGTGTTCTTGCTTAGTTCCCATGTTGTTTGAGGCCCTAAAGGTATTTAGAATAGTCCCTTGATGTCTCTCTCTGAAAAGATCAGAAGTTTTCCTTTCGTTTCCTTGATTTAGCCAAAAATCCGAAGTTTCAGAACTTCTGTCATCCTGCTCTGTTTGCTGTCGTGCGGTACTACCGCTTCTCGAGAGGTACTACCGCTCGGCTCAGCGGTACTACCGCCCAGAGGTACTACCGCTTGTCTCAGCGGTACTACCGCTTGTAGTCTGACCTGCTCTGAAATTATTTTTCTTGATTGTTTCTTTTTGGATCTGGTTTATCCTTGTTGCTGTGACTTCCAGTAGTGCATATCTTCTATCTTCATAGCTTCCATAGCTATTGGAGAAGAAGCATAAGTGTGGATACTTGAGGGGCGAATTTAATTTTAGAAAGCGACATTCACCCCCCCCCCCCCTCTGTCGCCATTTCGGTCCAACAATTGGTATTAGAGCCGGTTAGCTCTAATTCATAGATCTTTACCGGTCTCGAGAGCCATGGCGATGGACAGGTACTCAACCAAGCCTCCCGTCTTCGATGGCATCGACTACCCTTTCTGGAAGAGCCGAATGGAAACTTATATCCAGGCTCAGGGGTACGCCATCTGGCGCAAGGTCAATGTCCGGTTTGCTGTTCCTACCGATGAGAACATCAATGCTGGAAATATGCATGATGTTGAGGCAAACGCTAAGGCAAGGAACATCATTATCCAGGGCCTGAGTCGTAGCGAGTTTGACCGCATATCTCATCTTTCGTCCGCTTTCGATATCTGGGAGACCCTCGATGCATACCATGAGGGCACCACCCAGATTAACACGGTGCGACAGGACCAGTTCAAGCGAGATTCCAACAAGTTTGAAATGCTCGCTGGCGAGTCCCTTGATGAGTGCTTTGCGTGTTTTCACAAGATCTTGAGCAACCTCCGAGCGGTCGGTCTCACATACCCCGACTCGGATAACGCTCGACAGATGCTCGCTGCACTTGACCTACGAGTTTGGGAGATGAAGGTGACTACCATCAAGGACACCACGGACCTCTCGACTTTGACTCCTGATGCGCTGTACTCGCGTCTCAAGACTCACGAGATTGACATTGTCTCTCGTAAGTCGAACTCACAATCGATGGCTCTAGTCACCGATCCCACGTTGGCTTCTAGTCTTTCTTCTGATTCGCTTTGTGGTTTCTCCCTAGCTGCTCTCTGTGACGTAACTGATGATCAGTTAGAGCAGCTAGAGGATGAACAGCTGGCCCTCTTAGCTCGGAAGTTCTCCCATGCTTACAAGAGGAGGAGGGACAGATAGAGAGGCAAACCAGTCATTTGCTTCGAGTGTGGTGGCCCCAACCACATTCGGGCAAACTGCCCCAAACTGGAGAAGGGCAAATCTGACTACGGCGGTTCAGGCAAGAACGACTACACCAACAAGAATCACAACAAGAAGCCTCCAGTCCAAGCATACGAGAAGAAGAAGTTCCGCGACCTTGGCAAAGCCAAGAAGCTCTTCCACCGCGTCCTCACCGCCTTCGACGACCTCGACCTCAGCGAGGTGGAGGGATGGAGCGACGACGACGGGACGGGTGACCAAGACCCCAAGGGCGGCAACAACTTCTCCGGGATGTGTTTCATGGCCCTCGAGGGCGAATTGAGCGACAGCGAGCTGTACTCCAACTCGGACGAGGTATCCCCTACATACGACCAACTCAATCATGCTTTTCTTAAGCTAGGTGATTTTCATGCTAGAGCTAGGGCTAGGTGTACCGAGTTAGAGAAGGAAGTAGATAGACTATCATGGGAGCTTACTTCACTTATATCTGCTTCCTCCCGTGATGAGTGTGATACATGCTGTGCTCTGTTGGGTGACATGGAGAAACTAAGGACCTCGCATGATAGTTTGTCCTCTGAGCTTGATACTGTTAAGGTGGAGAATATTGGTCTGTTGGCTGAACTAGAGATGAGTAGGATTGCTTCTATTTCATCTACTCCTGTTGAGACTAGTACTTGCACCTCATGTGAGGATAAGGATAATGTCTTTAGAGGTCTTTACACCATGCTTCTTGATCTGCCCAAGTCTTGTGAAAACTGCAATAAGCTGAAATTGAACCTAAAACGGGCAGATCACAAGATTGCTGAGTTGAGTGCTTCATTACTTGAGCCTGTTGATTCATGTTTGAACTGTCCTAAGTTAACAGCTGAACTTGAAGCTGTCTCAATACCCTGTTAGCTCACCATGTATTAGTTGTGATAAACTAAAACTTGAACTCGTTGCTTTGAATGAGAAACATGTGAAGCTAACTAAGGACCTTCTAGTGAAGTCACCAACTCATTGTGATGTGATTGCTGAGGAGGGGAGAAGCCCCAGGGTAAGGTAGAGACGCCTAGCGACGCGAACCAACTGGCTAGTAGTAGGACTGTTCCCTCAGAGTCGGCTGTGCGTGCACAAGCCATTCTTTCCTCTACTGTTGGTTCTTCTTCCGCTCCCTTACCCTCTGCCGTTCCCTCTTCTCCCTGCTCTTCTTGCACCTCTCTCTTTCGGGAGTGTCAGTATCTTATGAACACTCTCGAGAGATTTGTAGGAGGCAAGAAGAAGCTTAATCTTATTCTAGACCAATCCAAGATTTGCAAGTTCAATCAGGTCTAGGATATGATTTCTATGAGGACATAAGGAAGCATCCACCTGCCGTGCTCAGACCCATAGTAGGAGGTGTGATCGAGGTTGAGCCCAGATCTGATGAAGTTAAATTCAAGTATGCGGGCTTTGTCCAAGGGATTTCTGACAGCAAGGTGAGTCCACCTGCAGCTTCGGCCTCTCAGAAGGCGAAGCAAACTCATGCTACTTCTGCTTCTCAGAAGGCGAAGTATCATTGCACCTTCTGTCAGAAGGATGGACACTTGATCGATCGATGCTTCAGGCGCGCCAAGATCGCACAGAGAGACCGTGTTGCAGCTCTTAGGCGTATTCAGGGTCAGCCCCAGACCTTGAGTGCACCTAAGACCAACACGAGGTCTAGGTTTGCTTCAGATGTTTCTGATGGTTTTGAGCAGCATCGAGGACTTCGTTTTTCTGAGTTATTTGGTTTCCGTCCTCATGCTCCCTTTGGTTGTGACTTCCGCCGTCCTGAGGGTAGATCTCGTTTCCCCTGTTGAGATAGCTACCCGCGGCGTGATCAGCATGTTGCTGGTGTCTTGACTCGCTCTCCCGTAGCAGTCGGATCCAGCAACAGCTTCAGGTCTACACAGAGACCTTCTGCTTCTTTGAGTTACAGAGAGCGTAGGGTAGATAGAGGTCAGTCGTGTTTGACTACTTCATCTGCTCGACGTGTTACTCAGTATTGGGTGCCAAAATCACTCTTGATTTACGCCAGTACTGAGACTTTACTCTCTGTTTGACTCAGGTTCGCTGGGCAGGAAAGGGAAAGGTTTGGCTTGTAGACTCCGGGTGTTCATGACACATGACCGGAGACTCCCGTTGGTTTTCTTCCCTTGCCCGTGCTACAGGTGATGAGACGATCACCTTCGAAGACGCTTCATCTGGGCGCGTCATCGCCAAAGGTACAGTGTGCGTTAATGATTCTTTCATTTTGAAGGATGTTGCCTTGGTTAGTAAGCTGCAGTATAATTTGCTTTCTGTTTCTTAGCTTACCGATGACGGTTTCGATGTGAAGCTTTAAGAAAAATGCTTGCAAAATTCTTGATTCTTTGGGTAGTCTGGTTTGCGGGATTTCTCGTTTTGGGAGGATCTTTCGTGCTGATTTTTCTGAGTCTTCTGGTGATCCTCTCAGGTGTTTAGTTGCTTCTGAGTCCCGCGACCTTTCTTTCTGGCATAAGAGACTTGGTCACATTGGGTTTGACCATTTGACCCGAGTTAGCGGCGACGACCTCATTCGTGGTTTGCCAAAACTCAAGATGGTCAAAGATCTTGTTTGCGCCACATGCCGGCACGGCAAGATGGTTGCCGCTTCTCACCCTCCGGTCACAGTTACTATGACCGATGCACCGGGACAGCTGCTCCACATGGACACTGTTGGACCAGCTCGAGTGCAGTCAGCAGGAGGGAAGTGGTATGTTCTTGTCGTGGTCGATGACTATTCGAGGTTCTCTAGGGTGTTTTTCTTAGCCTCGAAGGATGAGACGTTTACCCATTTCCGAGGTCTTTTCAGTAGGCTTTCTGTTGAGCTCCCGGGTGCCTTACGAGCGATCCACAATGACAATGGCACGGAGTTCAAGAATTCCTACTTTGAGAGGTTTTGTGATGAGACAGGTGTAGAGCACTAGTTCTCTTCTCCGCACATCCCACAACAGAATGGCGTCGTGGAGAGGAAGAACAGTACCTTGGTCGAGATGGCCAGGACGATGCTCGATGAGTATTCTACACCGAGGAAGTTTTGGGCTGAGGCTATAGCCACAGCTTGCCATGTTTCTAATCGAGTTTTTCTTCGGGCACACTTGCACCGCACTTCTTACGAGTTGAGATATGGGCGTAAGCTCAGTGTATCTCATTTTCGTGTGTTTGGTTGCAAGTGCTTTATTTTGAAGTCTGGGAACCTAGATAAGTTCGAGTCACATTCTTGTGATGGTATCTTTCTAGGTTACTCGACTTCTTCGCGGGCTTATCGGGTTTGGAACTGCGAGTCTAGCAAGTTGGTAGAGACCTGTGAGGTGACCTTCGATGAGGCCAGTCCGGGGACTACGCCTGATCTCTCAGGTTCTTTAGAGCAATCTGAGCCCATCTTTGTGGATGATGAGGACGATGGAGATGAGGGTTGTCTACCCGATCCAGCCCCTCATCCACCCCTCGAGGTGCCTTCTTCTACCGCACCTCCAGGTGATCAGCCCATGCCTTCTGCTTACTCTGGAGCTAGTGGCTCTGTTCCTTCCGAGCAGATAATTGGAGACCACTTTGAGCGAGTCACTCGTTCAAAATCTGACGTGTCTCAATTCTGTCTCCATTCTGCCTTTGTCGCCTCATTCGAGCCCAAGGATGTTTGTCATGCTCTCTCTGACGAGTCTTGGGTCAATGCCATGCATGAGGAGTTGGAAAATTTCGAGAGAAACAAGGTCTGGTCGCTTGTTGAGCCCCCTCGTGGTCACAATGTCATTGGAACCAAGTGGGTATTCAAGAACAAGTAGAGTGAGGATGGGGTAGTTGTTCGAAACAAGGCTAGACTGGTAGCTCAGGGGTTCTCCCAGGTTGAGGGTCTCGATTTCGATGAGACCTTTGCCCCTGTAGCTAGACTTGAGGCCATTAGAATCCTGCTTGCCTTTGCAGCTTCTAAGGGTTTCAAGCTTTACCAGATGGACGTCAAGAGTGCATTCCTTAATGGTTTCATTGAGGAAGAAGTCTATGTCAGACAGCCTCCAGGTTTCGAGAACCCCAAATACCCAAACCATGTCTTCAAACTTTCCAAAGCGTTGTATGGACTTAAGCAAGCCCCTAGAGCTTGGTATGAGAGGCTTAAGTCCTACTTGTTGAGTCATGGTTTCGAGATGGGTAAAGTAGACAAGACCTTGTTCATCCGCCGGCATGGCACTGATCTTCTGCTTGTCCAGATTTATGTGGACGACATCATCTTTGGCGGCTCTTCTCATGCTCTCGTTTCACAGTTCTTGGATGTCATTAGCAACGAGTTTGAGATGAGCATGATGGGTGAGTTGACCTTCTTTCTTGGCTTCCAGATCAAGTAGACTCGGGAAGGTACTTTCTTGCATCAAGGCAAGTACACTCGTGACCTCCTGAGGCGCTTTGACATGAATGATGGTAAGCCGGTGTCAACTCCCATGGCTTCTACAGCCTCTCTTGACCAAGATGAGGACGGAGAGCCAGTTGATCAGAAGGAGTATCGTAGCATGATTGGCTCCCTCTTGTACCTCACTGCCTCAAGACCGGACATACACTTTGCTGTGTGTCTATGTGCTCGCTTTCAGGCTTCTCCTCGCGTATCTCACCGCAAGGCGGTGAAGCGCATCCTTCGGTACCTTCGAGCTACCATTGACTATGGTATCTGGTACTCTTCCTCGTCCTGTCTTTCCTTGAGAGCCTACTCGGATGCAGACTTTGCTGGCTGTAGGTTAGATAGGAAGAGCACTTTGGGCACCTGCCAGTTCATTGGCACTTCTCTAGTTTCTTGGTCTTCTAGGAAGCAGTTCGGTGTTGCACAGTCCACCGCAGAGGCCGAGTACGTAGCTGCCGCCAGCTGCTGCAGCCAGGTACTTTGGATGGTCTCAACCCTGCGGAACTTTGGGTTAGTTATCAATAGTGTTCCACTCTTTTGTGATAACACTTCTGCGATTAACATTGCTAAGAACCCAGTGCAGCATTCTCGGACCAAGCATATTGATATTCGCTATCACTTTCTTCGAGACCATGTAGAGAAGGGTGACATCGTGCTCCAGTTTGTGGAGAGTGACCACCAGTTGGTTGATATCTTTACCAAGCCATTGGATAGCTCTAGGTTTTCAGCTCTACGAGGAGAGCTTAGGGTAGTTTGTCTGTATGGACTGTTGTGATGGGGAGCTTTGTGCTTTACTACTTTATTATATTAATTATGCTCTTGCTCCTTTCTATTGCATTGCATTTTGGGTGCATTTGGGGTTAGTCCTTCTAGCATAGGTTAGAGTGGTCTTCTTGTCTAGCGTTTAGACTTCTTGCTCTTATCTTCTGACTCTAGGATGCTGCTTGTTAGCTGTCTCTCTTCTCTCTAGGTTGAGCTTACTACTTCTTGTGGGTTCTAGCGAGGGTTAGGCCACCCTCGGGTAGATAAGGTACGTGTTTGCTCCCTAGGTTGTTAGTAGACCAGCTGATAGTCCTCGAGTGATATGGGGTAGATGAGAGTCAGTCTGGGCCATAGTTTCCTCTATATCTTATCTATACTTTAAGGACTGCCTGTTTTCTGATTTCTTTGCCAGCTTCTCGTATTTACTGCTTTGGTTCAGGGGGAGTTCATTTGGGAGCTTCTGGAGCTTAATATTGACTCAACTCAACTTGAACTAAAAGTTGCATCACATGTTGAGGGGGAGCTGGATTTCTTGCATGACATTCTGCATTGTAAATACATACATCGAGCCTTGATTATTATTCTTTCATGACATATTTACATCGCTTTACATCTTACCATGATTTGTGCTTCATTGCTAGATTGATCATGACTTCATATGTGTAGACTAGCTTTTGCCATGATAAAGCTAATTAAAATTGCTCAACTTGAATTAAAACTTGTCATGTTAGCTTTCGAGATTAGTCTCTCTTGAGTTATCCTTTTATGATTCATGCCATGTCAATTAGGCTAAGTTGAGCGTTGAATCTCTATTGAGCCTTAGATCGAGCTATTTTAGTCTCTTGATGCAGCATGAGTTAGTACAACATGTTAAAATGCAAAAAGATCTCTTTTGTGCGAAAAAACTAATCTCACCAATTCTTTCTCATGAGACGGCTTGCCATTGCACAAGGCATGAACTCAGGGGGAGTTTTGAATGACCAATATCATTGTCTTAAGCTTCTTGCTTGGCATGATCGCATAAGGCTTGAGATCTAGCACATGACTAAACAAAAATTTGGTTGGCATCGACCATGCATTTCAAAATAAAATATGTCGCTTGTGCTTCTTTAGCTTAATCTACAAAAAGAACCAAGTACTTAAACAAATGTTTCACTCTTGAGCTTGTAGCACTCTAATTAGACTCAATACTAGCTTCTTGGTTCCGCTTAGCTTATTGACATGGCTTGCATCATCATTGGATACCTCTACCTAAACTATGATCATGGATGACTTGACATGCTCTCAAATTGCACTAAATTTTAGATTGTCATCTATTTGGTTTAGCTGTCTTATATATATCTTGTCATGATCTAGATAGTATTCTATTGAGTTATGGCTTGATGTAATACTTGTTGGTCATCTTGGATAATTCTCATGGCTCTAAATACTTAGAATAAATAAATTTCAGCCATTTCATCCATTTCCATGATTTGTTCTCCTCCTTGCATCCTTGATGTGTTTATTGCCAAAAGGGGGAGAATATTGGAGAAAAAGTCATTTGAGATCTTTCTAGAGCTTTGGAGAACAATTTGCTCCTTGTTTGTTGCTCTAGTGTTTCTTCTGTCGACATAGTCATTAGCTTCATTTTCTTCGTTTAGACCATGTTGGACTCTTCAAATCAAACTCAACTTTATGTTTTTTCTGTGTTTGTCAATATACTCATCAAGGGGGAGATTGAGAGACCATGTGGAGGTATCTCCATTTTTGTGATGAGTAATTGATTTTTGTTTTGGGAAAATTGAGTTTGATTTGAGCTTTCTCTGCATCGTTGGATCAGACGAGCGCGGGAACGATCGGACGCGGTCCGAACATTCTCCTCGTATGCAGTCGGACAAGCACAGGGATGATCGGCTTGGTCCGAACGCACGCGGGAATGATCGGAGCCGTCCGAATGTTCTCATATGCGGTCGGACGGGCATGGGGAGTGATCGGCTCGGTCCGAACGGACACAGGAACGATCGGAGCAGTCCGAACGTTCTCGTATTCAGTAGGACGGGTGCGGGGAGCGATCGGAACGGTCCGAATGTCCTTGGTTGCGATCGGAAGGGTTCGAACGCATCAGGATGAGGTCGTAAGCGGTCGGAAGCGTCCGAAAATCGTGAATGTGGTCGGACCATGTCATTGCGTGGTGCAACGGGTTTCATCGGACTTGGTCAAACTAGGTCAATGTGTTTAGGATGCATATTCTGTTGATTTGACAGGTTTGGACTTCATCTTGAGTAAGTATGACTCTTTGATGCTAGTTGTGCTTTCATGTATCGAGCGGTGCTATTTGATGTGTTCTTGTCTGTGTTGGCTGCAGGACGTCGAGGCGGAGTCGTGGTGAGACACGAGGTGACCGGACTAGACGCAGGTAGCGTTGAGGTCAGAACGCTCGGAGGTGTCGAAGACGGCGGAGACTCGAGGTGGTTGCGAGGCTTGCACGACAAGGAACGCGGAAGCTTCCAGGAAGGTGCAGGAGGGGCGTTTCGGTAAAAATGCAAAGCTGCATATGTGGAAGCGGGTTCCGTTCGAGTTGCGGGCGTAACGGGTAGGAGACCCATTAGCCAAGGCCTATATAAGGAGAGGGTGTCTCCTGAGGGCTGCATGGATTCAATGGCGTTGGGAGAGAGTTAGGATTTTGTGAGTCAAAAGAGGCTTTGGAGGTGGTTTTACCTTTGAGTCTTTAGTTGGTGAGAGTGGGTGGAAGGCAGCAGAGGGTGTCTGTGCTCTGTCCCCCTTCGATGGTTTCTTATGTGCATCCCCTCCTCCAAGAATGTAGAGAGTAGATGAGTTCTTGGCTTGGGGAGAGGGAGAGATTGGAGTGATAAGTATGTAATCTTCCTTGTTCTAATGTCCATGCGTATCGGGACTCCTCTGTATTCCTTTTGCTTCAATGAATGAAAATCTGAAGTTTTTCTCCCGTGCAGCTTCTCTGTTCTTCGTTTTCTCCTTTGAGGTGATTTTCCTCTTTTTGTGATTTGAAGTTCTTTCTTGCTGAGAAGGCCCAAAATGGGTTGCTCTATGTTGGGATGATACCTCAAGATCATTTGATCAAGTTTCCCATGAGCAAACTTGGTTTAATCTCAGATTTCTTGTTTGGGACTTCTCTGTTCTTCATTTCCTCTTCTAGGGTTTTGATGATTTTCGTGTTTCCCTTCATGAGAAAAGGTGAAACTTGGCATGCAGAATCTTATGGCTATTAATTAGCTATCCTCAAAGTTTCGTGGCCAAAGGATCAATGTTTAGATGGGAATTTGAGTTTTTGGGTAGCACTCTGTATTTTTCAAGTTCTTCGCTAATCTCTGAATTCCTTGTGTTCTTGCTTAGTTCCCATGTTGTTTGAGGCCCTAAAGGTATTTAGAATAGTCCCTTGATGTCTCTCTCTGAAAAGATCAGAAGTTTTCCTTTCGTTTCCTTGATTTAGCCAAAAATCCGAAGTTTCAGAACTTCTGTCATCCTGCTCTGTTTGCTGTCGTGCGGTACTACCGCTTCTCGAGAGGTACTACCGCTCGGCTCAGCGGTACTACCGCCCAGAGGTACTACCGCTTGTCTCAACGGTACTACCGCTTGCAGTCTGACCTGCTCTGAAATTATTTTTCTTGATTGTTTCTTTTTGGATCTGGTTTATCCTTGTTGCTGTGACTTCCAGTAGTGCATATCTTCTATCTTCATAGCTTCCATAGCTATTGGAGAAGAAGCATAAGTGTAGATACTTGAGGGGCGAATTTAATTTTAGAAAGCGACATTCACCCCCCCCCCTCTGTCGCCATTTCGGTCCAACAGAACTTGTAAGATCCAGGAGTTGATTATGAAGAAACCTACTCCCAGTCATGAGTAGAATTACCTTTAGATATTTAATCTCAATGGCAATAAACTTGAATTTAGAAATGAAATTGATGGATGTGGTAACTGCATATATTTATGGAAACTTAGATTGAAAAATTTATATGAAGGTACCTGAAGGTATCCCTGTACAGACTCAAACAATCAAGCAGGATGTGGTTTAATCCCTTAAGAGACTTTCTATGCAAGAAAGGCTACACGAACAATGAAGATTGTCCCTGTGTATTTATACGATGATCTCAGAATGGATTTTGTATAATCTCAGTATATGTAGATGATATGAATATCATCGGGACCATAGAAGACATAAAAGAAGTAAGTTCTTACCTGGAGTCAGAATTTGAAATGAAAGATTTGGGTAAAACCAAATACAACTTAGGCCTGCAGCTCGAGCATGTCCCTGAAGGGATATTAGTACATCAGTCAACCTACGCCTAAAAGGTGTTAGAAAGGTTCAGCTTTGAGAAGGCATACCCATCGAAAGTACCAATGATCGGGAGATCTTTACAGCAAGAAAAAGATCCATACCGACCTAAGGAAGAGGGGGAGGAAGTTCTGGGACCAGAATTCCCATACTTAAGTGCAGTAGCAGCACTTATGTATTTAGCAAACTACACTAGACCAGACATTGCATTTGCCATAAACCTTTTAGTAAGGCATAGTACAGAACTTACCAAAAGGCATTGGCAGGGAATAAAAGATATCTTCCGATACCTCCAAGGAAGCAAGAACCATGGATTGTTCTATAGAAAGAATCAAGATTTGAATATGACTGGATATGCATATGCTGGGCACCTGTCGAACCCGCATACCGCAAGGTCACAAATAGGCTATGTATTCCTGTGTGGTGTAACTGCAATTTCATGGAAATCGTCTAAGCAAAGTCTTGTAATGACTTCGACAAACCACTCAAAAATCATAGCAATGTACGAAGCCACACGAGAATATGCTTGGCTCCGATGAATGATTCACCGCATCCAGTAGTCATGTGGGATGAACATTATGCAAACTCCCACAATTATCTATAAAGATAATGCAGCTTGTGTTACACAAGTGCAGACTGGCAACGTGAAGAGTCATCTCACAAAGAATATCAACCCCAAGTTGTTCTATGCTCGTGAATTGCAAAAGATGGACGAAATTAAGGTGTTGCATACTAAGTTATGTGAAAATCTTCAGATTTATTCACTAAGTCACTTCCGGCATCTAGCTTTGAAAGATGCGTACGAGGAATTGGAATGATGAGACTTAGAGAAGCACAAAATTACGGGAGAATTTTCTCAAGCTTGTTATTAAAACTTGATCATGAAGATTGAGAACCCAAAGAATAAGGGGCTGTTTGGTTGCTAGCCACATTTTGCCAACAAAAATTGCCACACTTGCCTAAGTTGAGATGCTCAAATTCTTTGCCACACCTTAGCAAGTCTAAGGGAATCTTGCCACACTTTTTTGAGTCATTGACGCGTGGGACCTAGTTTGCTGGAAGGGAATCTTGCCACAACTGTGGCTGCAACCAAACAGCTCCCAAAGTTGGTCAAACTTGCCTAACCTTAGACGTGGTAAACTGTGGCTGGCAACCAAACACCTCCTAAATCATCAGGATTAAATGAATTGGGTGGATTGTACTCTTTTTCCCTTAACGAGTTTTCCTGAAGTTTCTCAGCCAAGGTTTTTAATGAGGCAATTCATGCAGCGCAGCATAACATGTATCACGTACTCTTTCTCCAAATTTTTCCCACTGGATTTTTATGGAGTTTTGATGAGGCATGAACGTGTCAGATGAGTGTCCGAGAGGGAGTGTTAGGAAACCTGGGCCAGGACTTGAAGCCTTGGCCCATGATGGGCACCTCACCACTAGGCTATAAATAGGGAGTACTGTTGGCTGTTTTGTATATGGAATTAGAAAGAAAGTAATAAAGAAAGACCAGGAGTTATCTCTATATCTCTGTGTTTTCAATCTATTATTTCTGTCTTCTGTAATTGATCTAGTTTTGCATAGCAGAGGAATTGATCGAACTGGTCTCCAGCGATGGTTCCTCAACAATCCCAACTCCCGAGTAAAATGAAATGTAAACCAGACTTCAGGCAATTACACGAGGCCAAACCCTAAATCCCAGGCACACTCGAAGATCGGCATTGGCCCTAATTGAAGAAACCACGGCAGGAAAGGATTACTTAGTGATCGCACGCACCTTTGATCCCAAGGGAGGTCTGGTGTGAGAGTATTAAAAACGTGATGTTTGAGGTGGTTTCGGATGGGGAAGGAAACATCAATCTAACAGCCGAAGTTAACACATACCCTTTCATCTAATGATATCATCTGGTTCTTGTCACTTGCGGGAGGTTATGAAGGCTGGATGGTGGGATCTAGAGATAGCGTTTCGACCACACAGATAACACTTCAACTACTCGTCACCCTCATTTCTGTTACTGCTCCCGATCACGCCTGTTACTTTTGTCGCCGAAGCTACTGCTGTTATTTGCAGGCTATTTAAGCCGCCACTTGTATTGAATGATGTGTGAAATGAAACCCTAGTTATTACCTACTACCTATTGCGCTCCTTGCTTTGTTCTTTGCATTACTCTTTCCCTTTTGGTGAAACCCCGATTACCCCAATTTCTTCCCCAAATCTGAATCAAAATTGGACCTAGTCAATTTGGTTCCTAACTTCTGGTATCAGAGCACAACGATCCTTGCCATGCATGGATCTATGTTGTTTCTGAGTGGTGAGGGTTGAGGAACAAGTTTTCTCGATAAAATTCCTAAGTCAGCTCGGGAAACTCGGATCTGTAGTGGGAAAGAAAGTGGAATTGAAGAAACTAGTAGAGAAGGTTCAGGAGGAATATAAATCTTTTCCTGTAAAATCCCTGATATGCTAGGGAGGTGAACTGCCGAGAAGCTGAAGGGAGGTCGAGCTCTGGAGGAGGAAGTTGAGGTGACTATGGTAGCAGAAGTAGAAGGAATCAAGAAGGATATGGCAAAATTGCAACAACAGGTGAAAACCAATTCGAGCCAAGTGCAGGGGCAAATGAATCAGCTCCAGAAACAACTGCAAAAGAATTCGGCTTAAATGGAGAAAGTGTTGGAAATGCTTAAGACCATGATGGAAAAGTCAGGCCCAGATGAGGTGGCTAGTAATATGGCGACTGTAGAAGGAGAAGAAGGCTTTGTGCGACTGCCAACACCAGGCAGTGGCTATTCCATGGCACACCATTTCATTGGAGGTACTCAATATGGTCACACTCTTTCCTTACCCTTTATCTTGCCACTTGCAGCAACCAGTTCTCAGATAACCTTATTTGCTCCAGGAGCTAGCTTTCACATGTACAGTGGAGTACCCACACCAGTTGGAAATATGGGAAGCATTGCTAGTACATTTGGAATTAGTGTCTATCCTTCAGTTCTAGCTAATACATCTTTTGCACTACCTCCAATCCACCCTATGTTCCTCCATATACTCCACCGAACCCTTATTCCTTCCAGAACCCTGTGTACCTGCCACACGACAAGAGTAATCATTTGTGGGGTAACCACTGGACAAAAACCCCAGGAATACATCAACATTCATCTGAAGGAGGGAATCAATATAATCATCACTTTAGTAAAGGATCCAAGATGGAATTTCCAAAGTTCGATAAGAAGTATACCTCTTGGAACATTGGCAATAGTAACAAAATTGTTAGTTAAGGACATATTATGAGTAAAGGTATAATGCAGGAGCCAAGAAGGAAACTAGGGAGAAGGTGACTGCTAGCACTATCAACAAATGGGCAGGAGGAAAGTGCTTTAAATGTCAAGGGCCTTCTGTACCAGGTCATAACAAGGTGTATAAGCATCAGAAACAACTCACCTTAGTGACAATTGAAGATGAAGAAGAAAATGAAGATAATCCTAAATGAGAATATAGCACTCCTCCTGGTAGTCCAATGCATCAAAAGGGAGTGGAAGAGGTACGCCAAATATCTTTGCATGCAGTAGCTAGTACTAGCTCAGAGGCTACTATATTCACACTGAAAATTCACATTGATAAGATCAGTGCAGTAGCCCTAGTAGATAGTAGAATTACGGCTACATTTATAACCCCAACTCTAGCAATGAAAGCTAATTGTGTAATGGGAAATCATCCTCCGGTACAGGTGGATGTGGCTAACGGTATGACTCTGCAAAGTTACTCTAAGTGTGTCGGCTGTCAATATAAGATACAAAGGGAAGTTTTTACTTTTCAGGATCCTTAAGTTGAATGCTATACATGGAGCCGATTAGATCTATCAACACAGTCCAATAAACCTGAATCTAAAAAGCAGAGAATTTAGCATTTTCAAAGAAGGAAAAATAAATGTCACTTTTATTGATGAGACTAACCCTGGACAGAATTGTGTGATCACTCATCAGAAATTGAGAATACTAATGGGAAAGGGGTGTGTAGGTGTCCTTATTTATGCCAAGTGGATTCAGGACAAAGATGATGAGCAGCAACAAATTACAACAGAAATGGAAACATCAGTGGAAAGTTTATTATAGTCACAAACTATCAGGCCCAGTGTTATTCCTTATTCATCCCCAACCATACTAGTAAAGAAAAAAAGATGGGCCCTAGAGGCTATGCACTAATTACAGGCAGTTAAACACCAGCACAATTAAGAACAAGTACCCAAATTCCAGTCATAGAAGACCTGCTGGATGAATTGCATGGCACCAAATACTTCTCCAAGATAGATTTAAGAGTAGGCTACCACCAAATCCGAATGAGTCCAGAAGATATCTACAAGGCTGTTTTCAGCACACATGGAGGTCACTATGAGTATTTGGTAATACCCTTTGGATTAACTAATGCCCCCAACTACTTTCCAAGCCTTGATGAATAAGATCCTTGCAGAATTCTTGAGAAAATTCGTTTTGGTGTTCTTTGATGATATTTTAGTATATAGTGCTACATTGGAGGAGCATCAAAAGTATGTAAAGCAAATTCTTGAAGTGTTGAGAAAGAATCAGTTGTATGCAAAAAAGGAGCAAATGTGTGTTTGGCCAACTACAAGTAGAGTATTTGTGCCATGTCATTAGTGGAATAGGAGTGGCAACCAATCCTGAAAAAAATTAAAGCAAACCAAGTGTTATGGTCGCGGTGGCTAGGGCAAACGGCGGAGTAGAACAGGGGACTCCGTAGGGAAGCCGGCAACCAAACGTTGCTCTGCTTAATTCCAATAGCATGCGGTAGCCCTCTTTATATAGACGGGCTCCCCCTAACAGATCGAATCTAATCTCAATCATATCTCTAACAATATCATATCTCTAATTATATCTCTAACATAAGGAAACTAATCTCTAACTCAAATAGAAATCAATCTCTAATTCCTAATAATACCAACTAGGCCCAAGGCCCACCTCTATGACATTACACCCCTCCCGGACATGCAGCTCGTCCTCGAGCTGCTAGGCGGCGGTCATAGCGCCAATGGAAGACCTCCGACGCTAGTGTAGAAGATGAACGGTGACGAGGTCCTTAAGCGGATGGAGACAACCGGCCAGATCCAAGCGGAACGAGGCTAGTCAAAGTGTTGCGCCTTGGGTATATAATACCTGCAAAATAAGTTTTTTTTTATTTTTTTTGAATTTTTTTTTTGACTTTTCTTATGTTTTTTTTTTGAATTTTTTTTAATAACCAATCGGTCGGTTTCTAAACCGACCGAGACGCCCAAAGCCACAACTCATCCGGTCTCGAAGGCGACCGAAGGCGCAACGGCGGCGGCGGATCCGGGCGACTCGGCGGCCGGCAGCGGCGGCGGTTCCGGACAAGGGTGGCTTCGGGACGGCTCCAGTGGCGGCGGATCTGGCGGCGACGGCTCCAGGCGGCCCTCGGAGGTGGCGGTTCTCGGGCTGAAGCGGACCCGGCGGCGGCGGAGCGGCTTGGGCGGTGGCGGAGACGGAGCAGGAACGGCCCGGATGGCGGCGGCTCTGAACGGAGGCGGACCACCCGGCGACGACGGCTTCCGGCGGAGCAGCGGCCGCGGCGCGGCTTCAGGCGCAGGGGAAGGCTCCGCGGCGTTTGCGGCCTCCGACGGCGGCTGCTTCGACACGGGCGGCGGAGGCGGCCCGGCCGGCGGCGGCGGCATAGCCGGAGATGGCCCGGGCAGCGGCGGATCTGGAGCGGTGGCTGTCGAGGGCCACGGACGCTGGCGGCCGACGGCGAAGCGGCAGCCGAGGGGTGGAGACGGCCCGGGCGACGGCGGCACGGCCGGGGGCTTACCCGGCGGTGCCGCAGGCGGAGGAGATCCGGGCTGTGGCGACCATGGCTCAGCGTCAACGGATCGCGCGGCGGCGGCTGGAGACGACTCGGTCTGCGGCGGCAAGGAGCGGTGGTGGTTGGGCGTCTCCGAGCACTGAACCGGCGACTGGCGGAGCAAGCGGCCGACGGAATGGGCGACCGGTGTGGCGGCGGCCGGCGGACTGGTGGCCAGCGGAGCAGCGGCCAGTGGAGGGACCGGCGGCGGAGCAGCAACCGAGGGAGTGGCAGCCTGCGGAGCGGCCGGCGAAGCGGCTGCAGCGGCGCCGGTCTTGGTGATGGGAACAACGGCGGCTGACGCTGCAGAGGAGGTGGCCGTCGGCTGATGCTGCAGAGGGGGCGCGGTGGAGGCGGAGAAGACGCTGCGGGAGACGGCCCGACCGAGGACAGAGCGACGTGGTGGGATGGATCTGGCAACGACCCATCTGATGTTGGATGATGTGTGTTGCTCGTTGTTTCTTGTTGCGCCTCCTCCCGCTCCTTCAAGATCTTCTCTAATACAGCATGCAGGTTGAGGAAGGCTTCCCCCAACCCTTTGCTGAGGTTGCCGCTGGCCATCTTCTCAGCGCTAGCTTTCATTATGGCCAATGACTCGGCAATAGGAGGAATCGCAGAACCCATGGTAGCAGAAGTCGTGGGAAGGGATCGACGGCTCTGATACCAAATTGTTATGGTCGCGGTGGCTAGGGCAAACGGCGGAGTAGAACAGGGGACTCCGTAGGGAAGCCGGCAACCAAACGTTGCTCTGCTTAATTCCAATAGCATGCGGTAGCCCTCTTTATATAGACGGGCTCCCCCTAACAGATCGAATCTAATCTCAATCATATCTCTAACAATATCATATCTCTAATTATATCTCTAACATAAGGAAACTAATCTCTAACTCAAATAGAAATCAATCTCTAATTCCTAATAATACCAACTAGGCCCAAGGCCCACCTCTATGACACCAAGAGTGGACAGCTCTTGAGAACAAAACTCAATTAAGAGGATTTCTAGGCTTGGCTGGGTGTTATAGAAGATTCATTAAGAATTTTGGGATTATATATTAGCCAATATTTGACTCCTTGAAAAAGAATGCATTTCATTGGAGAGAAGATCAGCAAAAATCATTCTTGTAGATTAAAAAAGGCTTTAACACATGCACTTGTGTTAGCACTTTCATATTTTAAACAACCCTTTGTCCTAGAGACATATGCAAGTGGAACTAGACTGGGAGCTGTGTTGATGCAGAATGGTAGGCCAATTTCTTACATGAGAAAATCAATTGGACCCAGGGCTGCAGCTATGTCCATTTATGACAGAGAAGCTATGGCTATTTTGGAAGCATTAAAAAAATGGAAGCATTACTTTGTAGGCTCTACCTTGATTATAAGGATAGATCGATAGAGTCTAAAATATATCGCAGATCAAAGGCTAATTGATGGCATTCAACACAAACTAATGATTAAATTGATGGGATATGACTACAAAGTGGAATATAGGAAAGAGAGAGAAAACAAGGCTGTTGATGCCTTGTCTAGAAGGAGCCATCTTGAGGGCAACATGGCCATCATAATAGCAATTCCCCAATGTATGTTAGAGGTAACACAAAGTTATGTTGGTGATGATAAATGTCAGGAATTAGAGGCCAAATTAAGAATTGACAGCAATAGTGCCCCTCCATATACATTGAGTAATGGAATCTTGAAATATCATGGGAGAATCTACATTGGCAATGGCACCAATCTTAAGAAATAACTATTAAATTCATTTCATCAATCACCCCTAGGAGGTCACATAGGAGAAAGGGGAACTTATCAAAGAATGAAATTATTGTTTTATTGACCTGGTGATGCGGATACGCTCATGCTTTATACTTTTCAATTAAATATATTATTTGACTGGAAAGAATTATTGAGCCACATTAAAAATATTAATCAACAGGTGAATTTGTTTCTTAAATCATTTCCTTCTATAAATGAGAACACTATACTACCTTATTCTAGTTTCTTATGCATTCTTAGGTGTGACGGACATGAACACGTCGGAACTAAGGACAAGAGGAGCAAAGGCCATGAGGTTGTCCACTTGAAGAGGAGTTCCATGCATCTAAAGAAAGCAAGCCAAATCGTGGAAGACCCAACTGAACAAGGATCCAACCAAGGAGGGAAGACTTCATTCAATCCCAAGCCTAAAGGGTGCTAGCCCATGCTGCTATTAGTTGATATCTGGAGGCATGGCTTATTTGCTACACGGCGAGAAGACCATACATGTAGCATGTAGGTTGCATGGGGAAAGGTGTCATGCATTGCAAAGAATCAAGTGAAGGAAAGAAATCTCCCGAGAATCAATATGGCTGCGCGTTGTTTATTTGACCAAACTCTTTTGTTTGCATTAGTTTGTACGTGTCCGAGAAAATTTAGGGTAAGTATTCGAGTCGTAGTTACATGGTGGGGCCAAGTCCTTGTGTGCTCAGCCATGAACGGGGATATATACCCATGTAGGTGACTTTTAGGGGAGAGCGGATATTTTGATGATAGATTGAAACAGTAGATTACCTTGTTCTTCCATGATGGATGAGCCATCTTGAAGGAAAATTGGGAGTACGTTGGTAATCAATATCATTCAACCCTTCCGCTACGAATTGGGAGTGCGATAGGGCTTCGCTTGGTGGTCGTGAAGTCTGGTGCGTATGTTCTTACGAATTAAAAGTGTTGTTCTTGCATTGGCAATGGAGGATCACTATGATTCAAAAGGCTACACGTGACTATCTTGATCCTACTTCGAGAAGATTGGGCGACCCCATATCACCCGGCATAAAGGCTATGACCACGGAATTTGTGAAGACCTGTATTGTATGCCAGAAGAACAAGTCTGAAAATGTGCCCTATCCTGGTCTTTGATAACCACTTCCTATTCCTGAAATGGCTTGGACACATATCACCATGGATTTTATTGAAGGGTTGCCAAAATCTAGGGAGAAGGATGTAATACTGGTGGTGGTTGTAACAGCCCAAGTTTTTATTAAAATAAAAATAAATAAATAATTTAAAATTAATTAAAAATAAAATTAAAATAAGTATTTTTTGTGCCAAAATTTTATTTTTGGTTTTGCCCTGGATTTTTTTTTCGAAAAAGCTAGATTTAAAAAGTATTTTAAGTGAAAACCTAAAAATAATTATTAAATAAAATGATATTTTGATTTTCTATAAAAAAAACCTACTTTAAATTAATTATTTGGATTTTATTTGGTTTTCTGATTTTTCTAGAGTTTAAAATCTATCTTTGAAATTAAAAAGTATTGTGAGTATGAAAATTAAATACCAACATTAGTTAAAAATATTTTTATTAAGTCCAAAATGTCCCCAGGAACTTCTGTGAGTTTTTCTGGAATTTTTGGAGTTAATGTCATATTTTTTTGAGGCTTATTGAAAATTCTAGGCTTTTTCTGAAAATTAAATCAGAAAATAAAAATTCTAAACCTCTCTTCCCTTCCCTCCGGCCGCCATGTGGACAGCCCAGATGGAGCCACGCCCTCTCTCCACGGCCCATCCCCGCCGCTCACTCCATCCCGCCTTCCCCTCCTCTTTGGGCGACACGTGGCCGCCCGATCTGCCATCCACCCCTCCCTCTCCCCCTTGCCCTCCGATCCCCATCTGGCCGCCGACATTCCCCCTCCCCTCCCCCTCCCCCTGACAGGCCGGACCCACCTGTCAGGGCTCCCTTCTTCCCCGCGCGGCTGCCCCTTCTCCCTCCCCGCGCCGCTCGGCCGTTCCGCCATTTCCGCCACCCTCCCCTCTTCCTCCCTTCTCCCAAGCGATCCGCACCAACTCCCCTCCTCCTCCCGCAAGTCGCGCACCCACTCCCCGCACCCACCTCCCTCGATTCCCGCCTCCACTCGGCCTCTCCGCCCGTAGCTGCCGCCGCCCCCGCGCTCGCACCGGCGAGAAATTCCCGTCGGCCCTCCCCTCCCTGACATCTATAAAAGGCACTCCCGGCTCCGCCTCTCTCCGCACTTCCTCCCCCTCTGCTCCCCATCCCCTCTCGTGCACTCCACCGCCGTCTTCACTAGAGTACCCGAGCCGCCGCCGCTCCACGCTCACTGCCGGCCCATTCCCGGCCTTCCCCAGTAAGCCCCGAGCCACCCCCGAGATCCCCGCACGTTCCTCTCGCCCCTCCGCCCCTCGCCGCCGGCCGCCGCGCCGCTGTTCACTGGCAAGCCGCCGCTCCCGAGCTGCCTCCGGCCGGCACTGCCGCCGTGGCACCACGTCGGCGCCACCTCAGCGATGTCCAACCCCGTTAGCACCACGCAAGCCGCACCCTCCACCCCGCCACCTCAGCACCTCCCCGCAGCCCGTGGACTCGGTCCACATGGACCGGGCCCGCATGTCAGTGTCGGCCTGAATAAAAATCCCAGGGCTGACGCAATACTGACGCCATAATCCCAAATTTTCCTTTAGAAAAATAATTCCACAAATTCAGATTTTTCTTTTTCTCTGAATTTAAATTTCCCGGAGCTCGTTCTTCTTCGTCCTAACTCCGATTGAGCCCATTCAAATTTCTAAATTCATCAAAAAATTCCCCTCTATCCATTTATGGCCTCAATTCAAATTTTTGAAGTCAATTTGAATTTATTTAAATTTATTGGGATATTTTCACGTGTAGACTTTGACGATTCAGGAAAATTCTTCAACAAAGATTCAAACCAAGTTGAAGAGCAAGGCAAGTCACACTCCTTGATCATGTTGATCCCAGTTTTCAAAATAAAATTATGTTGATTTAAATTATATTGCATGCATACTTTTATTTAACGCATTTCAATTCAATTTTAAATATAGTTAATGCCTACTTGTTAAATTCCTTGATATTGAATTCCTTACCTTGTCACCCTAGATCAAACTCTAGCTAGTGCACTAGTGTTGGCTAGAGAAATTTTGATTCAAATGCTTAGCCCTGCGTAGCCATATTATTTATTTTGGGATATCTTTTACATAAAATGATGAGCTTTTCACATGAGATGATAAGTTTCCTAAATGTACTCTTGACTTTGGTGAGTCAAGGAGGTTTAAGAAATATTTTGAAAACAAAATATAAAAACTGGTTTAGACTTAGGCAATTGGTTAGATTGGTGGGTGCAGGCATGCCCTGTTGGTCGGAGCCGCAATGGTTGACTGTCGTGCACAGGGGTAAGTGGTTGGGCCTAAGTCAATTAAGGACCGGTCTGTGAGCTACCGTTGCAAAGCCCTATCGTACTACCACATGGCTGGTATGGGATAGCCCTGGCTGAATAATTTGCGGAGTCCCAACCTGAGTCAAGTCGTAGGTTGAAGGTGGGCATGGTTGGTGCCATGTGAAGTCCCACTTGGGTGAGTGTGGTTGTAGCCATGAGAAGTCTCACTGAGGCTCAAGAGGGGGTCCCGGTCTGGTGGATTCCTTACTAGGGTGAAAGCTTAGAGTTGGCTTGGCCAGGTTGAAAGATTTGCATTGTAAAGGCCTTGTCACGACTCCTCGCCGCACACCTAGGGAAGTGTGTAATCGCGTGGCAATATGGGATGATCGTGTCTTGTGGGTAAAGCTGTACAACCTCTGCAGAGTGTATAATCTATCCTGGATAGCCGTGCCCACGATCATAGGCATGCTGAGTAAAAGTTTTTCATGGATTAGACTTTGTTTTTCAAAAACGATTTTCGAAAACCTTATGGATGGATGGAATCCATGAGAGAGTGAAAACGTGTGGATGGATGGAATCCATACGAGTTTTTGGTAAGCTTGTGGATGGATGGAATCCACGAGTGTTGGAAGCGTGTGGATGGATGGAATCCATATGTGATCTTTTAGAAAAGATGGTCCGGGTGGGATGCCCGTGGATAGGTTGGTGTATGGTCGGAGCCTGCACTGACAGTATTATTTTCAATTACAAGTATTGTTTATTTACTGTATTAAATTCAGCGTTTTCAATCTATTTACTGTATTTCATTAAATGATGTTTTATGCAAACTAACCCCATAAGCCTTCCATTGAAGCCTTATCATTATGTTGCATTTCTCCGTGTGATTTGCAGAGTACAAGTTTGTACTCACCTTGCAATCTCCATGCAGAGGAAGATGTCGACATCAACGGTGAAGATCTGGACGAATAGGCCGCATCTTACTGTCGTTTGCCTATGGGCAGGCTTAGGCTTAGGCTTCGCTTCTTTTCAGTTTGCTTCCGTAATTATTTGCTTTATTTATCTTTTGCCAATGGGTGTTGATGTAAGACTTGGTCATAAGGTCGTACTCTTTATTTATTGAAGTTAGTCATTTGTGCTTGGTATTTATCTTTGTTGTTATTGTGTGCATTAGCTGATCCTGGACTAATGCGATTTACACAGAGGATCCAGGAGTTGTTACTCCGGGTTCCGACAGTGGTTGACAGGTTTACAAAGTATGCACATTTCCTACCTATGAGGCATCCATATTCAGTACAAGATGTGGTTGATATCTTCTTAGAAAATATATACAAACTACATAGGCTCCCACCGATGATTTCCTACCTATGGGGCATCCATATTCAGTACAAGATGTGGTTGATATCTTCTTAGAAAATATATACAAACTGCATGGGCTCCCTGTAGTGATATTCAATGACAGAGGCCAAGTCTTTACCAGCCATTTGTTGCAAGAACTCTTCAAGGCTTTGGGTGTTGAGGCTCAGTAGTGTTTACCACCCCCAAACTGAGGGCCAAACCGAAAGAGTTAACTAGTGCCTCAAAAACTACTTGAGATGTATGGTTTATGCTAACCCAAATAAATTGCATTCTTTGTTATCTCAAGCAAAGTGGTGGTATAACACTAATTTTCATAATCCTCTAAAGATGATTCTGTTTGAGGCATTATATGGTATGAAACCACCGATGATTTCAGGAGCCATACTACCGGACACCGCTACTGAAGAAAATAGGGACAGATTGCAAAGGAGGCAAGCTGCTTTGGAGACTATCAAGGCTAGTCTGGAGAAGGCAAGCTCTAGAATATAACTCTTTGCAGATAAACATAGAAAGGAGAGGAGCTTGAAGGTTGGGGACATGGTTTATCTCAAAATGCAACCTTATAGACACAATGCTTTAGGTTTGCACAGAGTACTAAAACTACATTTAATGTATTATGGACCGTTCCGAATTCTGGACAAGGTGGGAAATGCAGCTTACAAGCTCCTATTCCCAGAAGGTTATCAAATACACCAGATTTTCCATGTCAGTCAATTGAAGAAACACTTAGGACCCAAGGCGATTCCCAGTGCAGAACTACCTCTGGTGGATGAAGGACACATTCTAACTGAACCAACTGCTATCTTAGAGAGGAGAGTAATACCCCGGAACAATGAGCCAATAGTCCAATGGAAACTTCACTGGGCAAACTTGCCCTTGAGGCTGCTACTTGGGAAGATGCAGACTCCATTATAAGAACATTTTCGAGTTTTAATCCTTGAGGACAAGTACCTCAAAGAGCGGAGTATTTTTCAGAGTATTGAAAACCTGATATTTGAGATGGTTTTGGATGGGGAAGGAAGCAGCAATCTAACAGCCAAAGTTAACGCATTCCCTTTCATTTAATGATATCGTCTGATTCTCATCACTTGCGGGAGGTTATGAAGGCTGGACGGTGGGATCTGGAGATAGCACATCGACCACACAGATAGCGCTTCGACCACGCATCCTACGCTTGGACCACTCATCACCCTCATGTTCCATTACTGTTCCCGATCACGCCTATTACTTTTGTCGTCGGAGCTACTGCTATTATTTGCAGGCTATTTAAGCCACCACTTGTATTGGATGATGTGTGAAATGAAACCCTATTTATTACCTACTAACTATTATGTTCCTTGCTTTGTTCTTTTCATTACTCTTTCCCTTTTAGCGAAATCCCAATTACCCCAATTTCTTCCCCCAAATCTGAACCGAAATCAAACCTAATCAATTTTATCCTGACATCTAACCAAACCCGACCGTTGTCAGCGCGTGCTCGATCTGCACGAGCTTCCCTAACGGGCTGCAACAGAATCGAGAAAGGGAGACCGCATCAGGACACCAACACCCACATGAGGTCACACCTAATCTCCGAGAAGAGAGAGGGAAGGGAGGAGTGCTATCGCTCATGGCCTTCTTCCTCCCGAAAAAGTTCCTGCAATTTTTATTTCTATTTCGACATTTCCGCTTCCTTTGGTGTGTTAGTGTGTGGGGGGGAGAGGGAGAGAGAGGCCATCTGGGGAAGATGAGGGTAGAGGGGGCCAAATGGGCCGTACCGGGCAAGTCCAAAGCATGCTAATATCGGCCCGATCTAGATACAGCATGGCACATCACTGAATCGTGCTTGCCTAGCATGTTGGCTCGACACAACACGAATAGTGCCAGGCCCGGTCCAACATAGCCTAGGTAATCCATTCATTTTTTAATTTTTATATGATTTTATTATATATTTTTTGATTTTTATATTGTTAATTTTATAAGTATAAATAATTCTATTTTGTATTTTTTTTTTTAATTTTTAATATTTTTCTAGGATTTTCTTACAATTTTTAATTTTTCTTGGCAAACGAGTTAGACAGGCCTCATTGGCATGTCGGGTTAAACGGTCCAGGATGGCACAGCACAGCCCATCACCTTGGTGGGGTTATGCCTGGGTCTACCGATCGGTCCACAGGCTGATATGGTACAACTTATTTAGACTGACAGGTTAAATAGATCATACTTAACGGGCTATGTCGTGCCAGGCCATGCCCCACTAGATCCTACTAGTAGTACCGATTGGTCTCGGACTGCATGTACGCCGTCCGATGGCTCGCTCGCTCACTCCTTGTGAAGTCGTGCACGGTCCCCGTATTCCGGTGCGCCTGTTGCCACCTTCAAAAGTCCAATCCCCTGTTCCAGGTGTTCCACTCAAGTCATATCATATTTGGAACACAGAAATTTTACACAAGTTTTAAAAAATCATATGAAACAATTCAATTCTTATATAGAAAAAAAACATCTTATGAAACATAGATCAGAGGGACTGACATTTAGTTGCCGGTTCAATTGGTTGAGCGCGATCCAATTATCTTGCACATCAGGCTTAGGGTCCGTTTGTTTCGGATTCTAGGCAAGCTAGCTACTTCTAGTAGCCAAAAACTCTCCCAAACAGTCCAGCTTTTGGGCCAGCTACTGAGAATCTGATAATCTGGGAAGGCACAATTGTACTGGGACCGAGTAGCTGCAATAGCCGAGCTTCTCACAGATTCTGCAGGCTAATACCACTTAAAATTGAAGTTATTTACCCGCAAATGCCACTGGATAAAACTTCCCCCCCCCCTCCCCAGATCCCCCCGCGCCCCTCCTCCCCCTGCCGCCCCCTCCCCAGATCCCCCGCCGCCGCCCCCCTCCTCCCCCCGCCGCATGGCCTGTTTGGTCTAAGCTTAGGGCATGGCCGTGCTGCAGCTTCCAAGGGCCTTCAGGGGAAAAGTTGAAGCCAATCAATCTCGATGGCTTCAATCAATCTCCGATGCCGATGCCGCGAGAAGTTTGAGCCCCTTTTCTCTCCTGGACAGCTTCATCGACTCCAGTGCCCCTACGTAAGCGTTGATGCCCATGGCCGACCGCTGCTGCTCCGCGTCAACCATGGCCACCAGCCGCCACTGCCCTCCATCACACAGAAGACAGAACACCTGGACCTACCGTGCAGCGTAACACCATCACCTAACTGCCTGTAGAAGCCTAGAAGGCATGCACTAATTTTATCAAAGAAAAACTCTGTTAGCTCAAAACACTCTTGGAACACTTTTGAGCCAATTTGTATGCATCGTCATAAGATAGCAGTAATAGTAGGCTACCCTCAAAGCTGCAAAAACTAACGCTCATCATCGTGCCCAAATTACATAACAATCGAGTATAAAAAAAATAGCACAACACCAATGTTACAGCTGTTTTCTCGAGTAGCTACGTTACAGTTACGGGGGAGTCATCCTAGGAGAAACTTTTATACATGCTTAGTTGCTGCCCCGAATAGCCTTCACAATAATAACCGTGCGATTCACAGGAATGACACCGTAGGCTGGAAGAAAATGGAACATGTCTCCCATAGCCTGACCAAGAAGCTCGAACAAAGGACCTTCGCCTTGGCATGTTCTCGTATGGCAGTGCTTGGTTCCACCTTCGGCGCACATCTCAGAAGCCATGTTATCAGCTCTTTATGTGATCACACAGTGGAATATTTGTTTTTCCAAATCAAGATTTGTGGCAGACAGAGCAAGTACACGAAAATGAAGGATGCTAGCCTCTATTTCCAACCAGACAACAACTAGGTCAGCTCACACCATTTCCTTTCACTCAGCATTTTCTTCCACCATCTGACACAGCATTTTCTTCCTCCATCTTGTCCTTTGGCTCAGCATTTTCTTCCTCCATCTTGTCCTTTGACTCAGTATTTTCTTCATCCATCTTGTCCTTCGACTCAGCATTTCCTTCCTCCATCTTGTCTTTTGCCTCAGCATTAAGCTCAGCATTTTCTTCCTCCATCTTGTCATTTGACTCAGCATTTTCTTCATCCATCTTGTCCTTCGACTCAGCATTTCCTTCCTCCATCTTGTCTTTTGCCTCAGCATTATCTTCCCCCATCCTGTCCTCGATAGCCACATCATTAGCCTCACCATTTCCTTTATCCATCGTGCTTCCTTCCTGCATCATGTCATCCTTTGCCTCAACAGTGTCTTCCTCCATCTTATTATTATTCGCCACATCACTTGCCTCACAGTTTTCTTCCTCCACCATGCCCTCCTTTGCCTTATGCAGAAAACTACCAGCATTGCCATTTTCAGGAGGGGTTGCATCAGCATTTGCATGAGGTGCATAATATTGCATGTATTGCATCTGTTGCAGAGAGATATGGTGGTTGGGGTTGTCAATTTTGAAAATATCAAATATAAGCAACGGAATTAAATTTTACCAAACAGAGGTTAGTACTGGACAATTAAGTATTAACGTACCTGACCAAGATGTTCCAGTCTGAAATTCACTAGGTGTCCAATATCTTCAATACCAGTAATATAATGAATACTTCCAGTTTCCCTCAAAGGTCGCTCTGTAAATGGAGTGCACTCTTCAAGATTCAAGGCAAGCTTATCGGGCCTTCGCAGTAGAAGCTGGAATGTTGGCTGCAATTCGTAGCACTGTTCAAACAGTGAACGGTGGCAAAACACATACAAGCCCAGACGAGCACGTGACATTGCCACAATAAGTCTTCTGACATCACGGAGATGGCCCACAAAACGGGTTCGGACAAGAGATAATAAAATGAAATCATTCTGTTGACCCTGGAACTTGTCCACCGTGGTAACCTAGATATTATATATCAATTGCAAATTTCAGCACCAAAAAAACTGATAAAATGTTAGCTTGATAAACATATCTCATTCACTGGATTAGTATAAATTACCTTACTAGGTGGCTCAATATTCCATGGCTTGCATCTTCTATTGATAACATCACGAATGAGAAGCTTCTGACCATTGTAAGTGGTTAATATCGAAATCTTTTTGGCAGGGTATCCGATCAGACGCATGTAGATATAGAGACTAACAATATACTCGGCCTCCCCTTCATTCTGGTAGAACCATGGAGAAGGAGCAAACTCGCCTCTGCCACGGTAATCAGGAACATCAACCAGCTGATACTCATAAGAGAACCCAGAATTAGCTTTATGGAAGATAGCCTCCTCACGTACATAAGGCAGATCTCCCAGTTCTCTGTATCTCCAGTTATAAAGTTCAGCGATACTAGGTCTGGCACGACCCTGAGCATTTAGTTCAATATAGGGGACACCAAGACGAACAAACCTTGTAAAGAGACTCTGGTCCATGTGGCTGTACTTCTGAAAAGCCATGTTCTTCACGACCGGGGGTAACTGATGGTGATCACCAATTAAAATGCAACGTTTGAGACGAGCATAGCCATCTTCCTGCCGTTGCAGGAGCATTGGTATAAAAGTCTCTATCTCTAATATCTGCGCACTTTCTTCCATCAGCAAATTGTCATATTTGAAACCTAATTGAAGAAAGTCTCTCCTCTTCAATGCTGCATGAGTACAGGTCATGGCAACAATCTTGGCTTGTTTAGTCATTAGATAATTTGCTCGCTCTGCTGTTGATTTGAGTAGCTCAAAAGCCCTACACTCTTCCAGCTCTTGGAATATCGTAGAAAGATGTTTGAAACAACCTTTGGCTGCATGCATATCTTTCTCAAAGGACTCACCAGTGAAAATAGGCTGTGGGGTATCCGAAAAGAACTCCGAAAATGGGAACCGGTCTTTAACAAAAGAGGGCTTCTCTTGATTTTGCGCACAGGCCGCCAAGAATTGTTCCCAACGGGCATAAACATGTAATAACCAAAAATATGCAGCAGTTTCACAAGTATAACTCACATCTTCAGGAAGATGAAGGGATCTTGCCAGTTTTCCAACTTCACCTAGCAGCTCTAGTCGTCGAACCAGCATGGCATTGACACGACCTTGACGGCTAAAGTCAAGATCAGTTGCCAGCTCTTGCTCGCCCTGACCAAGACGAAGAAGGTACCTAGCAGGCACATCCCTCTGAAAGAAATAAGTTACATCAGATAACCAGTTGAAGAATAACATGCATTGAGACAATTATATAGAAAGCATCTAAGGGATTAGGGTATATTTCAATATGAAAATATATTGTCCATCATGAAGTGAATCAAGTAACTAAGGATTCCACCAGTCAAAATACTTGGATAATAAGAATCAACGCTGGGACATATGTAGCACAACATAGCATGGAAATGTACCATGCAGAATCAATTCAGCTGGAGGCCCTCAAAAACCGAAAGATACTTCCTTTTTCCCATTCAAATTCAATTGATAGAACAAATTGGACATGGCAAGGAGTAAAATTAGCATCTTGCAATTACAAGGGACAGCAGCAAAAATATTCAAGTGATTTCCACTCAGACGTTGCAACCACCACAATTAACTACTCATTCATTTTAAAGGATGGCACTGGATCAACTAAGCACTGATACATGGTACCTCTAAAAAAAGTATTAATGTGCGGTAAGAGTTCAGAGAATTTTGGGGCAGTTGCAGTACCTGCATTATCTTCTCAAACAAGTCATTCAAAGCTTGATTGGAATGGGTTATAATCAGTGTTCTTTGTGAAGGACAGTTGTGATATAGAACATTTAATATCTGCACAGCTGTATCTGTTTTTCCCGTACCAGGAGGACCAACAACCATTGTCAACCCAGGTTGAATACCAGATATTATAGCACCAATCTACAAAATGAATAATATTATCAGCGTGAGAATTTCAAGTTGAACCAGATACTCATTTATCCCAAAAGCAACATCATTCCATTACATTCCAACAGGTAAAGGTGGTGGAACATAAGTACAAAAATACAGCAAGTAATAAATATAAAATTTTCTATTATTTTAGTCCTGATCCCAGGCATCTGAATGTACACTGAAACACAATGCCAGAAAACAGACATAAACATAGTCCATAGTCTATCACTCCATCTAGGAGCAATTATTTGAACAGGAAATTTGATTTTCTGTATTCTACAACGATAGACTCTAAATTGCTGTAGCAATGCTGACCTGGATGCGTAGCAACTGAATTCTGGAAAATGTGAAGTTTATATGTCGCAGTTCTATCTAGAATAAATTCATATTCAAATCCAAATTTCAAGCTGTACTACCTCCAGTTCAAAATAGATGTTTTTGTTATGAATATTGTGTATATATTCAAGAGACCCAATAGGCAATATTTATAGAGTACAAAGGGGATACAAGACTAAACCCTAATACAAAAGGAAATACCACCAATACTCTTAACATCCCCTCAAATGCAAGGCATATGCAATAGTATTACATTTGAAAATGGTTGACACTAAAATAGGAAAAAATCCGAAATCTGAGTCTTGATAATGTCGTCGTAGCGTGCAACTCTTGGAAAATATGTCGAGTCGAAGAGAAATAGATAGAAGCATGACGACGCAGATTGAAGCCCAAGACACCGGCAACGCGACGGCCTTAGAAGCTCCGAACGATGGCTTAGAGAGAAGAACGACGGCATCATAACAACTTCTACGATCTGCACGCGGCTTAGAGATAAGAGTGGTGGCTACTGCCATACAAAAAAGAAAATTTCTATACTTCTATGACTGACAATAAATTTGTGGACTCGTACAGCTTGGATGAACTAAAAAATAAAGGCAACGGATTTAGGATGGACGCAACGGAAAACTCGAAAGAAAAGAATTGACAGGCAGCGAATACTAGGACACAAGCATTTAGCAGCAAAAGTCTCACCGGCACCAGAGAGCCGAGTCCCAAAGCCAAAGCAACCAAAAGCTTCTCCCTTCCTCCCTTTTCTCTCTCTCTCTCTCCCTTCTCTCCAGCATCAAGGACTCCATCCCATTCAATACAACAACCAGAGATATCACCGGAGCGAGAGACAACGGAGCCATGAGGAGTGGCGGCAAGCATGAGCCGGCGGCGAGGCGCGAAGGAAGTCAGCATGAGCAGGCGGCGGCCTACAAAGAGGCAGCATCGACGGCGGCTGAGGTGGATACGGCAGGGTGACGCGGTGGCGCCAAGCAGGAAGAGACGGCCTGATCCAGGCCAAATCCGGGCGGGAGAGCCTCCAGGCGGCTAAGGCAGCATCGATGGCGACTGAGGCGGATTCGGCAGGGTGAGCGGCGGCGCCAAGCGGGAGGAGGCGGCCTGATTCGGGCCGGATCCAGGCTTGTTGAGGCCGACGGACATGAGAACAGCGACGAAGATCTAAGTGGGAGAACCTCCAGGCGACGGTGGGCGCGTTGAGGCCAACAGCGGCAAGGATCCAACGGGAGACAACATGGCCACCCCGAATCCGCCCCGAAGAGGGCCTGATGACGGCACGAGCGACGGTGGCCAACCCTGGGCGTGAAGATTGCTCCTCCCGGGGGCAGCGGGCAGCGGAAAACTAACAGAAGCTAAGAGGCCGCGGCGGCTACAGTAAACCCTAACCCTAACCTTTGCTCTGATACCATATTATAAATATTATGTATATACTCAACAGGCCCAATGGGCAATATACAAGGTTATTACGGCGGCACGGCGAGGCGCGGCGCCTCACCACCTTCACACAACAATATCGCTTATGGCGCGCAACATGGCAACGCCATATGATGTGTGGCGTGGCGACGCTATGCACACATCTTAACTTAGTTTGGCGACGCTATGCACACATCTTAATAAGCAATTAGCATTAGCATAATTGTAGTACTGTTTATCAGGTTTTTTACTGTTCATCAGGCCTTTTACTGTTCTTAGACTTTCTACTGTGCTTCCGATCGCAACGGCGCAACGCGATGAACGCATACATAAATCGGTCGCCGCGACGCCGCTTCGCTCGTGAGCACAGTCAACAGACGGAGTCACGGAGGTTCGCTCGGACAGCTCCATTCCCTGGAGACACCGCGAGTGGCGAGAGTAAACTCACCGGTGGAGGCGACGGAGAGCCGGCCGGCGAAGCAGGAGGCGGCGGCGGACCGGAGGAGACGGAGGTAGACTGAGCTTCGGCGGATCCGACTGCGGATTCGGCGGCAGCGATGGCGGATCCAGCGGCGGCGACGGCGGATCCGGCCGTGCTGTCAGCGGGTCCAGCTGCGGCGACAGCGGATCCGGCTGCGGCGACGGCGGATCCAACGGCGGCGGGACTCTCCCCTCGCTTTTTCGCCCGACTGCCAAAACCCTAACATATGTCTGTCTTGACTAATACCCTCTCGAGTCTCGACTTTTTAACACCCCCCACCCATGTGGCGTCCACTGAGCGGCGACATACCGTCACAACGACGCCACACCGCCATATTGCCGCCATGGCGGACGGGATACGGCGCACCTTCATGCCGTCCGAACGGCATGGAGCTGCTAGCCGCCACGGCGATATGGCGACGAGATATCGCCGATATCTCGACACCATAACAACCATGGCAATATATATAGGATACAAAGGGAACATAAGACTAAATCCTAATACAATAGGAAATACCACTAATACCTTTAATAGTTGATCATTATTAAGTGTTGCGAACTATAAATGTCCTCCCCTAATAACCATCTCGATTCACAATGTTCTACTTGTTTCCAAAGCTGAATACATAAAGCAATTTAGTTTTCGCCTCCAAAGTAAAGTGCATGCTTAGCATAAGGCTAAAGACACTGTAATGCAAACAGGAAATGCTTTAGAAATGTCCTGGTAGGTTTTGCTGCCATGATATGCATCAATTGAAAAATGATGGTTTGGCTGAGGGCCTGAAGAATACCTGAGTGGGTGTAAACCTCACTGAGTTCTGTTTAGGTTTATCTTGAGGATACGGCCCTGGATCAGCAGGAATATAAGTCTCAACCACTAATTGATCTTTCTGAGACCCTTCAAAATCAGCCATATTGTCCTTAGTTATAAAATCAGAGGGGGTTACATTGCCGGGTAAAGCATGACTACTTTCCCTCATTTTCTTGGACAACTTAATCCTAAACGGAGGGCTTGGATGCATGTTTTCTGTACCATCTGGATTGATAAATGTGACCTATAAATAATTTGAAGCATTAGAATCTTTAGAATTAAGATGAAAAAGAAAGGACTTTGAGAAAACTCAATTTGAGTTACAATATTTACCTGGTAATCTGGAAAGCTTTGCACTACATGGTCAACATCAAGAAAAGTGTCCTTAAAATCTATAGTTTCCAAAAGATCAGGCATGTTTGTCCACTGCGCAGCAGAAGGATTTCCATAACCCAAGAATATGTTATGCAACCATTCAGGAACTACACATGTTTCATTCATTAAATCACGTATAGATTCCAAGATTGCTTTGAAATTATTCTCCTTGGGTTTTCTTCTCATTAGAATATTAAATGTTCCATACACATTTTCTGCACCCTTCTCTGCTACCTCAGTAATATCAATGTGGTACTGTGCTGTATCCAAGGCAATTTTAACAGTACGAATCTCACCCTTGGGAGGTTTCCACTCTTCTCTCTTTATCCTTCCTGTAAAGTCATTCATGAGTGCTCCTTCCTCATCACGAATTTCAATCACCTCACATCCACGTACATATTGCAATCCTAGCCTTTCTGGCACAGTTGATTTTGCAGCCTCTTCAGGACTAAGAGGTTCAAAAGATGGGCGGATCGACAACAAAAACAAAACATCATGTTCCTTCAGAGCATCCCATTCAGATTTGATCTGTGGCCTATAGCTTGATATGCTAAAAGTAACATCAGCAGTTACAGTAGAAGGCTTAACTTCTCCAATGTTTGGCTGCTTCACTTCTGTAATCTTAAATTCCTTGATTGGAACGGCCATCCTGGACCATCCACGAAAGGCAGTGTCTCCCTCATTGTTGATATAAGCATGTAAATGAGGAACAGCTTCCTGAATATCTTCACGAATTTCATATGTTGATTCAAGACGGAAAAGATTAAAATTCCTCAACAAATAGTCATGAAGCGTCAGAAACTGGAGATTGAGTTTTGGGAGGGCAAGGCAGCCTTCTCCAGAATAATTGATGCTAGGAACAAGGCTTTCATCCCACATGATCTGTTCATTTGGATAAAGAGGAAGTGCATTAACTGCATCTTTCTGGGATTGATGCTTCTCAAAAAACGCAACTAGCACCTCGATAAGAAAATCACGCCTTCCACTGCATGGGTCCTTCTCTGAAATTAATTTGAGCTGTTTATAGAAGAAGATATTAGCACCTCAATGCATGCTTCAGTTACGTATGTAAAATAAAATGCTCAAGTCTAGCGCTTATATAAGCAATGAGAAAATAATGAATTTATGAAGAGCAATCTTTTAAGCTAGCCCCAACATAAAAGATGAAACTGATTAAACATTCATATTCTAGTTATGTTATTTATGGTGCATGCAAAGAAGAAAAAAAGAATAGTTGCTGCCATGAAGATGACTTCTCTGATCTCTATGACCAGTTGCCGTTGGTGTAACCTCTACTTCCCATCATGGTTACATTATTAACCTCTAATGACTCAACAGTGCAGCACATGTTTGGGCGAATTAATATCGCACATAAGAAGTTGCGGGAAGCAAGGTTCCAAAACCCGGAACTGGGAGAAATCCCGTCCGGCGGCTGGTAACGGTAACTGGCCGGTTACTGGAAAAACCGGCAAAAAACCGGTCACAATTTGAAACTCAAAATTTGAATTTTGGGATGTTTTGAAACCGGTAACCGAAAAAACCAGGCGGTAACCAAAAATACCAGAAAAAACCGGCCAAAATTTGAAAATAAAAAATTGATACCGGCCGGTTTTTTCGGTTACCGGTCTCCACCGGTAGAAACGGTGACCGGCAGTTACTGGCCGGTAACCGCCGGGATTTTGAACCCTGGCGGGAAGTCAAAAAATCGGTCCTTATCACACTCTTACCAAAAACGAGGATCAAAAAAATTACAACAGAATGCATACTTAAACAAAATTATTTCAGCGGGGCACACGGAGCAAGTCAACAAGTACAAAAAAATTGGCCCCGTGGAGCTTTCAAAGAAAGTAAGGACCACTACGGGAGGTCAAACCACAGACAGAAGGTGGTAGAACATATCTATTTGGTGAATCAAAACATGGTAAGTGTGCTTTCACAGACTTATAATGATGAAAATTATCCCGTAAACATCTGACATGTCTATAGGCGTAAAAAGGTCCTACATGTCCCATGTCAGTGCTGTTTGTGGTGTCTGCATTAGGGGGCATATCAGGTGTGCCTCTTCTATTTGATGATCCCGAATTCAATCCCAGTGCGAGAGATTACATTTGAATCCTGCAGCCCAGATCAGTGAGGGGAAAGGACCTCAGAGGTACACCTTGCCATATCACAATTTTTAGATTACCTCATATTCAAATTTCAACGCAATAGATCAACTCTCCAGTAGTTTCTTCCCCACTGATCTGCTCACCTAACCTCCCTGCGCTGTCGAGGACAGCACTACACCACCACCAGACTAACTCCACTTGACACAATGGAGATACAAGCGATGGGTGCACTGGGATCTGGGCTTCTGGCTTGGGCAGATTTCGAGGGAGGAAACCAAGCACAGTGAACAGAACATGTCAAATAGATTAGGAACTTGGAGTGGAAGAGTTAGAAGCTAAGTAACTGACAGTGACAGTAATATTTAATTTTAGTGAAGGGATTTCTGCATATTCCATCTAAGCAGTGGACCTTTTCGGCCTAAAACCCATTTCAATCAGTACCATTATAGTCCTTCCAGTCACAAAAGGATGGCACCCTAGAATGTGTGCAGTCAAATAATATTATTTGGACCAAAGATATTATCTAAAATATGTAGTTTGGATATACAAAAATGTTATGAGTAAATTTGTCATGAAAAACTTTCATAACATTACACTTATATAACTTTTTCTGAAAATATGATGATAAAATTTAGTGGTCAAAGTGGCATCTTGTTTGTTGACTTTGAAAAGTCAAAAATGACTTCCTTTTTTACTGGAGGGAGTATTGAGATCTGAGCACTGCTACAGGTGTTGCATTTTACGTGCACCCCCTGTGTATCAATCTGATGATGTGTTATTTAGTTACCTAAAAATAGCTGACACAAAGGGAACTGATGTTGCTAACCTCAACAAATGCCTTGTTTTGAGTTAGAAATGATGTTCTAGACACACCTAATAAACTTGATTCAGACAAAGCCTCTGAGTTTAATGCCTCATGAGGAAAAATCATCTGATGTGAGACATGGTGGCTGAGACAACACAAGTCAGCGAGTCAAGGACAACAGTAAACATTGTATGAGTTTTGGAGAGTAACAACTAAGGCGAGAAAATTTTGTCAAAGCCACCAATGAACAGCAGACAGTCTGGGATTAGAGTCTTGGAGATGCTTAACAGCTTAAGATAATAACAAGTCACTTGCCAAACATATGTTTAAAATCATTTACACAGACATGACACTGTTTAAATGTGTGCCAGATGGAAAGATTTTAAGTTCCAATTTCAGTGATTAAACATTCCATCTAGCAAAAGTGGATTATAATTAACTTATAAGAAACATGTATAAGATGTTTCGTCCTTTTATCCAAGCAGTGGTCTTCTAGGGTATGCATGCATTTTTATTTCCTGTTCTCTTAGCTTTCATGTTGAGCAGCATACAACTCAGAAAAATAGACCGTCAATGACAGGCAACAAGAAGTACATCCAGCCTGATGTGTGTTAAGTGAACACTATTTACAAACAACAGAAGCAACCTGATAAAATTCTATATAGTCAAGAAGCATGGAGAAGTGAAGTGACCATGTGAATTGCTCACCGTATTACAAACAAGGTCGTGCAGTTCCACATCTGACAAGACAAGCAGTTTCTTTGCTAAGTCAGCACGCTTGTGGATAGAACCAATATTACACAAGGCAAAGTCTCGCAACTGCAACAATTAGAAAAAAAAATGGAAAAATTATTTGCCACTACTATTATACAGGAAATCAATGTAAGAGATGACACAAAACAGACTATGGGGTACACACCTTAGGCACTTGCTTGAATGCTAGCAGCTGAAAAGCTTGGAAACGGGAATAATGAGCTTGCAAGACATCATCATCACTAAGCTGTGTTCCAGAATGATCATTAATCTCGAAGCCTTCATAAAACTGCAGCAAATCCACCAATTGAGCAAAAAGGCGCCCCTTTTCATGAGTATAGAGTGCGCTTAAGTGGCACTTAGCAACAACAGCAACATCAGCAACAAGGGGCCTTAGAAATCTGCATAAGAAACAACATAGGTGGAGAACAAATACACATGCATTATGTTATTGCATAAAGAAATATAGGCAATGCCTTAAAAAAGACAAGAGTTCAAAAAATGGAATAAAAACATGTTTCATGGACATGAAAGCAACAACCACAAATAACCAAATCAAGAATTGATGCCTGGTTGTCACAAGATGTGGATATAAAGATTCATACAACAGAAAGGTCAACACCCTAGAGAGGGGTAAAATATGCTGATTTGCAAAATGCTCAGGGTGGAAAGAATCAGGCTGATGCACAAGAACTTTGGAAGTTGTATGGTCACAAGGGCCAGTTGCTCTTAAAGTAAAATTGCACCTTAGTCCTTAAATTTGAACAGGTTTCCAATCAGATCCATTAACTTGAGGGCTGAAAAAATCTAGGTTCCTAAAGCCTCTATAAGTGGATCGATGCTATATTGCATAAGGGGCTTCGACCTGCATCAATCAGACCAGGTGAAGAAATTTTGCAAATCTACCAACCTGGATGTTAGTTCTCAGGTTCTTGGATCTAAATGGAAAACCCATGAAAGTTGAATAACCTAGGATGCAATTTACTCTTGTACATTGTCATGGCGTTGACTAGGCGTCTTGGCGGCTGAAGGGTGACGCTGAGGCCATTCGCCGAGGCCTAGGAACTTAGGCAAGCGCCTGGGATCACTAGGAGACGCCAAGGATTGAAAAACCGGTACCGAAGCAAATCCCGGCCGCCGGGCGGTACCGGTAACCGGCCGGTTACCGCCCGGTAACCGGAAATCCCGGAAAAAAACCGGATAAAATTTGCCAATTGAATTTTTTGCGCGGGGCGGGAGGAGACCGGTAACCGGTCGGTTACCGGGAAAACCGGTGAAAAAACCGGAAAACCGGTGGAATTAAAGACCCAAAGATGTAAGTCAAAGCTATTTAGCTCTCTTCTCTATCATAACTATTTAGACTTGTATTAGAAGAGAGTTTTTGCACTTGATGCACTTGGTGGCAATCAATTGAAGTTAATTCTTTCTAGTATTCAAACCAAAGCTATCCAAAAACAATCAACCTGCCATAGCAAAATTACATACCACATGGAACTACAATCAGTGCCCATAGGAAAATGCATTATGCCCATGGTTTTTCATTTGCGAATAACTACAAATGGTTATTTCAAGAAAGATAGAGAGATTCTTGCTATAAACATGTTTCTAAACAGATGCTTAAGCATCCGATGTAGCTACAATGCCCCCTGGAACCCATTCAAACATCTACAAATTCAATTTTTTGAAATTTGCATCTCGGCCGGTTTTTTCATCCCGGTCACCGCCGGTATTTCCGGTAACCGGCGGTTACCGGCCGGTAACCGCCGGTAATCCGATCCCTGGGAGACGCCATGGTCACCTGGGCGTCGTTCAGCTATTTCTGGCAGGCACCTGGGGGGACCCTTGAAAGGGTAGGGTTTCAGCCGAGAGAGCAGTCTTCGCTCACTTCAGCCACCGCCCCTTGAAAGGGTAGGGTTCCACGGGAGAGCACAGCTGCTCCCGGCGCCAACGCTCCTCTCCATCTTGTTCCTGCCGCCAGCACCCCTCTCCGCCGCGACTGCCACCCCTCTCCGCCGTTAGCTCAGCTCAGGTGAGCCTCCTCCCTCCTTTCTTCTTCACCCTTTGCTCTGCTTTCTTCTTCTTCCTTGCGGCTTGCGCTGCATCTGCGGTACTTTCTTCTTCCTTGCGATGCCTCTGCTTTGCTTGCTGTCTTTGCTCTCTCTGCTTGCTGCCTCTGCTTCTACTCTGGACCCAAGTGGTATGATTCGCCGGTAGGTTTGGATTCCAGTGGTGATGCAGGAGATGCTAGTAACCAGTTTCAGACATGGACTTGTCTTGTGTGAGATTTGTGATTTGTCCATGATTACCATGAATGTCTCGTAAATTTTGTATAGGAGGTCATCAGCTCACACAAATTCAATGTAGTGTGTGTAGGTGGAGCTTCAATCAAAGTAACCTATCTACCCTGGTATACAGGCTGGTTTATCAATTTAATGTAGTGTCTATAGGCTGATTCCAGTGGTGGTCTTTGCTTATTGTGTGCTAATATGCTTACGGCTTGTGTGTTTGTGCTTTTGTGTGCTTATAGATGTCTATGCAAACTAGGGAGGACGGTGAGACTTATGATCCATCCAAGGATCCGAAGAGAAAGACCAAGTCAAAGGACCCAGGATGGAATTATGCATTTTGGCCAACTGAAGACAAGGATCTAGTGGAATGTTCCCTTTGTGGGAAGCATGTGCACTCGGGCATCAAGAGGTTAAAGCAACATCTCATTGGGGGTTTTGGGGATATTGTTAAGTACCTTGAGACCACTACTAAGATCATGAGAGAAATGTAAGCATGGATGAACAAGACTGCACGAAAGGTGCCGATCAACATTGAAGAAGATAGTGGAGGGGAGGAGGCTGGTGTTGATGATGAAGTCCAGGAAGTAGAGCCACAAGAAGCATCATCATCCAAGGCATCTCATGTAGTGGCATATTCAAGTCCACCTACAAGTCTAACGTCTCCAACTACAAGGTCTGGGACAACCTCCAAAAGGAAGGCTGCAGCTGCTACCTTGTTCAAGGAGTCAGCACCGTCGAAGCAAGCTAAAATCCCCACAATGTTGTTGAAGTCTCCTGAAGAAGTAGTAAGGCTAAGACATACCCTAGGGTCAATTGATGCATCAAGTGAGGTTCATGATGCTAACTATTTGGCTGACTTACTTGAGAAGTAAATAAATGAGATTGGTGCTGCAAATGTTGTTCAAGTGGTCACTGACACTAGGGCTAACCACAAGGCAGCAGGAAAGATTCTAATGGAGAGATTCACTAGTCTATATTGGACCCCATGTGCTACCCATTGTTTGGATTTTATGTTTTGAGGACATTGGCAGTATGGTGGAGTTCAAGGGTTAGATTGCCAAAGCAAGGCATGTAACAACATTCATCTATAGGCATTTGAGGCTTCTCAATGTAATGAGGGAGTTGATGGGTGGCAGAGATCTTGTGAGGCCCACGGCTACTCGGTTTGCGACCTCTTTCTATACTTTGCAAAGTTTGTATAAGCATAGAGATTCTTTGAGAAAGCTCTTTGTTACTGAGGATTGATGCAGGTCCAAATTAGGCAAAACTCAAACTTGGAAGAATGTGTTTGATGTTGTGCTTTCCACGATATTTTGGAATGCTATGGAAGATTGCATAAGAGCAACACACCCCATTCTTATTGTGTTAAAAGCTTGTTGATGGTGATGAAAAGCCCGCAATGGCGGAGCTTACGATTGCTATGGATATGTGCAAGGAGAAGCTCAAGGAGAGTTTCGTGAGGGAGGAGAGATTGTTGGAGAGGACCATGGAGATTATTGACCATCGGTGGGAGAATCAAATGGACTAAAAGTTACATGGGGCTGCTTTGTTTTTGAATCCACAAAGATTTTCTGAAATCGTAAGTGACAGTGATCGCGTAACAGCCATAAGGAATACTTTTAATCAAGTGATGATGAAGATATTTAGTGGTAATGAAGATTTAGCTGCTTTGTTGATTCTGCTGCTTTGTTCTGTTGTTGTTGATTCTGCTGCTGAATTCTTGCTGTTCAGTGGTGTTCAATGTTACTTGTTGAGGGGATGATGATACTCTTTTTCTTTATTTGTTGTGATCTGTCAGAGGCCATTATCCAACAGCTAATGATTTTGGCTCAGAAGTTATTCCAATGGCTGCAAAAGACTACAATGTGGCAATGTGCAGGTATTTACTATTCATAGTCCTCCGAATTCTTTTGAGTTTTGATGCTAAGTTTTCAATTTTGATATACATGAATTGTATCGACAAGAATGCTCAAATTGGGAAGAATGTGGCCATTATGAACTCAGAGGTACCAATACTTTATTTGTGTAACTGAGCTTAATATGAATATCATATCACTATGTCAGCTTTTTGTCACTTGGCTAATATTTGATGTCTAGGAAACCCCATGACAGAAGCTAGTTTATTTGGCCGTGTTGCACATAGAATCAAAATAGCAGCTTTTGCTAACATTATTTGTTCATGCTATTAAATATTCGAGTTGTGAAAGTTTTCAAAAAAATGTTCATTCTGCTGCTGAATTGTTGGATGGTCAGTAAAATAGCATGCCTAGTGACACTGATCCACCATGCTTGTGGTTTAGTGGTGTTCAATACTTCAATGTTACTTGTATTAATTTGTGAAGATAGAATACTATTGTGCATCACTGACTTAGGATATTATTGAATTATTAAAACCTTAAGGGTGTGTTGTGTACTAATGTTAGTTAACTTAGTTGTTATTTGGAGAATTTGTGATATGCTTATTTAATTCCCTGCCAGATGAGGTACTATATGAGGTATATTTATTTAATTCTCAGCCATATAAGGTATTATTTGCTATTGTGCATCACTGACTCTATTGTGCATCACTGACTTAGGTTGCTTGCTACTATCAGAGAAGGAACAAAACTGTATACATACCGTCTAGTAGGAAGCTGGCTCAACATATCAATCAAAAATTCCATAAATCTCTCGCAATACAAGACACAAGAATCGTCAACCTGCCCGCTAAGTGACTCGTTCAAGACAGATTCTTCTCCACCATCCTGACTGGCTAATATGACCTTCGAATTGAGAATCTATACAGAAGTTTCATGGGAGTTAAAAAAAATTCTCACCAAACAACAACATAGTAATGAGAAGAGTTTCAAAAGCACACCTCCAAGAATTCTTCAATTAGGTTCCTAAGGAATTTATTCTCAAGCATTTCAGAAGGATTACAAGGTTGGCATGCCTTTTTTGCTTCCTTTGCTTCTTTCCTTTTGATTTTAGTCCACTTTTTAATCAATTCAGGATTAAGGCAAAGTTCCATCTGTACATGTTTGAAACAGAGATAAGAACACCAAGGAAAGCACAAAACAAGCTAGCCTGAGGGGAGTAAACCCTAGAATTACCTGAAGCCGTCCAAAAGAAAGAGTATGCCACAACTTTAGGCTTACTAACTGGAGTATAGTTTCCCGGACAAGTTCATCCTCCAAACTCTGCAGCAAAGCATTAGTTAATGGACCACTGAAAGCATGAACTTTTGCCACAGCCCACATGGAGTAACAGACACAAAAAAAAAAGTAGATAAATGAGCAGCCTTTGCATGCTAGTCATTAAAGTCATTAGGGCAAGGACTCATAACCTTAAACAATTAAAAAAGGAAAATGAACAGCGCATAGATCAATTCATAAAAAAAATTATATACAAATTCAGGCCCAACAAAATAGCATCGCAGATTCTGGTATCTGAAAACTACTCCTAATTGCACCCCCAATAGAAGGTTCGATTGCATTCAAAAAAGGAAGCATTATCTGGTGATTGAACAGAAATAATTTAACATAATACATCCAAAAAATGGAGCATCTACACGTGATTCAAGTACACTATTGTGGAACATGTAATAAGTACCTGAAATGCATTTATCATGAACACGAGGTAATTTGTTTTCTCTGCCGTATTAAGGGCCCTATCCTGCAAGATAACGTAAGAATAAGACAAATTCAGAAATAAAAATGAGAAGTCATCTAATATTTGCAAAAGGAAAACATCCAGAAGACAAAGATACCAATTGAATGAACACAAAAGTTCAGAATGCAACTGAACATACAACCAAACTGTGTGTCTTACAAACAGCTCAAATATGTTACAAAAAGTAAACAAAACACAACCAAAACCAATACCCCATGATTTCCCTCAACTCTACAACCCTGCACAAAATACCATCGAAGCTGACCTAGACTACAAGAGTACTCGATCTTTTGAAAGAATCACCACCCTAGTGTCTTAAGAAAAAAACTTCTGCTCCATGCAAGCTCTTTAACTGGTGATCAAAAGAAAAATTGAGGAATTATCATCAACCCAACAGAATCAATCCCAGCTTCCAACCTTCTCATGCTGTTGTTATCATATCTCGTATTCCCAAGAGCACAAACAACAACTATTGTGGCTAGTGACTACATCTCATTTCCTCTTACATTTTAGCTGAAGTGAAAAGAAAAACACAACTCCTGTAGCTGCAGCTCACAAAATGCAAGTTTAGTGGCTCTGAACCTCTGACTAACTCTAATGGTTTGCTAACAACAATTGAGCTCCTCCAAAAACAAATCATGCTCACCCCCAAGTGATCCGATGAAGTGGCATTGATGGGGGCACCACCTTTCATTGACCAAGTTCCACCAAAAACTACTTGAAAGTAGATGCATAAATAACCAAATCTATATTTCATTGTATTGCCAATTATGCTGCTCCAGCCTACACAGACCCAATTTTACTAAAATAGCTGTGCAAGCTAAGCATCTGGCGAGCAAATGGATAAGTGCAGCAAAATCAGCACAAACCTCTTCCTTTAGCTTGAGAACCCGCCACAGGAACCCCTTGAACGCGTCCTTCCGGTCATGGAAACAGGTCCACGCCGCCACATTCTCTCGAAACTGCACACAAAATCCCAAACCACGTCAGAAACCCTAGAAATCGCTCAACCAAGCAAGCTTGCTCCAATTCAATTCGAGCGCCCCGGGGGGGGGGGGGGGGGGTACGCGCATCACCTTCTCGTTGACCATGAGAAGCATGGACATGACGTGCTCGAAGGACGCGTTGTCCGGGTCGAAGTGCGGCCAGAGGTAGTTCTCGAGGTACTGGCTGACCTCGAGGATCATGACGCGGTGGAGCGGGACGGTCTTGCGGCCGCGGCCCTCGACGCGGAGCTCGGTGGCGTAGATCTCCCTGACGAGGCCGGCGTCGAAGGCGGCGGCGGCGGCGGGCGTGCCCCAGTGGTCGGCGGCGACGCGAGTGAGGCGGTCGCGCTGGATGTCGAGGAGAGTGATGGAGGCGCCGGTGGAGGCGGGGGGCTTGTCGGGCGCCGCCGCGGAGGGGGTTTCGACCGGGGGCGGGTACTCGGCGGCGCGGGGGTGCCGGAACTCGAAGACCCCGGTGCCGTAGACCTTCGGCATGGCTGGGGTGTGCGGGATTTAGGGTTTGGATGGGGAAGTGGTAGGAGAGTGGTGGCGGCGGCGGCGGCGAGAGGGGAGGGGGGCCGGGAGAGAGATTTGAAAGGGGTCGGGAGAGAGATTTGATAGGGGGTTTAGCTGGAAGCCTCCATATTTGCTGTGCCTACAGAGCTTTGTTTCGGTTTATCATGCCCTATCGGTGCCACCTAGGCTTGGGGTGCTCCCAAAACCTCGGATCCCGGCCATCGGATGTGAAACGAAGGGACGGCATAGCATCAGGGAACACTTCATTTGGCACATTTTGCGACGCCGAGGTCGGGTGGAATTTGCGAAACTACCCCGCGCTCTGTCTCTCTGTTCGGCAATGCTTCCGCATGTTAAAAGAAATGTCATAGTTTTGAAGCCTTGGATTATAGTGGTACCTCATCACTAAGCTATAAAAAAGAAGTACTGTTGGCTGTTTTATATAAAGATCCAGAAAGAAAACAATAAAAAAAGATCAAAAGTTATTTCAATCTCTCTAAATTTTCAATATATTATTTCTGTCTTCTATGGGCATGTTCTTTTGGCAGCGGTTTATGACTTTTAGCTGAAATTTTTGAATTTTGGCTGTTTACGGTACAGATTACGGGGAGACAGATACTCACTTGAGATTTTGGCTGGTACAGATGTTGACCTTTTAATGTGTAAATCGTTTAACTTGTAGACCTCATCCTGAAAAAATATTCCGTTTGAAAGTTAGGTACTGTAGCAAAAGCCACCAGCTTGTGAGGTAAAGAACAGGCCCTATGATTGATCTGGTTTTGCATAAGCAGAGGAATCGATCGGACTGGTCGCCAGCGACGGTTTCTCAACACGTTATCAGCACGAATCACTCTAGTGAATTGAAAGGTAATCATCGAATCATTAGTAGATTGAATTTTCTGTATTTAGATCGCTCTAAATTCGTAGATTTCGCTTTCTAGATTATTTTCTACGGTGCAAATCCGTTCTAACCTATCACGAGCAGACTTGAAGTCGTCGGCACAATGTCGATCGGTAGATTACATAAAAGAGTAGATATTGATTGCATCGCAGATTGAAAAGAAAAAAAGAAAAAATTCGTGCACGGCCGGCCCCCGTACGGCCGCCGTGTGTAAAGTGGCCGCCGGCCCTCCTCCCCACGCGCCGCCACAAGTGCCGCCGTGCTAGCCCGAAGCCGCCGCCAATCACCCGATCGCGCTGCTCAGTGCCACCTCGGCTTCCCCGCCAGCCTCCCGTGCCGACACCGAAATCGCCGCCCGAAGCGCCGCCGGCCTCCCTTCGCGCGCTGCTCGAAATCGCCGCCCGGCCCGAAGCCGAGAAGCCGTCCGCGCCGTCTCGAGCCCCGCACGGCCGACCGCCGCTTCGGCTCCTGGGCCCCGCATGTGCGCCCATCATCGCGCTCGAGAGCCGCGTCCGCCGCCCGTGGCTGGCCCGTGCGCCGACTCTACCGCCCGAGCTTCCACCTGAGCTCCGCCCGGACTCACTGTCGACACCCAGGCTCCGCTCGACCCGCAATCACTTGCGCCAGTCAGCCCCGCCGCTCGCTCGGCTCGAAGCCACCACCGTCGCGCCAGCCGGCCCCACCGCCGAGGCCGGCCGCAGCTCGGGTCACCGCCACCGCCTCTACGCACCGTGGTAGGGGAAACCCTACCCCTTCCCCTTTGTATGTCGGCCGAATGGGCCGATCAAGCCGAAGTGAGATGGGCAGGGGAAAGCTCGACCGAGGGGGGCGCACCGGTAAATTTGTAAAAAGGCCCCTAGAATTTTGAAACTTATGGAAGGGTCCTCAGATTTTGCAGACGGGTCCTGAATTTTGTAGAAAGGCCCTCAAAAAATCAGAAAATTACGTGGAATTTTTTTTCTGAATTGAAAATTTGCGTATAGGCCCTCAGAAATTGCAAAATTCACTAAAAATTTACATTCCAGCATAAAAGGGCCTCGGGAATCCAAATTTTAAATTCTTTTTAGTATTTGAAGTATGTTTATTTCTGTCATTATTATTTTTCATATTTTTTGTATTTATTTACTATTTTTTATTAATCATAATTATTTAAATTTTCTTTAATCACCGAAATTAACAATAAAATTTATAGAAAATGCATAGAAAATTCTGGAACATTACGAGAATCTTTTGTACCATTAGCAGATTTATTTACCTGAAGTAAATTTATTCCATGCATGTTTACCGGCAGTAAACTTATATATTCCTTTTATGCACATGTAGATGACTGCCATCACGAACCGGAAGTTCGAAGAGCTGGCCCAACATGGCCAAAACTACTTGACTTGGACTTCCAATGTTGAGATAGTACTTGGAGCCAAGACGCTCCACGCTGCTATTGGGATTGGCGCACCGCAGGATGCCCAACCCACCCCTAAGGAAAATAATCAAGCACTTCACTTCCTCATACACCATCTTTATTTCACTTTCAAGAATGAGTACATGGCAGAGAAGAGCGCGCTAGCACTATGGACTGCACTTAAGAAGCAGTTCAAGAGGCTAAAGTACAAAATTCTTCCTTAGACAGAACAAGAATGGATCCGACTAAGGTTTGCTGACTTCAAAACGGTTGAGGAGTACAATTCTGCCTTGCACAAAATTTGTACCAATCTTCAACTTTATGGCAAGTAGGTTACAAATGAGCAGAAGATTGAGAAGACCCTATCCACCTTCCACCCCAATGCAGGCAATCTGCACGCAATTATCGTCAAGACGGCTACAAGGAGTATACCGAATTGATTGATATGATGCAGGTTGCAGAGGCTCAGGACGAAATTCTCTGCAAGAACTATGTCACATAGCCACCTGGGAGCTCCGCTGTCCGTGAAGCCAACGCTGGGAGTTACAAGGTGCGAAAGCCCATGTTGAAGAAAAGGGAAGGAAGGGTAAGGCTGTAGCCCAAAAAAGCAAGTCAGATGCTCCACATGAGAATAAGGCAAGTAATCCAAACCGGGATGGCAAGGCTTATGGTCAGCAAGACCAGTCTTACTACAAGTGTAGCAAGTAGGGACACTGGTCGTGGATCTGTAAAGAGTCGCAGCATGTTATCGATGTCTTTCAATCCCAGAAAAAGAAGGATGGCAAGGGGCAGCATGAAACCCACTTTGCATCTATTAAGGGGGAGAGTTCTGAGTAGCTACCTGCGCTAATGGAGGTTGAAACTATTCTGGCAATAGCATCCCCTTTTGACCTTGCAGCTGCTACCGCCATGATTCCTCTCGAAGAGCATATCACCCCCGAGAAGATAGCAGACGAAGTCTCAACTTTTTAGTAGATTCAGTCTAATGCACAGAATGCATTTAGACTTTAATTGTAATTTATTTTGTGTGAAAGAATAAATTAGAATTTGCATAGATGGTACTTAAGCAATTTTATTTTTCTCGTGATGGTTGGATGATATTGAATAATTCATTCATTTATTCAGTTTATAATAGCATGATATGTTCTGATATTAAAGTATCTTATTTATGTCTTGATTGCCTTCTAATGCATATTAATAAAATACTTTATGTTAGAACGTATGTGGCACCCTATAGAGGAAGTGTGCTTAGCCAACAGTGGCATAACGAATACCATCTTAAAAGAGACAATATTTTCAGTCGATTAGTAAGAATAATGGCAGCCTTACAACAATCGTCGGTAGCGATGCTTATATAATAAGTTCAGAAAGAACCACAATTATACTCCTAATGGTCACAATTTTGGTCATTGAAGAAGCCTTACTGTACCCAAAATCAACTAGAACTCTTCTAAGTTTCAAATATATACACGCCAATGATTTCCATGTTGAGAATGAAGAAGAGTACGGTAACGAATATCTGCTCATTACGAAGCACGAAGCAAATGGAAAAAGGGTATTAGAAAATTTTCCTTCATAAAAAACTGGGCTATACTACACCAACATCAAGGCACCTGCAGCCTACACTGCCCTGAAAACCATATTTCGAAGCTCTGAACTTTTCTGTCTCTATCATGATAGATTAGGCCACTCAGATCTTAGAATGATGAGAAATATAATTAACAATTGACAATGGTATAATATTAATGTAAATAATTTTCCGAACCACAAAGATTTTGTGTGCCCTGCATGTGCCACCGAGAAATTAATTACTAGACCTTCTACTTTGAAAGTGAAGGATAAAGTCCCTGTATTCTTGGAATACATCCAAGGAGACATTTGCGATCCCATTCAGCCACTTTCAAGGCCATTTAAATATTTCATGGTCCTCATCGATGCTTCCTCAAAATGGTCGCACGTATGTTTATTGTCTACGAGAAATCATGCTTTCACAAAGCTTATCTCGCAGATAATTCGTATTAGAAATATTTTCCCTGATCATCACATAAAGTCCATAAAAATGGACAACGCCGAAGAATTTACTTCAAATGCATTTGATGATTATTGCATGGCAATGGGAATTACAGTTGAGCATTATGTACCGCATGTCCACACCCAGAATGGACTAACAGAAGCATTAATTAAGATAATTAAATTTATTGCCCGACCACTTTTGCAGAATTATAATTTACCAGCTACATATTGGGGACACACAGTCCTACATGTAGCAAATTTTATCAACTTTAGACCATCAGCCTACAACATCCATTCACCTATGCAACTAGCACAAGGTTAGCACCAAAAATTTCTCATCTCCGAAGATTTGGATGCAAGGTTTATGTACCTATACCCCCTACACAGCATATTGCAATGGGTTCTCTCCAAAAGACTGTGATATACGTTGGTTATGAGATAACATCCATAATCAGGTATTTTGAACCCATGACTGGAGATTTGCATATTGTTCGCTTTGCTGGTTGCATATTTGATGAGGATAATTTCCCAACATTAGGGGGAGGAAATCAACTACTTGATGAAAAATGTCAGAAAATTACATGGCAAACCACGGGTATCCATGCACATGACCCACACACTAGCAAATAGAGAAGTCCATAAGATCATTAATTTACAAGTATTACCAAATCAACTACCTGACCACTTTAGTAATTTGAAGAGCATGACCAAGTCGTATGTGCCTGCACGCAATGCACCGGAAAGGGTTAAATACCAAAGAAAGTAGAAGGTAACCCTAATCCCGCCCAGAGGCCTCAGAATAAAAGGACGAGAACTCCAGTCCTCGAATCCTAAATAACCAGGGACGACTGTTGAAGAAGGATAAGATGGACTTGACACAGCCGATCACTGAAGTTCCTTAGATCTAGAAGGACAACCAGTTGAGACCTAGCATCAGTATGACACCTTTAGAAAAGGGCATACCGGATCTAAACATCCACATGGAAGGAGAAATTGGCATGGATGTGTGTACGCACATCGAGCCAAAAAACTAAAGGGACTTGCGACCACAACTGGAAGAAGTGATGAGCAGCGAGAAGCACCAGAATAAGCAACTCATGATGAAATAGCTATAAATTATGTGCACACGGGAGAGTCCATGAATAAGACAACAGCCAATGTTGATATCTACTTTGCAAAGAAAATTGCCAGAATCATCGATCTTAATCCAGAGCTTAAGTGTAGTAGGAGCACTTATGTATTTAGCGAACTGCACTAGACCGGACATTGCATTTGCCGTAAACCTATAAGTAAGGCATAGTACAAATCCTACCAAAGGCACTGGCAGGGAATAAAGGACATCTTCTGATACCTCCAAGGAAGCAAGGACCTTGGGTTATTCTACAGAAAGAATTAAGATTTAAACTTGGCAAGCTATGCAGATGTTGGGTACCTGTCGGACCCACATACCGCAAGGTCACAAACAGGCTATGTATTCTTGTGTGGTGGAACTGCAATTTCATGGAAATCATCTAAGCAAAGTCTTGTAACGACTTCGACGAACCACTTAGAAATCATAGCACTGTACAAAACCGCACGAGAATGTGCTTGGCTCCGACGAATGATTTACCACATCCAGCAGTCATGTGGGATGAATATTATCCAAGCTCCCACAATTATCTATGAAGATAATGCAGCTTGTGTTGCACAAGTACAAATGGGCTATGTGAAGAGTCATGTCACAAGCATATCAACCCTAAGTTCTTCTATGCTCATGAATTGCAAAAGATGGACGAAATTAAGGTACTGCGTACTAAGTCATGTGAGAATATTACAGATTTATTCACTAAGTCACTTCCAGCATCTAGTTTTGAAAGTGCGTACGAGGAATTGGAATGATGAGACTTAGAGAAGTGCATAATTCAGGGGAGAATTTTCTCAAGCTTGTTATTAAAACTTGATCGTGAAGATTTAGTACCCAAAGAATAAATCCTAAATATTAAATGAAATTGGGTGGATTGTACTTTTTTACCTTGACAAGTTTTCCTGAAATTTCTCGGCCAAGGTTTTTAATGAGGTAATTTATGCAACATAGCATAACATGTATCATGTACTCTTTCTCCAAATTTTTCTCACTGGGTTTTTATGGAGTTTCGATGAGGCATGAACGTGTCGAATGAGTGCCCAAGGGGGAGTGTTAAGAAACCTAGGCCTGGGCAGCTGGGCTTGAAGTCTTGACCCATGGTGGGCACCTCACTACTAGGCTATAACTAGGGAGTACTGTTGGCTATTTTGTAGATAGAATCAGAAAGAAAGTAATAAAGAAAGTCAGGAGTTCTCTCTATCTTTCTGTGTTTTTAATCTACTATTTCTGTCTTCTGTGATTGATTTTGTTGTGGCTACAGACCAAACAGAGAGAGAGATGGTAGTGGAGAGTGAGGGAGATGAGTAATGGCCTGCCTCTTCCCCATGACCTGTATTCCATATACATACATACATACATGGGAAGTGTTTTTACAATTATACCCTTACAATTGATCATCCCCTTCAGGGGCATTTATGTCATTACACATGGCCTATTCTGGGCCTTATAACCTCCTATCAGGCTTGCTGGATTTAGGTGGGGGCCACCCCTACAACAGGAGCCTCTCATGGAGAAGGGCTTCACAGGGCCGAAGCCATGTTGCCGAGTCCTTTGGCCCCCTCCGTCCCTGCGGCCTGTGAATTTTTCCGAACTTGACCAGGGGCTGCGGCCGTGGCCGAAGTAGACGCGCGCGCTCCGTCCCCTACCCTCCGCTGCCGCCTAGCCGAAGTAGACGCGCGCGCTCCGTCCCCTACCCTTCGAATGGGTGGCAGCGGAGCTGGCGCCTAGCCGAAATGCGTCGGGGGTGTTACACCGGCGCAGGTAAGCGTAACGGGCTCCTGGGCCGCCGCCTATGCCTTAGGTGATAAAGGGCGCGTGGCGACGTTCGTTCTTCTGGCCGCCCACGTGGTGGAGCGTGCTTGGCGCAGTACGGGCCTTGAGGCGTCGTGACCATTTATGTAACGATGGACTTCCGGCGGCTGGACTTCCGCCGGTTGGACTCCTGCTGATTGGACTTCCGCCGGTTGGCTCCCCTGCTGATGGGGTATATATATGGCGCTGGCGCGGCGTTGTTCCTGCATGTATTTTGGTAGAAGCCGCTCCCCTAAAATGGGCCCCTTCCGTGCATCAGCATTCCCTAGCGCCGCTGAGCGGCTTGGGGAATGTTGATGTATAGATGGAGATCCATTTTTCTTGGGAGCTTGGTCTGCATCGGTGATCGGTGGCCAGCCGCGCGTCCTACCCTCGCGCTGCGTTTCCGCACACGATGGCAAGGTTTGCCCTGTTCTTCTTAGCAGACCTACCTACAGCCGGTGTTCCTGATGGAGCCCGCCCGCATCACTTTGAAAAATGCTGATGCACTGTAGGTGGCCTGTTAACGAGAACGAGGCAGACTTTGCGGGACATGACCCTCGCCTTTGCCGCTCGCGCGTGCGGGTCTGTTTCTCGAAGGCAGTGTCCAGGCCGAAGCCGCGGCCAGGCTGGTGTGGCGATCGAGAAGACAGCTTCCCACGCGCGCGCCGCGCTCTTGTACGAAGATGGCAAGGTTTGACTTGTTCTCATAGGCAGATATGCTTGAGGTCATCTGTGTCCGCTGACTGTGCCAACTGGGGCCATCGTCAAGGAACGTTGATGTACTGGAGCTTATCTGCCTACGAGAACCTGTCAAAACCTGCCGCACACCGGCCGCTGCGCTCCCAAAACATGGAGAACCCAGAGGCCTGAATCCTTGACGGTTTAGGTCACGTCGAGGCTGCCGCCGAGGTTGCTTGGCCCGCGGCGGCTTGCCGTTATTCCCCAGCGCAGGGCCGAGTCGGGCGGCCAAGTACCTCAGCTAGGGCGGGGACCCACCGGTATCAAGGTGCCGACGTCGACGCAGCAGGAATGGTGCCAAGCCAAAATAGACGCGCGCGCTCCGTCCCCTACCCTTCGAACGGGTGGCAGCGGAGCTGGCGCCTAGCCGAAGTAGACGCGCGCGCGCTCCGTCCCCTACCCTTCGAACGGGTGGCAGCGGAGCTGGCGCCTAGCCGAAGTAGACGCGTGCGCTCCGTCCCCTACCCTTCGAACGGGTGGCAGCGGAGCTGGCGCCTAGCCGAAGTAGATGCGCGCGCGCTCCGTCCCCTACCCTTCGAACGGGTGGCAGCGGAGCTGGCGCCTAGCCGAAGTAGACGCGCGCGCTCCGTCCCCTACCCTTCGAACGGGTGGCAGCGGAGCTGGCGCCTAGCCGAAGTAGACGCGCGCGCGCTCCGTCCCCTACCCTTGGAACGGGGGCAGCGGAGCTGGCGCCTAGCCGAAGTAGACGCGCGCGCTCCGTCCCCTACCCTTCGAACGCGTGGCAGCGGAGCTGGCGCCTAGCCGAAGTAGACGCGCGCGCTCCGTCCCCTACCCTTCGAACGCGTGGCAGCGGAGCTGGCGCCTAGCCGAAGTAGACGCGCGCGCTCCGTCCCCTACCCTTCTTGCTGCGTCCGCGGTCTAGCCTTTGTGCGTCCGCGGTCGCGTCCCGTACGCGGGCCGTCGCGACGCTTCGGTATTGGGGCGAGGCGGCTTGAAGTAGCCCTCGTGGCCGCGCTCCCGTAGTTGTACGCCCCCTTCTTGCTGGCATCGCTTTCCATACTCCTGCAACTTTCTTCGCCGCTATTCTCCTATTGCGGAAAGCGATGGCGTTTGGCGACAAGCGTGGCCGGGCGGCTGGTGGCTGCGGCATTCGCCGGCGATCTTCACCACTAGAGGTGAAGTACACGCTCAAAGAGCGTGACCTGGCGGTGGCGGACAAGCGGTGGCTGGCGGCGGAAAAGGAAGGCGCGTTCTCCGGCGATCCAAGGGCTCCTGCGCGCGGGGAAGCTGTCAGAGCGCCAGGCGGTACGATTGCCCGCCGCCGATGAGAGGGAACCGCACCCCGAGGGGTCGGAGGTGGTCGTATTTAGGCGGCAGCAATCGTGGGCGACGTGCTGCGGACCTTCGGGCTGGAGCTGGCGCAACTGACTCCGAACGCCGTGGCCTGGCTCGCGGTATACAGCTGGGCCTTGCGTTCAGGAGCGTGCTGGCCCAGCGCCTTGTTGTTCGCCTACCTGCACGAGGCTCGGTGCCAGCCCAACGATCGGAAGGACGGGACGTTGTTGAGTTTCGGCAGCGTCACCTTTATTCTTCGTTCGACTTGCAGCAAGCTCTTCCCTGCGAACTCTACTCGCGGGAAGTGGGAGTCTCACTGGATGAAGCGGTGGTTCTACCACCGTGTGGAGAGCGGGAGCGGTCTTGAGTGCACGGGCCGAGCGATCGCGTTCAAGCCCTCGCCCAGCCGGACGCTCGACGATGAGGACAAGCGGAGGGCCCGGCGGCTCGTAGGCGTGGCCGCCCGCTTCAACATGCGCGACCTCGCCGAAGAGTACGTGATGTATGGCGTGGCGCCGCTTGCCCTCGACTGGCGTCTTGCCGCCGAGAAGCGTCGAGACGACAACGTTTTGCCGTCGGTCTGCTCGCTGCCGGCGCCCTCCGGTCTTCGTAAGCCTCGACCGTGTCTCTCCTTTATTCACGCGAAGTGCGTTATATGCTGATGTTAGCTCCTTTGCTTCAGGGATTAGCTTGGCGGAGGCGGAGCAGGCCGTGTGCGTATTCCTGGGGTCGTATACCGGCAGGGAGCACGATCAGCGCGCGTCCGCCACCGCCGAGGCGGGGCTGGGGCGAATAAATCGCGTGTGCGAGGCCCTGGGCCTTGCCATGCCGGACCGTGCCGCTCCGGATGAAGGTGCGGTGCGGCAGCTGCTCCCGAGGGCGCGGCAGACGTGGAGTCGGATTCGGCGAGGTATGCCGATTCAGGCTTGGATGGCGCGGACACCGGAGACGAGGGATCCTCGGCGAGTGCCCTGGGCGGCGGGCTTGCCGCGAGCAGCCGTAGAGGGGAAGTCTCGCTACCCGCCGCAGTCGCCGAGACAGAATCCGTGCGGACCGGCGCTGCTGAGGTGGAGCCTTCGACCGTGGCCACTGTGGTGCCAGAGACGCCCTCCGTGGGGGCGCACAGAGCCGTGCTGCCTTCCCCGACAGCAGCAGCAGAAGACGAGGTGCCCCCTACGGAAACTGCCACAGCAGAACCTTCGTCCCCGGGTGCTGCAACCGTGGGGGCCTCACCGGCAGTGAGTGTAGGGGCGCTGTCGCTGCTGCCTGCCCCGGCTAAGCGGCCGTGTGTACGGCCGGAGCTTCACCGGACGCCGTGAGGATTCGTCGTGGCGATGAGCATCAGAAGCTTGTGGGACTCCGCCGTGCAGGAACGGTCGTCGTCGGCCCCGAACACGGAGGCTTCTGCTCGCTGCGGGACCATGCTTTCTGCGGGGGCTTATGCCACCGCGGCCCCGTCTGGGAGTAGGGGGCAGGTCCCCGAAGCCCTCCTTCGGCTACCGAAGGTAGGGTGGCTTAGCTTACCCTGATGTATTCTTTTATGCGTTGCGTTGGTCACCTGCATCCCTGTTTGCAGCGTCACTCATTCCGGAGGAGGAGCGCTTGGCGGAACACGGGACCCCCGCACGTGTGAGCCCCGCGGACTTCGTGCCTCCCCCGGAGACGCTGAGGGCGTGGTGCGGGATCGTGGGTGACGCGGCTGCCAGCGTCGAGCAACAAGCGCTGCAAGCCTACGGAGCGGGACGCCTCGGGGACGCCTTCGAGGTGTCCGGTGTGAGGGTAAGTAATCATACGACCACGCCTGGGCCGGCTGAGCTTGCTAAGTCTCTCCATTCTACAGACACTCGTGCTGGGGCAGGCCTTGCAAACGGCCTATATTCGTGCCCAAAGGGCGCTTGAGGATAGGCTGCGGGCCACCGAGGAGTAGCTACGCGAAGCCTCGAGAGCCCGCTCTGCCCAGGATGCCCGCATCCGCCAGCTGGAAGCGGAATGCGCCGGAGCGAATGCGCACACCGAAGGACTTGCTGCATCGGCGCGGGAGTCGGCTGCGGAGGCTGCGCAGCAGGAGTTTGCGGCAGAGCGGGATGACTTTCTGCAACAAGTCGCCTCGCTAGAGAAGGAGAAAGGCGAACTCGCCCTGACTCTAGCGGAGCGCGACCGGACGCTTGGCGAGGCTTCGGTGGTTGCATGGGACGCCATGCAAGCGCTGGAAAGCCATCTCCAAGGGCTTGTGGCGAAAGTGCCAGACCACACCTTCGGCCCGGAGGAGCCAACGTCGCGCACGGCGCTGCGACGACCTTCGGCAACCACTGCGCGTACACATCGGCATGCCTGGTGTGCGCGCTCCTGCAACATCGCGGTTGCCCGCACGTCGCCGGGCTAGAGGACCCCCAGCTGGAGATGCCCAACGGGGCCGGAGTAATGTCCGGCGCCGTCCGCTCCGCTCGCCGCGCCATCAATCCCTTCTATGAACGGATCTGGGATTACGTCGGGGCGGACGCTGCACGGGTCGAACTCCGGAAGTCACTTTACGGGGAGGGGAGCCTCGGCAAATTCCTGGACGGGGTCCCTCGACGCGACGAGGGCGGCGCCGAGGCCTCTGAAGGCGCCGGGAACTCGCAGGTCTGACGCCGTGGTGCCTGGGTGTAGGCGTGCGTTGTAATGCCCCCTCTTTTTGTGAACGAAGTACACGCTTGCTTCATAAATTCTGACTTTTGCCTATGTCCCGGGCAGCTTCCTTGCTAGGGCCGACTTCTTGCGGCCGACCTTGTGGCTCGGCGACGCCTTCGACGCTGGCGAAGGGCCGAAGAGTCGCTGGACTTTTGGGCGGGCCGACCTTCTTCCGGCGGAGCCCCGTCCCTATCGCGTGTTAAGGACGAGCCTGCCGAATAGCTACTTAGAGCGGCAGGGATGTTGGTGGGCCTCTGTACTTGAAAGATTTTCCCGATATATAGATATCCTGATAATTAGGGCATGCGCGGGCGTGCTGTGCGGAGCCGAGATCCCCACATTCCGAGTTCGCCGTTAGTGTGAAACGTGCGAACGCCGCCTGCTACCGAAAGTCCGTAGACTGGCGCGTGCGAAGGCGGACCTCCGCACGACAACCTGTTTAAAGTCCGTAGACTGGCGCGTGCGAAGGCGGACCTCCGCACGACAACCTGTTTAAAGTCCGTAGACTGGCGCGCGCGAAGGCGGACCTCCGCACGGCGACCTGTTTAAAGTCCGTAGACTGGCGCGTGCGAAGGCCGACCTCCGCACTGCGACCTGTTTAAAGTCTCGTGGACTGGCGTGCGCGAAGGCGGACCTCCGCACCGCGACCTGTTTAGAGTCTCGTGGACTGGCGCGTGAGAAGGCGGACCTTCGCCCCCCACCCCGAGGTGGGGGCAGCCTCTGGTGTATCGCATGTGCGCGATTGGCAGCCGCGCAAAATTCGCGTGGGATCGGCGTCCACGTCTGATTTATACTCCGGAGAGTACGCACATGGACGAAGTCCCTGGCGTGCGCGGAGTTCGCGTCTTGTTTATACTCAGTAGAGTACGTAGGGAGAACATCTGCGTCTTATTTATACTCCGTGGAGTGCGTGCAGAGGCGTCCCCCCACACGTCTTGGTTTATACTCATGCCCGTGCCTTCGACGGAGAGTGCACACGCGAACGCGCGTCTTCGTTTATACTCATGCCCGTGTCTTTGACGGAGAGTGCACACACGAACGTGCGTCTTCGTTTATACTCATGCCCGTGTCTTTGACGGAGAGTGCACACGCGAACGTGTGTCTTCGTTTATACTCATGCCCGTGACTTTGACGAAGCGTGCACACGCGAACGTGCGTCTTCGTTTATACTCATGCCCGTGTCTTTGACGGAGGGTGCACACGCGAACGTGCGTCTTCGTTTATACTCATGCCCGTGTCTTTGACGGAGGGTGCACACGCGAACGTGCGTCTTCCTTTATACTCATGCCCGTGTCTTTGACGGAGAGTGCACACACGAACGTGCGTCTTTGGTTTATACTCATACCCGCACCCCTGGCTACGGAGAGTGCACACGCGAACGTGCGTCTTTGGTTTATGGTGCGGGAGTACACACGTAGGCGAGGCCTCCACGCGTACTTGCCGCGTATTTTTGCACAGCGATGATATGTTGGCGACAAATGGAACTTTATTACATTCCCGTTTGCGCGGGTAAGCGATTACATACGACCGGGGGGGGGGGGCACTAACCGTTTGTGCTCAGCGCGGCCGTAGCCTCTAGTAGTTGCACTATCGGCAGGGCTTGCGGAGTCGCCCCCGGATGGCGCTGTGGGCCGTCGCACGGCGATGCCGATCCTAGGTGTGCCACTGCCCGTCGCGACGGTGACATCTGGTGCCGTGCTCGATGCGCCGGGCCATGTCCTGGTCGCCCTGAACGGTGATGATGGCCCGCGGCCCTGGGAGCTTCATGCACAAATAGGCGTGATGCGGTACTGCCCCGAAGGAGTTGAGGACCGGACGCCCCAGTATGGCGTTGTAAGGGTATGGGAGATCGACGACGTCGAATGTAGCGTCTTCGACCCTTTCATTGTCGCCCTGACCGAAAGAGACCTGCAAGCATATTTGGCCGAGCGCCCGTAGAGGCTGTCCGCCGAAACCCTGCAGCGGGACTCCCGACGGGCCGAGGCGGCTTCGGGGGATCCCCATCTGGTCGAAGGCTGCCGTGAACAGAATGTTCGCGGAGCTGCCGCCATCAACGAGGGCGCGTCTCACGTCGCATCCCGCTACGACGACCCGGAAGACCAGGGGATCGTGGTGAGGAAGCTCCACTCCTTGGGCGTCGGTGGGGGTGAACGTGACCTCCTTCTGTGCCCAGTCTGGCGGTGTTTGCGCTGGGTACGCCGCCACGTGGTGTAGCCTCCGCACGTAAGCCTTCCGCTGCCGTGCCGAGGCGAACTCCACCGAGGGGCCTCCGGAGATGACATTGATAACCCTGCGGTGGGTGGCCTCCGGAGCCTGTAGCTGCAGAAAGCCCTCCTGAGGCTGCTGCACGTGGGCCTGGATCCGCAGAGGGCCCTCGTGGGGCTGCGTTCCTTGCGCCTGTATGTGCACGGGGGCTTCGTATGGGTGCTGTACGTGGGCCACCACAAGCGGACGTGCTTCCGGGTTCCTGTCCCTGGTGACGCTGTCGCGAAGCGCCGCGATAGATGTGCATGTGCGCGTGTTGTGGTTTCCGCGGCCGTGGACTACGCACCACAGCCCCTGGTGTTGGTTATCGTAATCTCTCTGGCCTCTATCGTCGCGGCCCCGGCCACGGCCGCGTCCCCGGCCTCGGCGCCCCCGACCGCCCCGACCCGCGGGAGCGCTGTCGTCGGAACCGCCTTCGATGTCGAGGACGTACCGGCCTTGTCGGATGGCTCCTTGCGCGGGGCGTCCTTGCGGTCGGGCGCGTCCTTGGACGACTCCTGCTTACGTTTTCCCTTCGAAGAACCGTCCTTTGACGGATCTTCAGCTTTTGCCGAGGCACCGGCCTAGTTGGTGTCGGAGTCGTCGCCTTGTCGCCGCCGTGCGTCCTCTTCCGCCCTGGCGTATTCCTCCATTTTGTCAAAGAGCTTCGTCGCTGTCTTGATCGGCTTCCGCGTGTTATACTCGGCCATCGGGCCCGGACGAAGGCCCTGTATGGCCGCGTTGACCACGGTGGTTTCATTAACGTCTTTGACTTGACAACGTATCTTCGCGAAACGTTTGAAGTAGTCCCGGAGCTTCTCCGAGGGTTTCTGCTTCACGGCGAAGAGCTGGTCCGCGTCGACCCGCTCGACATAATTGCCTTGAAAGTTGTTGTGAAGGCGATCGCGGATCTGGTCCCACGCGTAGATGGAGTTCGGCTCTATGGTAAAAAACCAGGAGAGCGTCACTCCCTGCAACGCGAGGGGGAGCCCCTTCGCTTTAGTGGTGTCATCACCGCCCGCGGCCTCGATTGCGGTTTCGTACACGCGCACGAACTCGCGGGGGTCCGTGTCGCCTTTGTAGTGCTCGATGACACTGGGGAACTTGAAATCTTTGGGCCACGCCGCCTGCTGTAGTCCTGCCGAGAGCGGGGACTCTGGATCGACGCGCCGCAGCGGGGCACGGCTGGATGTGGGGGCATCGCGGCTGTCCGCCCTTTCCGGCGTGGGTTCTGGCGCGACCACCGGCGCGGCCTGCTGGCTCCGAGCCTCTTGTATGTCTCGGACGGCCCCGCGAAGATCCCCCAGCTCCTGCCGGAACGCTTTGAGGGCCACCAGCAGGGTGCTTTCCACCGCCTGTGCGGGCGGGGCCGCCGGCACGCCCAGCGGACGGACCGACGCGGGCACGACCGCGTCGCGAGCTCCCGAGCTGCCGGTCGCTCCGTTGTGGCTACCTCCAACTGCCCGGTCCGCGCTACCGGGGAGCGTCGCGGCGAAGGCGGTAAGGTTGGTTGCTGTCGCGTCGGTGGGGTCGGTCGCCGCAGTGCCGGTGACGGGGTTGGTCGTCGCAGTGCCGGTGACGGGGTTGGTCGTCGCAGTGCCGGTGACGTGGTTGGTCGTCGCAGCGCCGGTGACGGGGTCGGCTGCCGCAGTGCCGGTGACGTGGTTGGTCGTCGCAGCGCCGGTGACGGGGTTGGCTGCCGCAGTGCTGGTGACTGGGTCGGCTGCCGCAGTGCGAGCATCAACGCCCTCGACCTCCGCGCCCACGGCAGCCGATGCCGAAGCCCTGGTACTCACGCGACGCTCCGCCCCAACCGTCTTCTTCCCCTTCGCCGCCGCCGATGAAGCTTTTTTCGGTGCCATCCTCCTTCGAACTTCGGGCTTGCTCCTGTCCCTCCCCACGGACGGCGCCAACTGTTGTGGCTACAGACCAAACAGAGAGAGAGATGGTAGTGGAGAGTGAGGGAGATGAGTAATGGCCTGCCTCTTCCCCATGACCTGTATTCCATATATATACATACATGGGAAGTGTTTTTACAATTATACCCTTACAATTGATCATCCCCTTCAGGGGCATTTATGTCATTACACATGGCCTATTCTGGGCCTTATAACCTCCTATCAGGCCTGTTGGGTTTAGGTGGGGGCCACCCTACAACAGATTTGATTTTGCATAAGTATAGGAATCGATCGGACTGGTCACCAGCGACGATTTCTCAACACTACGCACGCGGTAGCGCGATGGTCACCCCACTCTACCGAGCGACGTCGTTCACAATCTTTAGAATAAGTGTCTGTTAGATTGTTCGAATATGTTAATATTAATATACTGTTATTATGATATACTATTTATTTTAAATCACCAATACAACAATACGTGCATATAGATATAATAAAAATACAAAAAATATATAATTTAATGATTTCTTAAAAGGAAATGGGTGACATAAGGCGAGTATAATGGCATGAATTAAACAACAAATTATAGATATTAATGACAGTCGCATACCTTGCTAGTTCTATCCTTTTTTACTCTTTTTCTGTCAGCAAGAACCTCCCATCAAGAGGAAGTTGTATCCTTCCATGGAGCAAAAGATGGCAAAAAATAGCATGTAAACTGGAAATCAAAACATATCAATCCAAGCAAAACACGATACATTAAGTAAATCAAGTATAGTTCAGTGATTAAACTCCACCTTATTCCCAAGCATCGGAGAGATTTGTAAATTCCATGATATGCTATATGTTGTTTGACAGTGGGTGAAGCATGAATCAATGTACAACTCCTAGTCCTCCTTATCTTGAACAGCTTTCAACTCATTCACTAGTGCCTTCCTAAATTCTATCAACAGACAAGAAAAATATGTTGTATTCCAGATAACATAACAGGCACTAATTGAGAGACAGAGAAACCATGGAGAACTTCAATTTTGTGTGGAATTGTAGTTTTGGATGTCAGCCTTGCAACTCAGCCACGACTTATCAGGATGGGATCCATCTGGTGCAACAATATTTTGTATGTACAGAGAAGAAGCATAGCTAAAATAGTGAGAATTTTAACTCAAACAAAGTGGAGAAGAAAAAATATAAAGATTGAAGAAAATACCTGCCAAGAATCATATCCAGAGTTCTTCATTTTTTAAAAGCTCAAAGGCCTACAAATCATAAAATACAAGATTGATGAGTTTACTGCATGTTATATTTTATATTTATATGATTGTTCTAAAACTCTAATATCTATACTTCATCTTTATTGGTTCATCATTTATAGGTAAATCATCATTGGATCCTCTTCACCAAGTGTGCCCACGTCAGGCATGGACTTAGTAGGTGTGACAACGTCTCCTGGCATAGCAGGCGAAGCAGCAGCTTCAGGCACACTAGCTCCAACCCAGGTGTACATGGGAGACGGAATAGCCATGTCGACATCCCAAGCACACACTGCATTAACTTCTCTAGTTTCTCCTAATGAGAAGACGCTAAAGTTCAACAGTCTCAATGAGATCTATGCTCATACTAAACCGGTTGAGATGCAGGAGGAACTTTCCTTTGTGTCTGTAGATGAGCCAGGGAGTTCTGAATAGGTAGAACAACATAAGCGGTGGCAACGTGCAATGCAGGAGAAATAAATTCAATAGAGGAGAAGCAGTCATACAAGAAGTGGTACCAGCAGGAGGAGGCCTACCTACAAGTGGTTGGGCAAGAGAAGCACCAGGTTGAGGTGATCAAGCTGCTCGAGGAGCAGATGTAGAGGACTACCAAGGAGCTACTCGAGTAGTACCTCAAGTTCCGGTAGGAGGTTGAGGATAGTGATAAGAAGGCCAAGAAGAACTTTCCTGAATTGGTAAGATCACTGGGGAGAGCATGACAGAGGCTGAAGGTTCCCTACGAGAAGGTTGCAAGGAAGCAGAAGAAAGAGTACCACAAGCAGATGGAGGTGTACAAGCAGAAGAAGATTGAGGAAGCTGTGAGATTGGAGAAAGAACAGGAGCAGAAGGAAATCCTGAAGCAGGAGGCCCTACAGTTGCTGAAGAAGAAGGTAGACAACATCATCAAGAAAACCAAAGAAAAGCACTAGAAGAAGCAGGAGAACGCCAACCCAAACAGGCCAAAGAAGCCTGCATCTTCATTTCTTCTCTTCAGCATGGAGGCAATGAAGAAGCTACAGAAAGAGCGCCCCGGCATCAACAACTCAACGCTGAACGTGCTCATCACGCGGAGAGGTAGGCGTGGAATGAGAAGGCAGCAGAAGGGACGCATCAAGTTTTTGGAGATATGCAAGAAGATTGGACTTCGAGAAGTAAAACAACAAGATTAAGAGAGTGAATGCGAGTTACTAATCTTGTTAGTATCTGAGTCAAGTTCCATTTACGAGTTCTCTTTTTGGCTTGCTGTATCCGACTGTGAAGCTTGCCATGTATAAGTCCGAGAAGTAGATGCTTGCTATGCATAAGTCTGAGTAGTAGCCAACCGGTAGAGACCGAGAGAGATGAGAGTGAGAGATGAATCTAAGAGAGAGGAGAGAGATGAGAGAGCTTGAAAGAGATGAGAGTTGGAGAGAGAAAGAGAGAGATGAGATTTGAGAGAGTAGTCTCTAAGAGAGGAGGGAGCTCAGTCTCCGAGAGAATCTAAGAGAGATGAGAGTGTAGTCTCCGAATGATGTTGGCAATGGTCACGAGCAATATTCGGGAGCAATCTCATTTCTTCACCATCCAAATTTCATCCATTCTCCTCATTTCTTCACCATCCATCCACTCTCCTCATTTCTTCAACATCCATCTACTCTCCCCATTTATTCACCATCCATTCATTCATTATGCTACCAAGGAGTCAGAGCAACAAGGATCCCAAGCGGCATGCTATCGAGGAGTCATAGCACGAAAAGGGCAGTAGGACAACTTAGTGTAAGCTCCCATTGTTGCTCCCCTAGTCCTCCTCCGGCTCCAATTCCCATTGATGCTCATTAGCACTCACAAAGCATGGAAGACTACGGCATGGATGGCCATCATATGGACAGTACAGAGGGCTACGAGGAGTACTAGGGTGATCCAGAGCCATTGGGGACACCAAAGTTCTTACCCCGCCCACGGACGACAACATTAACGGGTATAGATGAAAAGAAAATTGCTGGAAGCACATGACTTGGAGCCAGGAAATCCGAGATAGCAAAACAGTAGAGATCATAACTTGTAAGTATTGCAAAGGTAAATTAACTGCTCGTACAGCTGTAGGGATAAGGTACTTGAACGAACACTATAAAGCATGCTTGCGCAAGATGGGGCACAGAGCTAAGGAGAGGAGTACAAACGTAGCTAAACTTCGAGGGCAATGGCTCTGTAAGTACTTTGGTGTACAACCCACTTTTTGTATGTGAGAAAATTGCTATATATATTGTTTCAGAAGATCAACCGATTAGGATGGGTGCAAGTCGCATGTTTGAAAGAATGATCCAACATGACTTTTGCCTACAGTACCAATATGTTAGTACGAAAACTACTACATCTGGTATTTTATGGATGTATCATAAGGAACTAGTAGAGCTAAAATAACTATTCCTATAAGTTTAGTTTTCTTTTACTATAACTTCAGATAATTGAACATTACCACACTAGAGAATTGTCTACCTTAGTATTATAGCCCATTATTTAGACGACAATTACAAGCTAAACAAGATAGTCATATGATTTAAGATAATTAATAAATCATACACATGAGAGGTTATTACTGAGCGTATACTACACATACTTGATGATTTTAAGATAGATAATAAAATTATTTTTTATAACTCTTAATAACGCATCGGCAAACATGATGACTATGAACATCCTCACCCTAAGGTTGTAGACATGAACATCCTCACCCCAAGGTTGTAGACATATATTGGTAGTTATGTTCTCCACTAAAGATGCGTATGCCACATCTTGAATCTTGTTATTCAAGACGGTATGCAATTAATCGGTACATATTTGAATAGTATTCGTGATGCCATTCATTACCTCACAAGTTTCTCACAAATAGTAGTCAGGTTCGTGGAGTACTATGTAGCCAATGGGAAGGAGCTAAGAAAATTCAGTCTTGACATGAAGGTGAGGTGAAACTCGCCACACATCATGTTAAAGAAGTTACAAAGTGTACGAATATGTCATATCCATTTTTGTTAATGCTAACTCTCAAAACAATGAATTGGTAGTTACTAACTCAGATTGACAGATTGCTAGCCATTTTTGAGAGTTTTTAACACCTTTTTATAAAGCAACAAATATTCTATCTGCTATTTATTATACTACCTCTTACTTAGTTATAGAATTTATTTGATTAATTGTAGACTAGATTGTAAAATATAGGGAGGATCATTTTTTAGACCATGCTATCGTAGCAATGGAGGAAATTTTATTAAATATTTTGGTTCTATTTCACACTTATATTGCTTTGTCATCATTTTTAATTATACGAAAAAGTTGACATGTTTGTAGATTAGTATGGAGGGAATAGGTGAATGCCTTAGTTTTTAACGAGACAGTTTTAACTAGTTGACATGTTTGTAGATTAATATTAAGAAAATTCCATTTTTTTCAAAATAGTTACGTGCCCATGTTTTTACGCAACTAATTCAATTTTAACTAGTTTTTAACGAGGCGGGTATGAGAGAAATAAAGATGGCGGCCGTCACTACCATCATCATCTATAGTTATTTAGGGCATGGCACGTATGTCGGTACGATGAGCTTTGAGCTATGTCTAGGTCTGGCCGGACGGGAGGCAGGCCGATACGATACGGTATGGTAGGGCAACCAGACAGAACTGGTACAGTACGATGTGGCCTAAAGGACGATGAATCCGTGTGCTGTGCCGGCACAGTATTGCCGATGCCACCACTAATTGGGACACACTAACTAGCAACATGCAAACAGCGGGTTTAAGTGCAGCTCATGGTGATACTTTGGGCTTCTGCAAAGCATTTACCAAGGGGGGCTGAGGAGTAGGGTGCACATGATTTATTAGCATCGGGCGATGCTGCTGTTGAAGACCAAGAAATGAAGGCATCCCTTAGAGCATCTCCAACAGTATGAGCTAGTTACTAGCTCTAAGACAACTTCTCCAATAGTACTAACTTTTAGCACATAGCTCATAACATAAATAGCCTCACATGACACTCTCACATAATCTTGGAATGTGTGTATGAGACTAGCTCTTGATCAAGAGATAGCTTTTCTCTCTCTTCTATTAAAATATGAAATAATATGCTTAGAGCTAGCTCATAAGGGCAGTCCCAATGGTGAATTTATGATGGTTTCTATGTCTATTGATTACCCTGACAGCTCAGCTTTTTGCTGATGTGGCATGAGAATTAATGAAGGGAGAGAATAGGAAATGGAGAAACGATTTCTTGCGGACGGAACCGGGTCGACGCTAGCAACGATGCAGCTAGAAACTACGAAAACACCGTTGGGGAGACTCGACTCGTTTCCATACCCCTTCATCCTGATCCATTGCGCCGCCGCCGCCCCGATGGAACGCGCGCGCCCGCGCTCCCCTCTCCGCGCGCGCCCGCGCTCCCGCCTCTGATTTCACGCGCGCGCGGTTCCTCTCTTTCCCCCGCGCTTCTCCCGCCGGCGCGTTGATATCCATTCCCGCGCGTACTCGCCTGGCCGTACCGCGCGCACTCGCCTGGCCTGAATTCCAAACCCTAATTTCCAAATCACCCCAATCGTTCCCCAATCTCTGCTAGGAAGATGAATCCACTTTGGCCGCCATCCTCAAGCTCCAGGCAAGGCAGGGCAGGGCAAGGTAGGGCAGGGCAAGGCCGGGGTACTCCCGCCGCCCTCGCTGCCCGATTTGCTTCGACCGCTGGTGCTCCCGCCGCCCCTGGTGATGGATCTGGTTCAGCCGCCGGTGAACCCGCCGCCATGGCAGCAGCAGCATCTCCACCACCTGCAAGTCTTCAAGCCACCGGTTTTCCTGCGTGGTGGACAAGTTCCTCTCCGTTGGGCTCCAGTGAAGGGTACGTTCACTTTCTAGTGTTTCAGTGATGGCTGCAGCAGCATGTACTTGGCAAATTTCAAGATTCTGTTAATTGAAATATCTACATTTGTTAAATGAAAATAACTGGAATTTCTAGTTCTACTAAATGTGTAATGTGTAATGTGTTAAGTGATAGGAATTTGTAGTTAACTGTGTTACCAATACGATCATATAGTTGTCGAAATTGTATATTTTTGTCGAAAACCAGTATGATCATATAGGTTATCATATATTTTTGTCGAAATTGTAGTAACTATTCAAGGCATTGAACATCTATTTTTATTTGTTTAGGATGTACCCACCAGGTGGGTTTACCAATTTTCTCCAGTCAAACAGTAGTCCAGAAAATTTCCATTTAGTTGGCAATACAACAAGCAGAACCACAATTTCTCCAACTGCTCCAAGTTTGAAAAGAACCGTACCAGTTGAAAGTAATGCAGAAGACAAAGAAACAATCAATCTTGATGCGGATGGAACCAACGAAGACGAGAGGACTGAGAGGCGATTGAACTGGACGAAAGATGAAGACGTTAGATTGGTAAGCGACCTTTCTTAGTTTGTGAACTCTGAGCTTGGACTTTAGGGATAAATCTTTTTGGTTGTAAAATTTGAGCTTTTGTTTTGTAATTGTAGGCTTCTGCTTGGGTGGACCCAGTTGATGGAAATGAAAGGAAGTCAGATCAATATTGGGCAGATGTTACTAAAGAATACAATAATAGCACAGAGGTTAGCCGTAGAAGAAACCGGAACCAACTGAAGATACGCTAGGATCGTGTTAAGAAACCAGTAATGGATTTCCATGGTTGTTGGGTTAAAACCAACAAAGTCTACAGAAGTGGTGTGAGTGATGACCAATTGATGGAAATTGCTGAAAAGATGTATGCTAAAGACCATAGTGATAAAGATTTCATGCTGAAGCACTTTTGGAAGGTTGTGCAAAATGAAAGGAAGTGGTCTGCATATGTTAAAAAGGAACTAGAAAAAGAGAAGAACAAGGGGGCAGCTAATAAGCCGGCTGATGTGGTTAATTTGGAAGATGATCCTAATACTCGTCCTATTGGGCATAAGAAGGCTAAGGATGAGCTCTATGGGAAAAAGAAGACACCTGTAACTTATTCTGCTATTAGTGAGAAGCTAGACAAATACATTGAAGTTAGCACAGCGGCTAGGAATGACCGTGAGAAGATGGCGGAGACACAGAAAATTTTGGCAAATAGTAAGGTTGAAGCTGCTAGGTTGAATGATAAGGCAGCAGAAAAACAACTTAAGTGCAAAATGCTGGACACTTATAGAGAGTTGCTGTTAGCACCGACAACCAACCTGAATGCTCATGCTTTGGCTGAGAGGGAGAAAGCACTGGAGAGTATGAGGTTGGCCTTATTTGCTACAGATAATTGAGGTATTTGCTAAATTAGTATGAAATTTTGATGATCACTAGAGCACTGGACAGTACTGTAATTTAATTTGTGATAATTAAGTTTTTTTCTTTGTGACACAGATTTCATTGTGATCATCACTGGAAATTGAAGTCCACAGCAACTGTAAGTTCCATATTGCTTTCTCATTTCTCTGTGAACACTACAACTGTTGATTAGTTTGAACCCACTACATCTCTCTGTGCTGTGCAAAATTAGTACTGCTGTTTGGACTGAAAAAAATCAATGTGAACACTTCATCTCTGGAAACTGAAAAATTAGTACAGCCCACTACATATGTAGAAACTGAAAATTGCCCACTACATATGTAGAAACTGAAAATCAATGTGAACACTACCCACCCCATATCTCTGGTGTGCATATATATATGCACGACCACTACAGTATCCCTGTAGTTCTCCTCTCTGTGTCTACTCCTAATGTCTCACCAGCCACCGAGTGATGTTGAGGATGACAGCATAGATCCAGAAGAATTATACACATGTGATGAATTTCTAGCCGAGCAAGAAGTATTTGAAGAGCTGCAAGATGGAATGGTTGCAGAATTGAGGGATGACTTTGCAGCCCTGGAAGAAGGGAGGAGACGTAACAGTGGTCCAAGGAGGTATTTGTCAAGGCCTCGTGAAGAAGCCAATCAGCGGCTTATGGATGACTATTTCACGCAGAATCCTGTCTATAATTCTACAATCTTTCGTAGAAGGTTTAGGATGAGGATGCCTCTGTTTGAGCACATTGTCCATGCACTCGGTGAGTGGTCTCCATTTTTTACCTTAAGATTTGATGCTGCTAATCAACCTGGGCTGTCGCCAATCCAAAAGTGCACTGCTGCTATAAGGCAATTAGCAAATGGGAGCCCTGCAGACCAGCTTGATGAGTACATTAAGATTGGTGAAAGTACTGCAGTAGAGTGTTTGAAGTTATTTGTGAAGGGAGTGATTGAAAAATTTGGGGCGGAGTATTTGAGGCGACCAACGGTAGAAGACGTTGAACGCTTAATGGAGATCGGTGAGCGCCGTGGGTTCCCTGGAATGCTAGGAAGTATTGACTGTATGCATTGGCACTGGGAAAAGTGTCCTTATGCATGGAAGGGTATGTATACCCGCGGTGATCACGGTGTACCTACAATAATTCTAGAGGCAGTTGCTTCGCACGATCGTTGGATATGGCACGTTTTTTTTGGTGTTGCTGGTTCGAACAACGATATCAACGTGCTTAACCAATCACATCTGTTTGTGGAGCAGCTGAGAGGAGAAGCTCCTAAGGTGCAGTTTTCTATCAATGGAAGAGAGTATGATCTTGGTTATTACCTAGCAGATGGCATATATCCAGAGTGGCCTGTTTTCGTGAAGTCTATACGTGAACCGCAATCTGATAAACACAAACTTTTTGCACAACAGCAAGAAGGGGCAAGGAAGGATGTTGAATGCGCCTTTGGCATTTTGCAGTCTCGCTTTTGTATTCTGCGTCGACCAGCACGTCTTTACGAGCAAGGGGATCTTGAGAATATCATGCTTGCTTGTATAATCCTCCACAACATGATAATTGAAGATGAGAAGGATGTAGAGCAGGTTCCACTTGATTTGAATGAGGAAGGCAGCACATATATAGTTCAAGAAGCTACAATTTCTCATGGAGAAAACCCAGAGATGGAAGATGTGCTTAATAGAAATACCGCCTTACATGATCGCCAAGCACACAGACAACTTCAATCTGATTTGATTGATCATATTTGGCAAAAGTTTGGTAATTCAAATAGGCAAAATAATTAGGTACATATCTTCGATCTGATTTGGTCTAGTGTGCAAATATTGCTAAGTTAACCTTGTACCTCATCCTGGTTCATCTTTGTTCTTCATGTTCATGTTTGTTTGCAAAGAGTAGATCAGTTTTTTGAAAGACACATGTGGCAATTTGTCCTTTCCCATTGCACTGAGTAATGTTTTTTCTTTTAAAAAACTCATCTGATTATTATGTTTTCCTTGCAGATGATGGTTTCTGGAGATTTGAGGCAACCTGATGGATTTTGGAGTACATGTCCAGCCTACTTGATATAATATTGGAGATTTGAGAGATGATGGATGATGCCACCTTATTATTTTACTATATGCATATCATGAACTTTATTTCTTCTGTATGAACTATATGAGCTACTGCCTATTATCTTTATCTCTGGATTACCACCTTGCATTGGCTGTATGAACTATATGCTGGCTGTAGCGTGTGTTCCCTTGCATTGGGTTGGTTCTGGAACATATATATGATGTAGCGTGTGTTTTAAACATGCTGGCTACAGGAGTACTTGCCACAGCTGATCTACCTATTTTTTGTGCTGCATTTAAGTTACCATGTGTATGGAAACTGTTATAGAAACCATGGGTTGGGGAGGAGTATTTTCTTGTGCGGTATCCTCTGATATAGAAACTGGTATGATTTCTTCCATTAGGACTGCCCTAAGTCACTATTGGAGATGCTCTTAATAATACTGCTCATCGGGACTCTCAGAAAGATTAACGTGGATGGAGCAAGAAGTTATTGGGAACCCCGTGTTGCTGCTGGGGATAATGACTCCTCTATTGAGTTGTTTTTTGATGGAACTGTGCATCAACAAAATGGGCCAAGGGAGGTCTTGTCGCTAGTAGGCCGCGAGATAGAAATTTCACATGCTTCAGAAGTTGCTGCTCTGTGCCTTGGACGGGCCGGAAAGAGAAGAAATTCAGTGTGTTGTGGAGGAGGCCCATGCAGAGAATTTGGAAAGCTTCTTTGTTAATCTAAGGCTCCTCCGCTTGTTTCAGTTTAATTTTCTGGTTTCTAATTTATTTTTTTACTATTTTTAAATTTTAAATTTTTCTGGCTTTTTAGTTGTTTTGAGCTTTTTTTGCCGGTTTTTTTTGTATTCATTTATATTGGCCGTGATGGCAAACCTATTTTTTCTATTTTTAAATTTAGTTACGCCAAATAAGCCACCATCAGGTATAGTGTAATGTTAATTAGCTACAATACAATTTCAATTATAAATTAATTTATTTCAGTCTAATCGAACGGTACCTAAACCAGAAAATTCTTTCGCCACTAATCTCCTCGTTAGAACCAAAGAGAGCTCCCAGAAGGCCAGAACAGAGGGCCTGTTTATTTTGGCTGCGGCTTATGGTTTTTGGCTAAAAATTTTGAATTTTGGCTGTTTACGGTACAGATTACAGAGAGACCGATACTCACTTACAATTTTGGCTGGTACAGATGTTGGGCTTTTAACATGTACAACGTTTAACTTGTAGACCCCGTTTTGAAAAAATACTCCGTTTGAAAGTTAGGTACTGTAGCAAAAGTCAAAAGCCGACCGACTTGTTGCTTACCAAACAGGCCCAGAAGCTGCCGGAAGACTTTACTCCTAGAGGAAGCGGGCGGCTGGCAGTAAAACAACCTGCTGGCCGACAGAGCGCGACTCAGAAAGCTGAAAAGGTGCTAATGGCCAAGCTAGGTATCATCCAACAGAATGACACAGTGGACGAGAAGGCAAAGAAGACTTTCTGATCTTTGATAGACCCTTAATAAGTCAGGAAATAGAGGCGGTGGCACAACTTTTTTTTGGCAAAAGGCCACCAAGGGTTCAGTCTCTCGAAGAACCCTGCTCGCAGGTTGCGCAAGGTGTGATGGTGTCCTAACCATCGTTGAAGGCTGTCGGTTGTTATCTTTACTATTCTACCCTACTCTATAATACACCAAAATTTTCTTTTCTAAATCCACCCCCTCAACCACCCCCACAGTCATGCCTAATCTAAGTCCACCCAGATTTGTGTACCAAAGGGTTCTAACTTCATACAAATGAATGGCCTGGATTTCTCCTCAAGTCTTATTCTCTTACTCATTGAAAATCCTAAGATCAAAATCATTTGGATCATGCACATCATTGAACCGGAACCCACCCCGACGCCCACGCACACGCCCCCAACTGAACCCGTGCGCTCCTCGGCTCCTCCCCTCTGATTCTCCGCCGCCTCCTCCCCTCCCTCCTCCTCCGCCGCCTCCTGCCTCCCACCACCGAATCCGTGCGCCTCCTCCCCTCTGATATCTCCGCCGCTCCTCCTCCGTCGCCGCCTCCTCCGCTCCGCCGCCGCCTTCTCCTCCCCCCACCCCTCTGCTCCGCCGCCTCCTCCTCCCCCCACCCCGCGCCGCCGCCTCCTTCTCCCCCCACCCCTCCGCTCCGCCGCCGTCTCCTCCCCCCACCCCTCCGCTCCGCCGCCGTCTCCTCCTCCCCCCACCCCGCGTCGCCGCACATGCCCCCGATTCTGCCTCCACCCCGCGATACCTCCGCAGACTTCACTCCGTCCTCGCCTCCTCCCCACAGATCCCCCGCCGAGACGACCTCCGTCCTCGCCTCCTCCCCACAGATCTCCTCATCTTTCCTCCCCGCGACCTCGCCTTCCCGGCCCCTCCTCCTCAGTCGCCGTGGTCGGTGCGCTGAGCGGAGAAGGTCATGGGGCCGCCTCAGCCAGTTGGGGGGCATCGACATCGAAACATTGGAGCCGCCGGTCGCCGTCGACCACCGCATAAAGCTCCTCTATTACTTCCGCATCGCCGACGCCCTCCTCACCCAGGTTAAACCCTAACCACCTCAAAACCCCACGCCAAAATTTCTCTTACTCGTTCGTCCATTGCTCGCCTTCTCTGATAAGAAAACTAGCTTTACTTCCCTAAAAAAAGCATATACTCGTAAAACACGGCAATTTTCTCTGGTTCTACGTTGCGATTTGGCGAGTTGGGGACTGTTGTTTTATTAAGCAAAATTACTGTGAGTACTATAGGACTATTGATATGGTCGCTAATTGTGTTAAATTGCTTTGCGGTATTTGCAGGCTAAGATATATCGGGAGGAGAAGAACCTACTCGAGTTGTACGTCATCCTCGTGAGATACTCAAGGTGGGGTGGTGAATGGCTTTGTTACTTGTATCATGCTATGATTAGTTTCTCAGCATCGTGTTCGGGTGTTACATCTGACGTCTGATTGGCTGCAGTTTGCTGTGTGAGACGATTCCAAAGCATTATCGCGACTGCCGTGCTGTCAAGTCCAGAGAAAAGGAGTTCTTCAAGAAGGTACTTCCACATGATTCCCCTCCGAGTTTAATTGCTATTGTGTCTATGGTTTCAGATGTGGTTCCATCGGAAGTACATTTGATAATTGCACAAGATAGTGCGTACATGACTGTTAACATGTGCAAACTTGTCAGGATTAAAAAGAACATCTCAAACCTTAAATCTATTGCTTACGGTGAGGCATGATATTCAGGATCACGTTGAGATTTGCGTCATGTTGAAACTTTGTCAGATTTTTTTCTGTCATGTCTCAAAGTGACTGGTTTTGTTGTAGAAACTATTGGATATTATCGATGAGCTAGAGTTGCTGAAGCCAGTTTTGCATCACTATCAGCAGATTACAGAGCTTAACTGGGGAGGTACCATGGAACCTCATAGTCTAAATGGAACCTAAGCTGCAACTTATAGGACAGAGCAGCATACCCCAAGGTCACATACACCACAGGTATACATGGCATTGCACTGCATTTCCTAGCCTGTAATATATTCTGAACCAATTTGGGAGAAAGAGTTGTGTTCTGATTTTCTGGTTCTTGTTGTGGTTATACTTTGCCATATCTTTTGTTATTATTCAGCCATTGGTTGGAAGTGCTACTGGATCATTGCAAAAGTTTGGGAGACATCGAGTAGCATCCTTACCAAGTGTCCAGCCTGACAGGCAGATTCCCGATAGGTACGTGTATCTTCTGTCATATTTATGTTTATGATACATTGTGTTTCATTTGGCTTAAATAAATACGAGACACTGAATCATTGAGTGATTTTTTGATTAAATAGTTGGCCCAATTAATAGTCAAAGGAAGGTTAGTTGACATGTACACTAGCTTAACTAAAATATCACAGTAACTTGATCGATTTTTAAGACGAACTAAGCTAATAAGTATCACATTGCCCATTGCCCACATATAATCCAACTCCCAAATGCCCTACAAGGCTACAACTGTATAGCTGGATCAACTTATTAGAGCTTTCCCACTACATCTAGGGTTATTTGGGACACGAGGAGGAGGCCTCGATCCGTTGGGACTGCCTCCAATTGGACGACGTCGAGCTGGATCTGCCGCTTGAGCCGGATCTGCGATTCTTGGCCTTAGAATTGTTCCATTTATATGAGTGATGTGCAATTGCTCTGGAATACTGTGGCCTGGACTATGACTGAGTTAAGTATAGCTCTTTGTGGTGTCAACATGTTGTCTGATTCTGTGTTATGTGTAGATTATTCATTTTGGTAGCTTGGCTTGTTTGTCTTTCTGGAGAGATACATTTTTCTGTACTTGCAGCAACATTGGTTCATTGGTTGATTCATATATTCATCTCTGGGATTTCTGACATCATATCCGTGTTCTTGAAATTGTTGTGCAGTTTTATTCATCTGTAGTAGCTGTTTGCCCTTAGGACTGTCAAATTCATGTGGTGCTTTACTAACTCAGTGTAGTGGGTAGTTGATGATTGCAACTGCTCTTACTTTGGGTAATACAAATCAGATCCCTTTGTCTTTGAGTTTGCTTTGCTGGCAACTATTGGGTATCATTGGCTGGTTTCAGTTTTTATTTGGGTTAGCGCAGAAGTAGAAAGTGGAAGTAGCTTATTTGTGCAACTCTTCGATGAGCTTTATTGGATTTAGTTCACCTGTGCTGCAGCCAACTTGTGGGCATAGGAAAACGTTATTTCCTCCAATCATGCGGGGAAGACATGTTAGATTTGAGAGTCAAGGCACTCCTGTGAAAAGGCCACTAATTTGGGAGTTGGTCATAGTATAAGATTGATTGCTATGATATGGATTGATTTGATTTATAAGGATATGCTAGCAAGGATCTGTAGTCACTCATACAAGTTGTAGCACTAGGGAGATTTCTATATTCTGCCATTTAAGACATTAGCACCTTCTGCTCTATAATTTTTAACATGGGCAATGGTGATCACAATACAGAGGATGGTGAAATGCATATCACACTGCAAAAAAGAGAAAAGGGGAAAACATGGTCATCTCCAATACAAGGCCAAGGTAGCTTAGATCCGTATGTTGCAGACCAAGAACAAAAGAGGCTTATGCTGCAAAGGTTTCAGGAAGAGGTATAACCAATTTGCTGTATAGTTCCCTTGCTGATCGCTGTGCATTCCCTTTTTTTGTACTCATCACGCCTCACTTTTGGATCATATTAGTTTGAATAGTTATTTTCTCAATGGTGCATGCCTATCTGTAGTACTCCCTCTGTCCCGCAATTTAAGTCCAAAGTCTACCATACGCATAGACCAAAGAGGCACTAAATCTAAGAAAGAGTTAATGTCATTAGACCATGCATACCTTTATTAAATGGCATACAACTACTCATTCACTTTGTATGCATTAAAGGAGGGGCATATGATGAAAATATTGTAATAACCACATCTTTGATCTCCGCAATATGCTTATATTGTGGGACAACGCTTCCCAATAATAGGGACCTATTTTTCTGGCAGGAGGGAGTATGTGATATGAAGCAGTACTTGATGTCAATTGGAACATAGTTGGTATGATAATGCTAAGTTGAATTACAACAATGGTTGAAAGAACTCATTTGACAAGCTTCACTTTGTTATTCGAATTACATCCTATCTGCAACCATATTAATGTGTCACTTGCAAGATAACTATGGTGCATAGGAGGTGATTAAGTCAGAGGAGGATAATCCAATTATGCAAATATCACCCAATATGTAACAATGTTGGTCAGGGTCTTGGAATTCGGATCCTAACCAGTTTTGCTGGGAACGGGGCCAAAACCAAAACCAGGTAGGTCTTTGGGGTGCATGATTCACATGGCAGTAGAGAGTTTGAACTGAAAATGGTTGCTAGCAGGTAACCAGATGGAGTTGGACGATACTTGCCAAGTTTGGAGTTTAACTCTTGAGAACATGAACATGTTTTTTTATCCCTAATGTTGTGTATATTGAATATCGATTCCTCGTCACTTCCCAAGTTAATGTAATAGTAAGATTTGGAAATTACTCTGAACGAGCTGCTTTAGGATAAGAGTTCTAAGGTGGTATGCGTAGTTATTGGCGGTTCTCTAATAGTGATCGCGTTGTCGTCCATCCATGTGTTGTGTGGTACTGCAATTCTGCAATTTTGCAAAAGACATCTGACTGATAATTTGAGAAGGTTCGTTGGGCCTTGGGCATGGTAGCATCCCATTTTGTCAAACATCAGACAAAAAAGAACACATCAGGAAAAAAGTTATCATGTTTACAGAATGCATAGTTGAAAATGGTAATAAGCATGCTTTTTTGCAAGATGCTTTTGAAAACTGGATTAATATGAACCAGTACAATTCTGGAGGATATCTACTCCAGCAACAATCCCATATGACATATGTTGAAGTCTTACAACATTCCTTTTGAGTTCTTATTTGCATGTACCTTTTTCTAACTATACCATTTATGTTATGTAGAATCCAGGGTTTGACTTCTCGCAGGCTCAGTTCACTGGAACCTGCCCTGACCCAAGGACCTTCATGGGCGGAATACGCTCCGATTGAAGCTTCTTGCCCCAATGACATGAATCTCGCTCAAAGTTGTTGCTGCTATCCCCAAGGCATCTCGTCAAATGTGATAGATGTACCTATTGCGTCTGTAAAATGTGAAATTATGGCACTTTTGAATGGTTTGGTGTTGTTTGCCCTGGAAATAATGTTGATGTGTGGTGCCAAGGCGGACCCTTCCTCAACCTGTTTTATCCACTGATTCTAAGATCCCTGATGGGTGAAACCAACCTTATGTGCTCGCTTGTTGTAGCTGTGATCATCCAGTGCTTGTGACCTGCCCTCGACTTCGATGTCATGTCCAATCGATCTTTGTTGTGAGATGATTGTTTTTTGTTTCTAGAGATTTTTAGGGACGTCGAAGTTGTTCATTAGAGATATGGTTATTTTTTGTTAATTGATTAGCTGTTCGCCGCTTTGTTCAAAAGAGGAGAGATGGAGGGGAAAAAGTACCACCGGTATTATTATCTTCCTTCGAAGTAAATCCGTTGTCACGTCCAATCGAGCTTTGTTGTGAGTCGGTTTTTTTTTCTGATTTTTGTTAAAGATTTTATAAGGAAGGTGAATTTGTTTATTGGGGAGATGATTATTTTTTCATTAGAAATCTTTCACAGGTGAAAAGAGAGGTCGGAGGGAGGAAACCATCGACACGAATTTTTTTAAAGAATTAATTTTTTAATCCGAATTATAGTATTATATACTTGAGTACTGTGTGTCTTAGTTTTTTCTTTTTAATGCATTTTCTCTATTCATTATTATCCTAATAATCTACGCTTGAACTAGATTGGCTAATTGTGGCTAGGAAATGTTATAGACTTATAGTTGTAGTACCCAAGGTTCATCTTTTTTGGTACCTGCTCAATTGACAGCCTATGAGTGGTCGAACGGCTACCTAAGTGGTCGTACGGCAACAGAAGTGGTCGGAACCAGTCGTAATTGATTGGAACCGGTCATAAAAAGTCCTGGGAGGTCGTAAGGCCTTTACAACACGCTCGTCGTCGTCAAATATTATATATTGCAGATCAACAAATTTTATCTTGTTTTGTATTTTACCGTAGCGTTAGCACGGGCACACTACTAGTATATAAAATGGAGTTAATGGTCGTCGGTGTATTATCCTCTCCCCTCTCTACAGCCATCCGATTTAATCTGGACCATTCGTCTCTCTCCTCTTCTCTCTCTCAGGATACAACCGCCCATCCCCTCCACTTTCCCCATTTCCTCACGTATTCTGGCCACTCTTCTTTCTCTGTTACTTACTCTCTAATGTTTGATGTGTGAAGTTGGCCAGACAGTAAGTTCTGTCTCACCATTTTTATGACTCTGTTGCAACGCACGAGTTTCTAACTAGTTCTTCTAAATGAATTGCAACATGATAATGGTGCTGCTCAACTGGATTTATGCTTATGGCTCATCTGTTTTTCTCCTTATTTGAGGTTTATTTTGCACTATAGCTAATAATAACTTATTTAGAGTAATTAAATTTAAAAACTAAAACTAAAAAATAGGTTATCCCATCACAGACAATACAAAAGAATACGAAAAAACCAAAAAGTCTAAAAAAATCAGAAAAAGACGAAATTAAAAAACTAGAAACCAAAACTAAAAGCTGAAGTGCAAATGAGCGGAGTCAAGGCCATGTTCTTTTCAGCTTCTAAAAGCTGCTTTTCGGCTTTTCTACAGTAACTGGCTTTTAAACGGAGTATTTTTTAAGATAAGATCTACTAGTTAATAGTAGTACACACTTTACTGATTTCATTTATATCGGCAAAAACCGCACGTGAGTTTTTGTTACTCTGTAATCTCTTATACAAACAGCACAAAAGCTACAAGCCGCAGCCAAAAGCCATAAGCCGCAGCCAAAAAGAACAGGCCAGTTAAGATCTCTCCTCATGGGACAGGACAAGATTGGTTGTTAACATCGGTCTACGGACAAAAAAGTTCCATTTCTGGATGAGCTTCGGGCCATTGGGGCTAATTGCCAAGGACCGGGGGCAGGGGAATTTCTATCGGGTCAAAAATTTTATCGGAGAGAAACGATATAACTGGTAATATGCTGGTTTGGCTCCCTATTTATAGACTACAATGAGATGCCCACCATGGGCCGCGGGCTGTTGGCCCAGACCCAGGTTTCTTAACACTCCCCCTTGGGCACTCATCCGACACGTTCATGCCTCACTAAAACTCCATAAAAACCCAGTGGAAAAAATTTGGAGAAAGAGCACATGATACATGTGATGCTGCGATGCACGAATTGCCTCATTAAAAACCTTGGTCGAGAAACTTCATGGAAAACTCGTCAAGGGAAAAAGAGTACAATTCACCCAATTTCATTTGGTCTTCAGGACTTTATTCCTTTGGGTACTTAATCTTCATGATCAAGATTTAATAACAGGCTTGAGAGAATTCTCCCCCTGAATTCTGCACTTCTCTAAGTCTCATCATTCCAATCCCTCATACGCACCTTTCAAAGCTAGATGTGGGGAGTGACTTAGTGAACAAGTCTACATGACTTAGTGTGCAGTACTTTAATCTTGTCCATCTTTTGCAATTCATGAGCATAGAGGAACTTGGGGTTGATATGCTTACATAGCCCGTCTGCACTTGCGCAACGCAAGCTGCTTTATCTTCATGGATAATTGTGGGGGTTGCACAATGTTTATTCCACATGACTGCTGGATGTGGTGAACCATTCAGCGAAACCAAGCACACTCTCGTGCGGCTTCATACAGTGCTATAATTTCTGAGTGGTTCGTCGAAGTAGCTACAAGGCTTTGCTTAGACGATTTCTAGGCAATTGCAGTTCCACCACATAAAAATACATAGCCTGTTTGCGACTTAGCAGTATGCGGGTCAGACAGGTACCCAGCATCTGCATAGCCAATCAAGTTCAGATCTTGATTCTTTCTGTAAGACAGTCCAAGGTCTTTGCTTCCTTGGAGGTATCGGAAGGTGTCCTTTATGCCCAAACAATGCCTTTTGGTGGGCTCTGCACTGTACCTTGCTAATAGGTACACGGCAAATGCAATGTCCGATCAGCGTAGTTTGCTAAGTACATGAGTGCTACCACTGCACTCAAGTATGGGAATTCCGGTCCCAGGACTTCCTCCCCCTCTTCCCTAGGTCGGAAAGGATCTTTTTCTTGCTGTAAAGACCTACTGATCATCGGTACTTTCGAGGGAAATACCTTCTCGAAGCCAAACCTTTCAAGTATCTTCTGGGTATAGGTTGACTGATGTACCAAGATTCCTTCAGGGACATGCTCAAGCTGCAGGCCTAAGCAAAACTTGGTCTTGCCCAAATCTTTCATTTCAAATTCTGACACCAAGTAGGAGCTTGCTTCTTTGATATCTTCTGCTGTCCCGATGATGTTCAGATCATCTACATACACAGGGATTATACAGAATCCATTCTGGGATCGCTGTATAAATACACAAGTACAATCTTCATTGTTTGTATAGCCTTTGGGTCGCTCAAGTATAATCACTTGAGAGAAAGTCGCTCAAGTGATTATACCACATTCTTCCATATTGTTTCAGTCCATACAGTGACTTTCTGAGTTTCACACTGTATAGATTTCTATTTGCTCTGTCTTGGTTCGGGAGAGGGATCCCTTCAGGGACTTTCATATAAATCTCCAAATCTAAGTTACCATAAAGGTATGCAGTCACAACATCCATCGGTTTCATTTCTAAGTTCAAGTTCACTGCCATTGAGATCAAATATCTAAAGGTAATTCCACTCATGACTGAGGAGTAGGTTTCTTCATAATCAACTCCAGGACGTTGAGTGAAACCTTGGGCTACTAGCCTTGCTTTGTATCTCACTACTTCATTTCTTTCATTTCTCTTCTGAACAAATACCCACTTGTGCCCAACGGGGTGCACATGGGGAGGCGTGCGGCATACAGGCCCAAACACCTCTCTTTTGCTCAGAGATAGCAATTCAGTTGCTATTGCCTTCTTCCAATTTTTCCAATCTGATCTTTTCTTACATTCAGCGAGCAATGCGGGCTCGGGATCAAGATCAATGATGGAGGCAATTTTCTTTGCGAAGTAGATATCGATATTAGCTGTTGTCCTATTCAGGGACTCCCGTGTGCACATAATTTATAGCTATTTCTTCATGAGTTGCTTCTTCTGGAGCGATTGCTTATGCTGGAGCTTCACCTTGCGCATCGCTTCTTTCAATTGCGGTGGCAAGTCCCTTTAGTTTTTCGGCTCCGATGTGTGCGCACACATCCATGCCGATGGGGATATTCAGATCCGGTATGCCCTTTTCTGAGGGTGTCATACTTGTGCCAGGTCTCAACTGGCTCCCCTTCTCATTCTGGGGGACTTCAATGATCGGCTGTGATAAGTCCTTCTTATCCTTCTTCATCAGGCGTCCCCGGTTACTAAAGATTCGAGGAACCGAAGTTCTCATCCTCTTTTTATTTTTCTGAGGCCTCTGGACGAGATTAGGGATACCTTCTTCTTTCTTTGGTATTTCAACCCTCTCCGGTGCAGTGCGTGCAGGCACATGCGACTTAGTCACGCTCTTCAAATCACTAAAGTGATCAGACAGCTGATTTGCTAATGCTTGCAAATCAATTGTCTTCTGGACTTCTCTTGTTTCACTCATGTGCGAGTCATCTGCATGGATTCCTGTGGCTTGCCATGTAATTTCCCGACATTTTTCATCAACGGGTTGATTTCCTCCCCCTAATGACGGGAAATTATCCTTATCAAAAATGCAATCAACTAAACGGGCAGTATGCAAATCTCCCGTCATGGGTTCCAAATACCTGATTATGGATGCAGTCTCATAACCAACGTATATCCCAACCTTGCGGATAGGGCCCATTGCAGTACGCAAACCTTACATCCAACCTCCTAAGATGAGAAATTTTCGGTGGTGACCCTTGCGCTAGTTGCATAGGTGAATGGACGTTGTAGGCCGAAGATCTAAGGTTGATGAGATTCGCTGCATGAAGGACTACGTGTCCTCAACATGTAGCTGGCAAATTACTTTTATGCAAGAGGGGTCGGGCAATAAATTTAATTCTTTTAATTAAAACCTCTGCCAAACCATTCTGGGTATGGACATATGGTACCGAGTGCTCAACTGCAATTCCCATCGCCATGCAATAATCATCAAATGCCTTCAAAGTAAATTCTTCGTCGTTGTCCATTCTGATCGATTTGATATGATGATCTAGAAACACATTTCTGATGCGAATGATCTGCGAGATCAATTTTTGCAAAGGCGTGGTTTCTTGTGGACAATAAACCCACATACGACCACTTCGATGGAGCGTTAATGAGCACCATAAAATATTTAAATGGCCCTAAGATGGGCTGAATGGGACCGCAAATGTCTCCCTGGATGCGTTCCAGGAATGCAGGGACTTTATCCTTCACTTTCAAAGTGGAGGGTCTAGTAATTAGTTTCCCGGTGGCACATGCAAGGCACATAAAATCTTCATGATTCGAAAAATTCTTCACATTAATATTATGCCCATGCGAGTTATTTATTATGTTTCTCATCATCCTAAGACCTGGGTGGCCTAATCTATCATGCCAGAGACAGAAGAGTTCAGAGCTTCTAAATACTGTCTTCAGAACAGTGTACGCTGCAGGCGCCTTAATGTTGGTATAATATAGCCCAGTTTCTAGTGAAGGAAGTTTTCTAATACCCTTTTCCATTCTTTTTGTGCTTCGTAATGAGCAGGTATTCTTTACCGTACTCTTCGTCTGTCTCAACGTGGAAACCATTGGCGCGGATATCCTTAAAACTTAAGAGAGTTCTAGTCGATTTTGGGTACAATAAGGTTTCTTCAATGACCAAAGTTGTGCCCATTGGAAGTATAATTGTGGCTCTTCCGGAACCGATTATACATGCATCGCTTCCGGCGATTGTCGTAAGACTGCTAGTGCTCTTACGGATCGACTGAAAATACTTAGTCTCTCTTAAGATGATATGCGTTATGCCGCCGCTGGCTAAGCACACTTCCTTCATAGGGCGCTACATGTGTTCTAATATAGAGTATTTTATTAATATGTATTAGAAGGCATTCAACACATAAATAATACGCCAATATCAGAACAGATCATGCCATTATAAACTGAATAAATGAATGAGTTCTTCAAATATCATCCAACCATCACGAGAAAATAAATGCTAAAGTACCATCCATGCAAATTTTAACTTGCCCTTTTCATACAAAATAAATGACATTTAAAGTCTAAATGCATTGTGTGCATTAGACTTCTTTTGCTATTTTCTCGGGGATGTCATTCTCTTCAAGAGAAATCATGGCGTCGGCTACTTCTAGGTCGAAAAGGGGTTGCTGCTATCGTGATGGTCTCAACCTTCACCAGTGCAGGCAGCTACTCCGAACTCTCCCCCTCAGCCGATGCAAAGTGGGCTTCATGCTACCCTTTGTCATCCCGTTTTGGCTTGCTAGCCTTATTCTCTCGTAGAGCATCTGATTCGCCTTTCTGGGCTGCGGCCTTACCCTTCCTTCCCTTTTTCTTTATCAAGGGCTGTTGCACCTTGTTGCTCCCGGCGTTGGCATCACGGCCAGTGGAGCTCCTAGGTGGCTGAGTGACGTAGTTCTTACGGAGGCCTTTGTCCTGAGCCTCCGCAACTTGCATCATATCAATTAATTCGGCGTATTTCTCAACTGTCTTGACGATAATTGCGTGCGGATTGTACTATATTGGGGTGGAAGGATTTTCTCAATTTTCTGTATTGGGGTACAAATCCTGTGCAAGGCAGAATTGTATTCCCCAACCGTCTTAAGGTCGGCAAACCTCAGTCTGATCCACTCCTGCTCTGCTTGAGGAAGATGACGTACTTGAACCTCTCAAACCGCTTCTGAAGTGCGGTCCAGAGTGCTAGCGCGCTTTTCTCCGCCATATACTCATTCTTGAGAGTGAGGCAGAGGTGGTACCTGAGAAAATGAAGTGTCTGATCATTCTCCTCAGGTTTGGGTTGGGCGTCATTCAGTCCGTCAATCCCAAAGGCCGCGCAGAGCTTCTTGGCTCCAAGCACAATCTCGACATCGGATGCCCATGTCAGATAGTTTTGGCCATACTAGGCCAGCTCCTCAAACTCCTGGTTCGTGATGCCAGTCTTCTATATGTGTATATAAGTTAACTGCTGGTAAACATGCACAGAATAATTTACTGCGGGTAAATAAAAGGTACAATATGTTCTCGTAATGTTTCATAATTTTCTGTGCATTTTCTATAATTTTACTGCTAATTTCAGTGATTAAAAGCAATTTTCAGCAATTACAATTAACCAAAACAGTAAATAAATATAGAAAATAATAATGGCATAAATAAATAAGCCTCAAATGCTAAAAATAATTCAAAATTCGGATTCCCGAGGCCCTTTTATGCTAAAATATGAAATTTCAGCAAATTATGCACTTTCTAGGGGTTTTACGCAAATTTTCAGTTCAGAGAAAAATTCACGCAATTTTCTGATTTACAGAGGGGTTTTCTGCATAATTCTGGACCCGCTCGTAAGTTCGAGGATTTATACGTAATTTTCAGAACCACGAAGCCTTTTATGCAAAATTTTGGGACTTAAATTAAAATTCAAGGACCTATTGGTAAAATTCAAAATTTATGGGGTTTTCTTGGAAAATAACCGGCGCCCCCCGGCGGCTGGGCCTTAGGCACATATCCCCTTCCGCCGGCCCATCAGGCTCCAGAGGCCCACCCGGCCGAGTAAATGCTTGGGGGGTAGGGTTTCCCTACCCCATTCAACAGTGGCGGCGGCGGCAGCCATGTGGCTCGGGCGTGGCGACCAGGCCAAGCCGGCGGCGTGCGGGCGCTGCGGCGCGGTGGGAGGCGCGGGATTCGGGCGGTGCGGTGTGGCCTAGCTGGGCGGCGAGTCGGCCGAGCAGAGGTGTCGGCGCGGCGCAAGCGGCCGTAGCCGAGGCGCGGGCGTGCTCGGGGCGGCGCGGCAAGACACCGGCGGCTACGGGCCGCGATGAGGGGCCGGCGGCGGACCGGGGAGCCGAAGCGGAGGGGCCGGTCGGTTGCGGGCCGAAAGCGGGCGAGCGGCTCCACGGCGGTGAAGCGGACGGCTGCGGGCCGGAGCTCGGGGTGACGGTCGATGGCCGGGGCAGTGCGCGGCTGCGGGCGGCGGCCGTGCGGAGCTGGCGGCGAAGCGGGGTTATGCGGCGAGCGGCGGAGGCGGTCTGGTGTCGTGTGGCGGCCAACAGGCGAGCCGAGGCAGAGGAGCCAACGGGGAGGTGGCGCGGCCACTTCGGGCAGCGGCGCACCCGCGCGTGCGGGCGCGGTGGACCAGAGGCCGTTGGCGGTGGCGCTTCGGGCGCATCTCCTACATGCGGCGGCACATGCGGGAAGAAGCCAGGCCGGCGGCAGTGCTTCGGGTAGCGCCTTCAATCGGCCGAGTGCGGCAGCATGCGGGCGGCCGGGCAGGGAGGCGGAGCCATCGGCGCAGGCGGCCGGCTTTGGGCCGGCGGGTCAACACTGCGCTTCCAATCTACGATGCAATCAACATCTACCCCGTTTCGCAATCTACTGATCGACATTGTGCCGGCGATTTCAGATCTGCTCGCGGTAGATTGGGGCGGACTTGCATCGTTTCTAATCTACAGTGCAATCAACATCTACCCTATTTCACAATCTACCGATCGGCATTGTGCCGGCGACTTCAAGTCTGCTCGCGGTAGATTAGGGCGGATTTGCACCATAGTGATTCAATCTATAACGCGAAAGAAATACAGATTCAAAGCGATCTAGAAAATTCAATCTGTGCTTCGATGATTACCTTCGTTCATCGGAGCGAAGTCGTGCTGATAACGTGTTGAGGAACCGTCGCTGGCGACCAGTCCGAGCAAGCAATTCCTCTGTTTAGAACAAGAATGAATCAATCACAGAATCACAGAAGAATAGATTGAACACACAGAGAGATAGAGAGAACTCCTGATCTTTCTTTATTGCTTTCATTCATGTGTGCATAATATGCTGGTTTGGCTCTCTATTTGTAGACTACAATGAGATGCCCACCATGGGCCGCGGGCTGCTGGCCCAGGCCTATGTTTCTTAACAGATTTATTTACATGGCAGATTGTTTACTTGGAGGAAGGAACGTGAGCAACCGACACTAGAAAGGCTAGTGTGTTGGTTTCGGTACATTGGGAACAAGCCTTTCCGGACTGCTTTCTTCAGGCGAGGTCGTCTTCTATTTCTGACTAGGGCTGGACGAAAAACTCGAAGCTCGTTAGCTCGCTCGGCTCGTGGCTGGCTCGGCTCGGCTCGTTAGGATAACGAGCCGAGCCGAGCCAAGATTTTAGCTCGTTAGCTATAACGAGCCAACTCGAGCCAGCTCGCGAGCCGCTCACGAGCCAAACGAGCCATGCTTCCAGGAATTTAGATATGCATATGCTGCTTCCATGGACCTAATTTGTACTCTATTGCATGTGTTAATGTGTAAATTTGTACTCTATTGTACCCAAACGAGCCATGCATGTGTTAATTTGTACTCTATTGTACCCAAACGAGCCAAACGAGCCTAACGAGCCAAACGAGCCAAACTTCCATGGATGAATATATGATGGAGATATTTTTTGGCCCTGGCTCACGAGCCAAACGAGCTAACTCGAGCTTTTTGTCGAGCCGAGCCGAGCTGGCTTTTTAGCTCGTTAGTTATAACGAGCCAGCTCGAGCCAGCTCGTTATCCTACCGAGCCAGACCGAGCCGAGCCGAGCCGAGCCGAGCCAGCTCGATATCCAGCCCTATTTCTGACCATTGCCCGTTATTGTTCTCGACGTGCTGCAACTTCCACGCAAAACGTCCTTTCCAGTTTGAGTCCTTTTGGACAAAGCTTGACGGTTTTCTAGAAGCAGTCCAGAACGCATGGGTGTGCCCAGCTGAGATCAAAGACCCACTAAGAACATGTACAATAGAGTGACACAAGTTGTCTATAAAAGATGTTATATAGAAATTTTAATAAGATGGATAAAAAAGAAAGAGGATAAAGAATGAGGTCAACTGTAATTCTATAAATAGTCGAAATGTGAGAAAAAAGGTTGCTATATACATCTTTTATACCATTGTATTAATGTTGTCTATAAATAGCTTGTTATAGATAGTTTTCGTACCACTGTATCAATGTTGTTTATATTTTACAGACAATCCATTATAGACAACTTATAAATAACTTATTATAGAAGGTGTATTTAGTATTGTCCATAGATGACATAGAAATATACAATAGACAACATGTGTCTATATCACTGTATATGCCCTCAAGTGACTGGATTTCCTATTACGAAACACGGCCAGGCCGGCGTTGCAAAGTTGGGGTCAAAGAAAAGTAGGAAACATTAAGCTACAGCCTACAAATTTGGATTGCAAAGGAAGTTGTGTTCCGGCTGGACAAGGCGCAAGAACTGAAGAAAGGAGGCAACCCACTGTTGATGAGATTTGCTTAAGGAAAGAGCTTAAAAAAACTTGCCTTGGTTTAGCATCATTGGAAAGAACCATTGCAAGACACAGATCCAGGCTTTTATGGTTGAAAGGCGATGATAACACGCGTTTCTTTCATTTGCATGCTAGTGTGCGTCGTCGTAAGAATTTTATATCTAATTTGATGGATGGGAATGAGTTGGCTTTCGGCCAGGAACGTAAGCAATAGCTGTTGACTGACTACTTTGATGAGGTTATTGGAACGGCTGTGCCTAGAAGTCACGCAATCAACTTACAACTAAGGTGCCTCTCGGTTAGACTAAAATAAATTAGTATATAACTAAAATTATACTATAGCTAATGAATGTTTATTTGGCATAACTAAAATTAAAAAATTTAGAAATAAAAAATAAATTAACCCATCACGGACAATGTAAATGAATACAAAAAAAAGAATCAGCAAAAAAAACTCAAAATAACCAAAAAAATCAGAAAAGATAAAATTTAGGAATGGTAAAAAATAAATCAGAAATTAGAAGTTCAAGATGAAATGAGCATGGCTTTAGTGATCGGGAGATACCCTTTGCTGAAGATGGAATATGGACTGTTATCAAAGAGCAGCCAGCAGAAAAAACTCCCGGGCCCAAGGGATTTAGGGCCTGTTTGGGACTGCTCTGCTCCAGTTTTTTCAGCTCTGCTCCACCAACTCCACCATGGAGCAGCTCCACTGTGGAGTTCCTGGAGCAGGTGGTCATGTTTGGCACGCAGTTAGCTCCAGCTTCAGGAATGTGAGGTTTCCCTGAGAAAGGTCCAATGTGCCCCTGAATGATGTTTGATGTATATTTTGATGTCTGCGGAGCATATGTAACTGATTTTTTTTGTTGCCAATTGAAATATGGTGTAAGATATTATAATCACATTTAATTTATTCGAGAAAACCAAAAAACAAATATTTTGGTCAAATAATTCCGTCCTTTTGTCCCATAAATTGCAACGTGCATGATAGATAATTAACAAAGTCCATCATTCGAATCCAAGATCTATGAAACTATCATCCTTATGTACATCTCCACATATTCACAAAGCTGTGAAAAGAACCCTGTACGTCCCAATCTGAATGAAATTCTCCAACTGAAGCCTCCGTCTTCGAGAGAAAACAAGGCTCCATCCTTTGCTCCAAATTCGATAAGAGGAATGCTGTAGGCTATCTAGAACTGCTCCAGTCTGTCTGCACACTAGGTTCTAAGATGGAGACATCAACATCGTGCTTTGTCATGATAATACTGCTGGCGAGATCCTCTTGGAACTGCTTAACGCTTTCAGCTGTGATGATTCTACAGGTGCTCCAGTCGTCTGCTTCCATATCAACTCCCAGGTACGTGAAATGGTCCTGAATGCTCAAACTAAACATGGAGATGCACCTAGGGAAATAAACGAGGGGACAAATGTTAGGATCGGAAGCTGAGAATTGTTCAGTCTTCACATAGAACGGGTGTAGTTATTGCAACATGTTGGCAAAACAAATTGTCATATTCCCTTGTATACTAGAGGATTTGGTTCATGGAATTGGATGACATTCTGATTCTAGTTGAATTCTGATTGCTTGCAACTCAGGATTGTGTTGTTGAAGATGAAATCGTGTAGAAATTCAATTACCATTCAATCGTGTAGAGCAAAGTGAGCTTCCAATCAACCAGAAGATCAGTTCTGCGCTGGAGCTTCAATTGCTAAATCCGTGGCCGTTTCCTTCGACGGAAGCTCGGAATCAGCGGCTGAGGGCAAGGCCGGCACCTCGGCGGCGGAGCGGGGAGCCCCGCGCCGGGGGGGGGGGGGTCAGGGTGCGGCTGCACGGAGGGGGAGCTGGAGGCGGAGTTGGAAGAGCGGACGGCCTTGTGCGCCTCCCAGTCGGCGACAGGTATGGCGAAGTCGTTGGGGCCGGAGAGGCCGAGGCTTTGGCAGAGGAGCTTGACGTCCCCGCCGCCGTCGCCGCTGGCGCCGATGCGGAAGCTGGTGAGGTCAAGGGAGCAGGCGGCGGAGCTGCTGAGGGACGGCGACCCCGATGCCGGCGCGGAGGAGCCGAGGGACGGCGACCCCGATGCCGGCGCCTGGACGAGCCGGAAGGCGACGACGCGGGGTCCTGGGAGGGCGGGCCCATCGGCGGCCTCAACTCATGGGAAGGATGTTTTCCGCAAAAGCGTGCGAGAGAGAGGCTTCGGCTTGACGGCAAGCTGCGGAAGAGAGGAGCGGCGCCGGGGGGATGGAGACGAGCGGCGCGGGTGGTGGCGGAGGCGAGCGGCGGCGCGGGTGGGGGGAGGAGAGGAGCCGCGCGCGGGTGGGTGTGGAGGAGAAGGCCGCGCGGGTGGGTGTGGAGGAGAAGAAAAGAAATCGAATCTGTATCGAGGAGAGGAATTGTGTAATGGCAGTGGTGGGTAATTTTCTTCCAACTTCATGAGGAGATACAAAACTTCAGTTTCTGGAGTACCCCTTGAGGAGCTCCAGAAAAAACGTAGAGTAGGCCTTCAACTCCATCTTTTTCTTGGAGCAGAGTTCTTGGAGTTGGACCCGTTTGGCTACACAAGTTTGGAGCAGAGTTGAAAAAACTGGAGTGGAGCAGTCCCAAACAGGCCCTTACTGGCCTGTTTTACCCAAAGGCGTGGTCAGTAATAAAAAAAGAAATAATTGAGGCTTTACAGGTGGTGTACAATCTCCAGGGCAGGCATCTTTATAAGCTCAATAATGCTTTGATCACATTAATACCGAAGAAAGCTGAAGCTTTGCTGCCAAAAGACTTCAGGCCAATATGCTTGATATATAGTTTTGTTTCTAAAATTCTAGCAACTCGTTTGGCCCGGCATTTACACCAACTTGTAGATCCAAATCAAAGTGCTTTTATAAAGGGAAGGTCCATCCAAGAGACCAAGACAATTTCAAATATATCCAATATTAAGCTAAACTTTGTCAGCACAAGAAAAGACAGAGGATGCTTCTTAAATTGGACATTGCGAAGGCGTTTGACACTGTTTCCTGCCCGTTTTTGCTGGAGTTGCTGCAATACAGAGGTTTCGAGCATCGATGGCGCGACTGGATTTTCATGATGCTCTCTTCGGCAAGCACTAAGGTGATGCTTAATGGGCAGCGCGGGGCGCAGATTTGGAATGAACGTGGTCGGAGACAAGGCGATCCTTTGTCTCCGATGTTATTTATTTTGGTTATGGAAGTTCTCAACAAAATCTTTCAGAAGGCAACCTCTGAGAATGTGCTAAAATCTTTGGGCCACGAAGCTATTAAGCATAGAGCATTTTTTACGCAGATAATGTCGTAGTTTTCATTACTCTGACGGCCTCTGAATTTGAAACTGTCAAGAGAATCCTCCACTCGTTTGGGATGGTGACAGGACTGCGCACAAACTTGGAAAAGTGCTCAGCTACACCAATTTGTTGTACAGAGGAAGATCTGCAGGTGGCGGCTGAAAACTTCAATTGTCAATTGACCGAATTCCCTTGTTCTTATTCCCTTGGAAAAGTGCTCAGCTACACCAATTTGTTTATCTACTAAGCGTTTAAGAAAAGCTCACCTCCAACTACTAAGGTGTTTCTGTGGTCGGGCCAGGAATCAGTTTAGGCAGGCAAGTGGTTGGTGGGATGGAACAATGTGTGTCGTCCAGTTGAGTATGGGGGACTGGGCATCCAAGATCTCCAAATTATGAGTTATGCACTAAAAATAAAATGGCTATGGCTCAAGAGAACTGACAGTACCATGATGTGGTCCATGTTCGAGGACATCAGGAGAAGGCAGTCCAAGCAATGTTTGATGTTTCTTTAAAGATAGAATTGAGAGATGGGAGGTCGGCTCTATTTTGGACTGATAGATGGTTGGGTGGTGATTCTATCAAGTCTATTGTGCCCACCTTGTGTCAAATGGTGGGCAAGAAGTCAAGGCAGCAACGACCGATGAAGGAGGCTGTTAGAGTTAGTAATCTTGTTTCTTTTTACGAGTCTGAGTCTGAGCCCGTATACATATACGCATTGTTGCCATGTACGTATACGACATGAGTTGAGTTCGTTTCCGAGTTGGATTATTGTGTCCGTCTTAGAGTCGTGTAATCTTGCTTTATAAGGCACAGCCGAATCCTGTAAACAGTGGGAAGCAATCTGTGTGATTGCGGGAGAGTAATAAAGGGAAAAGGAAACCAATCTACTATGTTCATAGTTTGTGCCTTCGTATCATGTTCTCTTGTGTACAGAGGCCAAGCAGAGGATATGCATCACGTGGGGAGCAGCAGGAGGCTTGTTTCTCTTGCGTGAAGTGTAGGCGAGGAGAAAGGAGACATCTAGACACGTCACATTAGCTGGGATCAGGCGAGTCCCACGGAGAGGTGACGTCGGCGGAAGCAGGTACCAACGGAAGGGCAGCAGAGTATAGACGTGCGCATCCGAGAGCAAGGTCATCGCTATGTCCATCACATGAAGAAGCCGGGCATGGTGCAGATCCACAGAGACCAGGCAGGTCACATCAAGCTAGGGGCTTCGCATGTAGAAGACAACAGAAGGAACATCGCTAGGAGGAGTCACGACGGAACAAGGACCCACGGCCGAAGCGACAACAGAGATTGATCAAGAGAAATTTTCAACAAGTGGTATAAGAGCTTGCTGATCTTGGTGGTACCTGAAGAACAGGAGAGAAGCGTCGACTTTGAGTGCCCAAAGTGGGCTGATCTCTATTCAGTACCCTCTCCTGACGACCGACAATTACCTGGTATGGGCAATGAAGATGAAGACGAATATACGTGCTTAGGGAGTCTGGGGTGTAGTCGATTCGAAGGGGAAGGATAAGGAGGTGGACCCCAAGGTGAATCAGACGGCTTTGGTCATCATCTACCAGGCAGTGCTAGATGCGATGATGCATCAGCTCATCGGCAAAGAGACGGCATGGGAGGCATGGGAGATGCTGCAGACAATGCACGATGGCATTGATCATGTGAAGGAGGTGTGGCTCTAAAATTTGTGGAGCGAGTTCAAGAATCTCAAGATGGGAGAGACCCAGTCGGTGGACTAGTTCGTCGGCAAGCTAACATCGTTGTACAATCAGATTAACTCTCTTGGCGACAAGATAGAGGAATCTGTGGCAGTGCAAAAGTACTTGCGTGTGCTTCCGGAGAAGTATATATCTATTGTCACCACACTTATGTACTCCTTCGATCTGGACAAGAAGAAGAGAGAAGAGATCATTGGCTCCCTCAAGGCACATAAGGAGTTACTAAAGGGGTTTTAGTCACGTAACGAGCAAACATTCTAGACTCATAACAAGCAAACATTGCTAGTAAAGGGAGATCCGAGGGACGGTCGTGGCTCATCAAACAACCGTGGGAGGTGGTCACAACTGAGTCTTGCTTTATAAGGCACAACTGAGTCTTGTAAACAGTGGGAAGCAATCACTGTGATTGCGGGAGAGTAATAAAGGGAAAAGAAAAGAAAACCAATCTACTGTGTTCATGGTTTGTGCCTTTGTATCATGTTCTCTTGTGTACAGAGGCCAAGCAGAGGATATGCATCATGTGGGGAGTAGCAGGAGGTTTGTTTTTCTTGCGTGAAGTGCAGGTCAGGAGAAAGGAGACGTCTAGACATGTCACATTAGCTAGGATTAGGTGAGTCCCACGAAGAGGTGACGTCGGTGGAAGCAGGAACCAGCGGAAGGGTGGCAGAGTATAGGCGTGTGCATCCGAGAGCAAGGTCATCAATGTGTCCATCTCTTGAAGAAGTCGGGCACGGTGCAAATCCACGGAGACCAGGCGAGTCACATTGAGTTAGGGGCTTCATGTGTAGAAGCCAGCAAAAGGAACGTCACCAGGAGGAGTCACAACAGAATAGGGACCCACAGCTGAAGCGACAACAGAGATTGATCAAGAGAAATTTTCAACAAAGGCTTTAATCGATGGAGCATGGATTAGGGATATTCAGGATAGTTTGTCAGTAGCAGCTCTGAATGAGTACTTCATGGTTTGGAATCAGTTGACACAAATCCATCTGCAGGAAGGGATACAAGACAACATAATTTGGAAATGGTCTTCTTCGTCTCTATACACAACAAGATTGGCATACAAATCTAAGGCACCACTAAGATGCAAGTTTATTGTGTGGTTGGTTGTTCAGAGGTGTTGTTGGACAGTTGATTGGTTGTAGAAGAGAGGATTACTTTACCCTGAAGTTGTGTCATGTGTGAGCAAGAACAGGAGACAGTACAACACCTATTGGTTAATTGTGTGGTCGCGAGGCAATTTTGGTATGACAGTTTGTCTACTACCAATCATGCAACCCTCATGCCGTCAATATCTTCTCAAGTAGTGGAATTGTGGACTTCAGCTAGAAGCATAGTGCCAAAGGACCTAAAGAGGGCTTCGATACCTTGGTGATTCTAGTCTATTGGTTAATCTAGAAGGAAATTAATGCACGTGTCTTCTATGGCAATTGTAACATCATACAAGATATTTTAGTTACCATTCGACAGGAGGGTATTTTGCGGTGTTTGTCAGGTGCCTCAAGCTTGCGTAACTGGCTTAAATTAGCTGATCCTAGTTGTAATCTTTCTTATGTTTTCTCTTTTTCTGTTTTTCATTTGGTGGTTACTTTGATTTTTCTTATTTGCATTGTAAGAGGTTTGTTCATTGGTTGTTATTCTCCTTACATCTTTAATACAGAGACACATAAGCCTTTTGTGTGCTTTGAAAAAAAAACTCCAGCAGACGACTAGCTTTAGCACTCAAGCACAACACTGATCTGCTTGTAAAATGACTACCATGTGATCACCCCTTGTAGCCCTGATGAGTGACACAGATGCTCCGGTTTAGTTTGACACAGATGCTCTGGTTTAGTTTAGTGCCGATTCTTACATTAAACAACATGAAGGGGAGATTCACTGAGGCTTGTACAATGCCGCTAAGATCACACTATTATTTGTTTTATGACACTATCATTTGATTTATCTGCATCTACATATTTGAAAGACCGAAGATGGCAACAGAGAGGGGAGGGTGAATGGTGCCTTCTAATTTCCTCCAAATATTCAACAATCTTTTACCCCAATAGCTATAAAGTTATGAAGATTGGAATGAGAAATCACCACCAAACAAGCAAAACAACCCTCTAAAATTTTGAAGAAAAAAATCAGAGAAATAGGAAGTACCTTTATTTGTACTATGGTACTTCCAATTTTCAGAAGTACCGTTGTTTGCACTACGGTACCTTCGATTTCCTCGGTGAACAGTAATTTCAACCCAAGTTCAAGACCAAGAATCGATGGAACTTGTGATTCAAAGATCCAAATGATATGAGATTTTGCAGAGATCTTCTCTTGGGTATTGTGAATATATTCTAACAAACGATCATAAAAATATGGTCAAATTTGAGACCTTTTTTAGTTTATTAGAAGGTTGCACCAAAACCGAGTCAAAACCAAAATCGGTTAATACAACTTGCTCGTGGGTGGACGATGGCCAAGATGGTTTTAGATATGTTCCTACATGTCCCAGCAAGCAAGAACAAGAAAGAAATTATGTCAAAAACCCTCGGATATAAAAATCACACCTTAAGGCCAAATCAAGCAAAAGCGGGTTTTCTCGTGAATCTTACTATCAAAATGCCTAGATGGGTGGAGATGTATTTGCAAGGATTATCTCCATCTCTTACATGTCTTTGGCATAGCAAGATCACAAGAAGGAAAGAAGAGAGATCAAAACCAACCAAAAGTCAAGCATATTAATAAAAAATAAGAGGGACTCAAGAGTTGTACAAAGATTGATGTATTGCTTACTTGAGAAGGTAGATTTTACAACCACTCCACATTAGAGGACAAAGAGTACCTAAGGTATTCACTCTCAAACCCTAACCCTGGAGAAGAGAGCACAAGAGATGGGTTAGAAGGTTAACCCTACATGTCTCCATCCCAACCCCTTTTATAGGTGGGCAACCAGCCACCTATGCACCTTAGTGGATTCTATCCACTATTACAATGAGCGAAACCCGTTAACCCCCTACACACGTGTTTTACTCATATAAGTTCACTTATGCACGCTTTTCAAAACGCATAAATGTGCATCCGTTAAATCCTTAGCCTTGATTTAACCAGCTCTACCTTGACGTAAACCGCTCTCCAACGCATCGCCCATACACCGCGATTTTGATCCAAGATTATTTCTTGTATTTTGGTCAAACTACTAAAATACTCTTCCTTGATCCGGTTATCACCAACCATTGCAAACAATCGTCATGCTTGTTACGTGTAGGTGCACTAATAGCTTGCCACACGTTACCAAGTCTCTCCCATCCCGGTTCTACTGAACTACGACTTACTTGGCCTATGCAAACTACATGGCGACATCCCGCCGTTCGAACTCCCCTTCAATATTTCCCGCCTTTTTCATGCCATGCTTGAGCTCACCATCTCACCTGGCATCCTCGATCGTTCTGGGCATTGACTCCTTCATGAGTCTAGCCCCAATCATCACCATTGACCATAGTTGACTCCAAACGACCTTACACATCCAAAGATAAAGAAATCGTTTCCAGGCATAAGTTCTTCACAACTTGACCTATATTAGCCAAGACATGCATCATGCCCCCTTAATCTAATGACCCAGGTCAACCCAATTTAATCCATGACTCAATTCTCCAAAACCTTTCCAGGCAAAAGTTCTTCACAACTTAACCTACATTAGCCAAGACATGCACCCTTAATCCAATAACTCAGGTCAACTCAACTTAATCTATGACTCAATTCCCCCAAACCCTGTTTTCTAGGAAGATCGAAAGTACCGCACTTACCATACTGGTACTTCTGCTTTGCGGTACTACCGCTCCCCAAATCAGTACTTCCGCACATTGAAAATCTCACCTGGACTTCTCTAGAAAAAAAACATACTGCAATTCTAGTCGGTACTTCCACCAAGCTGTACTACCGCACTTATACTTGCGGTACTTCTGCAAAGCGGAACTATCGCACTAATACCTGCGGTACTTCCGATTTTCCTGACACTTCCAGAAAACAGTCCAAATCAAATGCAAGTTTTGCAAAATCAATTGATTACTCAACAAACATTATAATAATTCATCGTAACAATATCATGGATCTTCTCACATGATCCTTCGATATTCTACCGATCACACACACGCTGCAAAAGTGGTTTTGCTTTCCCGACCTGCGGTTTATTTGAGCTCTAGTGGTTGGCATTCAAGCTGTACAACTCGCCTCCAATTATTTGATGAACTCATATGTAGTGTATGCATGCATGTGTGTGTATCTGTTGGCTAGCTAAAATATTTTGGTTATGTATGTACATATGCAAATTCCATTGGGCAGAGGCTCGCTGAAGCATGGGCTTGCATAATATTGCATGCGTGTAGAGGCAAAGGTCCCCCACACAAACACATAGCAACAAAACAATTAGGCCCCAAAGAGAGAAAAACTAAATTTACTATTTGTGTTGTTTTTTCTTCTCCCCCTACCTGTCTTTCCTTTCCCTCAGATGCAGCATGCATGATCCACTGGAGTCCAACTCCTACTCCAGTCTTGCAAGGGAACAGGCACTGCCTACGTACATACCTAGCTGCCTTTACACTTTGCTGTTTCCTGTGTCTTTACACTTTGCTGTTTCCTGTGTTCTTCTGCCCTAAGGTAGGCATTGCATGCATGCAAGTGGCAGGGAAAATATTTTCGGGCTAAAATTCTTGAATTTCGGTGAAATTCGGTTTTCTTGGCCCACTTCAAAAGAAGCTCATTTCAACCAAAACATTTGGCACATTTCAGCCAAAAGTTTTGGCCCATTTCAAAAATTTCCAGCCCATCTCATTCTCCATCTCTCTCCTTTCCCATCACACAGAAAGAATCGCCATCCCACAGAAAGCGAGAAAATTGCTATTATAGGACGCGAAATAATGGGCTTCGCTATTATAGGACTTCAATCGTTGACTTCGCTAAAACAACCTTTGAAGCGTTGGCACTTTGTTATACATGACATTTGGTCCTTTTAATCACTTTTCTCATCTAAAGTACATGTATTTTGCCATGGGATGACATTTTTGCCCTTGTGTGTTTGGAGGGCAGTGCCGCGCGTGGGCACGTACAACAGGTGCCCTGGGATCGGGGATCGCCGGCCGGCGACGGTGGATCGCCGGGCTGGGGCTCCATGTCGGGGTTTTGGGCGGCGGAGACGAACAGTCGGAGTCGGACGAAGGAAACGAAACGTACGAAGGAAACGAAAGGTCGATCTCTTACGTGAATGAGGCAGAAGGGCAATACGGTCACATCATGGCAAAATACATGTATTTTAGTTGAGAAAAGAGATTAAAAAGACCAAATGTCATCTATAACAAAGTGTCAATGTTTCAAGGGTCGTTTTAGCGAAGTCGACGTTTGGAGTCCTATAATAGCGAAGCCCATTGTTTCGCGTCCTATAATAGCAATTTTCTCACAGAAAGCTGATTGGGAGGAGGCGGCACCGGCCATGGGAGGGGGAGGCGGCGCGAGCTGCTGGAGTGGGAGGCGACACCTGCTGCAGGATGAGGCGGTGGCACCGACAATGAATGGGGAGGCGGCGCTGCTGTAGGAGGGGGAGGCGGCGCCGGCTGTGGGAGGGGGAGGTGGTGCTGGGCTACGAGAGGAGGAGGCAGCGCTGGCAGCAAATGGGGAGGCGTTGCTGCTAGTTTTGACCAAAATTATACATAATTTTTGGATTCAAATGGTATGTTTGAATATTTTGACAGAAATTATTTTAAAAAGTTCTAAAATTTTTGAATTTCAGAATTCTCGGAGGGGTTAGAAAATTTTCTAAACCGAAATTCTTTTCCCTGTGCGCTGGCTGCCTGCCCTTGATCTGCTGCTTCTATATAGTTTCTAGCTAGGCCTGATCCTTAAAGGCGATCGCATCGTCGTCTTGCGCCAGCCTATGTCTGTCCCTGGACCAGCGGCAATGCTAAGCTACAGCTTTGCCCCTTTCTTCTTCTGCTGATTCACTCACTCGAGTCGAGGGGCATCAATAATTGTAGGGGTTTTGCACCGGCGAAGGAAGCCGGATTTGGCAGTGGTGTGCAATAATGCACGCTGCATGCCTGCGTACGTCCTTGTTCACCGCACCTAACAACAGGTTCTAACTGTGGTTGGCATAAGTTTCCTGCTTTGTTCAAAGCTCCAAAGGAAGAGGGGGAGATAGAGAAGCTTACGCGCTGGACCGTGATGTCATGCCTGTTCGAAAGCTTCAGTCATGGAGTCGAGGAATCAATTAACTAACGCTCAGTGCTCGTCGCACGACGGAACATTCGAATTGCGAGACGTGGTCAGGGAGACGGCCTCTCATTCAGAGAGATATTATTGACGGGGATTCTGCTCATGCGGTCGATCAGTCCCTGCATTTTGCAAAGCTAGCGAGAGAATCGTGTATGATCTAGTCGCATCGCACGCCTGAATTCTGTAAAAATATGCCTTCCTTTCTTGCGATGATTTACTACTACCTTTCTAGTCAAAAGCGGAGCACTTGGCTGAATGAAAAAGGATTGTTCGCTGCGTATATTCAGACGCAACGTAGCATTCTCTTAATTAGGCCGGGCGCAACTGAGGCTTCCTTTCTCCCAATTTTCCCCATTGATTCCCTGCTATTGCACGGTCCACAGCGCGGGACCGCTCCTTTCTGTATCGGCCCCGATCGCGACAGAGCATGGGTTGTTCGTCTCGCAATGTGCAATGTCAATTAACTGCTGTTGATCAGCTCCTGGTGTCGACGCTGCTGAAGATCAAGTGTTGTTTTCGGCACAAGGCTCTGTCGCTGGGTGTTTGAGGCTATTATGCTTGTCTCGTATGATTTCAGCCTCAGTATGGCAAGAGTGCCGGCGAAAGGAGGAATGTCTCTGGTTGCTGCATGCAATGCTCCTCTGCTCTGCATGTTCTTGTTAATGGCGATGGCGATGGAGGCATGGCCTACCTTGTTGAATTTGTCTCTGATGATGAGTGATAGCAAATTGCTCGGCAGGGATCATGTGCACTGTTTCATGTAGGAATCTGCAATCAGAAATTACGCGAGAAAAATGTCTTCGCATCGGGCGTGTCGTTTCGGCTGCCATCGATCTGCCGGAAAAAGTTTCATGTGGTATATATTCTTTTACTTTGTTTCCATCATTTTTTATCCACTGTATGGGAAAAATGCATTGTTGATGGCACAGTATCGATGGAGATAAATATTACTCCTGAGTACTAAGAGAAAGCCTCTTTACATTTTGTTCAATCCAGCCATGCTACGATGAATCTAAAGGACAAGAAGCAGCAATTGGAAGTATTCTGAGCACTTCATGTTGCATTCACACAGTACTGTGACAAGTGCATGTTGCAGTCCTGTAGTACTGTTGATAACGACAAACTAAAAAGAGCAAATCGCACATGTTCCGTAATAAACAAGGAGCAAATGGTCAAAAACTCATTAGTAACTGCAGGTACCTTAACATTATGTGCGATTTTCTCTACAGGGAATACAGAAGCACACAAAAATTGGTTAAGCGAAAGAACTACCGCAGATTATTCCGTACTGACCGGATTTTGTATCGATGAATTTAGCGATTATTTTTTGTTAAATCTATCAGAAAGCTACACATTCCTGCATACAGCACAGGATGTTTTGGACTTTATAGTAGCTAGTATTCAGCTCGTGACAATGGCATGTTGAATTTATGGACAACTGTTGGATGTCATGTATGCATTGTGCCTCGTTTTTGGGTTCTTGCCGTTTTCCACTGACAAATACCAAAGTAGTTGCAACAACTATTCAGAAAAAGTTACCAAACCTGATTGATCACAGTTTACATTAGGCAAAATTTCCATCGATCATCGTTGAGATCATCATCAGAAGGCCATGAGTAGGCACATTGAAACTGAAACTGAAAATGGATTCTATTCCTCCCATTTCCATGAAACAAAGTGCTAACTAATTACAAGACCCCGTCAGAAGGGTACGATAATAGAAACCTTCAGAGCTGAGGCCCAGACAATCATGATGGTACTAAAACAGCAGCAGCAGCAGCAGAAACAAAAAAAAAAGATACAAAAAAGTATTGGGAAAAAAACAAATGGGCATAGTAGACTCCATGTTATACTACGCTAAGATACAGGAAGCCTTCTGCCTTTCTCCACAGAGACGAGGAAAAACATCACGAGAGGGATGGCCGAGTTAGAGTTGGTCACTTGGATCTCGATATAGACTAGTTCTCAGCTGACCAACTTGCGCAAGAACTCCTTGACCTGTTCCAGCATAAAAAGATTCAGACTAAATCACCTTGCAATTTGATGCAAACAACTAAATTGATTTGGAAACTTCATGTACATACCTCAGTTGGCTCGCGGAGGGAGAAGGAGGCGTTGGTCTCCTTTGGGAACTTGGACACAAGAATTCCAGCGCCCTGCCCCCTGCTGCAAAGCACCTGGCCGACAGGAGAGTAGAACCGTCAGCGACAAGATATATTCCCAGCTGCAACATCTGAGAGCGTGCATGCACAAAGATACGATGATCTGACGCATGGTGTTCGGTTTCCATACCTTGAACGCGTCCTCGTCGGTGCGGTCGTCGCCGATGTATATCGGGAAGACGTCGCTGCACTCCGCATACCCTGCTCAAATCAGAGAAACAGTTTCGTCAGGCTCGACCAAGAATGTGAATTGCTGGACATGTTCTTCAGACATATTTTGCCACCGACCGAGGGACTCGAGCAGGAACTCGAGGGCCTTCCCCTTGTCCCACTTGATCATGGGGCGGATCTCCAGCACCTGTCAAGAATGAACCAATGACACATTAGCCATTGGATTAACCACTTAGTTGAATTAACCAAACATCAAACATGTGTGCAGTGCAGGTGCCCACGCACAGCACAGCCACGCACCTTTCTCCCCTGGGTGAGGCGCAGCCTGGGGTACTCCTTGAGCACTGACCTAACTTGCTCTGCCAGCGCGCCCCATCTCTGAACAACGCAAAGGAAAGAGGAGAGTCCAGCATGAGGAAAACATGTCTGAATTGTGTCGACATAAAATTCTACGCCTTTTTAACTACCTTCTCGTCGACGCATCGGAAGTGGACGGACAAGCAGAACTTGTTGTTCTCCACCTTGGCCCCCGTGATCGACACCATCTTCGCGGTCAGCGCGTCGTAAACCTACGCAACAAGCAACAAGAAGGGAAATAAAATTGTCAACGCCGCACGAACAACGGCACAGGCAAGAAGATCGTATTACACCAGCCGAACCGCTCCCTCACCTCCCCAATCATCGGCAGGAACTCGCTTGCAGGCTGGCAGAGCACTGATTCGGCCTGATCAAAGAGTCAAATAAGAGAGGAGGCATCCTCATTAGTACTAAACAATAACTCGATCAAGCAAACCATGGCACGTACGTAGAGAACATGAAAAGCTAGCCCTTTTCACGAGAGATTTGGCTGTGGCCAGTGACCCAAAGGAAACTAAGAAAAACTGATGCAGTTAAGGGATGTAGAGATGTGGGCTAGAGTATAAGCGAGAGGTATTAACCTTGTTGGGCGTGAGGTGGTGGTGGTTGGAGCCGGCGGCGGGCCCTTTGATGTCCATCCCATGGCTCCCGGCGTAGTACAGCTCCGTCAGTCTCACAAAGTTGAACACCTGCAGACAGGGCGTACGCATGGTGATGTATCGTCCTCTTCTCTTCTCTCTCACATCGCCGTCACAAACCACACCAGCGAGCAAGGACATGCGAGAAATTAATTTAGGCCGTTTCGTTGCAAGGAGAAGAAGTGGACCGGTTAACCAATGAAGCTCCTGCCAAGTGGAAGAGCTTCTAGGTCGCCTGTCTGATCTCATGTCCTGCCCTGGCACATCTCCCTCCTTTTCTTTTCTTTCCTTTCCTTTCTCTCTCTTTTTCTTTCTTTCAACAATGCGTCACTCGTGAGCTGAGAGCACTTGCTGGCTTGCATGCCGTGTGCTCATTGTACTTACTGTGTTTGTGTGTGTGGCCGTGGGAGTACAAGTAAAGGAAAGAAAAGGTGTTTTACTTTCCAGCAAGACAAGCGCAGGGCGTCTGGCCTCTAGAAGGTTAATGAATGTACCTTGTCTCTGCACCGGCCACTGATGATCGCCGTCGGGAAGTGCTCCGCTACGCCGCGCACCGCGTCTCTCATCTGCGTGCCGACAAGCGGAGAGGAGTTGGGCGAGGTTGGAAGGAAGGAAGAGATCCAGTGAGTTCAGGAGCAGAGCATCCTCTGCTTTCTGTGTACCTCGTCCGTCATGACGGCGCGGTCGGGGTCCTCGACGATCGGGGACAGCGTGCCGTCGTAGTCCAGGAACATCACGATCTGCTTCCCCTTCGCCGCCGCCGCCACCGCCTCGAACCTGCCCAATGCCGACGGGTGCTTCTCCTGCATGCCATACGCACACGAAAAGGCCACCTGTTTCAGCGCCAGCCAAGGACGTCCAAGCCGAAGGCCAACAAGAGACAAGAACTCGCGTACCATCCAGTCGTCGTTCTCCGCGTCGGTGACCGCGGGTCCCATGAGCTTGTGCCTCGGCGAGGAGGCCTTCATGGAGTCGAGCCACGAACCCATCATGGCGACCCCGGCGACGGCGCCGAGGTCGATCTGCGCGGCCAGCTTCTTGCACGAGTCACCGGTCCTCGGCGGCGGGAACGAGAAATGCCACCCGGCCGCCACGACGGCGTCCTCGGGGACAACCACGACGCCGTGCTTCGTCATGGCCAATGCCTCAAACGGCAACCAAGTTCGATCGACCGACCAAACTCACAAAGAACGCCACGAGATTGATTGCGATAGGGATTAGGGAGTTGAAAATTGGGAAGAAAAGAAGGCGAGCAGGTGCTGGGCGGGCGGGCAAGCAAAGCGATCAGAATTGGTGATTTGATGGTTGGAGGAGGGAGGGATGGTTCTACTAGTTGGTTTGTGTGCGGAGTTTGGGGGAGGCGGGGGAGGGTATTTATAGGTGCAGGGGGAACCATTTTTGGTTTATGTTTTTTTTCTCTTTGCCCCAATAGGTTTATGATATTGTAGAGAAGGTTCTTGTAAATTTTTATTTCATTTAAATTTACGAATCAAAAATTTCATAGATTTTTAGTTCGTTAAACAGAGCTTAAATTTCAGTTTATCCTCTTATTTTACTAGCCCTGTAAGGCCATACTGATCTTATTTCGACCACACTGGTCTTGTAAGACCACTTTGGTCTTATTTTGACCACACTAGTCCTGTTATACCATACTGGTCTCATCTTCATGCCTTTTTGATGTTTGCTAATATAGTCATTAAAGGGGGGATTGTGAGACTATATGGAGGTTACTCTATGGTTGTGATGAGTAAGTGGCTTTTGGATTAGAATATTTGCAGAGTTTGAGTTTGGTTTTCGAGAGTTCACAAATTCTTTAGTTAATTCTGTTGCTGACGGTATGATCGGCATTACAAGATGTGTATGTCTCTGGAACTTTTTCCTGGGATATGGGGGGTGGCTTTGTTGTTTCTTTATTTTTGATATGGAGCCTTTTGGTTTGTACAACTAGTGGAGTACCCTAGATTAAGCCAATTTGTTTCTCTTTGCTGGGATACACCACTAATTGGCAGGTTTTTCGTTAATTTTCATGTCAAGTCTCTCGCATGGAGGAAAAAAAAGGAAGAAATATTATTGATTATGAGCTATAGTTCATACTCTGTGCAAAATTAAATTTTCCATGATCAAATGACTGAATAGTATGGTAAACAAATAGAAAAAATAATATATTACATGCTAATTTGCGGTTGCTATGGTGGAATCTTATTTGTTACTTGATAATTAGTTATAGGAATATATACCAACTAAAAAAGGAAGTACGAAACATTGAAAACATATATTGTATTGTTGATAGGAAATGAAATAAAAAATTAAATAAACATAATCATATTAAATCTAAAAATTTAATTGGAATAGCTGTATAATTGTTATACAATTAGAGAAAAATTAGACAATAAGAATAAAAATTTAATCGAAATACTAACAGTTCTTTTATTAGAATAAATAGTATGCAATTAATAATTAATAAAATATTGAACAAATCTGACCTATCATGCCCAGGACAAGATATAGAACAAGAGATCCAAAATTAATAACCCTTTTAGTTCCTGGAGAAAAGCCTTGTTTGGGCTAAACCAAAAGTAAGCATAGTTTTGCTTAGTAGTACCAAACATTGGAGCAGTCGATAGGGTTAACGTGTTTTTTCCCGATTACACGAAAGCTGCACACGCGTGCACATCACTATATATATGTATACCACATGTATATACATACGAGTATATTTTTTTTAGCATACATCTAAACAGACTGAGGCATAAGATAATTATATAATTTTATAAAATTTCTACTAGACATATCTACATATGCGTCATAAGTAGACACTGAGGATTTGATCATTTGAATCATAATAGCACCACTACTCCATACAGAGATGGTTCTGATAGTCAACGTTCACAACTCAAACGTAACAACCTTGAGTGCCCGGAGGTCTGATACGAAACCAGGAAACCAACCGCTTTAACTAACGGGACAATCATACAAACGACGAGAAGCTTGGGCCCCATGGTCGTGGACCGGCCCCACGTCACGCTGTCGTCTTCCTTGCTTCCACGGGCGAACGCAGCGTCGCCAGCTCGGACGCGTTGATCAGGGCGGCCCACAGCTCGTGGGCCCCGAGGAGCGCTGTTTGCTCACACGTCTTCGCATGCAGAGCATCGACAAGACCAGGCCCCTACGTATGTTCCGAGTGTTTTTTTTCTGCAGCTTATAATTGCGATTTATAGTTTTTAATTTTAATATAAATATTTATATAAAAGAATCAAATATCGATAAACTGATAAATCGTTTTAAAACAGTAATAAAGAAATCATTCTATTTATTTATCCACTATTGTATATTTGCCCGTGATAACCCAAACATTTTCTTTTGAACCCATGATATATCCAAAGTTGATAAAACCATAGAAGAAGTTTCGCTATTTCTAAGCTGTTTAATATTTGCTCAAACATGACTCGATTTCGTTGTCGTTATATTAGTGTTGACCTAATGGATAAAAATATGAGTTATAATTAAGAAAAAAAATAGTCACTTATTATACATAAATAAAAACAAGAAGATAATCACGAGCAGTGTTTCTACGCACTCCTAAAGACTTAATTGCAAAGATTGTGCAATCTAGAATTCCCTGACTTTAACAGCCTCCGAAAATCTGCTGGAAGCATCAAACTGAACTCTGTTTCTCGATGTACTTTTTCTTCTCTCAAGGTTTGAGTACCTTTGGGTGGCCTCTCCATAAAAGGTTTGTAGAGATCGACAACCCCAACCTAACTAACGCGCCTTGGAAAACATTGGATCTACGGGCTGTTTCGCCTTTCATGAACATAAACATGGCACCACTCTTGACAATCTTTTTGTCCAAGAAAAATAAGGAACCTTCGTATTAGCTTTTACTAGTTGTGGGCCATAATTTTTTTTAGCTATAGGCTATGTTTTTTGGCTAAAAATAAATAGTAATGACTGAAAGAAGTAGTTCATAGAAGAAGGGAGCGAGCGTTGTAAAAGTGAGGGGAAATGCGTGCATGTGACGGAAGCGAGAGTGGGGTGCATGATGCACCTATGATCCCTTGTTTTATCCTCTGAGTGAGACGGTAGCGAGAGGAGTAGAGAAGCTACTTCGAGACACCATATATTCGTATTAGCTTTTGGCTTTTCTAAGCAGAAGCCAATACGAACAAACCCTAATAGCATCTTCTTCTAGAATTTACAATGTGCCTTGTAAACCTGATTTTGTGCTGACGTGGCAGACCAAGTTTATTCACCATTGTGCATGCTCCTAGCCAGGTTGATAAGATCTGTCAGGCTTTTCCTATAAAAACAGAAAAAAAAACTCTAGAGTCTTGAACACACAGACTTTGTCCCCGTTCTTTTAGGCTTTATGGTTTATGGCTTCCTCCGAATAAACAAATGGATCGGCTTCTCTACACTCTTTTCGAAGCGGCTTATCGGGACAACCTTTTCGAAAATTTTTATCGATTTATTGGTATTTGATTCGTTCGCACAAGCACTTACGATAAAACCGAAAACCATTAGCCGTAGCTATAAGTCATAATCTACAGCCGAAAAAATGCAACCTTTATGGTTGTAGAAGTTTGACAAGCATCGACCAATGGCAGAGTTAGAAAACTCTTAATAGGGGTCCATACTTCGTGTACAAGACTTGTTAAATGAATTTATACCTGATCTCAATACCTACATACTCTGTAGGTTGTCGGTGTTTTGGGTGTATCCATGCATACCAGGCACACCACTTAGCTCCGCCTGTGCCATCGATCATGCATCTTGGGCATGTAGTATTCAAATGCATGCGAGCGATTTGGAAGATTCAGGTGCGTTCGTTTGAGCTTATGGCTCATGGCTTATAACTTATACTATAGTAACTAGTTTTTAAATTGTATGTTTTTAAGACGGAGTCAACAGAAAAATTATAGTAAAAAATGCACTGAATTCAGCTGTACCGGTTAAAATCGTATGCGACTATTTTTCTCTACGTACTGCTTCTCACGGACAGCTAAAATTTAAAAATTTAAGTTATAAATAATAAACCACAGCCTAAAATAACCCACTAAGACTATCTCATCAAGTCTCGGTTTCTTGGTCACTACGGTCCCATAACGCCTTCACGTTACCTCATAGTTTAATTGTATGCATGCATAATTATATACGATTAGTACGTGTTGCATCTCCAGTGAAGCTAGGGTGACGTCGAGACTTCAGACTTGTGTATATTCAACTGCATGTGAAATTACTACATTGATTCTAACTAGTCTACTGTAGTTTTCTCTACCTTCTCTTTCGTTTTTTGTTCTGCAACTTGGGACAAGTCCAAGTCTACTGCCTTCATGACTTTGAATCTTGGAAAAAAGTTGATGAATGCATGACTGACTGACTCCATTGGAGATCACAGACTCACAGGTCACAACAGCACAACAAGAACAGCCTTGTTAGAAGCTGCCATGCTTCTTCCTGCTTCTGTTCTGTCCTAGATATGACAAATTATAACTGTTTTATTTTTGAAGCAGTTTGGAGTTTGGACTGGAGAATAGTTTTACATGTGGAGCTTGCAGATGAGCTTAATTTAGACGTTAAACTTGTTTGTGAGGGTGTTGCGATTCTTTTTGTCCCAGGAAATTGTGTATTGATGTGATGCGCGCAAGGGGAAAAGAATTTTATTATTAGAAGAGGTTAGCATGAAAAATTTTAGAGTAAATTGTACATTAGAACTGCTATTTTGACTTGAGTTGCACGAAACACTAGGTATATCTAAGCGATCTTTTCAGGTAACACCGTGTATTTTGATATGTGGATGCAATTGCATTAGGCCTCCTACTATTGTTCTTCTCCGTTATCATGTCCTTCACATGGATTATCACCTTCGGTCTTGCTCAAAGCTCCTAAAGAGTACGAGTCACTGCCTGTGTAGAACAACCACGTGTCAAACAGCCATCACTTGTTCTGTACCCCTCCATTTCCATCAACCTAATTAACCAAGTTTAAATAGCAAATCTTATCGTTCTTCGTCTTCTTTTCCACTACGTTTATTCCGTGTCCGTGATCATGTTTGAACACCCTCTACGATCGAATACTCGGCCATCCAACAAGATCAACGAAAAAATCACAACAGGTTTGGCATCGTATTCAAATGGAGTAAACCCTGTATAATCCTACCACACTGGCTAGATGGGCTAGTGCAATATTCAATAGCCCGTTCTTTTTGGCTTTTTAGATGACTTTTGGCTTTAACTTCTTTTAGCAATCACTATTTATTAAACTAATAAACCATAGTCAAAAGATAAAAGTCACAACACAAAAGAACAGACTTAACAACATGTCAAAATAGGTGTTGTTATATGAAAAGATGGCTTGACCTGGCTTTTGTATAACTCAAGTCAAAATAAATGGTGCAATAGGCAAATTTTTATTGATGTCTACGGTCCTAGCATAAAATTTTATGATATTTTTATCTGTCTCGCACAATTTGCTAGGCCTAGCTAAAAGAACACATTTGTAAGGAGGACAATGTTACTCTTTTCAAAAAGAAATTTATTGGTAATTAACACGTACACACAGAACAGACACACACACTTGATGTCCGATTATATGGCCTATTTAGAACATAGGAAATTTGTCAAAAACAATACAATGTTGTAATTCGCCAGAAATTACCGTTTACCAAAGAAACTTACACTAAATTTCCGCATATATGCTTGTCCCATTCATCTGGAAGGAACACCCTCGATCACTCACACAACCTTCGAAACAATGGAACAGTAAGAGTGTACAGTTGTTACTTTTATTGGCGAAGGGCGCGTGGCATCACTGATCAAAACAAAAACAGGTGTGCACACAACTCCTAAATTTTGTATGCAATTAATTAAGCAGGACTTGCAAGTACTGATGTAACAACAGAATAGTTTATATATTATTGTATAACAACATAGCGATTGCTGGCTACGTGTGGAATGGACACACCTACTCGTTGACTTAAGATTCCAGACAGCATACGTATGAGAGAACGTGTAAGGTAAAGGCATTAGGCTTAACCTCTTTCTTATTATAGCTTTTATCTAAAATTATAATTTAGTAATTATTAACTTTTTTAAAAATAAAAAAAATTAAAAAATCATTATATCGTAACGGACAAAACAAATGAATAAAGAAAAAAAAAGCAAAAAAAGCTAAACAAAACTAATGTGTTCCAAATGATTATAGCTTAAATAAGCTGGAAACCAGAAAAGCCAAAAATCAAAGTCGTTCAGAGCCGTTTAAAGAATGTTAGTTTAAATAAAAAAATCAGAATCAAAACTGCAAGTAATTCTTACTCCGGTCAAAGTTTTTAATGCCGCCATTTACTATAAGACAACGGCTGCGTTCACATTTTCTGCCTTTAGGGTGGCTCACATATACCATACTGTCCCGTACTTCTGTGTCGATCTCTACACTACATACTTGTACATAATGCAAACTGTGGAAAAGGATCGATTGCTAAGTTTATCTGAAGATGATATTTGTAAACATTTCAATTTTTTCACGAAACTAGGAAATTTACATTATTCTTGTTGTTTTATTGAATACTGTATATAATGGAAAGCAATATCATTGTAAATTGCTTTTTTTGACAAGTTAGAGGATCCCAATAAAAATATGGATAACTTGGAGGAACTAGGCCTTGCTTTTATAAGAGAATAAGAGATAGAACCCAAATTTGAGTCAAGAAAATTCCAACCTAGGTAGTAGGGGTGTACATCTGTACCTCTCATCAATTGAAGTACGTGTTTGAAGGATCATGTAAAAAGATTCATGATTTTATTGTGATGAACCATTATCATTTTGGAGAAGTGGAAATTTGAAATTTGCAAATTTGTAAGTTTTCTGGACAGCTTGCAGAAATGGATAATTTTGAAAAATTTGAGTCATGAAATGATTCAGTGACCTAGGTCAATGGTTTTTTAGAAGAAGACCGGAGGGAAAACCCTTATGGTATAAATAATTAAATTAATAATAAGAAACATTTACAACCAACGGAAAAGAATATACAACCCCCACTAAGGGCAAAATTTTGCTAAGAGAATCTAGCCAGCTATGGAAAGCAAATTTAAGTTCATCCTTCACTCTACACATATCTTTACTATTATAAAAGAAAGAGTTGGTGGTTGGTCCATCCTCTCCCACCCCTTCTCAGAAAAAAGCTAGCTGACGTGTGGGCCCCCACCCTCCTCACAAAACGCCCTCTTTTGCGTTGTAGGGAATATTCTGAAATTTTGTTAAGAGGTAGCACTGAGAAAATGCAGTGAGTGAAAATGTACATGATTGTTTTACTGATATTGGTATTTATTGTATGGTTTAGGATCCTTATATTTATAAATCATCTCTTTTTTGGAATTTCGTTGCAACGCACGGGCAATGTACTAGTGGAGAGTGACATCTTGCTTGAAAAGCAAAAACCAATTGTTGAGAGAGGCTGCTTGTTGAGTAAAAATCTATCCATTCCGTTGTTTCCAAATGCGCAAATTACGAAAACTTCCATAAAGAACGGTTTACCCGGAAGGTTTGAATCCTTTGATGTATGTCCAAGCAAGGTTCCATTGCAAGCCTATTTTGTGCCAGCAACTCTGGTTGAATGGGCATGAGAAGAATAAATGTTGGAGAGTCTCCTCTATACCCTGCAAGCATAGAACACAAGAGAGATTCAGTCCCGGCAAACAATGTTGTCTATGAAGCATATGCTTTGTGTTGAGCCAATCCATAAACAGCAACCATGCAAAGACCTTTAGTTTCATGACACATTTACTATTCCATATAAGCTTAAAAGAGGGTGGGGGCTGGAGTCCTTGAAAAAGCAAATGGTAATACTTTCATGAAGAGTAGTTGTTATTACCCTAAATATAACTCCAGCTGTCATTGGCGAGTAAAGTATGGGAGATGTTTAGAAGATCAAGTAGAAGGGATTGCAAATCAGCAAAGGCTAGAGCAGACAGTGGAAGGTGGAATTGCACATCCACCTCCAAGTGTTGAAAGAACCATTGAATAGAGCAATCTTTGTGAAGAGCATATGAAAATAGCCTTGGGTATTTCTGACAAATTATAAAATATGTCCATAAGTCCTCCTAGAAGAGTATCGATCTGCCATCTCCGACTTGACATCGATCAATCCCCCTGTAGTAAGTATTTAGGCGTAAAAACATCTCTTCACCAAAAAGATCCTCTTTCTTGGGGCACATGAGGAACCGCAGTGTAATAATAAGAATTCCAAATGAGCTGAACCCACAACAGATCATGCTTGTTGTAAATTTATGGAGATTTTTCAAGAGTAGATCCTCATTCTGCTGCCGTAAATTGAGAACGCCTAAACCTCCTTGTGCTTTGGGTCGACAAACTTTAATCCACTTAACCAAGGACCGCCCTTTCACGGTGGTAGAACCCCTCCAAAGACAATGTCTATAAGCTTAGTCAATTGTTGATAACACAGCTGTCAGCAAATGCAAAGTACACATATAGTAAGTTGGCAAGTGGGATAGGACCGAATTGACCATTGTGAGACAACCACCATAAGATAAAAGAGCTAAACAGGCAGATAGCCTTCTCTCAATTCGATCCATAAGGGGCAAGAAATCCTGAATTCAAGGCTAGTAGTGCCCAAAGGGAGGCCCAAGTATGTGAAAGGTAGAGTTCCTATTGCACATCCAAAAGTCCCAGCCAGGAGCTGCACTCTGTCCGCTGGAGTGTTGAGTGGAATTAAGCAAGACTTGGGGAAATTAACCTTGAGGCCTATGGATTGCTAAAAAAAATGCAACAATCCTTTTATACAAAAAAGTTGAGAGGTAGAAGCTTGCATGAACAATAGAGTGTCATCCGTGTATTGAACAATTGGAAAATCCTGATCATGAGCTAGAGAGAGAGGAAGCTAGAGCAAACCTTGACAAACAACAAGAACGAGAGAGGATCACCTTGCCGCACCCCCTAGCAACACTTAAAAACCTTGCCAGGTACCCCATTGGGAAGGATCGAGGAAGTCCCTGAATTCAAAATTTGGGAAACCCAACCTTGCCACTTTAGGTCAAAACCCTTGTGTTGCAGAATGCGAATAATTGTGTCATGTTCAATTGTATCAAAATCCTTTTCAAAATCTAATTTGAGCACAATAATCTCTTTTTTGGAGTGATGACATTGATGAAGGTACTCAAAGGTCCACACCAAGCAATCATGAATAGTCCTATTTTTGATAAAACAATACTAATTTTTGTGAACAAGGGTAGTGATCACTGGCTGAAGTCTATCAGCCAAGAGCTTTATTAAAGCTTGATGGAGGAATTTAGTAGTGATATAGGCCAGAAATCATTAACCCGTTCCGGGTTATGTTTCTTCGGTACCAAGTTAATCATAGAATTATTGATGCTTTGGATGTTCACTACACCCCTATGGAAATATGCACATAGATTGTAAAAGTCTTCTTTGATAATGGGCCAGTAACGTTTGAGAAATAACCCATTGAAACCATCTAGACCCGAGGACTTATCAACTGGTATGGTAGAAACAACCTTGTCAATCTCCTCATGAGAGAATAGACTGGACAAATGCCACAAATTAGTCTTGGGAGAGAGAAGATTAGGAAGATCATAATACATATAAGGCTGCTTTTTCATGATGGTCCGTGACAACATGACCATCCAGAAGAGTTAGCTGGGTGATTGTATTATGCCAAAATTGTTTGATGTAACCGCATGAAAGAACTTGGTGTTTTCATCCCAAAATTTCATCCATCTAGTAGTACAGCATTGTCTCCAATAGGTTTGCTTGAACTAAGTAGAAGAAGAACATGTCTATTGATTATCCCATGGAAATTCCATTTAGGCCTGGGCACATTTCTAAATTCTTCAATAGCATCAAAGAAGGCAACAACCTAATTACATCAAGCAATCAACATGGAGAGACGAGAAGTGTGAGTACTCCAATTTTTCAAACAGCGACGAAGAAATTTGAATTTAGCTGATAGGCGAGAGTCAGTGCCAGCATGTGGAAAAGGACGGTTCCAAGCAAATTGAACAACCTCCTGGAAACCTGGAAGCTCCATCTAGAAATTCTCAAAATGGAAAATCTATGCTTTCAGAATGCTAGTTTGAATGGTCACCACACAAGGAATGTGATCTGAAATGTAACGTGCAAGAGGTTTCACAAGAGTATTGGGATAGGTTAAGATCCAACTTGATGAGGTGAAGAACCAATCTAGTTGCTCAAGAAGCGGGTTACTCTACATGTTACTCCAAGTGTAAGCTCGTCCTTTAATGGGGAGTTCCATACGTCCAAGGCAACTGATAACCTTGTTGAAGATAAAAATATCATTGAAATTACCCCTGGCCTATTACGATTTTTCGCTGACCTATAAAAATTAAAATCTCTTAGGAATAACCAGTGCCATGCAACCAATTAATAAACTCATCACGAATGAGGACCTTGACAAGGTCCGTAGACAGAAGTCAAGCACCATTGCTCAGAAGAATGAATTGAGGTGAACTGAAGTGACAGAGCATATGCAAAGTTATAAAGGAGTGTGCCTGTAAAAACTGAACTATTCCAAACCACAAGAAGCCCTCTTGAAACACCAAGGGCTGGGGAGAAAGCAAAGTGGTCAAATCTTCTTGGAGCAAACCTATGAATATAAATGTTGTCAAAATGTTACCATTTAGTTTCCTGAATGTAGATAATTGTGCAGCCACTGTCTTCAATCTTTTCTCTAAGAGCACACAATTTTTCATCAGAGTTCATCCCTCTAATATTCCAACACAAAACATTCCAGTTTCTAGTAGGAGAATTCATTGATAAATGAACGAAAAGCCAACCAGAGAAAGACTAGATCCAAAGGATCAGTTCGGTTCATACAATCCAACCCAAAAGGACTCAGACTAAAGGAGATGAGTCGAAATGCTACCAACTTAATAGACATTTTGAAGTTGGAGCAGTTAAAAAGGCCAGCAAAAAACATTATCTAACAACGACAAGGAAAGCAAAAGATAGCAAGGCTAGCGAGACAAGCAACCTTGGAGCACAACATTCATTCACTGTGATCATCTTCATTATCCATGTGCTGCACAAGGGCTTCACCCTGAAGCTTGCTCTTTGTCACCTCCACAGGGGCGACTCAACACCAGTGCATGCCAAACTGTTGAAGAGTCGATATAGAACATTCTAGAACTTTAGCTGGATCACTTTGTAGGAATTTAGCCAAATGCAGAGTGCTTACCCCTAGCGAAAAAGATGTGGCTGGAGAAGAATTACCAGCTGCTCGACTGCGCCTTGTGCCTTTTAAAGCTAAGGTAGTTTGGCAAAACCCCAAGTGTGGAGCATTAAGACGAGGACTAAGCGTAGTCCTATGTCCACCATGGTGGGAGCTTCCGATGCAGTGCACGAGTCCTACGAGTAGATCGGATGTCCAACTGAACTTGCTCCAGAGACATTGAAAGAGTATCATGATCTACAAAGGGCAGTGGAGCAAAGGGTGCTAGTGGCTTCAAAAGTTCTAGGGAGAGGATGGGTTCATAAGCAACTATTGCACCATCTCCCAGAACAACATCAGGTGGGCAACGTACTGTAGTCGGGAAGCTGAAATCCAACTTGCGAGCAGTCTTGGTTCTAGGAATGACTTTTCTAGTGAGCACATGACATTCCAAAAAAGTTGAAGAGGGAGCCAACTTCCTTTTAAGTCTAATTGACTTGATGGGCAAAGTAAAGGCTTGAGCGGAAAACCCCTCAAGGAACAACCAGTGACAAAAGTTTGTTGATGAGCAGTGAAGGTGGATTTGTCAGCCCAAAAGGGCGAGGTAGCCTGAGGAAATCCATAATCCAGGGGGCCACTATCACCAAACTTTGAGTAGTACTTGCCATACTAATTTGCTGTATTGGCTGCACCATAGGCGGAATAAAAGCCACTTCTAAGCTGACTTCAGGAGCTGAATTGATTTGGATTGAAGAAGTCAAGCTAGCCATCGAGGACAAAGAGAGTGAATCATGCTCCTGTGGAGCAGCCAGGTCAGCTTGAGGCTGCCCTCCTTGAGGCTGATGGTTCACCTAGTTGTCCCATACATGATCAGGCTGAGCTAGTGGTAAGACAACAAAAGCATCAACTCCATTATGACCCTGAGGTTATGGGGGTTGCTGTTGTAGCTCCATAGCATGCATAAATGGATCCTCATCCGGCGGCAAAGCATTAGAAAACTGGGTATTTAAGATGAACACTTGAACTGTCCAAGATTGTCCCTATCCTCCAAAGGAATTACCCTTCTTGATGACCAGCTGCTGGGCAATAGAATCTAAGTCTTGGGGTAAGGGCATTGAAAATAACTCGGCCTTTAATTATATCATTTTCATGCCAGTATAGAAGTTTACCAAAGGAAGAAACAACATGAGAAATGAAGTGGAAATGTAGGTAGTCCAGGGGGAAACCCATGAATATGAACACCCCAGACGGTTGAAGGGGGAGGCTCGCCAATTGACACCTTCATCATTCTTAGCAAAGCTTAGCAAATGATGCGGTCTAAACTGATGAGGACTACAAAAGATCAAAATATTCCTTTGGAGAGCTGAACTGAATTAAAACAATCTGAGACCTAGGGGTGTGGGGAATAGCTTAGAACATATACTCCTAGATCATCCTGAAGAAAATGTCTCACCTCTGGTAAAGTTTGGACAATCTGACCTCCTTGCACTTCTGGGGCAATGATTGCAATGGTGAACTCCTCATGAGTTTGGGGAGGACTCCTAGTACACATGAGGTCTGCACGCAGAAGCCAATGATCACCCCCTCCTCGAGCTTGATGCCATTGGGACAAAGCAATGAGGATTGAGAATTTCAAAATTGGCCATTGGAGGAGAAGAGTTCATGATGTTTGGAGTGTGCGAGTGGTACATCCAGAAAGGTGAAGGGTTGCTCGTAGAAGGCAACGCCAGGAGCAATTGGGCTGGGCCAGAAACATGAACAATTTTTTTGGTACCCAAATCTTTTCTCGAATGGGTTTGGAAAGGTAGAATTTGGCAATATGCCCATAATTGAAGCAACAGGAGTAGCGTACTAGGAAAGAGCAATCCCTAGCCATATGTCCCATTCGAATACACCTCCGACACTTGGGGAGCTGAGATTGGTAATTGCAATGAGCATTGATAGCAGGATCTTGCACTGGCGAGATTGTAGGGGAATTCTGAATTTTGAAATTTGGACCTTGGAAAGTCCAAATCGGGCTCAGAGTTTGTCTATCTTGCCTGCGGTTAGTCGACGAAGCAGAATCTTGTGCCAAACAAAAGGAGAAAAAACCCACCCAAATAAAGGAAGAAACTTGAGGTGATTGAGAGGTGAGGAGTACCTCTGCCAAAGTTGGAGCGAAACGACACTTTACTGATCTTCCCCTTGTGCAAGCGTTTCTTCCTAGAGGAGATTACTTTCTACTCATTTTCATGCTCCTATTTCCAGATAGCAAATTGACACCTATAATTGGAACCACAATCTCTCCAAAGATGGAAATGAACTGTGAACTACTTGAATACACATTTCCTCAAAGAATAAACCAACAAACCCACTCGCTTGGAAGCCATAGAGAAACGAAAACCATAGTCATATGCCCTCGCAACATGAAAACTCGAAGCTTGCCCACCAAGACGCACTACTACAAAAGGGGTCATCCTGGATGTCTCATTCCAGATGGTTCAATACAAACCGTCAGTGATAAAGTTACTACAGACAATTTTACACGATGGACCATCTAAGTTCACCGCGATGGAAAGAATCGTTTGTGGTGAGCTACTTATCACATAAGGTTTTTTATTCCGAATCGTCTGTGATATATCACAGACAGTTCAGAATAAAAATTGTCTATGATGTCTATACTTATCACAGATGGTTTTTATTTTGAACTATGATGTCAGTATACATCACAGACTATTTTTAATCAAATCGTCTGTGATAATGCCACATCACCTATCTATGGCGTCTCTCCCAGAATTTTGATCTCACCTATCCATTCTCTCCACATTGAACGACAGGCACTAATCACCTCCCACCTCTCGCCCTTATGACTCCCCCGCTCCCTTTCCCCCAATTTCACTCTAAGAACCAATATTTCCTACTGCTTCTAGTTTATCCGCTTCTTATTCCTGCTTCCTCCCCCAAACCGAAGTGCCCTATCCCCTCGACGACGCCGACTATCACCGTGAGCTCCTCCACATCCGGTTGTGACACCACAGTTCACCATACAAGACACTCTTATCCTAAGTGTCGTAAGAGTATCTTGTGTGGTGTCACCATTGTGACACAACGGTGACACTGCCGCCGCCTCTCCTTCATCGCTGATGATATATCCCCCATCCAAAATTTTTGGATGGCTAGGGTTTCAGCCATGTAAATTGCAATGCTCATGTGTGTGAATTAATTATTGATGCCTTAGTTCTTGTGATGATTGATGGATAGCTACGGTTTCGACCATTGTTGAAATTCATGTTTTATTACAGGATGAAGACGTGGTGATAAAGTTTATTGCATGATGATTTGTTCTCATAAATAGGTTTATTTTGGTTCATCTGCATTCTCTGATTGCGCTGTTTTGTAGAGCAATTAGAGAATATTGATGAATTGAAGGAGGCCTATTTATGAGGACGCTAGAACACAATCACAGATGATTCTTAATTAGAACCGTTCGTGATAATAAACTATCACAGATGGTTCTTAACTGGAACTGTATGTGATATTATACTATCACAGACGGTTCTGAAGTAAAACCATCTGTCTTTTATCTTATCACAGACGGTTCGAGAGCCGTTTGTGATAGCCATATGTTATTACAGATATGTAAATTCAGATGGTTCAGAAACCATCTATGATGATGGTTTTGAGCTTTCTGTGATGACTCTTTTTGTAGTAGTGACATCAGCTAAGGACTTGACCAACTTAGTACTCCGTAAGGCGAAAAGTGAAACAGGAGAAGGTTGCAAGAAGAAGAAAGCCTTGATTGGAAGTACTAGAAACCCCCACGGAAGATCCAAAGTGATGCCATACCTCTTTGGAGAAGGCTAGTCCATGCGAAAAATCCCAGCCCGATGAAAGATCAGAAGAGTGATCCATGACTCACATGCTCATTATGCTTTTATTGCTTCCTTTGAGCCCCGTGATGTCACCCATACATTTACTAATGAGTCTTGGATCAATGCCATGAATGAGAAGTTAGAGAACTTTGAGAGAAACAATATTTTGAGCTTAGTTGAGCCTCTCCATAGTCACAATGTCATAGGAATAAAGTGGGTTTTTAAGAACAAATAGAGTGAAGATGAAATAGTTATTAGGAATAAGGCCATACTTGTAGCTCAAGGCTTCACTCAAGTAGAGGGCTTAAACTTTGAGGAGACATTTGCACCTATTGTTAGATTAATGGTTATAAGTTGCATGAAACATATTATTGCTATTGTGGGTCATGTTATGAAGAACTTATGGTCAAAAATGATTTCTTTGTCTTTGGATTTGTAAGGTCGCTTGGAGTCAACTCTGATCAACAACAAAGATCGAGGCTACACTCATAGAGGAACCAAGGCCCAGAATGATCAAGGATACTATGTGAGCTCAAGCATGACACAAGGAAGACAGAAAATATTAAATGGAATTTCAAGCGACGGGTTGCACTATGTGCTTTGGTCGGTCTAAGCGAGGCGTGGTCCAGTGAAATTGAAATGTGAGAGACTTACTGACATGTGGCAAGTCAGTGATGCACCTACACGTAGTAAATATGACGAGTGCTTGCAGTGGAAGGAGATGACCGTGTCAAGAAATAATATTTTGGTAGTATGAACAAAATACTAGAAATTACCTTACAGCAACACCATGATGTTTGGGAGAGCGATTTAGGTCAAGGAGAAGATGAGAAGATCAAGTTGGATCAAGACTAAGGGCTTAGCAGATTCGGGATTATACGCTTGAAAAGCGTGCATAAGTATAGTGTGTGAGTTAAAACACGTATGTGTAGGGTTATCGGGTTTCCCCATATGTACTAAGTAGATAATATCCACTAAGGATTAGATGGGGCTGGCTATCCTATCTATTTAACGAGTTGGGATAGATACTTGTAGTTAATCATCCAATCATCTTCTCTTGAGACTAAGTGTTCATGAGTTTTAGGGTTAGGGTTTGAAAGAAATTGAGTGTTGTGGTGTGCTCTCTTGTCCTCTAAGTGAAGTGGCTATAAAACCTTCATCCGTAAATAGCAATACATCAATATTTGTTCATTTCCATAGAACCTCTTTGTGTTGATTGATTTGCTTTTGATTTGGTTGGTTTTGCTCCGCTCTCTTTCCTTCTTGATCTTGTTGTGCTAAGGACCTGCAAGAGATGGAGATAATGTCTGAAATCAATCTCCATCTATCTAGATATTTGGTTGGCAAGTTCATAAAGAAACACAGTTTTTGCTCCTTTTGGCCTTTTCTTGTGTTTTCTCGATCCAGCAATTTCTAACTCAATTTCTTTGGTATTCTAGTTTACTGTGATATGTGAAAATATATCTAAAACCATGTTAACCATCATTCACCTACGAGCAAGTCATATTTATCATTTTTGTTGCAACATTCCTTCAAATGAAAAAAAGATCAGAATGTTGGCAACAATTTTCTTTATCATTGTTTGGAATAGATTCCTGGCATCCTAGAGAAGGTGCATACCAAATTTCAAGTGATTTAAAGTTTTTGTTTGGGTGTCAACTCAATTTTAAGTTTTGACTTGGTTTTAGTGCAGCAGAGTTTTACAAACCAAAATATCCCAATTTTTTTAAGTTCTTTCAAGATTTTTAATTAGGATAGATTCTTAATAGCATGATCTAGTCTTGGTTCAAGTTCCAAGTTTCTAGATTTATGGATCAAAAGTTTTATGGATTTTCGCATTTGAAATAGTGTTGTTTTTGCATTGTTTATGGGCTAAAATTACTGTGGCATAAGATTTTTCAGAATTTTGGGCTCTTGATCTTCATAGCTTGTTATATCTATTAGAGTGAAAGATTAGCGAATACCATAGAAAGAATTTAAAGGCATCATTCACCTTGCATACCGGTCCTACAGTTTTATTCGTGAGGATCTGTATCAAAATAATTTCTTTTCTAGTTTCATTTATTTAGTGCCTAAAGGGGATGTGTTTTCGTGTCATGTGACTCGTGTGTACCTACCACTGGATGCGCGCCGTTGGCTGCAAAAGAAAACAAGATCTCCTCTAAGCCGTGCAAAAGGCAAAATTAAGAAGAGTAACACTACTCGTCGGTGTGAGTTGTCCGTAAAATTTGGTCATGCATGCGTATATGCTCATGAGAGGTCGAAAGAGATGAACGCCGGCCAAACACGACGACCTTTCTCCAACTCCGCACGTCATGAAATTTACAGACCAAAAGACCTACTTTTTGTTATATATATGTAAAACAGGAGCACCATGGTGCTCAGGCTTTATAGTTAAGACTTTCCATCCATAATTAATTCAACATGCTAATCAATAACTTCCTTTCTAAATTAATGTCTTTTTGAATTAATGAATGTTAACGGATTTGCTGATATATTATATATCATTATACTTGCACGCATCTAGAAGCAATCCAAAGACAAAGAGGCTTGATGCCCAGATACCATAGTGCCTCATTTCAGCGTTTTATATGTATGTATGTAACCTTTTACCATCTCCCTGTCTTCTTCATTCTTCATGGAATGCTTGCATATTGCCTTCTCTCTGAGCTAACACTAGAGTAGAGTTAAAAAATTTTTAATGAATAATCTATTTTTTTATTCGAAATAACAGAATTATACCTGCGCCCACATTTTTTTTATAGAAATAGGCTCTAGTCGCCTAACCATCAGGCGATTGGAGCATATTACCCAACGGCTAGACGACATGCAACCAATTCACCGGCCGTTGGGCGAATTATTGCAGTCACCAGCCGTTGGGCGAATTATTGTAGTCACCGGACGGTTGGTCGACTGGAAGTGGAGATAAAAGGCAAGCCCGCTCAGCCGCCGCCCTCAACAGACCACCAGAGCTGCAACAGAAGAGAAGAGAAGGAGAAGAAAAAGGAGAAGGCGGAGGAGAGGAGGAGAGGAAAGAAAAGAGAGAAGAGAAAAGGAGAGGGAGAGGAGAGAAAAGGAAAGGGAGAGGAGGAGAGGAGAGGAAGAAACAACCCTAGGTAATCTTTTTTCTTATATTTGAAATGTTGTATATGCAGTACATGTCGGGACCTCAGATTTTCAAACCCGGACCCTATGTGTATTACAGCACTAGTCCCAGATCAAAGCTAGTGCACACAGTCAAACAGAAATGATTACATAACCAACAACGCTTTATTACAATAATAAAGAGTACTGACCGTCAGGTCTCATTATTACAATTGAGGTTTCAAGACCTCGCTCTCACGAAACACAGCGGAAGCAAATAAATTCAACAGAGACCCATCAATACGCCACAGGCAATTGACTGGGGAAGCGCGACCTAGTACTCCGGGAATCCTTCGTCGAATCCACCCGCGAAGTAGTCGTAGTCTCCCTCTTGAGCTTCGTATTCCTCTGAGTATTATTTTTGAGTGCAGCATGTGAGTACATAAAGTACTGCGCAAGTCTTGGGAAAAATGCAGTAGATGCAAGGCTTAACAAAGGAGGGTTATATGGTTCTTTTGCACAAAGCAATATTTTATTTCAATTACTACTAAATATTTTCGAAGGCATTGTTTTAACCAAGTGATTGCTTTAACTGAAGCTAATAAGCATTGTATAGTGAAGGTTCTATCCACCAACACTAGTTAACCAACTCTAACCGATAAAGTTTGAAACTGCAGGTTACATTCACCCTCTCTGGCTTCAACCACCAGGATACCCTTCCGAGAGTTCCCTCCACTCTTGGAGTACAAAACTTTATTTTTAAAATGAAAACCAAAGATCTACCATGTGAATGCATTCCTTGCCCGCCCTTGACCGTGGGCACGGCTATTCGAATAGTTTGACACTCTGCAGAGGTTGTACAACTTTACCCCCAAGAGATAAATTATCTTAACAATCACCACGCTTCCTTTGGTATGAGACACAGATAAAATATCACAAAGCCTTCTCCTCACTCTAGTCTAGCTAGACACCACCCGCTGATGTTTCACCGCAGAAGGGTTCCATCCACCCAGTCCGAAGCCCCCTCTTGCGCCATATGAGTACAGTACATCCCTGTCCCTCACTGTGAATAACCAGTAAATCCCTGGCACCCACGTCCCATTGGTGGCACCTAAACTAGACTATCGTAAGTTAATCAGCTAGGTCGTACCCATATAGACTCGGGGTTGTACGGTATTGCTTAGTCTGGACAATCACAAGCGTCGGTCCTTAATCGACTAGGGTGGAACATACACTTTACAAGATCTCGTGCTTTCCGCACCAATCCCATCCAACCATCCACCCCAGTCTAAACCAACTTTCACATTTTAATTTATTTCTAAAAGAACAGTGGCAACACCAGTCACCACTTATTTCTAAATACAATTACCAGTTGAATGAAATATGATTTCCCATAGAACAAAAGATTTAGATAGCCTGACTAAGCATTTTACTACCGTCTAATATTACCAAAGGATTATGTAATTCTCATTATTGAGACAAAGGTAATACTAGGGTTACAAGGGTACATGGCATTCAAGTTCAATTCAGGGCATAACAAGGTTGGATTAACTAATGCCTTAACACCAAAATTAGAGTTCTAATGAAATAGCGATGCATATAAATTTAAAATAATTCAAAACATTTCTCAAACATAGGTTCAAAATGATCAAAGGAGACTTGCCTTCTTGCACGTACTCTGGGTCTTCTGGCTGCGGAGTGGAGAGATCTTCGACAACAGTGGAATCTACGCGCGAAAAGACAGAGCAACAAAACAAATAAATACAAACAAAAATTCAAATAAAATCCAAAAATTCAAATAGAGGCTTTATTTGGATAGATTATGATTTTAGAAGATTTTAGAAACTTGAACGGCTCAAATTGGAGTTAAAATGAATAAGTTATGCTTATTTAAAGATTTCAGTTCAATTAATTCCAAAAATTATTAAATTTCTGACGGGTGGGACCCACATGCAGAATTTACATTTTATTCTTTTTCTTTTATTGTTTTCTCTGAGTCTATGGCCAGTGGGGCGCACATGCCAGTGAGCCTATTACTCAGCCACTGACAAGTGGGACCCTTCTGTCAGTGGCCCCAGGCTGCTCTTGGCCCCTGACAGGTGGGACCCTAGGGGCTCTGGACCCACATGCCGGCGGAGGCACTAGCAGGCGGGGCCCAGATGTCAGCCGGCCCATAGACCGACAGCGGCTGACGAGTGGGGTCCACATGTCAGAGCGGAAAATAATAGAAATGGCTCAACCTCAGCGTGCGGAGCCGGGGGCTCGAACGCGCGCCGAGGGAACCGGGGGGAGGGAGGGATAACGTTGTTAACCAACTGGGCTCACGAGTGTTTCTTACCCATAAAGGGTAAATATACCTTTTGAGGTATCTGCCGAAGGGGTTCGGCCAGAAGCAGACGAAAGCGACGGCGAGGGTGGCCGGAGGGGTTCGGGTGCTACAGTGCGGTGACGTTCCGGTGGCGGGGAGGCTCGGCCGAGGGGTCGGGGGGTGGTCGCCGGCGCACGGGGAAGACGACGGTGGCAGCGGCGGGGCGAGGCGTTGCCCGAGGCGGCGGTGATTCCTCGCCGGACTTGATGGCTGCGGCGGCGAGCAGGGCGCACGACGCGAGGGCGAGGAGGGGCTCGGGAGAAGCGGGCGAGGGCGGAGGAAGGAGGTGCGGTGAGAGGAGGGCCGAGGGGGCTTTTTATAGGGACGGAGGGGGGACACAGGCGCGGCAATCGCTCGCCGGTGATGGTGGCCGGAAAAAGGAAGGGAGAGGGGAAGGAAGGAAAGAGGGGGCGCAGCAGTTTGGGGATGCGGTCGCCGGATTGGGCGGGGATAAGGTCGGCCGGAGCAAAGAAGGAAAGGGGGAGAGAGGAAGAAGGAGGGTGGCGCGAGGAAGGGGAAAGCCCTGACAGGCGGGGCCAGGATGGCAGCGGGAGAAGGGGGCGTGGGCGGCCAGGATGGCACCATGCGGGGAAGAAAGGAGATCGGGCGGCCACGTGTCGCCCAAAGAGGAGGGGAAGGCGGGATGGCTGACGGGCCGGGCCCGCTTGGCGGAGGGAGAGGGGAAAGCGGCTGGGATTGGGCTGGGCGGTGACGTGGGCGGATCTGGGCCGTCCACGCGTCGGCCAGAGGGAGAGGATTTGGATTTTTATTTCGAATTTGATTTTTTTTATTTTCAGAAAAGGCTAGGAAATTATTTAAGCCTTAGGAAAATATGAAAATACCTCCAAAAATTCCAGCAAAATTCACAGAAGCTCCTGGAGTTATTTTGGACTTAATAAAATTATTTTCAACTAATATTAGTATTTAATTTTTATGCTTTAAAATACTTTTTAAATTTTAAAAATATGTTTTAAACTCCAGAAAATTCAGAAAACCAAATAAAATCCAAATATTTTAAAATAATTAATTTGAAATTAAATGTTTCTAGAAAACAAATTTTGGGATGTTACAGTACATGTATTATTTACTATTAGTGTTTGTAGAAAATTGTAGATGTAGATATAAATATTTTAATTTTTGGTATAAAAATTTTAGTTAATATAGTTTTAGGAAATTAGCAGCCGTAGTAGCGTATAGTTGTGTATAATTTAGCGACCATAGTTTTACAAAATTAACATCGTTAGTAAATTGGTATGCGTACAAAATTGTAGCTGTAGAAAATTAAGTGAACGCTACGTACAAATTAATTGTCCGTAGAAATTTGAACGTATTACAAAATTTAGTCAATATTTATGTTAGAATTTCATAATTTGTTTGATAAAAAACAAGAATACGTAATATTAATGATTAAATATGAATGAATGTAATGTCGTTCGTACGTTACGAAAACATGTGTACCATTGTAACTAGTATATAGGCATTTAAATCGATATGCCTTGTAAAATGTCAAAACTGTTAGGAATTATTAGCAGTAGGGGACAGCTCGAGTAGCGAGAAAAGTGCGGCGTCGGTGCGTAGGGTGCCGATAGGAAGTTAATACTATGAGGTTAGTGTAGTTTTTTTACGACAAGTGAACGATCGGTGAAATGTGATTTTCAGTACGTTAGAACTTTCGTAGTTTGCGGTGCAATTTGACATATTGCAAAATTGAAATATATATGCAGGCAGATATCAGCAATGCTGATACCCACTACATTGAGAGTGCATTACGGTGCTGGAACCGTTCGTGAAGGTCCAAATGGTGTGGATTTGAGCGGCTTTGAGCAAGCCACTCTGGTACACCCGGACGGTGAGAATGCTCGAATATAAGATGTGATGCATTGGTTTACCTGTAGTTTTTCGTTGGACCCCGAGGTGTGTAGTGTCGTCATACAAAGGCTCTGGAGCCGGTCTCCCAGGGACATCAGATGGGAGTTGAGAATATTGATGCACACTGTTGCGTGAAAAGGGTTTGTGTAAGGGTACCGACGCCGTGGATACGAGTGTGTCATGCTTGTGCAACCATGCCCATTAGAAGCTGTGTAAGGTCATGTGTACGACCATCATCTAGGAGGTGTGAGCAGCTCGGGCGGCCCGCATGTTGGTCAAGAGAATGAAAATGCTCGTGACGAGGTCGATGCGATACATGGAGGAGAGGAAGAATGGTCACGCGATGGTGAGGGAATAGGACAGGCCGATGAAGGGGAGCATATGGAGTACATAGTGCAGTAGATGGAGTGTGATGACTAGACGGCGTGGGCTGAAGGGGAAGCTGTACAGGAGGGTGACGAGGACAGTTTAGATGAGGATGAAGCTCCTGTCCCACAGGAATGGAACCGGTTTGATGCTAGAGTGTTTCCGCACATGACGAGCACGAATCACCGTGGGAGTATCATGGGATAGAGGTTCGGTTGTATTCAATGTTTGCTGACAAGGCATCGCTGAAGGATGCCATCAAGCTGTGGGCCTTTTCTATGCAGTGGATGTTTCAGGTTGTGAAATCTAGCTAGGAGCAATACACCGTGCAATACGAGCAGGCTGGTTGTCCTTGGAGGGTGCATGCACATAGACCCAAGTATGAGATTGGCTGAACACGCCTGTTTGGCAACAACAGGTATGTAACGCGGAAGTCCTCCTTCCATTCGAGCGGAAGGTCCCCCTTTGGTGACCCATATTCTACTGGCCCCTTGGTGTCTACATGATGGCTTACTCTACGACGGAGAAGATAGTTGTTACTACCAGTAATGCCTTGTCCATTCATTTTATAGCATAATTGCGTTGTCGTGGTGTCATTCAAAACACAGGGCAGCTTTGAGTAGCGACAGGACAGCACACGCCAGCTTTGCGCAATGACATGACCGCATGGGCCACCTTTGTAGATTGACATGACATGATGGCCAAGCTTTTCGTAGTGACATGACAACACGGGCCAGCTTTGAGCAGTGAGAAGACCACATACGCCAGCTTTACGCAGTGAGAAGACTGTACGCGCCAGTTTTGAGCAGCGACATGACCGCACAGGCCACCTTTGCTCAGTGACATGACATGTTGGCCTAGCTTTTCGCAGTGACATGACAGCACGAGCCAGCTTTGATCAGCGAGAAGACCCCACACGCCAGCTTTGAGCAGTGAGAAGACCACACGCGCCAGCTTTGCGCAATGACATGACTACTCGGCCTAGCTTTGCGCAGTGAGAAGACCATACGAGACACCTTTGCGCAGCGACAAGACCATATGACCCAGCTTTGCACAGCTGCAAGATCAAAGGGTGTAGCTATTCGCAGTCTGAAGACCTACTTGGGGAGTTTCGCGTGCCCACAATACCATACTTGGTATCTTTGCGCAGTGACGCGACCACACGAGCATCTTCATGTGCCAAGAAGGCCATAAGGGGCCCTATAAAAGGAGGTCGAAGAGATTTCTGAGAGAATACTACATAAGCAAATCCCACACTACACTGGCGCTTCTTCACCACAACGGGATAGACAAGAGATAGAAGTAATGGAACAAGATGATGAAGCAATCAGAGGAGACCCGTGACCTAGCATGGTCAGTTGCCGCCCATGATGAGAAAGCAAGGGCTGCTGCAGCCTGGGCAGAACAAGCCCAGTGTGCTACGAGGTCAGCTCCCCGCAATGACTCGACCTGTAGCAACAACCCCATCCCAAACGTTCCTACCGAGCGTTCGCCGCAATACCCACTAGAGGGGGAGACGCCCCCCTTTGTTGGTGCCGGGACCCGTGCAAGTTCTTCAAGTCTAAACACCGCCTCAGCCTAGGTATGTGTCTAAACTACTCCAGTGATTATCTCGACCACCTTCTAGACATTGCGACTTATCAGTAGCCGGTAAGGATCAGATGCACCATTTTTCCCAAACTTTTTCTCCTTTAAAGTACGCACTAACAACCTTTCCCTGTATTCACAGTCCCCGGAACCCCTATGTGGCTACCGCAAATGGATCGATCTTGAGATCCACCTAGAGGACCAATGGACCCTTGACTTCAAGGACTGGAACATCAAAAGGTCCTTCGAGATTTGAAAGGAGGAGTGCCACAAGGACGAGCAAACCCTGTGTATACAACGTGAGACGAAATCTCATCTCGAGGCATGCATGTGTAGGGAGCGGGAGGCTCGTGAGAGGGAGCATGAGAAAAAGAGGGAAATGGCGACCAAAGCAAAAGAGGCAGCTGAGGAGTTCAACGCCGAGCTCGTAAGGAAGGAAAAATGGCCCGGTCCACATAGTAGGTTGTACGAGCAATTCAGTTGGTTGCTTGTACGAGCAGTTCGGTTGGTTGGTCACACATGATGCTCTATGTTATGCATATAATCAAAACGTACGCGGCATATTACTTCCAACTGTATTATGAAATCTATTTAAATTCAGACAAGCTTATTTCCTCATCTTTTCGCACTCAATTATTCCCATAGGAAGTCATCCAATAATGTTAACATACCAGTTTTTCTCCGTGTATGAATTCCCGGTAACAATACAATATCACTTACCATCGTACTTACCGATCGTTCTAAGTTAAATCATTCTTAAAAACACGCAAAATTTTTTACGCTCCAACAACACACAATGATCATAAATTTTTATTACAAATTCATCAAATTATCTTCCAGTTATAATCTACAAAATTCATAAAATCTACAAAATTAATGTAGCATCTGGTTTGCAGTCGCCCTAAGGCTTGGCCCAGTCGTTGGACAACAGGTTTCAGTCGTCCAATGGTCGGGCAACTGGAACCTGTCGCCCAATGGCTAGAGACAACTTCGTTGTCACCTGCTCATTGAGCGATAGGCTCTAGTCGCCCGATAGTTAGGCGACTGGAGCCTATTTCTATAAAAAAAATATAAGTGTCGGTATATTTCTGTTATTTTGAATAAAAATAGATTATTCGTAAAAAAAAATTCGAGTAGAGTCTACGTGCTATTTTCTTCTTGTTCAAGCTAGTACTAGCTACTTAGAACTAATTGCATTGTTCATGCATGCATATGCATCATGGTTACGATTGTAAGATGACACCTACAAGCTAAGCCAACCGTTTTCTTTATTATATATAGTGGTTAGAGGAGCAAGTTAATTGGACAAATCAACTAAAACGACGTTCGCAATTGATTATCATACTCCATTTGACATTACTGCAGTTTGTACCTTGAAGTCGCTATAGTTGCAGGAAACGTGCAATTTCTGATTACAGACAGTTAGTTACGCCTAAGCATCACTCGAGAGTGAACACTTGGTACAACATTACTTTTTACCAATGAGTGCAGTACTTAGCTATGATAGTCTTCGCTTTTTTGGAGAGGATAAGATACTTTTGTCAAATGCCCTTTTGTCCGGGTGAAAAAATATATTCAAGCTCTGTTGTTTACATCTATATCACAAATTAAACTACGGTTCGGGGCTGTCCACGTAAACTAGTAAAAACAAAGATAAACTAATACTCCTCCCGCATATCCTAGTTTTTTATGTGATTTGTACAACTAATTATGATCTTAGCATTATGTGGAGCACAGGAACGTATAAGTAATAACACAGCCCAAGTATGCTAAGGGCATCTACAACAGTCTATCTCTTTTGATTGTCTCTAAGAACTCCAATTCACCTAGAGACAACATCCTTAACAGTTTATCTCTAAAATCATTCATCTAACTATTTTTTTTATTTTTTTCACCGTAACTTCCCTATTCACACTTCCTCACTATTTATGGTGGCTTGTATGCCTAGATTGTCTCTTGTATAAAAGGTAGCATATTCTCTCTTCACATCCTCTCTCTTCTAACTAAAATTTTGGATAATATGACAGATAAAAGACAATTGAGTTGATTATTATTAGAGATGCCCTAAACAAAACACTGTGGGACTAATCAAGTATGCGTATAAGCGACAAATGCCAATTTTTCAAGTTACTCCAGAATGGACTACTGATATTGTTTGGAGCATACTAGCTCCTAATTAATTAATCCCCTTTCTCTTTAGTCTTCACCGAAAAGTCGTCTTGTATTTAGCCCCAAATTGACTTTTTGTAGGGCCCTAATTGTGTGTCGTGTCACTTAGTTGACATTTGAGCCCACTGTGTAGGGCAACGTTGATGCATGGTACAATAATATCTTGTGGCTACCACGCCAACCACTTGTAAGTCAAGGGTACGGTAGTGCCATTACTAGGGACCCTTGAAATGAAACGTATATCTATGCATCTTGATTATTGACTCGTTTGAGGTACAGGGACATGCACGATAATATTTTTTTGTCCCTGGATAAAAAAAGATTGATTTAATTAACAAAAAAGGTATTTAATGATTTTTTTTGAAAAAAACTTAATGAGATCTTGAAAGCTTTTCTTACGAATAGCTGAACGGCCCACATAATTGTGCAATGTAGTGTGATATAATTAGAGGCGGAACTAGAATAAAAATAATCATGGTTCACTACTTCTCTATACATATAATAACATGTATAATATTTAGACAATATTATACTAAATAATAATATGTCTAGCAACTTTTAGCATCAATATTTCAATATAACCGATGATAGTGTATAATAATAAAAAAGTAGTGATCAAAATACTTACCAACATGAAGAAGTCTGATAATAATATTAGTTAGTTGCATCAAACTAAAGGAACTAAGAGCAAAATCACAAATAAAAATTGATCAGCGTTGGTAAAATACATCATCCGATCTCAATGGCCTGTTAAAAGAGAATAAGATTACTTGAAGTTTTCAAGTAAAAAATAGTAGAACGATCAAATATAAGCTAATGCAATACCTTTTACAATTACATTCTTTCATGTTATAAAGTGATGAACCACAATATCGTTGGTAAATTTAGTCAATTGTTCTTTCTCTATATAGCAAATAAGTATATCACTCATTAAATCATCATCAATTAATTGAAAAGGTCAATTAGATATTTGTATGTTTAACAGTTCAAGAACAATATAATAAAAAAATACGTCCAGTGGCTTACTTAACATTGTAATCAAATACTACAAATTTACCTCCGATTTGCAACGAGTTAGGCCGTTATTCCAAAAATCAAAATTGAAGCTCTAAGTTTTAACTCTACAATTCAACAAAAAACAATCAACAATCATCACATTAAAACCTTAACTCATAAATTTAGCCTCTATTCTTGAAACAAAATGAAAGAACTGAGAGAAGTTTAGAGCAAAGTACATACTGATTGGGTAGATATAAAGTTCCTTTGACCGGTGAGGGCGCGAGGCAAAAGGGACCAGACATCACATCGGCGAGATGGCGGACGTGGTGCACATCTCCTGGTCGACCATGCGAGAAGAACAGGCATCGAGAGCTGCTGCAGCGTGACATGCTTTGGGATAGATCAAATGGATACCGTGGACTGTTGTGATCCTCTCTATTGGGCTGGCTCGGCATACTGTACTTGCCTCATGGGCTGAGGGAAGGGAAGGCTCCTCGTGGACTACTGCTGGCTACTAGAATTTTTTGCTGCTAATACTCCTTTCGTTGGACTTCAATGAAGGAACCCGGTGGACTGAATTTGGATTGGGGTATTCACACATAGACCTAGTATCCTGCGACATCGGGCCTCGTGACTTGGTTCCGCCCATGGATATAATATAGCGTATACAAATTTCTTTGCGATTTCAAATGTTGAAATTCCTATTACGCAAAAAATATGTTTGGCATATTTGAATTCATGTTTAATTAGTGCAATTTAATTTCAGATATCTAGCCCCCCTATGTTTTCAAATTCTTATATCTCTAAACTAACCATCAAATCTAAGACTTTAAAATTAGGGTCTATTAAGGTGCCGCTCGGTTGGGTTGAACTAAGTTGGCTTATGGCTGAAATTACACTGTAGCTGATGTTAGCTTATTTGGCGTAATTAAATTTTTAAAAAAATTAAAAATAGAGAAAACATGTTAACTCATCAAGGACAATGTAAATGAATACGGGAAAAAAGAACCGACAAAAAACTCAAAAAACAGAAAAAGACGAAATTTAGGAATAGTAAAAAAATAAGTCAGAAACCAAAAGTTTAAGCCGAAATGAGCGGGGTTTAAATTAAAGGCCAGATATTTTTTTTAAAAAAAATTATAGTATATTTTTTCTTAGCAACTGTGTAAATCGTCTGTCAACAACTTTTCTAGTATATTTGAATTCGTGTTGGAAGGCGACATGCGCGCGCGGACGGCCGGTGGCGTCGGGTTGCGTCGCACGGTGCGTGGGGTCTGATGGTCGGTGATTGATTGGACCCACCTACCACGTGTATTGACATTTTTTTTACTTTTTGAAGACTAACTAGCTAACAACACGTATTTTAGTCTTTTAGGTGTTGCTAGCAGAAACAGTAGGATGAGTACTTTTCGGCATGATTTATGATTTTTGATTTAAATTTTTAAATTTTATCTATCTGTGAGAGAATAGAGAGATATTTGCGTATGATTTTGACTGATATAGATGAAGCCGAAATAATATCTACTACAATTAACGCATAAATCTTACATTAAAAAGCCTAAAAGAACTCATCCCGGGCCTAGAGCTAGCAACCAGTTTCTTCCAAGTTTGGACTTTCATCTTTTATAGGTATATTCTTTTTGGCTGAGGTTTATAGTTTTTGGTTGTAACTTGTAGCTTTTGGACTGTTTATATAAGAGATTACAGAGTAACAGAAACTCATGTCCGATTTTTATCAATATAAATGATGTTAATACAGTATGTACCAAAATTAACGAATAGATCCTATTTTAAAGAAATATTTTATTTAAAAGCTAGTTAATATAGAAAAGCTAAAAGTTGTAAAAAATAGGGACATATATTTCCCCTTGTCTTCTCATGCAATGCTAGCTAGCTATACGTATATACATCTCCCTTGCGCTCCTTTGGGGCAAACTGGTGTCCGTCCTAAGGTGGTGATCGGTTCGGCTGAAAGTCTCATGGCTGAAAACACTGTAGCTGGCTGAAAAAAACACTGTAGCTGACAGAGGTTTATTTAGCATAATTAAATTTAAAAATATTTAAAAATATAAAAAATATGTTAGCCCATTACGTATAATACAAACAAATACGGGAAAAAAAAGAACCGGCAAAAAAGCTCAACAAAAGCTAAAAGTTCAGAAAAAGATGAAACTTATGAATAGTGAAAAATAAGCCAGAAGTCAGAAGTCGAAGCCGAGTTGATCAGGACCTAAGTAACAGGAGTTCTTTTTTTTTTTGAACTGAAGTGACAGGAGTTCTGGTCACGGCAAAAAGGGGACGAAATCAATTGTTACCAGAAGGAAAGAATAAATGCCTCTGTTACCAGAAGGTCGTAGCATGAATCCAATCGACCCCAGACTAACACTGCCGTGGCCAAGTGATTTGACGTTGCTGTACCCACCACCCCAACACGCAGCCACCTCGCGCCACCCGGAAGTCGTGTGCATCGATGGAGATGTGTGCCTGTTACTTTCGCTAACTGCTAGCTTGGTCATGCATGTGTCGGTTTGACGTTGCTGGTAGCGACCCCAGGAATTAAGCCCGGGCGAGCCGAGGCACGCGTGTTGCATCCTTGTGGTTGCAACGCGTGCTCGCTACACGGAGTTGAGCTAAAGAGGAAAGAAAAGGCCAGTCGCAGTACAGGGGGTAATGGGAGGTGACTGGACTTTGTGATTGGGTGATATGGAAAGGCTAGGGTGATTTCGTTTCTTGCCAAAGTCCATGCTGCATGATTGCCTTCTCCCTCCCTGTCTCTTCCCATATTTGCACACGTCAAAAGCGCGCACGTTGTATTTTTTTCCCCTTGTTTTGGTAAATGTCCTCTCAGATTGTTGAGCTACCTCCGTGGTCCCTCCCTCCTTTCCCTCGTGCAAGGCGTACTATGTGTTCTTTTCGGCTGCAGTTTATGGTTTTTAACTGAAATTTTTAAAATTTAGCTGTTTACGGTACAGATTACGGAGAGACAGATACTTATTTGCGATTTTGGCTGGTACAGATGTTGAGCTTTTAACGTATAGATCGTTTAACTTGTAAACCCTATCTTAAGAAAATACTCCGTTTGAAAGTTAGGTACTGTAGCAGAATCTAAAAGCCGATTTTAAAAACCCAAAAGAACAGGCGTGGGCATAAAGTTCGACAAAGTTGCAAATGCGAGGGATTCACGGGGGAAAATGACTCGGTGCCCTTCGTTAAGTGATTTGCAAACATGAGAGATTGAGAGACGATGGTTTGTATGATGGTCATGCGTAAATGCTTTAGGACAGAATGGAAAAAAAAAGGCAGCAAAGAGAGATTAACAAAAAGGTCACCATTATATGTGTATGTGCATGTATCCATGTATGAAACCGTCAAATACTTTGGTAACTTTAGAAGACTGTTTTTTTCTAGTCAAAAGATCTTTGAGATGCTATTAATAGAAGTACATATTTGCATATAAGAAAGTGGCCAATATCTGGCAGTTTCAGAAGTGCAGTTCTAACGCAGAAGGTATGGTTGAATATATTACGGCTTTAGCAAATATTTTAGATTAATTATAGATTTAATTATGAGCAGAAAAGCATAATTCCGACAGCAATAAAATGACGTGAGCATCAAATAAATGTATAGAAGAACATATATATTACTCCTGTCATTTAAATAAGATATCATGCTACGCAAAAGCAAAGAGTGGGCTAGTTCAGTTAGCATAATACTTAAATCGAAGTTGCTTAAGTTAGCTCTCATATGTTGGGCTGCACAAGCACAAAGTAAGGCCTCCTCTTCACTAGTGGTCTAATCTTGTAATACTCTAAAAATAGCCTCTAGAGAAATTGTGCGTAAATAGAGAACAGTGGATGCGTGAAAATTGGATGCCTGGATTCTAGAGAAATAGTTTCCTGGAACGAATTGTACAGGAGAGTTAGAATCAGATTCGATTTTGTTGTGGAACCGTCGCTGGCGACCAGTCCGATCGATTCCTCTGCTATGTAAAATTAGATCAATAACAAAAAACAGAAATAGTAGATTGAAAACACAGAGAGATAGAGAACTCCTAGTCTTTCTTTATTGTTTTTTTTTCTGATTTCGTATACAAAATAATCAATAGTACTTCCTATTTATAGCTTAGTGGTGATGTGCCAACTATAGACCAAGGCTTTAAGCCTAGACCCAGGTTTCTTAACACTCTCCCTTGAGCACTCATCTGACACTTTCCTCTAGTTAAGTTCCCATGTCTGCCCTTGACCGTGGGCACGGCTATTCGAATTGTTTTGACTCTGTAGAGTTTGTACACTTTCACCACAAGAGACAATCAACTCGTTGCCCCACACGATTCCTTAGTCATGTGGTTGAGCAGACCATCACAGTGATTTTTCAAAGTATCTAGTCCCTTTTGTCATCTCACTTTATGGGCTTCTCTCACTTGCGGTGGGTCTCATCTATGCACGGGATGTTCCCCACAGTTACTAATGCAGCCGGGCTCCACTTCCCACAACGTTTAGAACAGCTAGGAAATTTCACCCTCCACTTGGTGTCCCTTTAGGCCTCCCCTTGCCCTTGCGGATCCACTTTCATCCACTACCGGTGAGATGAGTCCGGGGTTTCGATAAATTTACTTAGCCAAGTTGTACTTTACAGACTTGTGGTTGTACTGTTTTACACAGGAGGTCATGACAAGATTCGGTCCTTAGTGGTATCTGGGCGGTCTACCACTATCCACTTTGTGCTTCCACTGCACCACATACACACACACCATCGAACCATCTGCCCAGATATTTAAGCAAGTTGGGGTTTTGGGATCGTAAAATAATCATGTCCAAATATATACCAGTCATTCCCACCATGACTGTCCAAACCAGTTTCTCACGATTAAAAATGACAATGATGTTTGGGGCATTTCAGCGCCCTCGAGTATCTGTGCCGTACTAAGCATAGCGTATAATTAGGGACTTATTTTCGAAAGGTTACTGTTATAATTTTGCTAGGGCGACAAGGTTCATACATTCAGATATTCCAAAGGAGGTGTAATATTATTCAAGGCAAACAATGAGCATATAACTAGAATCTTAAATTAAACATGCATTTGCATATAAAATAACAACATGCAATTTGATAATTTAAACCAAAGTAATTTGCAGAAAATGTAGGATCAACATGATCAAAGTATTGACTCGCCTGGCGCGGTTTACCGCGGTCTTGAGCTCACACGAGGTTTTCTCTTGAGCTTCTATTCTTTATCTTCACTTCGCTCTGAGCACGCTTGATCCGTGGAATCTTCAGGACTCCAGTTTTCTATTTACGCGACAAACGACTGAATCCAAATAAAAACAAATAACTCAAAAGATCCAAATAAATCCGAATAAACTCAATTTAGCTTTGTTATGAGTTAATAGGTGATTCGGGTGATTTGAGGCAAGGCCGGTGGTAGAATACAATAACTTAATCTTTTTATTGATAATCTCTTTTTATTATTTTGGTATTTATCAAGTAAGTTCCATGAGTTAGGTTCGACCTATGAATCAGTGTACGAGGCTAGTTGGGTATCATTTTGTCGAGCGTTAATATTCCGGGCATATGCGTTATATAAGCGATGTATACAACTTTTAGCCTACCGAGTTAATCTTATAGTCGGGGTATATAGCATTTTGTGGCACCACATTTTATGTACCTTTAGTTATTATTAGGCATAATTAAAATCCATTGGTTCGGGTCCTAGCTTGCTATATTTAATCATGCTCAATAACCTTAAAGTTAAGATTTGATTAATGGCACATTTCCATTTTGTCTATACTTCGGTTATTGCTAGGCTTAACTGTATATTTTAACTTAAAATTGTTTATCCAAGCAAAACTTGCTTTACAGGGTCACCTTTCAGTATTTGCTATTTAGTAAAATTTTCTACTACGGTTTATTTCATGGTGGTCCAACAAATGTCAGGGCATATATGTTTATTTTATAAGCAAAGGTAAGTTTTATTGTATATGGATTTTTAACCCAAGTCACTACATCTTATTACCTAACTATGACCTCAATTAACTATTTGGGCTATATTAGTTATTCACATAATAAGTAATCAGATATTAAATATTAAGTAACCTTATTTTACCTCCTAATTAAATTTACTACATTTCCTAGATTATTCCAATTTATCCATAATTTTCACCAAAATTTCAAATGAGCTCTAAAATTCCTGGTTTTCATTTCATTGGATAGATCTTGAATTTAGATGAATTTAGAAATTTGGTTTATTCAATTTGGAGTTAAAATGAATAAATTATGCCCATTCAAAGTTTTCAGTTTTCTAGAAATTATTAAAATCCTGACAGGTCGGTCCCACTGTATATTTTTTTAAGTCATTCTTTTATTTTTATATTCTATGTACTGGGCATATGACAGGTGGGGTTGGCTATTATTTAAATAATTGGGGCATGGCCCACATGTCAGTGAGAGTTGCATATATTAATCCAGCATTAGCACTTATGAGGGTCATTAGTCACTAATTAATTTAGCATCTATTAATTGTGTTTGAACAGTAATTGTGTTTACTAATTAATTTGCATTAGTTACTGTGTAACCTTTGATTATTACCTTAAATACCCCCGTTACTGTTGGCTAACAAAAGGTTTAAAAATCCCCTAATACTACCGAATGAGGACTCGAACCCAGGCCGGCGGGGTGAGACCGCGCAGCCCTAGCCACTTAGTTACCCGGTATTACCTGACCGAAGAGGGCGGGGTTACGTAGTTGAGTGGAGCGTGGGGAGGGAGCTGAAGCAGAGAAACTCGGACGGTGGTCGGGCGGCGATGCCGGCGGCGAGGGGCGACCGGTGAGGATCGGGTGAGGGCTAAAACGCGTCGCGCGCGCCGAGGTGAGGCCGGTGGAGGCGTTGGTGGGGACCGGCGACCTTCGGAGCGGGCCGGCGGCTAGCGGCTACGGCGAGCTCAGGGAGGACTCTGGCGCCGGTGAGGTACGGGCGGCGGGGGCTCTGGCCGGTGGTCGGGGAAGCTCCGGGGTATAGAGGGGGTGCTCCTACTGCGACTAATTGAAGGGAAATTGCCCGGGGCGACGAGGGCGGCGCTAATGGCGGTGGCGGCGTTGTGCACGGTGCGGCGCGCTCGGTTTGAAATGGGGAAGAAAGGGTGGCGCGGTGGGGCGCTAGGGCTGGCGTCTCTTTATAGCTGCAGAGAGCGGGGAAGGCGCGGTGGCAGGGACCGGATGGAGGCGGCGGACCACCGGGCAAAACCCGGCGTGGGGCTCGGTGCGGAGGCGCGGGGCTCGACGCATTTAGTGACTGGGCGAGCGGCGCGTGGCATGAGCTGTGCAGAGGGAGCGGCGATGCGACGGGGCCTGCACGCGTGACTGCGCGCGCCGCGAAGTCACGGGGAAAGCACGGCAGCAGCTCACGGAAAAAAGAAGGAAGAGGGGAAAGGGGAGACACGGGCGGAGTGAGGAGAAAAGGTGCGGGCGGGGGCGCGGTCCACGGGCAGAGAGCCGGGGCGCGGGATGAAGAGGGCCTGCAGCACAGTGAGACGCCGGGGCTAGCTGGACCGTGCGGGGGAAGGAAACGGGAGTTGGGCCGGGCTGTTTCGGTCGGCCTGACCCCAATTCCTTTCTTTTTTTCCTTTTTTATTTATTTGGTGTGTATATATATACATATATATACATATGTATATACAGGTATATATATACTTATGTATGGTATCTATATATTTTTATTTATTTCTATTTTTGTACTTGCACATATATATTTATTTTGTTTATATATATACATATACACATATACACATTTTTATTTATTTGCCCATTCATTTTATACACATGTATATATATTTCCGTCATGGCTATATATTTTTTTGTATAATTACATTTTATGTCTTGCTCAACTTTCTAGGCCCTTTGTATATATACTTGTATATGTTCTATTTATTTTTGTTGCCTCTATACTATTATCTTCAAAACCTTATTTTATATTTTATTAACTCAGGTTCCTTATTCTGGATCATCTTCTCGGATTCGTATTTAAAATTTTTGAGTTTCCATTATTTGCATATCCTCTTTATGACACTTCTAATTTTTGTTTTTTGGTCTTTCTTCAATTTTTGAAAATCTCAACCAAATTTCCAGAAAAATACCATGAACTCCAAATTCAAATAAATATTATTGCAAAAATAATTTAAAAGCTTCCCATTTTTAAATTTTGAATTTTTGGGATGTTACAGCTACAGCCTTACCCTTCCTTTCCCTTTTCTTCATCATGGGCTTTATCACCTTGTAGCTCCCAGCGTTGGCTTCACGGCCAGCGGAGCTCCCAGGTGGCTGTATGACATAGTTCTTGCAGAGAACTTTGTCCTGAGCCTATGCAACCTGCATCATATTGATCAATTCAACATACTCCTTATAGCCGTCTTGACGATAATTGCGTGCAGACTGCGCTGCATTAGGATGGAAGGTGGATAGGGTCTTCTCAATCTTCTGCTCATCTGTGATCTGCTTGCCACAAAGTTGAAGATTGGTATAAATTTTGTGCAAGGCAGAATTGTACTCTTGACCGTTTTGAAGTTAGCGAGCTTCAGTCGGATCCATTCTTGCTCTGCCTTAGGAAGAATGGTGTACTGTAGCCTCTCGAACCTTTTTTGAGTGCAGTCCATAATGTTAACGCGTTCCTCTCTACCATGTACTCATTCTTGAGAGTGAGACAGAGGTGGTGCCTGAGGAAGTGAAGTGCCTGATCATTTTCCTTAGGGGTGGGTTGGGCATCCTGCGATGCGCCAATCCCAATGGAAGCGCGGAGCTTCTTGGCTCAAAGTACTATCTCGACTTCGAAAGCCCAAATCAAGTAGTTTTGGCCATGCTGGGCCAAGTCCTCGAACTCCCGGTTCATGATGCCAGTCATCTACATGTGCGTTAAAAAGAATAAATAAGTTTACTGCTGGTAAACATGCATGAAATAAATTTACTACAGGTAAATAAATCTGATAATGGTACAAAAGATTCTCATAATGTTCTAGAATTTTCTATGCATTTTCTATAAATTTTACTATTAATTTCGGTGATTAAAGCAATTTAAATTATTACTATTAATAAAAATAGTAAATAAATATAGCAACACATAGAAAATAATAATGACAGAAATAAACATGCTTTAAATGCTAAAAATAATTCAAAATTTGGATTTCCGAGGCCCTTTTATGCCGGAATATGAATTTTTAGAGAATTCTGCTATTTTTGAGGGCCTATACGCAAATTTTCAATTCAGAGAAAAATTTTGCATAATTTTCTGATTTTTCGCGGGCCTTTCTACAAAATTCGAGACCCGCCTGAAAAATCTGAGGTCCCTTTTGTAATTTTTGGTATTCCTGGGGGGCCCTTTTCCAATTTTGCTGACGCCCCCCCCGGTCCGGGCCGTGCTGTCGGCCGGATAGCTCTTTTGGCCCATCTGGCCCATTTTGGTGGGCATCAAAACTGTAAGGGGTAGGGTTTTCCCTACCCCTGTTCTTTCAGTGACGGCGGCAACCCGAGTGGCCGGCTTGGGCGCGCGCACGGCAGGGCGGCCGACGGAGTAGCGGGCATCACTTCAGGGCCAACCACAGGCGGCGGGTCCAGGTGGAGCTCGGGCGGCAGAGCTGGTGTAAGAATTGAGCGGCGCTTTAGGGCCGGCCACGGGTGGAGCTCGAGTGGCAGAGTTGGCCCTTCAACGGGCAGCGCTTCGGGGCCGACTATGGGCAACGGATCTAGGCGGAGCTTGAGCGGCAGAGCTGAGCCCGGTGGTGGTGGCAAGCGTTGGCTGGGCGGCGGCCTACGGGCACGACGGTGGCTTCAGGCTACCAGGCGCAAGCGTCGGCTTGCGGGGCCAGGCGACGGCGGGTGGCCATGCGGGACTGAGGCGGTCACCCCGTGCCTCGCCACGACTCCGTCTCGACGTCCTGCAGCCATCAAAGACAAGAAACACTTCACATAGCACCGCTCGACATATATAATCACAATTGCATTAATTAAATCACAATACGCATGAAACAGCCCAAACCTGTCAAATCAAGAGAATATGCAACCTAAACACTTTGACCAGGTTTGACCAAGTCCGACCGAGACCGATTGCACCACGCAACGACATGGTCCGAACCACACAAACCAAACTCGACTTTCCTAAACTGATGTCAATTACTCATCACAAACATGGGGGTCATAACCACATGGTCTCTCAGTAATCAAGTACATAATATTACAAGGCATCGAGTGCTAAATTATTTAGAGTGTATTGGAGGATGATTTGTTTTTATACTATAATTCTTAGGAGAAAATAGACTTCATGCAATGATTCTCTTTGGATTAAACTAATCTTATTGTAGCTACTAGTAGGATCCTTAGTGGGTAGTGAATAAGGAATTTTATAAATAATCCTTTTTTATTCCGAAATATAGAAATATACCCGCTTTTTTATTTTTACAGAAATAGCCTCCAGTCACACAACTGTTGGGCGACTGGATCCTGTCGCCCAATGGTAGAGCAATAGGAAGGTAGTAGGTGTACTGTTGGGCGACATGAATGCAGTCGCCCAATGGTCGGGCAACTGGATCCTGTCGCCCAGCGGTTGGGTGACAGGAATTCCTATCGCCGAACGGTTGGGCCATTGGAAGTCCTATTGCCCAAGCGTTGGGCGACAGGATCGCTATATATATAAGCAGCACTCGGCTGAGCGTTCTGCAATTGCCGCCGTCGAGCCGAGGAGAAAAGAGAAGAGAGAAGAAAGGAAGGGAGGAGAGGAGAGGAGAGGGAGAAGGATAGGGGGTTCTGCTACTTCAGTGAGGTAATTTTTTTGTTTTAGTAAATTTTTTGTATTAGATAAATAGTTTGGCTAGTATAAAATTAGCATGTGTAGAAATTTATTGTTGTAGGAAAGAATAGTATAACTTTGATTAGATGAAATAATCCTATTACATAAGAAGGAATTAGTCCTGTTAGAGGAAAGACTAGATAGAAGACAGGAGGAAAAAAAGAGAAGGTAGGAGAAACATGCTTGTCTTTAATTTATGTCGTTGCGAATGTCACACCGTTGCCAGATCCTGAACCTGCTGCTCCGAGAAGGAGCTCCTTGAGGAACATCAAGTTCTTCTTCCAATGGATCGAGGCAGGGCCATTAGAGAAATGGTCCCTACTGCATGACACGGACAATGCAAGGTACAACATAATGACCATTATACTTGCGGAGGTGTCAAACTGGGTTCTTAGGGGCCTTCATTCTTAGCACCTTGTCCCATTGTCAAAGGTGTCTTGTATAGCACAATTGGGTATTTCAGGAAGAGGCATGCAAATGCCGCACTTTACGCCGCCAACCCGCAAACACCATATTGCATGAAGATTATCTCATGCATGGAGGTGAAGACTATGAAGGGCTAGTTGCACATGGTACATGTGATGTGCAATACTGAGCATCATTTCAATGTGCTCCTCTAGGATAGAGCCGATTTTGGGACGGCTCGTTCTCTTGTCACCCATGAGGTATGCCTTGGAGATAATGTAAACCAACCTAGCTATATGTGCAACAAGTCGAAGCTCTTGCACAAGCCATGCTCTCATGTACTAGCTGTATGCGGTATTGTGCACATGGACCTTTCGAACTTTATGTCTGAGCACTTCTTCAAGGAGCGGGTGGCATAGGTCTGGTGTGGTGAGCTTAGGAGGTTCAGGGTTATGGGTAACTTCACCACCTTGGATATTGCAAACAAAACCTGGATTCCGGATGTTGACATGCTGAAGGATAGGAAGGGTCATCGGTAGAGTCATTTGATTACCAATGATATGGATGAAGCGTAAACCGGAGCATTGGGTAGACACTGTAGGTGCTACGGCAAGGATGGCCACACAGCCAGACGATGCAAGGCAGCTGCTGAGGAGTAGTCACACTGGCATAGTTTGTAGTACTACTTGTTGGAGTGCAGTAATGTTTGTGTAAATGTGCTATACTCGTATTGTACGTTGCTTGTAATGTTTATGTAACTTTTGCGGTATTGTCCCATTATCATTACATGTACATAGCGCCATAACACATGTAGTGCACGTTGCACCCACTCAATAAATGGTAATCGCAATGATGCATTCACTTTTATAGAAGATAAATTCAAGTCAAATTTATTACAAAAGTCTAAAAAAAGAGATTCCCAAATCTTGATCTTCTGGGTTTCATATGCTTCCTCTTCTACTTTTGGAGTTGGAGGATCAGCGGCTAAGTTCTCGAATACTATGAAGATTGCCCTTGCCCTCTCCACTTCCTCCTCTAGCCTGGGCAAATCACTAGCATGGCCCATAATCTCAAAGAGGATGACATGATAAGCTTCCTTAGAATCAGCCGCTTATGCTTGGTTATCCATGTGTCTTTCCACTGTCGCAAGAGCTTCTTCTGACATTGAAGAGAAGAACGAGGCTGAGGGCGGTTTCCCTTTCCTGAGCAGTAAGGAGACACCTCTGTCGACAGAGGATATTGAGGTCTAGCTGACGGATGGAAGCGACTCAAGGAAGGAGCGCAGGACGTGAGCGGAGGAGTTGCTTCAGATGTAAGTTTTTGGCCGCCTGTGTAAGGTTGCGGCTGAACAACTATTGATGGATAGATGAGAGAAAGGAGATCAAAAGAATACGAGATGCCATTATTGAGAAATCTGGTGAAGAAGATGATTTAGGGGATGATAGTTTAGAAGGAATTGTACACCACACTGCATATAAAGCCAGAACCATATGGAAGTTAAAGGTTCGCATGCATCAGAATATTAACAAGTGGAAGTTTTAGTCCATCCGTGCAAAGGAAAAGTTGACGCACATTAAAGATGGAAGTCAAACCGTCCAGTTTTGCTCAGTGCCATAATTCCAGCAAAAAGCGCCGCAGTGTCCTCCAAGCCGAAGTCGTTTTTCCGTATCCGAGTTGCACACAAGACAACGCGAAATAAAAGCTGTGCCACGAGTACGCCAGACACAAAGCAAGTCCAAAAGCAAGGAAAAAGAAAAAAACAGTGCATTTTTTTCTTCCATTTCCTCGGTCCAAGAATCGTTTCAAAGTAGCCCGATTTCTTGATCTGTGCTCAAGATCATATCGCGTTCTTCAGAAAGTGGTGTCACCGGTGACGAGGCATCATCCAGTATGATGGCAAAGAAGAGTTCCGCTGTCTCGCTACATTATCCGATGCTCCTGACAAGCAATTATGCAACATGGACAATCAAGATGGAGGTGTACATGAAAACTCAAGGAGTGTGGGACGCGATGGAGAATGGCAACATCGATGTGTGCAAGGATCAGATGGCATTGGCGGCCATCTATCAGGGCATCCTAGAGGAGACACTCTTCCTTCTGGCCGAAAAGGAGACGGCCAAAGCCGCGTGGGAGGCATTGAAGATGATGCATCTTGGCGCTGATCATGTGAAGGAAGCAAAGGTACAAACTCTCAAGACCGAGTTCGAGGTGCTGCGTATGAAGGAAACAGAGTCAATCAATGACTTCGCCGTCTGGTTGACAGTCATCGTCAAAAAGATTCGGGCCCTTGGCGAGAAGTGGAAGAGTTACATGTAGTGAAGAAATTACTTCGTGCTGTTCCCTCACAGTTTCTCCCGATTGCTTCGGTCATAGAGCAATTTGGAGACCTAAAAACAATGACCATGGAGGAGGTTATCGGTCGTCTTAAGGTGTATGAGGAATGCATCCACGACAATAGTAACAAAGGCGATGGACAGCTCTTGTTGACCCGTGCTGAGTGGGAGATCCGATCATCGAAGCGTGAATGCAAGAACACTTCCAGGGGTGGTGGTCAAGACCGTCAGAATTGGAAGTTTGATAAGGCAAAAGTGAGGTGTTATAATTGTAACGAATATGGACACTTTGCTTCAGAATGCCCCAAACTGAGGATGAAGAAAGCGTTTGTTGCTAAAGCATTCAGCGATGATGAATCAACAGTGCTCTGATGATGAGTTGAGTCAGGGACGTTGAGGAGATGTGTCACCGTTCTGTGTCAAGTATGAGTTTAGTAAGTTGTAGTTGAGACCGATTGCCTCAATGTTTTAGAATCTTTGCATCCGGATGGACCTATACTAGTTGAGTTGAGTTCCTACATGTAGCTTGCATGTAGAACGCTTCATGTGGAGGCGTGGTTGGTAGTTCATAATGCATTGACTAAAACTAGAGCATGTCAAGTCAAGATTAAGGGGGGAGATTGTTAGAAATAATTTTGACTTAGAGTTTAAGACGTAGTATAGTCCGTCTCCGTGCGTAATTCAAGTTGAAGTTGTGTCCAACTTGAAGTCTGAATACATATACAAGTAGGAGATTATTAGCCTATATATTGAGGAGACATGTAGCCAATTTTGTAAGAAAACCAAGAAAAGGGGAGCAAATAAGAGAATAGAGAAATTCAGAAATTCTCCTGTGTTCTCTCAGTTTATTTGTGATGTGTGTGTATTTTCTCCTGGATAAAAGTTTAAACAGGTACCGTGCAGCAAGCCATGGCAAGATATGCCGTCCACATAAACCGTATGTATCGGGTGCATGGATCAAACCCCGATACGTATGTGGTGAATTGTGTGGATAGTTCAGGTGCAATGGACCTCTGGATAACGATGATGAGGGACCACACCTGTGAGCTTGTGGAGCCACCACACAGGCACTGTAATGTGGCCTCGTCACTCATCGCCAGCCTAATAAGTCACCTCGTAGTTACGGACATCACAGTTTCACCAAAGCTGTTGATGGCTGATGTCGTGAACCTGGTTAGTTTCCTGGTGACCTACAGTAAGGTATGGCGGGCAAGGAGGAAGGTCATACATGGAATGTATGGCACGTACGAAGAGACTTACACCTTCGTGCCAAGTATGCTGCATCATATTATTGAAGCCAATCCTAGGACATATATAAATAAGATGGAGAGGGTGTACCCTACAAAGGGACCCAATTGTTTTATCCTTGATCAGGTATTCTGGGTGTTTTAGCAAGCGATTAAGGGGTTTAAGTACTATTGTCCAGTGCTAACAATGGATGACATGTTCCTCTCCGGTAGGTACAAGGGCGCGGCGGTGGCGGCGGTGGACGCCGATGCAAATGATCACTACACCCAGTGGCCTATATATTTGTGGAGAATAAAAACACTGATAGCTGGCTATGGTTTTTGGCCGATGTGAAGCAAATAGTAGTCTAAGAGCAGCCCAACGTCTACCTTCTCATGGATTGCAACGCCGGGCTACTGTTGGCCCCGAGCACCATGTTGCAAAGGACTCAACCATTCTTCCAGAGGAACAACGTGAGGGCCCGTTGGTGCATGAGGCATCTGACAGTGAAGTTTCACACCCATTTCCGCTCTAAGGAGTTGATGAAGAAGTTCAAGAAATTCTGTATGTGGAACCAAAGGCACAAGTTCAATGCAATATGATTAGAGCTTGAAGAGGAGACATCCAAACATGTGAGGGAGTCGTAGGGAGCAGAACCGCCCATAGCTCAGGCCGCACCCGCAGCAATTGGCGAGTTCACCTAATAGATCAACTTGCAGGACCCCGATGTGGAGAAATTGATGTGGATCAAACCTCGAGGTGAGATTAAATTTATAGGTTGACCGATCTTTCACGGTGGTAGAACAACAAGATACAAGTGGAGCACTAATTATAGGATGTAATCCATAATAAGATAGCTAAATTTCTTTGCGTACACCACAGCACACAAACGAGAAATAGGGATCAAAGGTCTAGCGTGTAAAAACCAATAACACGATTGGAATCCACATGCAAAGATGAGAAATCTCGATGAAGTCTCAAGAACTCACACACATGATAAATTGGGATGAAACCTAATGGCCAATGGCCAAAGACATACACAGCGTTTAATTCATAATCTAAACTCCCCCAAACATGGCGTATGACCTAGCTTTTTATAGCCTTACATAACTCACGGCTTAAGGTCTGACCAGACTTGGACGGATAAATCTTAACTACTAGCAAACTCATACCCAAACTAGTACTACTCCGTGCACATAAAATCAAACTACGCCATCACTGATGATTTGTAGAACTTGGATTGCAGGTGGCCCCCACCCTAGATCACGTAAAGAAAGAGAGCAACGTAGAGAAAAGAAAATCTTGTACATGCATGTAGTACAAAACCAACCATGCATTACTAATATCCTTGATTATCCTGATTTCCTGTGGAAATCTTCTTAGCTCTGTTGTCTCCAAGTTCTCCTTCATGCACTTCATTCTATCTCCAAAAATATGTCTATTAGTTGTATTCCAAAAGGATTCATTTTTGGATACGTTTAGTTCTGGTTGTATGGCTTGCATGCACGCACATGAACTATAGCATGTATGCATCCTCTTCTCTTCACATGTTGTTACCTTTTTCTCTAGATTGAAAACATGATGATGTTTCAATTGTAAAACAACGGATTCTATGAATCGACATGATCTACTCTGCATAAAAAATGGTCCCTACTTCATGACACCAATAGTGATAGGTACGTAATAGTGCAAGGTATGATATTATAATGACCAACATGTCCGAGGAGTACAACGGTGTACTAAAGGGTGTGCGCTCTCTCCCGATCACTACAATTGTGGATAAGAGTTGGAACTGCATCGTTGGCTACTTCATTAGTATAGCTATGATTGTGAAAAAGCATATGGATGAAGGGAGGCAACTCTCAGAAGTCATGCAGACGTACATGGAGCAGAAAATGATGAAGGCTCATTCACACGATGCCCAGACCATGGATGGGATAAAGAAGAAGTTCAAGGCCTGTTTGAGGTATAAGTACATCATGGGCCATGCCAGTGGTGATCGAAAGCGTATATGCACTGTCGACGAAGTTGTGACCTCCACATGCAACAAGCCGATGCTCCTTCACAAGCTTTGCTCCCATGTCTATGCCGCATGCGTTGCGTGGCGACAGCCCTCTATATATTACATTTCGGGGCACTATAACATACATCATTTGTGCGGGACTTGGACTGCTGAGTTTAACTCCTACGGTGTGGACATGCATTACAGGGACCTTTGGTTGAGGGAAGTGAAGTGGGTGCCGAATGATGCACTGAAGCAACCTCGGCATGGAAGACAGTAGTCCCATTACATCTGCAATGACATGGTTGATAGTCAACATAGCCAACGGATGAGTCCATGGAAGTGCAAGCTATGCAAGATAGTGGACTACTCCATGAGGAACTGCTTGAATAGGTCTACTTCATGGTCGCCTCGTAGACCTGACGATTTATAACACCTGCACCTATGTGCCTACTCATTCTTTATAAGGCTGGCATTTTCTGCAATATAACTAGCAACAAATTAATGTTTGGCAATGAAAATTATGTGCATTTTAAATTAAGTTCACTCCTAATGTTGACATGTTCTTTTTCGTAACTTTTAACGTGAATTTTGTACTAACATTGATACATGCTTTTGATGCACATTTCGTACGAACACTCAAACTACGACAATAAAAGCATGGCAGACATGGTTGAAAGCTCAAGGCATGAGGGGGGATGGCGAACACGGGCTGTGTTTCGAGGTCATAACCCTTACCTCAAAGACAAGTGCATCTACGATTCCCTAGACCCCAACTCCCAAGCCCTGATCTACACCTCGAAACCAGGAATCGTACACCCCTATAAATCCCATCCGTGACTGCACACACATCCCCGAGCCTTGGTCGCAATGCAAGTACAACCTTGCAGGTTCGTGACGACAACATCTACTCAGGATGTCAATTCTTTTATTGCCCTCTGTTCATGGTAAGTGGTTCATTACCTATGTATACTTGCACATGTGATATGCTTTACTAACCTCGTCTTGGTTACAGACAGTGGATTGCAAGTTCACCGAGTGGAGGATCCATCATATCTAATACCCGTCTAGGTTTACATCCATAAACTGCACATCTACTTAAAAGAGTTATGGGAAGAGCTCCAAACCAAGAGGACCAACAACGATGAGCTCCACAAGCAGAGTATTAGGGTGAGGAACAACGAGGAGATGCTGCATATTGCACCGACTTCCACTTGTATTACTGCTGTGCCAACCCAAGCTGCACTCTACAAGGTCACACCATGCCCATGCACTTGCCACCCTCCATCGGCAGTCGTTGGAGCGCCACCGCCACTATCGCTCATGCCTGACCACCGCCCGACTACCGTTCATGCCACCACTGTGAGATGACGCATGCGCTGCCAACTCCCATGGCCTCTCCGTGGCCGTGACAACCCATTTTGCTGGTCGCCCTCCTCTCCCCTCACCAGCGCTGCCGCCCTCAAGAGCCTATGCTGCCTCCTGAGCTTTGCTATCTGTTTCCCCCTCTCTAGAATGCCAAAGGGCAAAATATCATTTATAATTTTTTTCTCTCGTCTAAATGGCGGTTAATGGAGCAAATGGATAAAAAGGCTAACAGCGATGGCATTTTCCAATGTTTTTGTGTTTGCGAGACTTTTGTAAGTTTGGTCTCTTTGCAATGGTATTTTACAATTTACGAACAATTGCAATTGTACGGAGCAAATTAGCTCTTAAAAATACAACAATAAAAGTTTGTTTTTTTCCTTAGTTTCTAAGTTTTTTATTGGAAAGTTTGTGAACCGTATAGATTAATCTTGTGTTAAGCAGCACTCGTTAGTTCCCTGGAATCAATTATAAACCATGTTTTCACGTTTGCATTTGTTTGGATGATTTATACGGCAAATTAGCGTTTTGAAATCTTTATATAATGCAGAAATTAAGAAATTCATTGTCACATATCCTTATTTAAATTCTTTCCCTGTTTTACGGAACAGTATTTGGGATCCTCGAATGTGCATGAGTTTCTGAATTCAATCATCTACGCTAGCTACTTTAGTTTCTCTAATATTAATGCTTATATTCTTCTTTTCCTTCCATCAGCATCATAAAACCATCATTAGGATGCTTGAAACAATTTGGTATTTTGTTATAGCGACATATTCATCACTTGATTTCGTCATTATATTCATCCATTCACCATAATAGTTGCATTTCGTGACTAATGAAAATGCAACATGGAATCCTCGAGAACTCATAACCATTGGTACAAATTACGTTCTAGCCACGAAACCGTAGGTTGAAATGCAATTGGCATTACTTTTGAATAGGAAAAATACTTTCCAGCAGTAAGTTGGCAATTTGGTATTTTGTTATAATAGCATATTCATCGCTTGATTTTGTAATTATACTCATCAATTCACCATAATAGTTGCATTTGGTGACTAATGAACCTACAACGTGATTCCTCGAGAATTCTAACCATCTTTCCAAATTATGTTCTAGCCGCAAAACCATTGGTTTGCAATGCAATTGGCATTGCTTTTGAATAGGAAAAATACTTTGCATAGTCAATTGGGAACCTAATATTGGTGACGGGGCAAATTTCAAAAGCTGCTAGGAAGTTTTTCTTGGGGTACCTCCAGAGTGATTTGATATAAACCATATATGTGCACGTGGGAAGGTGAAATGATAAAGCATATATGCACATTTGGAATATTACTTTGACAAGATGCGATGCATCATGAGCCACCTTTTGGTGGGTCGGTGAAGCTGTGGGTGTAGAATTTTATTCACCAACATTCAATCTTGGTGTCCATCCATTACATACATGTGAGTGCATTTCAATAGTAATTTTATGAGGTCGCAAATTCATCCCTGGTCTCTGTTTGTTTAAACGTGTGCTAAGAGAGGGTACTTGCATATGTGTACATGCATGGTGGTATGCGTATATATATGTCTTCCTTGTAATCGAAAAAAATGTGATACATTAGGAAGCTAGCACAACTTGATTTCTTAAGCACATTGTGACCTTACAAGAAAAGTTAACAGTGAGCTATTTTTTATGTGGAAGCTTTGAAAACTATAATATTTTATGTTAACTTGCCAAGCTTCACTTATCTATTATATTACTAAAAATTGGTTTAATCGGAGATATTACATAACCTCACGAACAAGAACTCTTCATAAATTATTCAGGACAAAGAGAAAACATTAAACCACTTACTTGCCAAGCTTCACCTATATATATTATATTACTGAAAATTGGTTTAATCGGAGGTATTACATAACCTCACGAACAAGATCTCTTCATAAATTATTCAGGACAAAGAGAAAACATTAAACCACTTATTTATGAATTGTCTGCTTTTTCTTTGTAATCGCAAAAACAAAAGACGCGATGCATCAGGAAGCTAGCACAACTTGATTTCTTAAGCACATTGTGACCTTAGAAGAAAAGTTAACAGTGAGAGATATTTACGTGGAAGCTTTGAAAACTATAATATTTAACATTAACTTGCCAAGCTTCACCAATCTATTGCTCACTCCATCCAAATTTATAAGGGATATTTTTTAAATGGTCTTATCCATAAATATAAGGTGTATTTTATATTCTAATGCAAAATTATTGTGAGGTTTCCTTTGTACCTCTAATAAATATCCCACTTTACTTTATGCTTTCTACAACACACATTGAATATAGTGTTTAGGGTAATAATTAGAGGTAGTCTAGTCATTTCTAATATCTTCTTGGTTTATATATCAAGAGAAGAGTATATTACTAAAAATTGGTCTAATCGGAGGCATTACGCAACCTCACGAACAAGATCTCTTCTTAAATTATTCAGGTCAAAGAGAAAACATTAAACCACTTATTTTATGAGCCGGTTATAATGGCACAAATTAACCAAATATCGTTAAATACTATTCATGAGTAGTGGATTCATCTCCGAATGACGTTCGCTATGCTTTTCACGTGGGGAAGGTTCCTATCAAATCTGCGTATGCGCTCCGTCGCTGATGTACCCTTGGCTAGAAGAATATATGGGGCTGAGAAAAAGTGGAATTGTGCATCTGTTGAGATTTGATTAGATCTCTACAAAGACTGGTGACATGAAATTGTCCAACCTAGATTCTTTTAAAATCATCCTAGACGTATTGATTTAGACAGCAAATACGCTATCTAATCTATGACAAGTACCGGGGTAACATCACGCCTAAATCAGCACATTTTGTCAATGTACTCGTCAAATTAATTACGTATGGTATATACAGAAGTGTCTTTGCCTATAACCTAGCAGCAAAAGTCAAGTGCACAAAAGGAGGTGATATAGCACTAGGCAAACTGCTAGGCCTTAGGAATTTATTTTCTTCATCTTCTTTCCATATTCTAGCAAGTTCTCTTTTTCTTAATGATATATAGATATTTATGTATCACAATTTGTCAACTTTAACCTAGAAAAACAGAAACTTCTTTAGCACATTAAGTACTCCGCTTGTGAAAAATCTCGATTCTTGACACCCTAGTAATATAATTAAACGACAGCAAGGAGATGTTATGAACTACCTGTGTCTCGTTCACCAGAGAATTAATGCATGGCGTCAACATGGTCCCAAGTTTAGTTAATAAACATAAACATTGCCATTAACGTGATCCTTACCTAAAACTTTTGACCATGGATTATATTAGCTAGAGAAATTACTTTAGAGATAGCCTCTGCTCCTCTGTAGTACTATGTAGTATTGTATAGACGTACGTACACTGTCCCAGAAAAGCTGTGACAATTGCGAACTACAATATTTGCCTTGTCTCTTCACCATACATGGATAGGTCAGACATACAGACTAGCAATTGGATGGTTAGATTTGAATGGTTAGCAGGATGTACTGTTGATCTAATCTAGCAGAACATTTTCCTAATGATAGGAGTGTCGTAACTTCACGCATGGTATAGTATATAAAGAACAAAAGCAAACCGACACCAGAAAGTTATGGGAAACGGCGAAATTCTTCACACGGTCGAGAGAACCTTGGAAAAATGGTCGCAAGATTCATTCAGAAGCAGGCAGTACCTACTCTTATGCCTTTACCATGACATGAATTCTCTGCAAACTGCAGGAATCTCTCTGACCGTGTTAGGCATAAATACGAGACCTCAAATTTTGCATCTTTCTTAATCTCAGTGAACAAATTGGACTGAAATAGTACCATGTTTAGGCCCTGATTCCTGCATGCAAATCAAACACTTAGCGCTGGAAGAAACAAGCGTCCTGTGGAACCGATGCCGGCAATCAAGGAATCAATGTTTGTTCAAACTTTTTTCAGTTGTGGCATTTAAAATCTTCACTCAAGTAACTATAAGGGTCACTAGGTTTAGATTGCACTAATTATACTTTACAAAATAAGGTTGAAGACCTAAGGCAACAAAATCAGGCACTAACAGCTAGCATAAGGCCAGTTAGATTATCATGAATTGGCTAGTCAAACTACCCAGACCGGTTTGACTGAAGTGCAACGGTGATCTAACCAGTGAAGTCGGTTTGACCATAGGTCCAAGACTGGCTTGACAGGTCCCCAGTTCCCAGACCCGAAAGCCTTTCGAGACAAAACTCAAATATTAAGAACTTGCTCAACTTTCATCCAACACTTTCAAATTTTGCATGAGACTTGTTCAAGATATTAGGAAGTTGAACCAATCAAGAATCACAAGGTTTTGGGCTCGAGTTAATTAAATTTGAGATAATCTAATCTATGGCACAAGAACACTAAAAATCCTAAAATTTAAATTAGTTCTTACTCGTGAAGATCTAAGGCATGGGATCTTTCATATCTATTCTCACATACCTAACAAGGTAATTTATGCAAGAGTTTAGGTTAAAACACCCACAACATAAAATTACAAATCTAGCTTAAGAACAAGTAAAACTAAAGCAAGAACACAAATAAGAATATAATTGAGACAAAGTTTTGATATATTTCCAGTGGAGTATGAAGTTTACATACTTATAAATGTTTACAAGGTGCAGTCAAAGTATTACTCTATCCTCTCTCAATTTCTCTATTTCAAAACTATGGAAGAAGACAAGGTGGTAGAACAAAACCTAAACCTTAATCCTTATCCTCTACCACCTCCTCTCCTCTTCTTTAATAACTAGCACCAACCCTAATGGGTCCAACCCATTAAGCCTACCAAGGAAACCCGTCAACCCTACTAATACGGGTTTTACATACTCACGCATATTTCTCAAAGCGTTTATAAGACTCATCCCAGTAACACCTTAGCGATTGATCTACTTAGTAATTCTAGCTCTCCTTGACCTAAATCACTATTCCCTTGTGCCTCCTCGCACCGCATTTTTGACCAAAGCACCAACCCAATATTCGGCAAACTACCAAAATACCCCTGACAAAGCTTCTGGACACCGTCTTTTGACTCTGTCTTCACCTTCACCTCAAAGCATTTTGCATGCTTTGACACATAGCCCGTAGTGCCCAATGACTAGCCATCACGTCTTCACACATTTAGACCCCCACTAGCAACTGTTGTAGCTCCTAGTGAGCCGAGGGCAGGGGACTCCCTTTTGCAGTGCTCCGACCCCTGCTCGCTCTTGGGCAGATGAGGTAGATGAAGAAGAAAGAGATAGCTACATCATTGATATGAAACTTGAGGGTTCCACTAATCGTGCTCGTCGTCGACTCCACCACAATCGACGAGGCATGAGTAGAGTTCAGCGAGAGGTACGTGATAAGGCATTAACAAAAATTAAGTTTGCAACATCTCCATTTGATGGTAAATATGATCTTGAAGCATACCTTGATTGGGAACTAGCAGTCAATCAGAAATTTGCATGCTACAATTATCCTGAGAACAAAAGAATTAGGGCTGCTACTAGCGAATTTACTGATTTTGCATCAATTTGATGGAGGGAATATTGTAGACAACACCATGTACCTCAACTTGGGATGACATGAAATGAGCCATGAGATCTAGATTTGTTTCTTCATAATATTCACATGGCTTGCTAAAGAGATTGCACCGTTTAAAATAAGGTAGTAGAATTGTAAAGTAATACTTTCATGAATTGAAAACTTGTTTATTATGTTGTGGCTTAGAGAAACATGCTGAAACTACAGAGAATAGATTCTTAAGTGGACTTAATCAAGAAATTCAAGACCTTCTTGTTCACAAAGAATATAATTCTCTCTCATTTGTTTATACTTGCTTGTAAGGCTGAAAGTTAGATTGAGGGGAGATTGAGAAGGCTTGATGATAAGGAACATGAGAACAAACCTATGTTTGTGTCTTTTTTGTGACTAACAACTTGCAGGAAGTTGAGAACCACACTGAAGAGGAGAATGAGCTGATTGAACCACCAACTTCATCGCCTGAGAAGGAAGATAAGAAGATGGATGAACCTACATCATCTGATGTGAGCCAAAAAAAAAAGGTAAAGATAATAGTGTTATCATCACTCAAGGTGAGTATGCTTATAAAGAACTACAATTGTGCATTGTCCACGCTACTTTAGAGCAAAAATTAGTAGAAAACAATTCTAATATGCACATCTTTCAAGTAGAGAATTCAGACTGCATTGATTGGAGTGTTGTGAATGAGGTTTGTGCTAATTTGTTGCATAAATCTTTGATTCAACTAGAAATTAAACTTAATTCTTCTGTTTTAATACCAAATCCATGTACAAAAATAAATGCCTTTGATTCTATCAATGTGCAATTGATCAATGCTAGAGATGAGTTGAATGACATTTCTTCTTCGAACACTTTAGGTTATATTGAGATTGATCATCTTTGTGAACTAAGTTGTTTAGAGAAAAAGTTATTTGATATTCTCAATTCACTTTCATTATTTTGTAATAAATATTACTTGATAGGTGAGTATGATGAAAAGGGAAATTTCATGTTTCATAGAATTTGCATAACTTTAGAACTAGAAGGTTCAACTTTGGAGAAGGAACACTATCATGTAGAGGAAACTAATGGCACTAACCTTGATATTTCTAGTTCATCTAGTCTTATTTGTGAGCTACAAGAAAGCTTTCAAGAAGGGGAGCATTGTGGGCTGCATCCATACACGACAATCATTGCTCCATTTGCATTAGAAAATAATTTACCTCTCATTGAGATCATCAATATCAGGGAAGAATTCTTCAAATTTTATTTTGATTCAGTTATATACTTATACAGATTTTCTACACATGTGAATTTAGCTACTGTCCAGCAAAGTATTATTGATGGAGATCCTTTCAAATTGTTGTTCAAAAAAAAGCATGGCAAATACAAAGTCAATTTCCTGGGAGAATATGATGAGAATGAATTTTATGTGTCTCAAGTTTGCATTGAAAGTTCTGTAGTGTTGTCCTATACTTGTTTTCATGTGAATAGGTCACAATCAAATACCCTATTTTCTAAAGAAAAGGAGCCGAACAAGACACATACATACATAGTTCCAACACTATCCAGTGAGAATACTTCCAAACAGGTACACTCGTTTCAAGGAGGTTTTATTTTGTTTAATAAAGAACTTATAATATTATATAATGAGAGTTCATTGTGTCTATTGTCATGTACCGAGAATTATGATCAAGATCTAGCAATACATGAGGCTACACATCTGTTAAAACTAAGGGTGTTTTTCAGCTCCCAAATGCATATGACTATAGCTCCCAAGATTGAACAAAAAGTGAATTTGTTTCTTCAGCTTCAATTTATTTTAAATGAGAATATGATGGTACCTAATGATGAAAATGTATATTTGTACAGATATACAAAAAGCATTGCATAAACACTACACGCTCGTGCTTGGGGTCCACCTAAAGGGAAGCTGACCCGTACATCAAAACCAAGTCAATGCCTTCCCCAACTCTTCCTCAAGATTTTCATGTCACTTTGGTTAAAAGTCAAGCAAGAGTTCAAGTTGGACATGTTCTAGAATCCAATTTGGCCTCTAGAGACAACACTGACTTCAAGCATGCATAGAATTTGCATAAAGATTCCGTTTAAGATGTATGAGTACAGCATGGAAAGCTTATCTTGTCCTCTTTCCAACGAATCTAGCCCTACCTCTAGATTCCTTTTAAGCACACTGCAATCATGAAATAAGTGAGGATTGATTCTAAATTCAAGTCAAAAGGTTTTGCATGCCCTCCTCCCTTTGATTTCGTTTAAGTCAAAAGGATTGATTCTAGATTCCTTTGTAGCGATTGTTAGATGGCTTGATCATGTTTCGATCAAGTAACCTCATCATCAACATCATTATCTACCAATCAAATTATCATCCACCAGAAGATTGGAACCAATTCTACATCAGAATAACTCGCTCATTAAGACCTCCAATCATATGATCTAGTGCATGTTGCCGCTTGAGATGTTGAGGCATTCCTGAAGTTGATGTGGCATCTACCTTATGGGCTGTGGAGGTAGGAGCAGAGCCTCATGATGTGATGAAGAAATGGGAGCAAGCTGTCTTGCTGAAGGTGAAGTAGATGAAGCAGGTGTTTCAGCTGGCTATAGAGAAAGTAGATCAATAGCCTCATCTTTTTCATTGCACTCCTCAAGGAAGATGCTCTCTGAATCTCCCTGAAACTGTGTACCTGAAATGTCTGGTGGATTAGCCACATCAAAAGTAGCCTTGCAGGTCTCTACAATTTTGTTAGCCTCAAGATTAAGCACACAATAGCTTCAAAAATAAGAAGGATAACCTAGAAAGATCCCATTTGAAGACCTAGACTCAAACTTTTCAATGTTGCCATGTTTAAGAACGAAGCACTTACAACCAAAGACTCTAAAGTGAGACACACTAGGCCTATGATCAAATCTCAACTCAAAGGAAGTTTTACGCAATGAGGCTCTCAAGAATACCTTGTTAGATACATAACAAGCAGTGGAACAATCTTAGCCCAATACCTCCTAGGAGTGGTGTGCTCATCTAATAGAGTACTAGCCATCTTAGCTAAGGTCGTATTTTTCCTCTCAACTACACCATTCTGCTGAGGAACTCTAGAAAAGGAGAACCGATGTTCTAGGCTATGCTCAATATAGAAGAAAGAGAAAGATGAGTTCTTGAACTAAATCCCATTGTCACTCCTATGGACCCTAAGGGCTCCTAGAAGTTCAACTGATAATCTAAGGGCAAACTCTCTAAAATGGCCAAATGCATCATTCATCAATGCCAATAAGTAAATCCAAGAGTATCTATTGTAATCATCAGCAATGACTAGAACATATCACTTCCCTTGTGCCGATTGAACTCAAGAAGGACCTACAGTGTCTATCTGCAAGGGATGTCCTGAGTCATCTATCATGAAGCAGCAAACATCTTACCATGCTTGCAGGAAGAGCAAACTAAAGCATTTCCACCCTTGAGCTTAGGTAATCTCCTAATCATATCCATGCTACTGACACGTGTCGAGTGATCAAAACCCATATGTCCAAGCTTATGATGCCAGAAAACCAGATCTGATGCAATAAGACACCTAGGCTAGGAAAGAGGAAGACTCAGTAAAGTCAGCACTAATGTAGAGACCCGAATATGCAAATCCGGACTCTCTGTGTATACTGCACTAGTCCAGGATCACGCTAGTGCACACAGTCAAACATAGAGGTAATCATTACCACAATCACGATATTAAATAAGGGAAGTTCAAATTATTAAACAATATCCAAAAGTGGGACCTTATGGTCAAGCTTACAATCTCAATAGCCTTAGGGGCTTAACAAAAATTAGCAGCGGAAAATCCAAAATAAAACGTAGTGGCCAATCGACATGCCCACGGGCAATCGAGTGGGGAGCGAAGCCTAGAACGCGTAGTCGTCGAAGTACTCGCCTCCTGGAACCTCCTGCTGGTAGTACTCCTCTTCCTCAACTGAGCAACATAGGCGTAAAGCTGTGAGTACATTGGTACTCAGCAAGCCGTTTGTAACAAATGATGCAATATAGTATGCAAGGCTTACCAATGGCAGGCTGAAAGGTTAATTTGCATAAACAGCGTTTGAAATTACCATAAATAGATTGAAGGCGAATTGTAAATAAAACAATAATGAATAATCAAAGGAATTGAAGTAAACTACTTATGGACCTCCCATCCACAAGTTAAACCAACAGTGAATTAACCATCCACTGACCAACCACAAATTTTCCAAGAGTAACTATACCTCGTGTGAAATCACCGAGCATTGTCCATGACCGAGGACACGGCTATTCGAATAGTTTTACACTCTGCAGAGGTTATACAGCTTTACCCACAAGACATGATCATCCCATATTGCCACTAGATTAACACACTTCCTTTGGTGTGCGACGAGGAGATCATGACAAGGCCTTTACAATGTTCAATCTCAACCCAGTTCCGTCTCGCTAAGGTTTCGCCTCTCACCCCCTCTTGCGCCAATGTGGGTCCATGGCCACGCCAAACCACACTCATCACAATGACGGAACCGAAATTGAAACATCCCAAATTAATTAGCCAGGTCCATCCCATACTGGACATGTGGTAGTACGGTAAGGCTCAGATCAATGGCGCACAAAGTTAAGTCCTTAAATTTACCCAGGCGAAACATCCACATCCCATGTGCCTCTCGCACCCCCTTTACTGCACGATCAATCGCCCAAGTGAAATCCAATTTTGTATAACCACGCCAACGACACACCAATGCCATGGCACAAATTTTATATTGGTGGCACCAACCACGATTCGATATATCATTAAGTCAAATTAATTAATCACATGTGATGATGAACCCTTTCGCAAAATAAGCAAGGCTAAGCATTCTAATCGTACCAACCCAATGTGACAAATAACATAGCATCACTAATTAAATTCCCAACCTAAGGTGACAATGGCATCAAGGTATTCCAAAATATCAAGGAAGGAAATAACCAATTGGGACGATAACTACCAATACAAGGGTTTGAATAAAAATAGCGATGCAAGATAATTTAAAACAAAATATTTAAATAATAGATTGCAAACTGGGTTCAACATGATCAAAGGACACGACTTGCCTTGGCCTTGCTCAGTTGACGGCTCTTGATCTTCAAATCCAACGGCGGCTCCCTCGAACGCGTGATCTAACGAGAGAGAAAACAAAACAAAGAGACAAAATAAATTCAAATAAAATTCAAATGAACTCCCAAAATTCTCAAACCTGAACCAAACGGTAGAGCTCAATTTTAGATGAATTTAGGAAAAAGAATCGGGTCAATCGGAGCTAGGACGAGGGAGAACGGGGCTCTGGAAAATCTGGTTTTAGGAAAAAGGCTGAAATTCGGAAATTTCACTGTGCTGTGGACCGGGTGCACGGGAGAACGGGTCTACGGTGGACTCGGCGTACGGAACAGTGCGGCTGACTGGGCGGCTGGCGCGGCGGCTAGGGCTGACGTGGTAGACACGTGGCGACACGTGTGCGCCCGAGGCTGACGGGGCATGCTGACTGGTAGGCTGACATGCGGGTCCCACCGGGCAGAGGCACGGTGCACGGTGGACCGGGCGCACGGGAAGGCGAGGCGGCGGCACGGCTGGCGTCAGCGCTGACGTGCGCATGCACGGGGCGCGAGGCGTCGCTAGCGCGGGGTGCGGCGGCGGCGACCGAGCGACGGGGCGAGCGGGCGGCGGTCCTGGCCGGCGGCGACCGAGAGGCGGGGGACGGGCGGCGGTTCTGGCCGGCGGCGACCGAGCGACGGGGCTCACCAGCGACGACGACGATGGCGGCGACGGCGGCAGAGACGACAGCAGCTCCGGCGAAGGCGGCGGCAAGGGCGCACGGACGACGGCGAGCGGCGGCGCGGACAACGGCGAGCGGCAGACGGCGGCGCACGGGCGACGGCGAGCGGCGGCGGAGGAGGCGGCGGCTGCGCACGGCGGCGAAGGCGGCGGCGAGGGCGGCGGCGAACCTCGGGGTCTGCGCCTTAAATACCCGGGCGGCGGCGGCGGGCCGAGTGGGCTCGGCCCACTAGGGTTAGGGTTAGCGGCCTCTGACAGGTGGGCCCCACCTGTCGGTGGCACGGACGAGGCGAACGGCCGGGATGGCGCGCGGGCGAGAGGAGCGAACGGGCTGGAATGACGACACGCGGCGGCCATCGGGCGGGGCAGTGCGGGCGCGGGCGGATGCTCGCCGCGTGGCTGCGGGGTGCGGGCGGCCGGGCGAGGCTGGCTAGACCGGGCCGGTTCGGTGGGTTTCGGCCCACCGGCCGGTTCAAGGATTTTCTTTTTCTTTTCTTTTTCCAGAAATTCAAATAATTCTTTTTGAGCTCTAGAAAATAGCAAATAAATCCGGAAAAATCACCAAAAATTCCAGAAAATTCCTTGAGACTCAGGGAACTCAAATAAAATGATCTTGGCAAATGTTAATGTTTAATTTAATCATATTAAATCTAAATAAATTCTGAAAATTCCTTTTAAGCTTTAATTACTTCCAGAAAATTCCAGCAAATTAATTTTTTTTAAATTGGCTTTATAAACTCCAGAAAATCAGGATGTTACAACTAACAACTATCCTAAGGCGAGAAATCCCAAAGATAAGATCCCCAGATTGATCTAGAACTCTACAAGCACTCCTTCTAAAACTCACCTCGAGGCCATGATTAATTAATTGTGAGATTAAAAGAAAATTATACTTGAGCTTGCTTACCAAGGCTACATCCTTGAGTATGAAATTGTTATTAACACAGACTGTGCCCTTGTCCATCGTGGTCCAGCAAAAGCATCCTTGAATATGATCAACTTGTCACCGAATGCTCGAGTGAGGGAGGAAAACCATCTTGAATTTCTGGTCATGTGTTAAGAACATCCGAAGTCCACTAGCCATAGGTTCTCTTTCCTCCCTTGTCGGACTTACAACACAAAAACAGAAAATCTAGATGTCACAATACTAGGATTAGTAATAAAAGACTTAGGAATCCAGTACCAAGACACACGAGGAGTAGAAGTAGAACCAGTAGAAGCATACGTTGAAGCTGATACAAAATGAGGCAAAGCATAGATACGATGAGAACACGCCCCCATACAAGCTCCATCCAAACTCCCCCTGAACTCTCACGTAGGTCTAACAAAATTTTGGTGCTCACCCTGTCTGGTAGATACTTATGAACCTATCTTGCCCTCATGGTAACCTATGCCTAGACAAGATGCTGACCTAAAGCCATCAAAAAAAGTTCTCAACAAATTAAGACCTAAAGCTAGCACTAGTGACACTTTGGGCTACAGGCACTCATGTAGCTCTCAAGGATCTCTCTCTATCATTCTTCTCTTGTTTGGCTCACCTGAAGTAGAACTAAAATAGGTGTCCATTCCTCTTAAGGTAGATGCAATGGTACTTGACTCTTGAGGAGTCTCACCTGCTATAGAAGAAGCATCCACTGCACAGGAGGGAGATTGTGCAAAGCTAGTAGACTTGAAAACAGTCTTACTTGGTTCATTCTCTGACACAACAAGCCATTCTTCAGAACTTCACTACCTTAGGTAGATTTTTATTGAAATACTCTAAGGTATTGAAATCTAGACCTCTATTCTTGAGGTAGGACTAAAGATAGCAATAGAGAGGGGGTGAATAGTGTCTCAAATTTTCTCAAAAGTATTCCCTAATCTTTACTTCAATAGCTATAAGAAGCTATAAAGATTAAGAGTAAAAAAATAAATCAACATATACTAATTTGATAGAGAAAAGCCAGTATGGTCGAACAAGACCAGAGTGGTTGGAAAAGACTAGTGTGGTCAAACAAGACCAGTGTGGTTGAAGACTAGTATGGTCGAACAAGACAATATGGTCGAAATAAGACCAGTGAAGTCAAGGGATGAACAGAAATTTCAGCGCTATTTCAAAACCAAGAATACATGCAACTTTTGATTGGTTGATCTAAATGATTTGAAACTTTGCATACACCTTCTCTAGGATGTCAGCAACCTATTCCACTCAACGATTAAAAAATCATTGCTAAAGTTATGACATTTTTCTGATTCAAGAAAGAGTGCACCAAAACCAAACAAAAGAGAAAAATTCGATCTGTTCTTGCTCGTGAGCCATAGATGATCTAGATGACCTAGGATGGATTCTTACATGTCATAGCAAGCTAGAACATGGCACAAATTTAACCCAAACCACCCGTAAGAGAAAACCCCAAACAACACCTCTCTCTTTTGAAAAACTGAGCAAATTCAAGAACTTCCTCTAGATCATACCTAGATGGATGTGATCTTGTCTCCAGAAGACATCTCTACCTCTTATACATCTTTAGCACTAGAAAAGCTCAAGAGAAGAGAAATCCAAACAAGAAAGCCAAGAAAATCAAAAGCACATGACTAGTGTGGTCGAAGACCAATGTGATCAAACAAGACTAGTGTGGTTGAACCAAATAATATGGTTGAAATAAGACCAGTGAAATCAGGGGATGAACATAAATTTTAGCGCTCTTTCAATACCAAGAATACATGCAACTTTTGATTGGTTGATCTAAATGACTTGAAACTTTGCATACACCTTCTCTAGAATGTTAGGAACCTATTCCAATCAACAATCAAGAAAATCATTGCCAAAGTTCTGGCCTTTTTCTAATTCAAGGAAGAGTACATCAAATCCGATCAAAAGAGGGAAACTTCGATCTGTTCTTACTCGTGAGTCCTAGATGGTCTAGGTGACCTGGGATTGGCTCTCAGATATCATAACAAGCTAGAATATAGCATGAATTCTATCCAAAACACCCACAAGAGCAAAACCCAAAAATCACATCTCTCTTTTGAAAAACTGAGCGAACTCAAGAACTTCCTCTAGATCATGTCTAGATGAATGGGATATTGTCTCTAAGAGATATCTCCACCTCCTTATACGTTCTTGGCACCAAAAAAGCTCAAGAGAAGAGAAATGCAAACAAGAAAGCCAAGAAAATCAAAAGCACATGAGGGGATTCATGGCACAACTCACTTGGGCAAAGTTTGGATGTTCATTTTACTTAGAGAGGTATGTTTTATAGCCAATTCCTCATAATAGAAGAGCTCTAAGCCTAGAACACTCATACACAATGCTCCAACCCAAGGAACTCTAACCCTAATCTCTCAAGTCTCTCTCTAACCTGTCTCCCATGGGAGGGAGGAAGAGTTAACCACCAAAAGGCTTAGCCAACATCCTCAAACCTAGCTCTTGCCTCTCTTGTCCTTATATAGCTTCACAACCTGAACCAAAACCTAATGGATTCATCCATTGGGCCAAACCGGGGATAATCCGTTAACCCCACCAAACACCAGGTTTTACTCTCTCAGCACGCTTCTCAAAGCGGCTTACAACTATTAACCCATTAGTGAATCATTACTTGGTCCACTTCATATTTTCAGCACATACGTGACCTAAACCACTTAGGCCAACGTCACGGTTTCACACACCGCTACTTTTTGGTATTGGTCAATTTACCAAAATGCCCTTCTACCATTTTCCATGAAGCTTCCAGCTTCCTTTTCTATGAAGCATCGGTCATGTTTCACCATCTTCAACATAGCCCCAATGACTTGTTGCCAAGCCTCTCACACGTCCGGATCCCACTGAACCGTCCTCACTTACACAATGACTCAAGTAACTTGATGCGCCACTTGGCATCTCTTAGCTTCATGATTGCACCTGGCTTCCTCAATCGTCTGGACCTTAAGTCCTCTTTGAGCCTAATCCCGATCCACTTCACTGTTGCTCATCGTGATCACCACCAGTAGCTCCCGCTCTGTCATCCTACCTTCTTGGCTTGTAACCACTCCACAAGCTTCAGACATCTTTGGCATCTCCTTGATAGTTCTAGAGCTTAGCACTACCCTATGCCTAATCTTGGTCCTCCTACATGTCGCCATGACCTATCTCTGAAGTCCTACAACCAACAATTGCAAGCAAACCGTCACGCAGCACCATACAATACATTAAGTTATCAATTGGCACAATTAATCCAAACAATGCACACCGGTCTAACTATTATTCAAGATCAGTACCACCGCACCTGGCTGGTATGACCACAGCCCCAATGCCGATCATACCACTAGCAACAAAATCAACTAAAGAACTTGCAAACTCTCAAAAACCAAACTCAAACTCCGCAAATACTTTTATCCAAAAGTCAATTACTCATCACAACTACAGGATGACCTCCACATGGTCTCACACTTGACACTCACATTAGACTTGTCTAGGGTCACGTTGAGATTCTTTTTGCCACCAGAGAGTTGCCCTAAGGTTTTCTTGAGGTAGTCATTTTTCTTAACTAGAGTGACACATAAACTACACTTACTCTTCTTCGCTATCCTAGCATATCTCTCCTAGTGAATAACCACCTGAAGCTTAAGAGACTCACAAGAGATATAGGATGTAGTCTTAATTTCCTAAGCTGCTATTAAATTTGACTCTAATTGCATCATGCATATCATCTAGATCCTGACCTATTTTAGCACAAAATGCATGAGCAATCGATTCAACATCAACATGATCAGATTTCTTTGATGCACAAGATGATACATGTTTTTCTTTAGCGGTGAGTTCATTTAGAGTTCTAGTCAATGTTCCATTTTAGCAGTTAACTTACAACAATTTGAGCATGAGTGAGTCCTAAAATGAAGCATCTAATTAGTTAATTCAGCAATTTTATCTATGACACTTTTGAGCTTCAAATCTAGCAAAACACACTTAGAGAAAGATAAATCACTAGCATTCATATCCCCAGCTCCTAAGCATACAAAAAATTTGCTAGACTTGAGTTGAGCAATTTCATTATTAGCATATTTGAGTTATTTAGTATGGGAGACATACACTAAGGAATCAGCAAGGAATATCACCTTCATTTTAGCTAAGTTGTCCTTAGTGACAAGCAACTCATCAACATCATAATTATGAACACTAGTGCCAAGTGTAAAGGAAGCTTCCATCTTTTTAATTTTATCAAATACTACTTTAAGCTAACTAGCAACATAACAATGAATGATCCTTAGCTTGTCAAACTCAGAGTGAAGAATTAAGAAAGATTCATAATTGTCATAATCAGGAATAAATAATCTAAGCCTAGCAATTTCAATATTCAAGCTTTCAACTAAGAAATCATAATTCTTCATTTTCTTTTTGTATGTTCTAAGCTCATGATTTAGATGAATTACATCACAAGATATCTTATCGTATATGGACTTCACCTCATTAAGATCTCTATGGAAATCATCCTTACCAGAGATCTTGGTGCTCGCCATGAAGCACATACCGAGGAAGTCATCCGTCTTCTTCTTGCCTCACGGCTTATCCTCATCCTTGTTCCCTAAGTCCAAGTCACTCAAGTCAAGTTGCCTGAGAGGGGACAGGACTCAGTAGACTACGTTACGGTAGTTGCATTTCTTCAGCTTGGTATCCCGAGGATGTAGACTCTTGTGGTACTCCTCCTCCTTGTCCTTGATGTTAGGGCAGTAGACTCTAATGTGGTTCAGATCACCACACTCAAAGCATCGGATCAGACCTCCTCCTCTCTTTCTCATTCTCATCGTGTTTAAGGCTCTAGTTAACTTGGTGGATAGAAGGGCTAGGTCATCCTCCGAAACCTACTTAAGCTAATCATTACTCATAGCATGCAAGGCAGACAAAAATAATCTACAAGAAACATATTCATCTAGGCCAAAAGGACTCTTAGCGAGATCAATCACAAGTGCCATCGACTACGACTAGTTCTTGCGAGAAAGCAAGTCAATCTCATGAGTCTTTAATCTTGAATAAAACTTATCCAATGTAAGCTCACTCATGACAACAGTGTCATTGATGGAAATAACTTTCATCTCCCATACCAACATGTCTAAGGCTTAAAAAACTTGATGTGCATTTTCAGAGTCTGGATAGACCACATTAACGGCATGCAAGTTTCTAATGATCTAGTAAAAGTGAGCAAATAACTCATCCAAATACTCTCTAGGTCCCATCTCAAACTTATGGTATTCTTTCTTGAACTCGTTATGACACACCTCTTTGATAGCTTAGATGCCTCATAGTAATCAGTGAGAGTCTGCTAGATATCGTGTGTCGAAGTGAGATGAGACACATGGTCAAACTTATTTCTACTGAGTCCCTGGATCAGGATGTTCCTATGCTTGCTATTTGCCTCCACATCGAAAAATTTGTCGGAATGATCTAATCATCGGTAGGGATGATATAGAAACTATTGACCTTTTCTTAGCTTGTATAACTTTGAGCCTAAATGTATATAGCTATCATCATCGTTTAATATAGGAAGTCCACCCATCGTAGACGAGTGGCTCAGTGGAATACCTAGAAAAACATAAATTCCTTTAGCACATTAAGTACTCCGCTTGTGAAAATCTCGATTCTTGACACCCTAGTAATATAATTAAACTACAGGAAAGGAAAAGTTACGAACTACCTATGTCTCGTTCACAAGAGAATTAATGCATGGCGTCAACGTGGTCCCAAGTTTAGTTAATAAACATAACAGTGCCATTAACGTGATCCTGACCTAAAACTTTTGACCATGGATTATATTAGCTAGAGAAATTACTTTAGAAATAGTCTCTGCCTCTGCGTAGTACTATGTAGTATTGTATAGACGTACGTGCTCTGTCCCAGAAAAGCTGTGGCAATTGCGAACCTACAATATTTGCCTTGTCTCTTCACCATACATGGATAGCGTCAGATATACAGACTAGCAATCGGACGGTCAGATTTGAACGGTTAGCAGGATGTACTGTTGATCTGATCTAACAGAACATTTTTCCTAATGATAGGAGCTTAGAAGTGTCGGTAACTTCACGCATGGTATAGTATACAAAGAACAAAGCAAACGGAACCAGAAAGTTATGGGAAACGGCGAGATTCTTCACACGGTCGAGAGAACCTTGGAAAAACGGTCGCAAGATTCATTCTGAAGCATGCAGTACCTACTCTTATGCCTTCACCATGACATGAATTCTCTGCAATTAGCTCGTGCAAACTGCAGGAATCTCTCTGACCATGTTAGGCATAAATACGAGCCCTCAAATTTTGCATCTTTCTTAATTTCAGTGAACAAATTGAACTGCAATAGTACCATGTTTAGGCCCTGATTCCTGCATGCAAGTCAAAACAATTAGCTCCGGAATAAACAAGCGTCCTGTAGGACAAATGCCGGTAATTAGATGGAATTAATGATTGCATATGAGAGTCACTAAGTTCACATTGCATCAACTGTGCTTTATAAAAACAAGACTAGAGGCCTAAGATAACAAAATCAGCCACCAACAGCACAAGGCTGATCAGACTATAGTGAATTGGCCGGTTTGACTGTGGAGCTCTATCTGACCATAAAAGCAACTGTGGTCTGACTGCTGAGACTGGTCTGATCACAGGTCTAGGGTCGATCTGACTAGTCTTCTATTCCCATACTTGAATGCTTTTAGAGGAAAAACTCAATATTAAGAACTTGCTCAATTCTCATCTAAACACTTTTAAGTTCAAAGCATTAGAAACGTGAACCAATCAAAAACCTTAAGGTTCTTAGGCTCAGGTATGCTGAATTTGAGATAATGAAATCTGGGGCACAAGAACATCAAAAACTGTAAAACTCAAATTACTTCTTACTCTTAAGGATCTAAGGCATGAGATTTTTTATATCTATTCCCACATGTTCTAGCACGGTAATTTAAGCAAAAGCTCTGAGCTTGAACACTCATGAATACAAAATCACAAATCTAGCTCAAGAATACGCAAAACCAGTGAAGGATGAAGTTTACATACTCGCAGATGATTACGAAGTGTAGCAAAAGAACTACTCTTCTCTCTCACAACCATGAAAGGATACAAGGTTTAGACCAAAACAAAAATCTTGGAATCTTTGCCCTATACCACCTCTTCTCTTATTTAATAACAAAACCTATTTTAATGGGTCCAACCCATTAAGCCTACCGAGGAAACCTGTCAACCCTACTAACATAAGTTTTACACACTCATGCATGCTTCTAAAAACATTTACAGGACTTAACTCACTAACACCTTAGTGATTAATCCACTTAGTAATTCCAGTTCTCCTTGACCTAAACTATTTCTCCCTTGCACCTCCCCGTGCCATAATTTTGATCAAGGTACCAACCCGATATTTGGCCAACTGTCTAAATACCCTTGACAAAGCTTCTAGACACCTTCTCTTGATTCCGTCTTCACCTTCACCTTAAAGCGTCTCTTCATGTTTGACATGTAGCCCATAGTGCCTAATGACTAGACATCATGTCTTCACGCATTCGGACTCTCCTAAATCGTTTGTACATGCATAGGCCTCATCACTTAGCACACAATATGCATTAACTTGCCTCTTCACGATCCTTGCCTTCTTATCCTTCCTGCTTGAGTCATATAGCCTTACTTGGACTTACACGACCGTTCGGACCTCAGCTTCCTTGCCTAATTCTGATTCGTTATCGTCTGCCGCTAACGTTCTCTAAACCACCTACACATTCAAAGACCAAGCAACCATTTCTAGAACAAGTTCCATACACTTGACTCACATTAGTCAAAACTATGCATCATGCAATACAACACAACCAACAAACGGCCCATGCCATGCATACACTCATCTAACTCAAAATCCATTTGCACTGCTCTCTGACTGTGCCCACCGGTCTAACGGCACTTTCCATGCCAGTCAGACCACCGGCCACTAGCCAGTCTGACTAATTAAGACAACCAGAAAACATGCTCTCTAAAATTTTAGTTAAACTATATCTAGTTTCAGCTTCAATTTATAATTTCAGTGGCATCTAGTGCAAGCTAATCACAAGCAAGCATACACAAGTATTTGGTATTTAATTTCCCAAAAGTCCATGGCTAATCTGATCGCTCACCCTATGGCACCATCAACCATTTGCTGGTCAGGCCACCAATCTCATGGTGGTTAGACTGGCTGAACCCTAACAGCACAGATTGCAATCTGAATTTTTTAAAACTTTATAAAATTTAAATTTAATTTAACTAATGTACCAATGAATTCATGCTAAACGTATACTAGAACTTGTACATGTTCTCTCACGTCCAAAGACTTGAGCCGGGCTGGCCGACAGGCAGGGCACTTACTTTCAGAAACATTCTATTCCAGTAGCAAGTAGGAGCAATAAGCATGCTGTAAAGTTGACGCAATTGCTTAGCCCTTAGGCTTGGAATCTTCAGCAGATGCATATGCAGACACACACGAAGATCGATCACATGTCCCAAAGTTGCACGCTTGCATGCAGCATCTTTCTTCAGGAAACATCGATCCGTCGATCAGCTGCTTGCTTTGACCATCAGCTTAGCTGCTTCTTTCAGTTCTTGGTTTAGTAGGTAGCCCGTGGGTGCCGTGCAGAGGAGAGGAAGGCAGAAAGGCGAGTGCTTCCATGAGCAATTCTGCATTGGTACTGGTACTAGTACTAGGACAATGCGATCTGAATTTGGCACCACCTTTGCTTTGCTTTCTGCAGCTAGCTAGCGAAGCTCTTGGCCGCGCCCGAGCTGCTTTCTTCTCACCAATGGATCATTTCGTAGAATATATGTGCAGCTAGCTGTAAAGTTGCTTAGGATGCCGCGAAGAAGGCCAAGAACGATCGTAGAAAACCACCGGCTACTTGTATATATTTTGGGCGATAGGACCATCTCTGCTTTTCTCCAATCCATTGGTCCCAGCAGCCAATTAGGTAAGATCATATTCTGCGAAAAGGAGTAAGAAAACAGAGTGATCATGCATATATGGTACTGGTACATTGCTCTTGGCGCAAATAGATGAACTCTGCAAGTTTATATATTCCGATGTGATCGATGCCGGGAAAGGCGTGTCGCCTTTACGCCGATCGACCATGGCTGGCTGTTCCTTTCCTTGACCAGATTAAAGCCAGTCAGCCAGGAGATCTCTGACCGGCATGCATGTAGAGATCATATGAGGCTAGGTCAGAGCCAGAGATGCTTTGACCTTTGCATGTGTTGTTTTGTCGCCTGCCACGAGGAGCACCGGCAGGACACGTCTAGAATAATCTGCAACTTGAGGAATCCAACAATCCAATTGCGACTGCTACGAATAGTGACAACTGAGAAAGCCACTGTATGTATATTGGGCTGGCGACCCAGCCCAATAGTATAAGCCCATGGATATGTGGGTGGGGCGATCAAGCCCTGATGATGCTCTTGCATAGTTTTAAGATCAAATTGACCAACTTCTTTTCTTTTTTTGAACGGGCGAGAGATACATGATCAAATGGTTTACTCTTCTTCTCTGAGAGAGAGAGAGAGAGAGAGAGAGAGAGAGAGAGAGAGAGAGAGAGGGAGGCACAGACGGTGCGTGTACTTCTATCTAAGTTCACTATCAGATACCTGTGGGCTAATTTTGATACGAACAACTCGAACTGACAACAAGGATTCAAGGTGGGATCTAGTAATCTACAAAGCACAGTACATTACCAAAACTGTTATTACATTATCAAATTAACCTAATACAAAAAAATTACACAGGTGCAGGATAGATTTACACGAGAGCTCTCTACATATATGACGAGGCAACCAACGACACAAGCCCAAACAAACACCAACACCTGCAAGAACGTGCAAACACCTGCCATTTCGCCGTGCTGAAAATAAGAAGCGACATGCAGGTTGCACTTAATCAGTTCTTGTTAGGATGGTAATTAGAGGGGGTGAATAATTATAATTTTTAGTGAAATTTTTTTCTCAAATTTTCTATTTTCTAATTGTTCAATCTGAAAGATAGAAATAACAATCAAATAGAACGAAAATCAAATAGCGATGTACTACAGCACCGGAAAAAAACTTAGCTAGATAAGAGCAGACGGAAACGATACGCTTAACACTCAATCACATAATCAATTTTTTAATTAAAACTAACTCATGTATGTAGTAAAAAAAACATAGATAGATATCAATGTATAGAGAAGATTTAGAAATCACCAAACAAAAAAAGAATAATATATATGAATTAAAAAACTCACAAACTTTTATTCAAAAAACACAGGAACTGTTCATCGTCTTTTTTTTTGGCATCACAGTCGCCGCGTTCTTTTTCCTCTATCCTCACACCAAAAAAACCTGCAGCCGCACGTTCTATTCCTTTTTATACCTCACTTTTTCTTCCTATTCAAAACCCTAATACAACTCGTTCAACTAGATATGGATCTTTTTACCTTAATTAGGCTTTTGGCCCACTAATTTTTAAGATACTCGAAACCCTTCGTAATACAGGTTTTTACTCTTCCGACTTTTTAACTCATCACGTGTCGAAGTCTCTAAGATCACACCTCCCGTAGTTTCTTCGCGCACTATCCACTTTTAATCTCCATGCACCCTAAATATGAATCTGATCATCTCGTAACCTCTTTGACCATTTGAAAGCAACGCCGGCGATCTCCCCGAAGAGATGGATCTCCTGCGCGGCGGAGTAACCCACGGAGGCGTCGTACACATGGACGAAGGCTGCCGGCTCCGACACGGCCAGAAACCGGCCGTCCGATGAGTACTTGATGCCCCTGACGGCGCCGATCCTACCCTTCAGGACAGCGAACGACCGTGATAAGTTGCGCGCATCCCAAAGCCGGCACGTCGCGTCCTGGTTCCCGGTGGCGAGGACGCGGCCGTCGGGGTGCCACGCCGACGAGAACGAGTAGTCAAGGTGACCTTTCAGGCTTGCGATTTCCTTGAAACGATTAAAAGATGCACAATCTTAGTCTTCTTGTTCTGATTTACATAACTGCACAAGAATTTTAAGGTGATAGCAAGATTTTGTATTGTTATTTGTTCACTACTATGTACCTTGCCAGATTGCGAATCGGCTATCAGGCAGTCGGAGCTAAGAACTGCGAGTAGCTTTCCTTCAGGGCTCACCCACATATTCTGCATTGTCAATGTCAATGGCATGAGATTACCAAGAACAGTAGAACAGGACAGTTAACTTCAGCAACTTCTCATCAGTACAGTGTACTCACATTGACTGACCATGCAAAAGGGAACTGTCTAAGTAGGCTACATTTGTCCGTATCAAAAATTCGAACAATGTGGTCGTTGTTCGCAGCCATCACTCGAGTAGCGCCGCTGCATCACGAGAAGAACCAAACACAATTAGCAGGTCTATAATATGCTACTCATATGGAAAAAGCCAAATTGATGTTAACTTACTTAGGAGACTGGTAGATATCAACGGCATTCGTGATGGAATTGTTATTGCCTGTTAGATTCGTACAGAACGCCACTCCGGGTTGATCAACATACTGACACAAGATAGTACAACTGTGAGCTAAGATTCATAAGAACATCCACAGGCCTGCAAAGTGTGCACTCCTCATACCTTGCAGATAAGTTCACCCTGGAAACCACCAGCTACCATGAGATTGTCCTTCAGTGCCAATGTGCTGATCTGCACCCTCGACAATGGCCGAGCTCCCTGGACACTCTGAACAGAGAAGTTAGCACCGTGGGCTCAGAAATCGATGCACATCCTGAAGCTGCCAGTTGTTCGTCGTGATACGAAAGACACTGACCTGAGTTGGAACTACTTGGCCTGCCACATTGAGGACTTCTTTTCCTATCTGCAGCAGGAATGACCAGTGCATCACAGAATAGTTCTGCATCACGTACACATCATGCTTTGAAGTTGCCCACAGAAGATTCCTCAGCTGCACATGTCCAGAATATATATGGTCAGTACATCTGCAATAGAAATCAGAAAAAAATGCAAATATGTGATAATGCAAGTCAGCGACACCCTTTTCAAGTGGTTACCACGTTAGATTTAGTATGGTTCCGCTTATAAACCAGAGCATGCCATTCTTTTGTTCATTCATTTATCTGGCAACCAAATGCTGATAGTAGTAGGGGGTTGACAACAGACAAGTGAAGTGTCACTGGAGGAGGACAGAAGAGTGAACTTTCCAATCTTTCAGTGATCCCACTAATGCATTATTACCACCTTACAAAACCACACTAAAAAAAATCTGAAGGCAGTCACACTTGGAGAAACCAGAAAGGCCAGATCCACACCCACATCTATCAACATTCACTCTCTTGAAGTCAGTTTTGTAGTTAACAATATCTGATGTTCTGTTAAACTAGTGCTCCTTCAGGTTAGCAAGGGGCTAGACCTCTGCAAGTACGAAATGACTACCTTTCCAAAATCAATACAAGTTGTAGCCTGAAGCCCAGCGCCAAGCTCCAGGTAAGCATGGCAATTCATATGCGTTGCCATACAAGAACTGTAAACGGTTTAGGCCTACTTAACATATTTGCGCACCCTTTCCATGTTAACATCAGAAAGCGTATCATTCGAACACAATAATATTAAATATTAACAATGATAAGGCAGCAGGCAATTTACTAATTCTCTTTCTTTTGTGCAACCTGCGAAAGGAAACTCAAGGTGATTTATTAACATTTTTGCCTTTCATAAACATCCTATCATACCTTATTCCAAGGTGATTTATATTAGCGCCAACTTCTGAGGATGCTCATCCACCTGCTTACAGACCTGATGAAATGAGATATTGCAGCTGTCCTATTATCATAGGTTAAATGCGGACATCAAAACTATAACTTCAGCTCAGGATGTTCTGACCCAACTCATCACATGACCTGCAACCAATTTTATGTATATACATACACAGAAGAAGCATGAACTTGTATAAGATGATAGGCACAACGGTACGAAAAAATTTCAGGCACAACATATGCCCCCTACGAATGAGCTAGATTTCAGGCACAACAGCTCCTTGCCGGCCCATACATGCTTATAATTACAAATTAGAGCTGTTGTTAGTTACACGTTAAATTTGTCAACCAAGAAAATTTAAGAGGAGCACACTAGGGATTTTGCAAATATGAAGTACAAATCCTGTTAGTGTTTCCTAGTTTACAAGCCCAGATGACTAAACATGCCCTAACTGCGATGAGGGGAAAATGTTTTCACTCTGCAAAACAGGGATAGAGGGTTATGGGTACAGGTAATTCATCCCTGCTAGCAACCCTAAGCAACTCATCCCTTCTAGCAGCCCCTAGAGTCATCTTACAGCAAGCCCAAAGAGCTAAACAACAACGTAGACATGAAACAAAAGAAGCGCTATGCATCCTACAATAGCTTATGAACTGTGTAGTAAACTAGTAGTCAGCAACCGACAAAGTAAATCACTCCTACCAACTTTCTGAATACAAGTGCCCATTCTGTTCATGCAAGAAAGGAAAAAATAGATAATTTGCGGTGAAAAGATAAAAAAATTAGCAAAATTAATTCAAAAACAACTTTACTGCCATTGCCCAAACAACTTATGCAGATGCCAGTTCTCATATACATGTGTGAAAGAAATGTCGCCGAAGAAAATCTGTACCTGAAAATGCACTATTGTCGACTTGACAAGTCTTGTATTCGAGTGAAAATCATAGAACGTGTATTCTCTTTCCACTTTTTTGCATTCCTAGGGAAACAAAACAAATAAATCAGGTGTTTCATAACCAAAAGTTAATGACATGGCAAAATCGAGCCAAAAAAAACCACAAGGAACATGAGATGCCACCTTCTCTAATCCGTAGCGTGACCTAGTGAGGTCTTTCAGACCTTCATATAAATCTCCGAATCCATCAATTTCATTTCTAATTTCAAGTTCACTGTCATTGAGATAAAATATCTAAAGTTAATTCCACTCATGACTGAGGAGTAGGCTTCTTCATAATCAACTTCTGGACGTTGAGTGAAACCTTATGCTATCAGTCTTGCTTTGTATCTCACTACTTCGTTTCTTTCATTTCTCTTTCGAACAAATACCCACTTGTGACCTACAGGATGCACATGGAGAGGTGTGCGGCATACGAGCCCAAACACCTCTCTTTTGTTCAGAGATAATAATTCAGTTTCTATTGCCTTCTTCAATCTTCCCAATATGATTTTTTCTTACATTCAGCGAGTGATGTAGGCTTAGGATTAAGATCGATGATTGTGGCAATTTTCTTTGCGAAGTAGATATCAATATTGGCTGTTGTCATATTCATGGACTCTCCCGTGTGCACATAATTTATAACTATTTCTTTATGAGTTGTTTCTTCTGAAGCGATTGCTTCTTCTAGAGCTTCTCCTTGCACATCGCTTCTTCCAATTGCGGTGGCAAGTCCCTTTAGTTTTTCGGCTCCGATGTGTGCGCACACATCCATGCCAATTTCTTCTACCATGGGGATATTCAGATCTGGTATGCCCTTTTCTGAAGGTGTCATACCCGTGCCAGGTCTCAACTAGCTCCCCTTCTCGTTCTGAGGAACTTCAGTGATCGGCTGTGATAAGTCCTTCTTATCTTTCTTCACCGAACGTCCCCGGTTACATGGGATTCGAGAAGCCGGAGTTCTCGTACTTTTATTCTGAGGACTCTGGACGGGATTAGGGATACCTTCTGCTTTCTTTGGTATTTCAACTCTCTCCGGTGCATTATGTGCGGGCACATGCGACTCAGTCATGCTCTTCAAATCACTAAAGTGATCAGGCAGCTGATTTGCTAATGTTTGCAAGTCAATGATCTTCTGGACCTCTTTATTTGCTTCACTAGTGCGCGGGTCATGAACATGGATTACTGTGGCTTGCCATGTAATTTTCCGATATTTTTCATCAAGGGGTTGATTTGCTTCCCCCTAATATTGGGAAATTACCCTCATCAAAAATGCAATCAGCGAAGCGGGCAATATGCAAATCTCCTATCATGGGTTCTAAATATCTGATTATGGATGCAGTCTCATAACCAATGTATATCCCAGTCTTACGGAGAGGGTCTATTGCAGTACGCTGTGGAGGGGGTATAGGTACATAAACCTTGCATTCAAACCTTCTGAGATGAGAAATTTTCGGTGGTGACCCTTGCGCTAGTTGCATAGGTGAATGGATGTTGTAGGCCGATGATCTAAAGTTAATGAGATTCGCTGCATGTAGTACTGCGTGTCCCCAACATGTAGTTGGCAAATTATAATTCTGCAAAAGGGGTCGGGCAATAAATTTAATTCTCCTGATTAATGCCTCTGCCAAACCATTCTGGGTATGGACATGCGGTACAGAATGCTCAACTGTAATTCCCATCGCCATGCAATATTCATCAAATACCTTTGAAGTAAATTCTCCGGCATTGTCCATTCTGATGGACTTTATGTGATGATCAGGGAAGATATTTCTGATGTGAATAATCTGCGAGATCAGATTTGTGAAATCATGGTTTCTTGTGGACAATAAACCCACATGTGATCATTTCGAGGAAGCATCAATGAGCATCATGAAATACTTGAATAGCCCTGAAAGAGGCTGAATGGGACCGCAAATATCTCCTTCGACGCGTTCTAGGATTGCAGGGACTTCATCCTTCACTTTCAGAGTGAAAGGTCTAGTAATTAATTTCCCGGTGACACATGTAGGGCACCCAAAATCTTCGTGATTCAGAAAATTCTTTACATAAATATTATGCCCTTGGGAATTGTTGATTATATTTCTCATCATTCTAAGACCTGGGTGGCCTAATCTGTCATGCCAAAGACAGAAAAGTTCGGAGCTTCTAAACACTGTCTTCAGGGCATTGTAGGCTACAGGTGCCTTGATGTTAGTATAATATAGCTCAGTTTCTAGTGAACGAAGTTTTTCTAATACCCTTTTTCCATTCTCTTCGCGCTTCGTAATGAGCAGGTATTCCTTACCATACTCTTCTTCAGTCTCAACGTGGAAACCATTAGTGCCAATATTCTTAAAACTTAAGAGAGTTCTAGTCGATTCTGGGTACAATAAGGTTTCTTCAATGATTAAAGTTGTACCCATTGAGAGTACAATTGTGGCTCTTCCTGAGCCAATTATACATGCATCGCTTCTGGCGATTGTCGTAAGGCTGCCAGCATTCTTACGAATCGACTGAAAATACTTTGTCTCTCTTAAGATGGTATTCGTTGTGCCGCTGTCGGCTAAGCACACTTCCTCCACAGGGTGCCACACGTGTTCTAATATAAGATATTTTATTAACATGTATTAGAAGGCAATCATCACATAAATAAAATACTTCAATATCAGAACATATCATGCCATTGTAAACTGAATAAATGAATGAATTATTCAAATATCATCCAACCATCACAAGAAAATAAATGCTAAAGTATCATCCATGCAAGTTCTAACTTGTCCTTTTCACACAAAATAAATGACAATTAAAGTCTAAATGCATTCTGTGCATCAAACTGAATCTACTAGAAAATCATAGACTTCTTCTGCTATTTTCTTGGGAGTGATATGCTTTTCAAGAGAAATCATGGCGGTGGCTGCCTCTAGGTCGAAAAGGGGTGCTGCTGCCGGGATGGTCTCAACCTCCATCATCACGGGCAGCTGCTCAGAACACTCCCCCTCAACCGATGCGAAGTGAGTTTCAGGCTGCCCTTTGCCATTATTCTTTTTCTGGGCTTGAAAGGCATCGATGACATGCCGCGGCTCTTTACAGATCCGCGACCAATGTCCCCACTTGCCACACTTATAGCAGCCTTGGTCCTACTAGCCATAGGTCTTGCCACTCTGCTTTGGCTTGCTTGCCTTGTTCTCACTCGGAGCATCTGACTTGCCTTTCTGGGTTGCGGCCTTACCCTTCCTTCCCTTTCTCTTCATCAAGGGCTTTCGTACTTTGTAGCTCTCGGCGTTGGCCTCACGACCAGCGGAGCTCCCAGGTGCTTGAGTGATGTAATTCTTATAGAGAAGTTCGTCCTGAGCCTCCGTAACCTGCATCATATCAATCAATTCGGTATATATACTCCTTGTAGCCGTCTTGACGATAGTTACGTGCAGATTGTACTGCATTGGGTTGGAAGGTGGATAGTGTCTTCTCAATCTTCTGATCATCTGTGATATTCTTGCCACAGAGTTGAAGATTGGTACAAATTCTGTGCAAGGCAGAATCGTATTCCCTAACCATCTTGAAGTCGGCAAACCTCAGTCTGACCCACTCTTGCTCTGCTTGAGGAAGAATGATGTACTTTAACCTTTCAAACTGCTTCTTGAGTGCGATCTAGAGTGCTAGCGCGCTCTTCTCTGCCATGTACTCATTCTTGAGAGTGAGGTAGAGATGGTGCCTGAGGAAATGAAGTGCCTGATCATTTTCCTCAGGAGTGGGTTGGGCGTCATGCGGTCCGCTAATCCCAATAGTTGCGCGGAGCTTCTTAGCTCCAAGCACTGTATCCAAATCGAAAGCCCACGTCAGATAGTTTTGGCCATGCTGGGCCAGCTCATCGAACTCCCGGTTCGTGATGCTAGTCATCTACATGTGTATAAAAGGAATAAATAAGTTTACTGCTGCTAAACATGCACGGAATAATTTACTGTAGGTAAATAAATTGTACAAAAAATTCCCGTAATGTTCCATAATTTTCTATGAATGTTCTATAAATTTTACTGCTAATTTCGATGATTAAAGAAAATTTAAACAATTACGATTAACCAAAATAGTAAATACATACAGAAAATATAGAAAATAATAATAGCAGAAATAAACATGCTTCAAATGCTAAAAATAATTCAAAATTCGGATTCCTGAGGCCCTTTTATGCTAGAATATGAATTTTCAGTTAGTTCTGCAATTTCCGAGGGTCTATACGAAATTTTCAGTTAAGAGAAAATTTTCATGTAATTTTCTAATTTCTGAGGGGTTTTCTGCAAAATTCAGGACCCATTCGTAAAATATGAGGACCTATTTGTAATTTCTAGAATTACTAGGGCCTTTCTGCAAAATTCGGGACCCATAAGCAAAATTTAAGGGCTCATCAGCAATTTCCAGAAACTAGGAGGGCTTTTCTATAATTTTGCCGCCCCCCGGCCATGCCGAATTTCGGCATGTTTCCTTCTCCGGCCGAATAGCCCATTCGACCCAGCCGCCCCACCTGGCCGCTTTAACGTACGATGGCGTGGCGACGGGACCAGGCGGGGTGGTGGCGCAGTGGCTTTGGGCGTTGGACCGGCTCGGGCGGTGGCGCGGCGGCAACCGTGCGGGGCCGGCGGCGAGGTAGCTTCGGGCTCGGGGCGGCAGCCGGGAAATCGAGCGAAGGCTGGTGACCTCGGGCACGGGGTCGAACTGGGCGGAGGCCGGTAGCTTTAGGCGGCGCGCTTCAGGCGCGACGGAGGGTGCGTGAAAAACCAAGAGGTTCGGGTGGCGGCACGCTTCGGGAGCGGCGGCACGTACACGGCAACCGAAGAGGCTCGGGCGGCGGTGCGCTTCGGGCGCGGCGGCCGCGTGCGTGGCAACCAAAGAGGCTTGGGCGGCGGCGCGCGGGAGCCGAGGCAGCCGTGCGGTGTGGCGCCACGGGAGCCGACGCGGCCGTGCAGGGCGGCTAGGGGTGGAAAATGGTAACGGATAATTCGTTTTATCCGATATTCGTATCCGAGAAAACGTGAATGTGGTAAGCAAAATCCGTATTCGAAAATATTCGTATTCGAGAATATTCATATCCGTATTTGAGATAATTCGTATTCGTATTCATATTCGAGACTATTAGATTCGTATTCGATCCATTTCTAGAACCCATGAAAAATCCGTACGAATTTTATGATTCAAAATTTGAATTTAGGCGGTTTAAAACTGGTAACCGGTCAAAAACCGGTGAAAAATCAGCAAAACCGCTAGGAATCCGTTTTATCCGATATTTGTATCCGAGAAAATCGGTATTCGAAAATATCTGTATTCGTATTCGAGAATATTTGTATCCGTATTTGGGAATATTCGAATTCGTATTTGTTTTAAAAATATGGATTCGTATTCGTATTTGAGACTATTCGATCGTATCTGATCCGTTTCCACCCCTAAGGGCGGCGTTGCGGGGCGGCGTGTGCAGGAGCCAAGGCGGCGTGCGGGGCGGCCGCCGCCTGCAGGCCGGCGGTCGGTGGCGGCTTTGTGTTCTCCGGCTTCACGTACTACGGGGTCAGTCATGCCAGTTTTCTCTTTTTCCTTCTTTTTTTTCAATTTACAGTGCAATCAACATCTACTCTGTGATACAATATATCGATCGACATTGTGCCGGCGACTTCAAGCCTGCTCGTGGTAGATTAGAGCAGATTTGCACCGTAGAAAATTAACCTAGAAAGCAAAAACTGCGGATTTAGTGCGATCTAGATAATTCAATCTATTAGAGCTTCGATGATTACCTTCGATTCACCGGAGCGAACTCATGCTGATAACGTGTTGAGGAACCATCGCTGGCGACCAGTCCGATCGATTCCTCTGCTTAATGCGAAACAAGATCAATCACAGATGACAGAATAATAGATTAAAAACACAGAGAGGTAGAGAGAACTCCTGGTCTTTCTTTATTACTTTTCTGATTGCATGTGTACAAAATCTGCCGGTATGGCTCGCTATTTATAGTCTACCGATGAGGTGTCCACCATGTGCCAAGTCTTTCGGCTCAGACCCAAATTTGCTAACAGTGGTCACCACGCGTCACTACGTCAGTCAGGTTGCATGCCCTCCACTGTCTAGTAATTTTCAAAAAAGAAAAAAAAAGCTTGTACTGCACACACCTGTAACATTTAGTGCATTTTTATACGTTTGCTATGACTAGTATACCTAATTTTGCACTCACTTGTAACATTTAGTGCATTTTTATACGTTTGCCCTGCACTGTTTGCACTCGGTGTGGTCCACTGGTTCCAGAAGAGGAGGCGAGGCTCTGCCTACGCTTACGTTGTAATTCTGCTGCGGGAAGCAGAAGCATAGGATGGACGGTCCTGCTTATTTTCTGGTTTTTATTTTTTCTGAAGCTCAAAATAAATAGAATTAATCAGATTTTTCAAACGGCTTTTCGAACTCAAAATTATATGCATTGTCTATGTCAATATCTCTGTTGGTCACTACCGTATCAAAATATATAAACAAAACCATCACTTGCCGCGTCGGCCCTGCTTAACTTAGCTTTCTTGGTAGTTTATGACTTTTTAGCATAATTAAATTTAAAAATTAAAATAAAAAATAAATTAGCCCATCACCGGTAATGCAAAGTAATATGAAAAAAAGCAAAAAAGGCTAAAAATTAAAAAATAATAAACTAGAAACAGAAAACCAGATCATGAAATCAAAACGTGCGGAGCCTTAACTAACTAAGCAGCGGTTCCCGACTGCTCAAGCTTCAAAAAGTGCGTTCAAAGCTAATTAAACTAGCTTAACTGAATTTGTTTGGATAAGCTACCTGCCGCCAGCTCATTGGCAGGTCGGTGGGATCCAGCTCAGGAAAAATACGAGCTGCTCGACTGCGACGGGAGCCATGAGACGCGCGGAGCCCAGAGTAGATAGCTGCCCACGTGTTCCTCCATTGGCAGCTCGACCAAGCGACTCAGCAGACGCGACTGGACACGTGGCAGCCGCATGCAGGGCCCAACGGCGCTCGCTCTTCGAGACTCCGACGTCCGTCTCCCCGAGCTTGACGCCGTCGACCACCCGGTTAACCGACGGTTTGTCTCGTACCGGTAGCTAAGCTGCCTAGATCCGGAGGCAACGGACGCGAAATCGATCGCGACTGGTACGATTCAAACCTAAATTAATTCGGTCGCCCAGACCCAGATTGATTTTGCCGTTTGAACGACGACGCTGCATGGATGGACAGCGACTGCGTGTACGTGCTTATGGAGGGGCTCTCGAAGACCCATAACTTACCATCACACATGACATGGCGGTGCTCATCAAGGCTTCTGCTTCTGCTTATGGTTTTTTATTTTTAACTTCTAATTTTATTTTTACTTTTTTCTTATTCATTTGTATTGATTGTGATAAATAATTTTTTATTTTTATAATTTAATTACGCTGAAAAGATAACATCAGTTATAGTGTATTTTTAACTGTTATAGTGCAAAAAATACCAAAAATTTAAAATTATAAGCTCAAATAAGCATCATTTTAATTTAGTGAATAATAATTATTAAAAGAAGTTGAATAAAAAAACGGTTGGAAAGCAAAAAGAACGAGACATGGCTGTCTTACGTTCACGATGTCGATCCATGGGTGCGTGTTGCGAGTTAACTGGCGTGCTACAGTGCGCCATATTCCGTTTCCACCTGTAAATCAGTCGTCTCTTGTCTACGTCTTCATCCTAGTATCCTCCAGAATAGCTAGCGCACCTGCTACTACCTAGCCTGTCCTGCTGTCATTGTTAATTATTGCCCCTGCAAACCAAGTAATTAACTGGCCTGTCATTGTTAGTGTGGATGCTGTTTCTAAATCCCGTTTTTCTGTTCATCCACCGGTTACGCGTGTGGATGATACGCTGATATTGGCTGAGTTCTTTTTTCATTTTTAGCCCGTTTATATTTATACTATCTATAATAATTAGTTTTTAGATGGTATGTTTTCAAAACGGATCAATAAGAAAATTGTAGTAAAAATAGTACTGAGTTTAGCTATATCGACCAAAATTATATATAACTATTTTCTTATACGTACTATCTCTTACGAACAATCAGAATTTAAATATTTAAATTATAAGATATAACCTATCAGCAGTGGCGGACCCAGGATTTTACCAAGGGTATACCGCAATAAAATTTTCATATGCAATTCGATAAAACCATTTGCTAAAAGATGATCTCGTATGGTCACCTTGTTATACAAGCAGGACCTGCTGTCCTGGTTCAAACCTTCATGAATATGAAGAACCAATCAGAACTGAGAAACAAATAAAAACTTATATTGATGTACCGATTATATAAACTTGCAACGATGACAGCTATGAAGACTTACTCGAGATAATCACAATATTAAGTTATCCAAGGAAACAATTAGCTATACCCGATGCTTCATAGTTAACAAAAGAAGAGAAGGTATCACATTGAGAAGTGGCAGCTCCACGCTGAACCAAAATTTACCTCCCACACTTCCATTTTCTTTTAACTCGATCCTCATGAGCACCACCAATTTTATCAACAAGATTTGCATGCATTACCCCACTCAAGTATACAAAAACACCATTTTACCTTGGTTGAGGTAAAAAAAACATTTCTAGCTGTCCCAATAACTAATATGTAACGCCCCCGTTTCCAGGGGCGCGTACGGACACGGCATTCCGCAACTATTCACGCATGAACAGTTATGGAGTGTCGCGCAAGAGTATATCATTGCATGCTTACAACAAAAGTCCAGTATATATTTCACATACGGAATAACATCCAATTTTGACAGTGGGGCATGCAAGCCCAAAGTATAATTACATTACAAAAGTTCTAAGATCCGCTTCGAGCGCGGCGAAGACCTAAAGCCACGGGTCCTCGTCGAAGAAGAGATCCTCCGGGACTTCCTCAACGGGGAGACCTTCACCTTCATCTTGATCCTCTAAAGAGTGGATTAAGCAAGCCGTGAGCCAAACAACCGGCTCAGCAAACCCCAAAGGGATTCTATCTTACTACATGCACGGATTTACAATGGAAGGGAGTATACTTGGTTTATTAACTTGAGTGGATGCAATTTTATTTGCAAACATTTTAATAAAACGGACCCAAAACTACTTCTTAAGATCTCAGGGGTTTTTCAACAAGAGTTAATTAACCAACTAATCAAGTTAAAACATGTACAAAACTACTTAAGCTTCGCTGCTGGAATCACCCAAGTGACACAGCTGCAATAACCGGGAGCACGGCGTATTCGAATACCATTTATTTGACTCTGCAGAGTTTGCTCAGCTTTACCCACACGATCCCTTAACTCCCGCTAAAGAGTTAAGAAAGCCAGGTCGTTTCACTGCTCAATTCTGGCACAATAAAACTCCCGTCCGCTTCGAGTGAACTCTACCGTTGTTAGGCATCCGCAGCACGGCCTACCTAACCTCACTTTCTCAACACCTGTAGAGTTTCAATCGAGTTGAGCAGCTACTAAACCAGTGTTGACAAGTCAACTCCTATGGTTGAGCGATCACTATGTCATTTGCTCAGCGTAAGGGTCTAGTCCTTACATTTCCCGGGGTCCGCACCTCGCCAGGTCCGCGACCTCCAACCTAGGGTAAACGGTTGGCGAAAGCCGTCTCACGGCGCCCCACAACACCCTTACCCTAACTTCAATCCTAGGGTAAGAGATGGGCGAAGGCTATCTCACTGCTCCTTCCCCAACCCTTACCCTACCTTGTGCACGCCGGCACTCTCCGCTCTAGGGCATGGTGTCCCATTCCACCCTACCCTAGAGTCGGGTTTTCAATTCCTATTGGCCCGCAGCCACAACCTTATTAGTGTAAGACTTTGAGTGATATTAATAACTTACAGTTATCTAGATTACCAAGAAATTATTTCTAGGGTTAACAAAGGCATGGCTACAAGTTTAACATGGCATTTGTCGGTGGTAGGTTTAACTACATAACATGTCATTCTAAACATTTTATTTTACTTTGAACTAGCTTTTCAGAACTAACTTAATGCAAATAACATAGTAACATAATTAAACATCATGGGATACAATATGATCAAAGGATTTGGGACTTGCCGTTGATTTGGACGATCTCGGCTAGCTCGAACGAAGAAACTCCTGGATCCTGAGCCTGCACTTGAACTTCCGGAATCTCCGACACTAGCGCAAACACGTAAAATAACATAAGTCCAGCTTGAGACTAATCAAGCGAGGAAAAATAATCTATTAAAAAGGAGTAAAATGCATAAATCTCCAAATGAGAAATTTTTGGAATTTATCTGGGATGAATCTGTGAAAATAGAGGCCACAAATGGGTCCAGGGTATTATTTGGAGCAAAGTGGTGAAATTTGGGAATTTTTGGGATTTTCTGTGATTTTCTAGGATTTATTTTGAATTTTCTGGGATTTTAGAAATTGGAAAAATCACTGGAAAATGGTTGGAACAGTAACGGGCCGGCCCGGTGCAACAGTGCAGCCCGGCCGGGAAACGGCCCGCGCGTCTGACGGCCAGCGCGGCCCACGGGCGCTTGCGCGCGCGCGGCGACGCAGGCCGGGAGGCCGCGGCCCATTTGCACGTCACGCCCGCACGGGGTGGATGGCGGCCGCGTGGCGCAGCGGGCGGCGCTGATGCGAGGGAGGTGGTGAAGCGGTACGGGAGATCCAACGGATGCGAGGCGAGGAGTTTACAAAGATCGGACGGCTGTGACTTGTTGTCATCGGACGGTTCGGGCGAGAGGGTAACGGTCGGGACGAAGGGCGGGGATGTGGCCACGTCGCTCCTTCGTCTACCTCTCGCCGTGCGCTCGCGACAGAGAGGCAGAGCGGCGGGGCAGCTACACTCCGGCGACGGCAATGGCCCCTGGTGGCCGGGGAGGGTTCCACCGGGTGCGCCTCAACACTGGGAGTTCATTTGTGGAGTTTGGGAGGCAAGTAGATCAGTGGTGGAGGCTGGAGGCAGAAGGAGGTGGTTTCGGGTTCGCGGTGGTGTGGGAGCTCTCCGGTGGCGAAGGGGTCAAATTGGCGGCGGCTACACGTTCAGGGGAGTCTAGGGCTCACCCTGGCGGTGTCAGTTTCGGCTGGGAAGCTCCTGAGTAGGCCGGCCACGGAGATGGTGCTTCGGCCGGTGGTAGACTTCGACACCGGGGCTCCTTGGGGTTCCTCCTGGCCAGGTAAGTGTACCACGATGTTTAGGAGGTAGCGGAGAAGCTCTGGGCGAATGCAATCGAGAAATGAGCAAGGAGGGAGAGAGAGCAGCTTACGGGGGTCGCCGGTGTAGGGGAGAGCGGCGGCGGCGACTAGGGCGATGCGGCCTCGATTGGCTGCTCGGGGAGGCTCTTCGGAGCGGTGGGAAGTGATTGAAGGCGGTGGGAGGGCTTGGAGAGCAAGGGAGCGTGAGGGAGGGCAAGGGCGGCTTTTATACCTGTCGGAGGGAGGGGATTTCGTGGGGGAGGAGGCACGGTGCGGTCATGGCCGTCAACGGGGAGGACCGGGCGATGACCAGGCTTGCGGGGGAGAGGGAAGGGAAGGGAGGCTGGCCGGTGGGGCTGAGCGGAGGAGCGGCGACACCTGGCGCGGGAGGAAGGCGGGGTGAAACCACGGTGCGAGACCGGGCGTGACTCGGTCGTCCCACGTGCGGCGCGTGCGCGAAGAAGAAGGCGGGGAGGGAGGAAGGCGCGAGCGAAAGGGAGGGAGCGAGGCGGCGCCAGGGGAGGAAGAAAGCGGGGAGGGGAGCGGCGCCAACGGAAAGAGGAAGGGGGAGGCGCCGGGGAAGAAAGAAGGCGGGGAAGGGGAGGGCGCCAGCGAGGAGGGGTGGCGTCTGGCCAGAAAAGGAAAGCGGAAACCGGGCGACTTTCTAAAAAGGGAAAGTTCCCGAAAAAACACTCAAAAATCCAGCAAAAATCAAGGGAAATTTTGGTTTGAATTTTGGAGCTTTTCATAATCTAAACCGGTCCTCCAAATATTCTGATTTCAACAAAATTTTGATGACAAAGTTACTGTTTCTTTGCCCTGCATATATCATCAACACAGTTATACAGGACAATCTACAATATTCGGTTCTAAGTAACCAAATAGGGAGACATTAATGCCATCTAATCTGTGCCCCAACACCGCAGCAAGAAACGAAACCAAGAATGCGTAAGAGACTACGAGAGCCGCCGAAACAAATCCCAATCTATGCCGAACGAAGCAGAAGAAAAGGGTGCTCACAGCGGGCAATCTTGGCACCGCCGCAACCCAGCCCTCCGGCCTCCCGAATGCAGACGTGAGGCCAGTGGCGGACCCAGGATTTTACCAAAGGGTATGCCGTACCAAAATTTTCATATGCAATTCGGTAAAATCATTTGCCAATCCGGTAAATAATTGTAAAATTTGCACCGTAATTCGGTATACAGGCACTAAATAATATGATAAGTCTTAAATTCAAGGATTAAGTTGGAAACTTACACAAATTACAATATAAATAGTTCATGTCATCAATATAATTACTAAGTTGCAATTTAAGTTTTAGCAAATAATTACTCGAGAACTCTTTAGGATAGAACTCAATCGGGGAAATAGCATCTGATGCATAGACTCGTTTCTTGAGGGGGCGATGGACACAAGGTTGCCAGCAAGATACAGTTGGCTTCCAAGTAAACAGTTAAGCTTCAACAAGACAACAAACAATGCCGCCTGATGATTAAAAATGCATGATCTGAAAAGTTGCCAAGGATAGACCAACATAGCAAAATGCTTAACGGTACATTGATTACTCAACAAGATGGAAAGTGGAAACTCCACTTAAGAGCTAGCTTCTCCGCTTAATCAATACAATGGTGTATCAGTGTATTATGGATAAGAGATCTTCTCTTGAATTGCCAAGTTCATATTCGGGACAAGGAAACAGTTTCAAATTTGTGCAATAGCAAATCTGTTCCTACCACCCAAGTACCCAATAGGTCCAGCATACATTTCCTGAATGAATCTATGCAGATTCCAGCTAAAAAGACTGGGTTCAGCTTGTCCAGACAAGACAATGGATCAATGCCCTAGAAGTAGCTGAGTGCACTAGAAGGGCAATCTGCAATCCCAAATTCCCAATTGGACTCAAATCACTGCTGGTATGGTTACCAAAGCCACCTCGTCGTACACAAGCTCATTACCAATCCAAGTATCTAACGAGTTCAACTTCTAGTAATGCGAAAGCCACATTATCACTAGTATCTACATAACAATGATGAGAACCAAGAGAAATCGTGAAAGTTCGCCTGATCAAAGCCTATCGCGAAAGGGCCTACCAAGGTGGAATTATTTGAAGGGAAGTGTGGGGCGTACTTGTGAGCGGCGATGGCGTGGGCGCCGCGGCCGGCGACGAAGTCACGAAGGAGACGCGACCGCGGCAGCGAGGGGGGAGGAGGAGCGGCTGCAGAACGCTGCGGTCCTGGAAGCTGCCGTTCCCGAGCTGCTCGTCCGTGCCCGCGCCACAGCTCCACGCCCACCCCTCCTCATCTTCCTCCCGATACTCTCCCAGGGCCGCCGCCGCCGCTAGCCCGCTAGGGATGCCGACTTCTCCACACGGATGAGAAGATAGCGGCAGGCGAACAGTCAGCAGCGCCGGGTACTCAGTTCGGCTGGCGGGCTGGCCCCAGGGTATGCCGTGGCCCACCCGGCATACCCTGTGGGTCCGCCCATGCGTGAGGCAGAGCCGGCACGCAGCGGCAGGCAGCTGGCCTCGCTGCGGGTGACGCGAAGTCGCGATCGCGAACGACTGGATTGCGGTGACGCGATTCACGCGAAGTAGCTTGCGGCGGGTGACGCGAAGTCGCGACGCGTGCGGCAGGCCGTCTGGCGCGGGTACTGCGGCTGGACCCAGCGTATGCCGTGGCTCACCAAGCATACCTGTGGATCCGCCCCTGCCTATCAGTCTAAACGAATCCACATGTTATCTCGTGTACGTGTGTGTAAACTACGATGGACAAAGCTCACGCGACACACGGTGCAGGATGGCAAGGAATGAGTCGCTTGCGTGCTCATGTTATAGCACGCTGTTAACAGTGCGTGCATCTGGATTCATGCAACTGTTGGCTTCACTTTTTTTTTTTGGCACATCTGACTCAAGTTAATTTTTGCTGTCAAGGAAACTCGAAATGAGACGACGGTTCTCTATGCAATACGTCCATGTGCCATCAGAGCCACGACAGTTACGAAGACCTGCCTGTTATTATATAATAAAAGTTAATGACAGATTTTTTTAAAGTTGATAAGAAAAAATATGCTAGAAATTCAAAAAAAAAGCAAAACATCTAGCTCTTAATTTGGTGTATCCTAATTTTAAAGATTTAGATTTGATAGTTGACTCGGACATGTAAGAATATATCTATATCTATACTAATTATATACTTAGAGAAAGATCTAGTCATCAATTTAGCAGACCTGAGTTATAACGATTCAAATTTAAAAAAGTCCATGTCAATTACAATCCAAATTTAAAATTTAAAATAAATAAAAATTAGCAATTTGGTTTCCATACGACTTCCAAAGTAACATCCATAAATAACTAAAAATTGCAATAATAATTAAATGAGAATTAGTAAATTAAAATAAAGAGTTCATGTCAAGCACAACCGTTGAGTACACCCAGTACTTCCAACCACTAAGTACCACGACCACTTGATCACCATGAACCTGCCAGTCAACCCACTGGCCTAATATAAGTACTCGAAGTACTCGAAGATCACAAGAAATAAAGTACTCGTACTGATAATGAAGTCTCCGAGTACCGACTGTGAAGCCTACGACAATTGATCACAAAACCTTCGAATACCGACAGTGTGGTCTACAACAACCGACCAGAAAACTGAAGACAACGACTACAGACCATGAAGTCTACGAGTATGATAGCAGTATGCGAAGTCTATGAGTAATCAATTGCAAAGACTACGAGTATCGACTTCAGAGACTATGACTATTGCTTACAAAAACCAAGACCACTGACCAGAAAGATTTACGACTACCGATCAACAAAAGTTACAACTACAGACCAGTAATGTTTACGACTAAAGACAAGTAAAAGTTACGACTACCCACCAGTAAGATTTATGACCATGAAAAGAAATATTGTAGCTTACGAACATCAATCCAGTAAGGTCATTTTGTGGTGGTTGACTTACTATGGTCAAAATGTCATAATCGTACAACCGAGATTGTAGCGCTGTGGTCAAAACATGCCATAATCATACAACCAAGGTCATGGCGCTGTGGTCAAAACATGTCGTAATCATACAACCGAGGTCGTATCACTATGGTCAAAACATGCCGTGGTTGAAACTTGTCATTGTCATAACTTGTTATGGTCATAAAACTATTCAACATGGTTGTAGCATGTCGTAGTCATAGTCGGTCGTGAACAAAGTTTGCATGGCGAACTCAAGCATGGTCGTAAAGCCTTGCGATCTTCCAAAGCCACTTGAAAGTGACAAAAACCCCACTCGAAGCATCAAAAGCACTCAAAAGCCTCAAAACCACTCGAAGGAAAATCCTGTAACCGCTATCGACTGAAACTTTCGCAAACACAAATTTCAAAGCAAACCAAATGTCAATTATTCATCATTTCTTTTTTTTCTAGACCATTCACATGGTCTAACAATGTCTCTCCTTTTGGTGATTAGTGACAAACCGATTCAACACAATTGCAAATAGTTGATTTTAAATGTAATATGAGTATATATAAACTACACAAACTTTATATACTTAAGGGTATGTTTCAAAGTAAGGATCCACAATATATGGAAGAAAAATAATGATCAATAATAATGAAGCCACAAAATATAGAGTAAACTCCCCCTAAATATGTGCATACACACACACATACACACACACATATACATATACTAGCTGAATGCCTGTGCTTTGCTACGGATTTAAAAAAAATAGAACATATTTGTTTGTACGTTCCAACAAATGTTACCATCCGTTAGTTTTAAAACATGTAGTATGATAAAAATTTAAAATCCGTAACAACGAACGAGCATTCAGCTAGTATATATATGCAATCTGTTGCAGTAAAAATCACCATGAGAGTTGCAGCAATGTACACAATAGTCGAAAAGCAAAGCACAACATAGGAAGAGAAAAGAACCTACCCACAGGACTAGGGATAAACATTTTCCACCTCACTGCGTTTGACCAGGACATTCGTCTGCCATTCAACCCACTCGCTATTATCCTATAAAGACAATTTCCATCAAGGTAACTAAATGGGACAGAACATACCAATAATGTGTACAAACTATGGTGTTGGATTGATGGCTAATGAAATAAGAGGAAGTTGAATTACCTGCAAGTGAGACTAGATTATGCTGTTACTATTTCCCAATTGGATGAATTTATTTGCTATTCGAGTTATGTGCCCAATATTCCCAACTTTTGGTGGTGCTTTCCCTTCTGATGGTAATACTGGCTGCATGTAGAAGATAGAATAATCAATATACAGGATCCTATGTCTATCAGATCTTGCAAGGAGAAAACAAGGTGACAAGAATACATGAATGAATTTCCCCATTTGAGTCCGTTGACAGAGAAGAGCTATTTTCTGCAGCAAGAATTTTACCAATAAGGTCACAACCATTAAGAACATGGTCAATCAGTTGAGTTCCTTTAACCTCTAGGCAAGAAATGATAATATTCTCGACATGATGATGCAAGAAGTTATTGTAAGGGTACCTGTAGTACCAACCAATATGTGACGAATTTCGCTTATAATGATAAGGGAACTAAAGCACACACAATAGACCACTTACTGAAAGAACAACCAATGGAATGCTTTATTGCTGACTGACCGATTAGCTCCTTTTCAACAGTTTCTCTACCAATTGTCAGCAAAACAGAGATGATAAACCTAACATTACATTGATTAATTTTTTGACTAACATTACAGAAGTAAGGGCATTAAGCTATTAACTAAAAAACAGTAATACTGATAAACCTAACTTATGGCATCCCCACAAATCATTGCGCCTACAAGAAGCCAAATCTAACAACCATACCATTTTGTTTCAATTTTAGCACTTCAACTGGATTATATTCTGGCACAAGGACATCGACAAATCATTGCGCCTATAAAAAGCCAAATCTAACAATTATACCATTTCATAATCTGGGGTAGTTCTAATTACATTGACCAGATTATACATTGTAAAGCCAAATGTAAAGTTCTACTTACCGGGGGCGCCACTCGTCGAACTGGTCGGCCCTGAACAACGACACGCACGGCCGGATCCCCGCCGCACCGAACGCCGTGACGTAGAGCGCCGTGTAGAGGTAGGCCATCTGCCAGGGCTTGGGTGGCTCGCACTGGCCCAGCAGCATGGAGAGCTTGTCGTAGTCGGCCTGGCTGGGCACGAGCGCGGTATGCTGCCGCTGAGCGTGAGGGCGATGAGGCCGAGCAGGTAGACGGTGGTGAAGATGGCGATGGTCCCAAAGATGAAGAGGGTGGCGATCCATCCGCCGGTTTTGGAGAGGTCGACCTCAGCGATGGGCTCACCCCTGATGTTCACGGGCGTCATCCCAACAACAGAGACCGGCTCGTAGTCCCCACCGACGGCGGTAGTGGAGAAGCGGTGGGAGGCGGCGGCGCGGAGGAGCGAGGAGGTGGCAAGGGCAGAGCGGAGGAGCGGGGGGAGGAGGAGGCGGCGATGAAGCGAAGGAGCGGGGAGGAGGCAGCGGAGCGGAGGAGTGGGGGAGGAGGAGGCGGCGGCGCGGGGTGGGGAGGAGGCGGCGGCGGAGCGGAGGAGCGGGGAGGAGGCGACGGCGGAGTGGAGAAGTGGGGGGAGGAGGAGGCGGCAGTGGAGCGGAGAAGTGGGGGGAGGAGGAGGCGGTGGCGCCGCGGGGTGTGGAGGAGTAGGCGAGGGCGGAGCGGCGGATGAGGGAGGGGAGGAGGCGAGGGCGGAGGAGGGAGGGGAGGAGGCGGCGCGGAGAACGGGGGAGACGCGGAGAACGTGGGGACACGGGGGAGAAGGTGGGAGGAGGCAGCGCACGGTTTTGTGAGGCGGCGTGGGAGGGGGCCACACGTCAGTCAGCACAACTTTTTTGTGAGAAGAGGTGGGAGAGAACGCACCAACCACCAACTCCTTTTTAAGGAGTAAAGATATACACACACACACACACACATATATACATACATATACATATACATATACATATACATATACATATACATATACATATACATATACATATACATATACATATACATATACATATACATATACATATACATATACATATACATATACATATACATACACACACACACACACACACACACACACATACATACATACATACATACATACATACATACATACATACATACATACATACATACATACATACATACATACATACATACATACATACATACATACATACATACATACATACATACATACATACATACATACATACATACATACATACATACATACAATACATACATACATACATACATACATACATACATACATACATATCATACATACATACATACATACATACATACATACATACATACACACATACACACAAACACACACACACACATATGATTTGAAACAATATGCACACATCCAAGTTTTGACTTGAGATAGAGTTCATCCTATATTTTGGATCCAAGACATGCAATAATTGAATAATGACCATTAAGCATATGAGAATGTGTGTAACATGCATTCACAAGATCCATAAATAATTTGGGCAAATTGGTAAAATAGTTTTTCCAATATAAATATTTACCCTTTCTAAGTGCTCCAAAAATATTTAATAAGTTTTCACTTAGAAATCTCTCCCTTCCACAAAGGATCTTCCCCCCTTACACAAAGGTCCTTGTCATCTCTTTTTTGTCCTTTGACACACAAATGTTCTTTATCCAATGCTCAAGATGACTATCTTCTCTTGTCATCTCCCCCTTTGTCACAATTTGTAATTCTAGATTTCTCTCCCTATAAATCTTACCCCAACCTTGCAATTGTATAATTTCTCTCCCCCTTTGTCATCAAGCACCAAAAAAACTTCTTCTCATCTCCATCCTTCACGCACACTCTTGTGGTATTATCTTTTTGTGTTAGATCGAAATCGGCAACAGAGGGGGGGTGAATGGTGCCTCTTAAAAAATTACACCCCCGAAAAGTATTCACATGCGAGTCTCCTCTCCTATGGCTACAAAAAGCTATGAAGAGGAGGACTTAAGCTCTCTGGAACCTCAAAGTAAGCATAAAACAGAATCAAGATAAACACACAAGAGAGAATCCAAAAATCAGCACAAAATGCAGTCAGGCCGGTCTGACTGAAGTGACCTGGCCGGTCAGACCGCATGCATACCGCCGGTCTGACCGCCACGCGATCTCCGGTCAGACCGCCAAGGAAATTCCGGTCTGACCGGGCCTTGATTTCAGCAGGGGGCAAAAATGCAGAGAGCAGCGCAGACTGACGGGGAAAAATTGAAAATACTGAGATTTGCAGGTTTCGGCCAAAATGAAGAATTGCTCCTATTTCCCTCTAGCCAGAGAGCAGAAACCTATTCTAAATAACAGAGAGACATCACTTAACAAGAGAAATCATTAGAAAATCAAGATTATGAGATTTGAGCCAAAACTCTGAAAAGTTACAGAGAGCAGCACTAAATCTCAAATTGCCATA